>CM055125.1:79652350-80361761 GCA_029206835.1 Rana muscosa | reverse complement strand
AACCTGTAAAAAAATGTAAAGCATCGCCTATGGAGATTTTTAAGTACAGAAGTTTGGCGCCATTCCATGAGTGTGCGCAATTTTAAAGCGTGACATGTTAGGTATCTATTTACTCTGCGTAACATCATCTTTCACATTATACAAAAAAATTGGGCTAACTTTACTGTTTTGTTATGTTTTAATTCATTTTTCCCAAAAAAAGGCGTTTGAAAAATTATTGCACAAATACCGTGCGAGATAAAAAGTTGCAATGACCGCCATTTTATTCCCTAGGGTGTCTGCTAAAAAACATATATATTGTTTGGGGTTCTGACAAATTTTCTAGCAAAAAAATTATGATTTTTACATGAAGGAGAGAAGTGCCAGAATAGGCCCGGTGCTGAAGTGGTTAAAGTATAATTTTTTACAATATAACTCCTACTATTTAAATGCTGACACCCCCACTACCCACCATCTCACTGCATACAATATCTCATAACATAGATACAGTGGAACCTTGGATTACGAGCATAATCTGTTCCAGGAGAATGCCCGTAATCCAAAGCACTCACATATCAAAGCGAGGTTCACCATAGAAGTCTATGGGAACGGAGTATTTCTGAGTGATTCAGAGTATTTCCGAATGGCTCTGAACCGTTCCCGAGTGTCACCGGCGCCCCCGCAACTCTGGCCCCTTGCGGTACTGCACACCCCATTAGCTTGAATTCTGCTCATTTCGCGAGACAACACTCGCAAACCGAGTCAGAATATATAAAAAAAAAAAAGTTGCTTGTCTTTCAAAATGCTCGTTAACCGCGTTACTCGTGTAGCAAGGTGTTACCATTGCAAGTATTGCCAAGGACTTCAATCTGTGCTGTGAATATGAGCTCTTTTAGTGTTTATTTCTTACTAATTGGTTACAACTTGTTCGGTTCAGTTATCAAGAGACAAAGACTCAGTTGAAATAAGTAGCACAGAGACTACATTGCCCACAAGGCCACTGTGCTACCAGAGGGGAGTGCGCCGCGCAGAGTCTGATGGAAGGACCTTTTTAAGGCCAACGCGCCGTATAGCACGCTCTCTCGGGACGCCATCTTCAAGCCGGCAGGAGGCCTGTGCTGAGGCCTGCTGTGAGTGGACCTAGGTCAGAGAAGCCTGGGCCTACGAGAACCGAGAGCGGATCGCCTAGTCAACAAGAGGAATCCCTACGGACAGTCCCGCGGATCAACCGGAGGAAGATCGGCCTGCAGCTCGCAGCATCCAGAACTAGTGTTGAGCGAACCCGAACTGTAAAGTTCGGGTCCGTACCGAACTTTAGCTTTTTCCCGAACCCGAACCCGGACTTTGCGCAAAAGTCCGGGTTCGGGTTCGGCAATCTAATGGCGCAGTTAGAAATGCTTCTGGGGCCAGCCAATCACCTTTTGATTAGCTGGTGTGCCCTTAGAAGCCATCATAGCCATGCCTACTAATGGCATGGCTGTGATTGGTCAGTGCAACATGTGACCCAGCTTCTATATAAGCTAGAGGCACACAGCACACACGTCACTCTGCTTAAGAATAGATAGGGAGAGGATCTTGTCTGCTGCTGTTGCTAATAGGGAGAGATTGTAAAATACATGAGGTAGTCCTGATTCTGCAATCTGAGGGAAAAGATAGAGAGACAGTGTAGTGTAGGGCCAGGTTCCTGTTGGTGCTTTCAGGGAGAGAGATTTATTATATAGGAATAGGAGTCCAGATTCAGAGATATAACTCAGCGATCTGCATAGGTTTACCTGTTTGTGTTGCAGTGCAGTCTTTTTACACTGCCATGAGCCCAGTGTCAGAGAAAATCTAACTTTTATCTGCAAGCTCAGTGCACCAGCACTGCATATATTACGTTGAGAGATACACCGTTTCCATACTGTGGGTGTATTCTGCTCTTTGAAAAAGATCCATTTAGGGGGAAAAAAAAAGGCACTTTATTGTGCTCTTTTCCAAAAGACCCATAGGACAAAAAAAAAAAAAATTTGCATTTTATTTTGCTCGTGCAAAAAAAGACCCGTTTAGGGCAAAAAAAATAAAAATAAAATTTGCACTTTAATGTACGCTTGCAAAAAGAGCCATTCAGGGCCACAAAAAATAGTTTGCAGTGTGTTATACATATGTGGAAGTGTGTGAAATAAACAATTTCTATATAGTTTTCTTCTACTGTGCTATACTAAAAAAACAAAATTTTTTTTGAATAGCATTTTCTGCAGTTCTGTAGCTGTGCGATTCACTCCTCGACCCTTAGCGGACTCCAGACGAAGGCTCTGGACTCCAGGCTTTACTCCCGCACCTAGGCCTCCATACCCAGGGCAGCAGGAACTCCAGGATAGTACCTCACCCTGGGCTAAAGGTACCCGAGATGGAACAGGAACACATGCACCCAGGCCGAAGGCACCTGGGCGTGGACCTCACTGGACATCAGCCCCCAGGCCAAAGGTCTGCCCCTTTTATATGCTCTCCCGGCATGCACAGCAGGTTCCCCGCCCCGCTGTACTACTGCCAAGAGGGGACACAAAAGGCACAGCACTGTATCGGCGGTTCAACCCTAGCCTACCATGGCAGCGCCACCTGTAGGTCGCAGGGAACTGCACACCAATACTGTCCCCCGAGGACAAAATGGTCCATGAATCCTACAGAATTAGGGTGTTTGAGCCTATTTACCACTCAAACACTTCCCTTAAATTTAGCACCCCGCTACATTTTTATTTCAAAGTATTTTATTTTCCCACTAGCTTATCCATTAAATTGAATAATTTATTCCAGAAAGGGCGTATTCTGGGGCATTCCCACCATATGTGTGGCATCGTACCGTTGCGTTTTTGAGGTTCTTAATGACTTCCCGTACCTCTTCTGCTGAAAAGGGGGCCTCCAGCATATTTTTTTATGTTATTTTAAGTTATTTCCCTAGCCACATTTGTTTGCAGAGCACTTGCCATGCTCTTAACAACATTTTGCTGCCATTTGCAGCCCTCTAGCCCTTTCCATTACTTTTTTAGAGCCTTTTTAGTCCTTCTAAATCCGGGTCCCCATTGACTTCAATGGGGTTCGGGTTCGGGTCCGGGTTCGGGTTAAAGTTCGGTCCCGAACCCGAACTTTTTTCTGAAGTTCGGCCGAACCCGTCGAACCCGAACATCCAGGTGTCCGCTCAACTCTATCCAGAACCTCTTGTCCACCGCTATCCAGAAGACGGTCGGGTGAGGGACCAGGAGCCTTGTGACACCGAGAGATGGACCATTGACGGAAGGTCCCGGACTGAGAGGAAAAGCAGCCGGACAAGGCCTCATCTGGTGAGCGGGCACTTGCCCATCAATTTAGTTAACTGACTGTCAGGAGTGTGACTATAGCAAGTTTCACTTGGGTTTGCTAGCGTTTGCATCTCTGCACTTAGGAACTCAACGCCTTGGGGAAACTAGTACTCCTTGTACTGTTAGTCCGTGCGCCTCTACCAACAGTTTCTTTCTTCACCCTGACTTTTGGATTACAAATCTTTAAGTGCACCAACGTGGCTGGCTGAAGATTACCTGACTCTTAAAGAGATAATCATCTGCTCTCCTACCCTTGCAAGTGGTTGCCATAGGATACGCATTAATTGAACTGCCCACTAGGGGAGCCATAGAGTTGTGATTCCACATATCAGTGATAACTGTTTGTATTGCCTTGTGTTTTCTGCTGTTTGTGCGAGATTTGGTAGAGAAGTGCCCCACTGCTGATATTAATGCACTGAGAGATTCCTCCATCATACTCTCGCTTAAATCTAGCCCTCAGGTTGGGTTGGTAGGGCCGGATTTCGGAGACATTCTGAACTGGTGGTATTTCATTCATTGAATTGTACAGGGAGCTGTATGTATTGAATGCCTATTGTGTGATTATCATTTAATTTCTTTACCAAGTAAACATATCGCCTTTGGTTAAGCTACAATTTGTGTGGAAATCTGTCTTTGCAGCTGAGTGGCAGGTGAACAATACCAAGGTAACAACCCTTTTTTTTTGCCTTTATTATTGTGTGTGTATCATTGAGATCCCTTATAGCCAATTGGGGTCCTCAATCATATTATTGTCCATTTGTGCCAGAGGGGATTGAGACAAATTCTGGGGGTTGACAGGCAGAGTGCAGGCCCAAAATTTAAACCAGCAGCTCCTACGGGGGTAGTGCTACTCTCGTAAACCAAGGTTCCACTGTACTACATTTTCTTTCATTTTCTATGAAATCACTGCAAAGCCCCATCCCCTCTGTGTCATGTGCAGCTGGGAGAAGCCCATCTCCCCCTCCAACAATGCCTAGAACAGTGAATGTCAGTGGGTGATCTCACTGTTCTAAGTAATTCCACCCCGTTGTCGGCCCTGCAAATTACACAGAAAAGCAAATTCCCTGTCATCACATATCCAAGGCAGCACAGCATGATTGGCTACTAGTACCACCACTTTTTCTTCAAGTCTAAATTTAGTAAGTTGCCATTACCTATGTGTTAAATAATAATGTAATTTTTTTTAATGTACACACGATTTGACTTGGCATTAGCCACGTATACAAATCCAAACAGTGCAGCACTTAAACAGGATTGTTACTAAACATAAATGGTAACTGTGACAGACCCAACCAGGGGCTTTTGGAGGGGACGGCAGGGTAGCCTCTTGCCTACTGACTGTGGGCCCTGGCTTTTGGGGGGCTCTAGTCTTTGGGAAGTGTGTGCCTGAAGTACCTTTGGAGTGGTTTTGCATTAGATTTAGGTCCATTTTTCCCTTATAACACACAGACTCTGGGAATCTAGGACTTTGATACAGATTTGGTGCCTCTGTGCCCAAACCAGCATTGATTGCTTCAACCACCCCCCCCCCCAAAAAAAAACTGACTGTAATAAGAAGATTGTAATCAGCTTCAAAAACCTGATGCTGGTGTCTCCTGCTGTCATGTGTAATAAGTTTATTAAGGTGCCCTTCTCTCATTGTATAAACCCCCATTGTGTACCTCCTAAGTGTGAATCCCCATTGTTAATTGAGTCACCTATTGTTTCTTCAAAAGATAGATGAAGAGGGTGCCAGATCAGGGTGGATAAAAACAGCACTTTAATTCAATAGAACACCTACATGTAAAACTCTGATCCCTTAAATCCAGTGGCTTGCAAGATGAAGGAGGTGGGGCCTCAGAAACGTGTTTCGACCCACCCCCTCTTGTCCGTCTTGGTCCCTGTCAGTGGTGTTGTGAAGGCTTGAGGTGCTGCTGCTATTTCTGTTCAGGCTGCGGGTCCCTGCTTATGCTCTCCAGCCATTGCTCCATCCACCTGACCATCGTAGTGGTATGACTCACAGGCACCACTGGATTGAGGGATCAGAGTTTTACATGTAAGTGTGCTATTGAATTAAAGTGTTGTTTTTATCCATGCTGATCTGGCACCCTTTTCATCAATCTTTTGCATGTCCACGTTAGATGTCCCGATCCTTCCTGAGGAGCTGCCTTTAACTGTGTATGATTACCCAAATTGCCTCTGAATATATCTTTCATCTATATTTGGACTTAACTTTACCTTATTCCATCATACGCTGAGCACTGAATCAATTGATTGAGCTGACTTTGATCTGTCACCTATTGTTTCTTTCTGTCTGCTAGTATTGTGTCCACTTCACCTCGTTACCAAACTATTGTGGGATGTTTAGGTTAGTTGTTCATTAGATGTACTATTAGATGTATTGATGATATAACTGTTTAAAGTTTGCATAGTTTAGGAAAATGTGATCAAGCTCTTATCTGATTTTGTGTGGTATAAATTCTGGGTGAGTTTTTAATAAAGAGTTCCTGTTTGCACCTAAGCTAGTGTTGTCTAGTTCTTGGGTGTAATGCCCAGCTATAATACCTTGTTCCTGGTTCCAGAGTGGAAGAAGCTGTATCTTGGCGGAACCACCCAGGCGGGGTCCCGGGTGGTCCGTCACAGTAACTAACAAATATTTATAACCAAGTGATCAGTGTCACACTGTTTGTAAATAACCAAATGAATACAGTGACTTTGATATACCAGATAAAAAGAATGGCCAAAAGTAAAAAAAAAAATAGGAAATCAAAATAACGAGTAAAGGTTTATAGTCCCATATGCTGTGATAGAAGTTGGAATTCATAAAGTAGCCAAGGTGACACCATCCACTCTCATGCTAGGCTTACCAGAATATATGCAACTCCCTAATAAGGGTGGTCCATATACGCTTTGTTTACAACAATAAGGGCAGCATAAAAGGTTAAGGGATGATCCTCACAGGAGACCTTCAAACACCAAAGGAATAATACCCACAGCTCCCTCTGTGGTTTACAGTTACTCGCTATACTTCAGGCTCAACGTACGCAGTGGGGACATTAAATAAAAAAATGCTAAACATAGTGTAAAAACCATAAAGCCAAACTATAATGATTAAAATTACACTCACATTGATTAGCTGGTACAAAAGCAGGTAAAACTCCAGGGAACGAGCTTCCTCCAGAAACCAAAATTAAGTTATATGTGATGAAATGCGCAGGAGCCATGGTCACACGCTACAATGCATGCGCAGCCAGCCGTCGACCATTTTGGTTTCTGGAGAAAGTCAGTTCCTGTCGTTTTACATGCTTTTGTACCAGCTAATCAATGTGAGTGTAATTTTAATCATTAAAAAGGTTTGGGTTTTACACGATGTAGAGCATTCTTTTATTTCATTTCCCCCACTGTGTAACTTAACCCTGTTTAGTTGAGCCTGAAGTATAGCGGAGTCACTGTTAACCACAGAGGAAGCTGTGGGTATTATTCTCTTGGCTTTGGTGTTTGGAGGTCTCCCGTGAGGATCATTCCTTAACCTGTGATGCCAGCCTTATTGTTGTAAACAAAGTGCATATGGACCACCCTTATTAGGAGGTCACATATATTTTGGTAAGCCTAGCATAAGAGTGGATGGTGTCACCTGGGCTTCTTTATGAATTCCAACACCTTTATTCATTATTTGGATTTCCTTCTTTTGTGGACTTTTGTCCATTCTCTTTATCTTGTATATCAAAGTCACTGTATTCATTTGGTTATTCACAAACACTATGACATTTATTACTATTTATGTTTAGTAACAATCCTGTTTGCACTGTTTGGATTTGTATTTATGTTGAATGTCGGGTATCAGGACATAGTCTACATAGTTACATAGTTAGTCAGGTTGAAAAAAGACAAAGTCCATCCAGTTCAACCATAAAAAAATTAAAATAAAAAATATCGTACAATCCCATATACCTAATTCTATACCCACAGTTGATCCAGAGGAAGGCAAAAACCCCAGAAGAGCATGATCCAATTTGCTACAGCAGGGGAAAAAAATCCTTCCTGATCCCCGAGAGGCAATCGGATATTCCCCGGATCAACTTTACCTATAAATGTTAGTACCCAGTTATATTATGTACATTTAAGAAAGAATCCAGACCTTTCTTAAAGCAATCTACTGAGCTGGCCAGAACCACCTCTGCAGGGAGTCTATTCCACATTTTCACAGCTCTTACTGTGAAGAAACCTTTCCGTATTTGGAGGTGAAATCTCTTTTCCTCTAGACGCAAAGAGTGCCCCCTTGTCCTTTGTTTTGACCGTAAAGTGAATAACGCAACACCAAGTTCACAAGATGGACCCCTTATATATTTGTACATGTTGATCATATCCCCCTTTATTCTCCTCTTCTCAAGAGTGAATACATTCAGTTCCTCTAATCTTTCCTCATAGCTGAGCTCCTCCATCCCTCTTATCAGTTTGCTTGCCCTTCTCTGCACTTTCTCCAGTTCCCCAATATCCTTTTTGAGAACTGGGGCCCAAAATTGAACTGCATATTCCAGATGAGGTCTTACTAATGATTTGTACAGGGGCAGAAGAAGCACTATTGCTGTGTGAAACGCGTCACCTCTCCGTTGTTCTGGCCTTGGTGGCAGTCATTAGTACAAATTTGTTCAAATAAATCTGTTGGATCGTCATTTCCGGTGTGCAGCTATTTCTTCTTTTCCCATTAATTTGGTTGGGGGGCTGTGGCTTGCACCCAGCATATCCAGATCTATCATTGTGATCACCTGGAGCGGCGTTCCCTTCTTGCATTTTCTGTTGCAGAGATATGCTAACATTATGAGAGGAGGGAGCAAGCAGAGTGACAGCTCTTGCTGCTCAGTAACTGTCCAATCACATGCTGGGGGCAAGGAGGTAAACTAGCTCGATTGTCTAACTGCAGCTATAAAAAGCCAGGTCACCAACCTGGCTCTTCTGTCTGGCAGGGCTGTGTAAATCATAGGACTGGATGGACAAAAATAAAAATCCTTTGGCAATTTCAACTGTGTATCTGTTTGCTTGAAGCTCAAATTTATATGCAAAATGTTTACACAAGAATAAAATGTGCCCTTTGCTGTCAATCTAATAAAAATCGACTCGCCCATGCTTTACCAGTAGCATTGTTAAACCTGCTCAAGCTGATCCTTTTGATAGCCTGACAAACAGAGGCTGGTTATGCACCGAGCCAGAGCCAGAGGAACAGCTTACGATGTATTAACACCTATAGTTACCTGCAGTAGTTAATTAATCACACGGGGAACTTGGTTTTACAATGAGGTGGCTGATTGACATTGAGAACCTATGATTTGCACAGGGAATTGTATGAAGCCGTTACATTTTATGGAGAAACAATATGCAATGCAGTAACATGATTTTTGTCTTCCCCTGAAACCCACTAACCATAATCATAATAAAAAAAAAAAGAAAAGAAAAAAAAAACAGCCTTTCTTCTGTCTTTCACAACTGAAGATTTAATTTCTTCTTTGTATCAATTAAATCTGTCTTTCCCTCTGTCAAACACACCTTTCAAATGGAAGAGCTCCAAGTGGGAGAAGAATTGTTGATGGTGACAAAACATCCAGCGAAGTGCATAGGCGCTCGCGTTTCCGCGTCCTGCCTCCACACCTAAGCGTATCATTATGGAACAATTAACTGTGTGACTGCAATTCTGATGCAAACAATTGTCAGAAATTCAAATGACAAGTGCCGTTCACTAGGCAGCTATGTGAGATGATTAACTGGTTCAGCTCCACTGGGTACTGATGAAAGAACATCCTCCTCATATTTATATCCATTTACCGTTGTTGGGAAAATAATAGAAAGAGAAAAAGAATGTGCCTCCAACCCAGAACTACAAAGATACCAAGCCAACGGCCATAGCACAAAAACCAAGGAAGCTGTGATACGAGCCATATAGAATGTGAAATCTATATTAACCGCTTCAATACTGGGCACTTTTATCCCCTTACTGCCCAGGCCAATTTTTTAGCTTTACGCACTGTCACACTTTGAATGACTATTGCACGCTGTACCCAAATTAAATTTTTATCATTTTTTTTAGAGCTTTCTTTTGGTGGTATTTAATCACCACTGGGTTTTTTTTTTGCTAAAAAAAAATAAAAAAAGACCAAAAATGTAAAAAAAAAAAAAAAAGAAGTTTTTCCTTAGTTTTTGTCAGAAAATTTTGTTAAGTAATTTTTCTCCTTTACTGATGGGCACTGAAAAGGCGGCACTGCAGGGCACTGATGAGGAGGCAGTAAGTAATATGCAGCACTGATGGGCACTGATAGGTGGCACCGAAGGGCACTGAAAGGCAGCACTGACTGGCATTTCTGATGGGCATAGATTGGCATCATTGATGGGCACTGTTGGGACTGCACAGATAATCAGGGCACTGTTGATCAGTGCCCTGTTTATCTTTACAGTCTGCCCTGTAAGGAGATGCCGCTGATTGGTTCTCCTCTGAGTCTTCGCCATCAGCGATTGGTAATCTAATGACTGGTAAGCTGCAATATATTACATTTTTTGGGTTTCATACCATTTTTAAATCCTTTAGATGTGGTAGCTGCATTCATTTTTTTTGTAGGCTTTTTTTTTTTCTCTGTTTTTACCTGGTGATCTGGCCAGTAACACACCTCCTGTATTAGAGTGCCTCCATGTACTAGAAGATTTAGATACACAAACAAATTGAATCCAAATTCCAGCACGCACTGCAGTTAGGCCAGCCATACAATTTTCTTTCCTGCAACCACAGGTGAGGGGAGGGCGGGGGAAGTCATCCCGGCCGGGAGAAGACAGTGATTATTGCTGTAGCAGCCACTAGCAATAATCGCAAGTGACTCCAGCAGGCTGGTTGCATCCAAGTTGATCAATCGATCAACTTGGTACATTCAGCCTGCCCAATAAGGTTTAGGAGCTCGGCTGGTTCCTGCTGAACCGGTTGCGATTTGAACCATGTATGGCCAGCCTTACACAAGCAGCATCAAAAAAAATAAAAAATTCTCTTAGGATTAAGGTTTTGCATAACTAAATAAAAGCTGATCATTGTAACACCCTATCATTGGTAACTGGTTTGTCTCAACAATTTAACTGCTACATTTGCAGGAGAGCTTGTTCTGTTGAAATACAACAGACATACCGGTTAGATCACCAGATGAAAATAAAGGAAAGACAAACTAAAAAAAGAAAAACAATGCAGCCACCACATATAAGAATTGGTAAGCTGCAATATAATAAATGTTTGCTTTGGGGTTTATTACTGCTTTAATACTACTTTAAACCCTGTTGTGGGCTGACAACACACAGCATTTTATGGGACCTACTCAACCAGCCCCACACTCAGATCTCTACAACATAAAGCCTAATCATTCTGTAGTTCAAGATAAAAACAAAGAGGGCTCTTTGATAACATAGGAAGGGTGCAGAGGACACAAGACAGTTCTGAATTTCAGAACTGGTCAGTTTCCAGAGGCTGGAGATAAAACTATGAAAGTCTATGGGGAGCTACTGTGCAGACGTGGCCAGCGCACAGAAGATTTTGTGTAAACAACAAATGTGGCAGTGAGAGTACTTTAATTTTTAAGCTTATTTTATTGAAACTATTCAATAAAAATGAACAAGTATGTAGCGGTACCCCCGTAGGAGCTGCTGGTTTAGTTTTGTTTTTTGCAAGTTACCTTACTGTTCCAAGTGTTCGGCTCAGGGGTTCTCCTTGAAGAGTTTATCCAGAAGAAATGTCTGCACCAACACAAAGTCTCTTTCAAGGGTTTTATTGAATAAACTTTCCAACAGAGGAGGTAGAGGAATGGGGAGGACTCAGGTATCTTACTTGTCGATCACAGAAATTTCCTAGGTCCAGAGGAGCAACTGTCTCCACGCTGGACTCAGCAACCACCGGATAGGCCCACTCTCACTGGCCTAGCAACCGGCGCGAAGCTCCATCAAAGATAGTCTCTGCCACAGACTAGGTATTGGAATTTGTTCAAAAGTCTCTGCCACAGACTAGGTATAACCCCTCACTGGGTTAGCTCCCTCAGAAAGAACACGGCTCTCAGTGCCAGGATCTTTCAGCCGCTCCGGCAGCACTGTGAGGTAGACTTTTGGGATCCGGGTACATCCTCCAATTGAGTCCCCAATTGCTCTGTCCCTTCCATCAGGCAAGGCGACACAGGATCATCCCTGGATCAGCAGGCCCCAGTAACTCCTGAGCCTACATCTCAGTTGCGAGGCCTCGGGCCAACGTGGCCCCGAGGCGCGAACTGCCAACACATCCCTGAGGCCAGGAGGGCCCTCAGGTGAGGATCGAAGCACAAACCCCACACAATGGCGTCCGTCTCTTAAGTACCCTCTCCCAGCATGCACAGCGGGTTCACCACGCCCCCTGGGCTGCTTCTGGGAAAGAGGTACCCAATACGTCCAGTCTGTTGCCTTTCCAACCCTGACCAGCGGTGACAGCGACACCGACCTATGGGGGGGAAATCATGCAACCAGCTGAACTGAAACAGTGCCACAATTTAAATAAAATCTTCCTGGGCCAAACTAATGCCCAGACAACTATAATTTCAACATATAGCGCCCATTCATTGGGAGCAGGGCGCTACAAGTACATAGTCATCATTGCAACAATGGCACAAGTACAAAGCAGTCTGTGTGTACAGAAGGTCATGGTACGCGGTACACGATACACGGTATCATCCATGTGAAATAGGAAAACAAACATTAGGCATACATAATCAAATGTGCCACAGTGAGCTGAGCACCCTGTCATCTGACAAGCAAGCAACAGAACGAAAAAACCCATAAAAAATAAAAGTAGATGGAGTATTAAAAAAGCAAAAAAAAAACAAAAAAACAACAGGTATAACCTGGAAAGGGTGTTACTGTATACAGGTCCTTCTCAAAAAATTAGCATATTGTGATAAAGTTCATTATTTTCTGTAATGTACTGATAAACATTAGACTTTCATATATTTTAGATTCATTACACACAACTGAAGTAGTTCAAGCCTTTTCTTGTTTTAATATTGATGATTTTGGCATACAGCTCATGACAACCCAAAATTCCTATCTCAAAAAATTAGCATATCATGAAAAGGTTCTCTAAACGAGCTATTAACCTAATCATCTGAATCAACTAATTAACTTTAAACACCTGCAAAAGATTCCTGAGGCTTTTAAAAACTCCCAGCCTGGTTCATTACTCAAAACCGCAATCATGGGTAAGACTGCCGACCTGACTGCTGTCCAGAAGGCCATCATTGACACCCTCAAGCAAGAGGGTAAGACACAGAAAGAAATTTCTGAACGAATAGGCTGTTCCCAGAGTGCTGTATCAAGGCACCTCAGTGGGAAGTCTGTGGGAAGGAAAAAGTGTGGCAGAAAACGCTGCACAACGAGCAGAGGTGACCGGACCCTGAAGAAGATTGTGGAGAAGGACCGATTCCAGACCTTGGAGGACCTGCGGAAGCAGTGGACTGAGTTTGGAGTAGAAACATCCAGAGCCACCGTGAACAGGCGTGTGCAGGAAATGGGCTACAGGTGCCGCATTCCCCAGGTCAAGCCACTTTTGAACCAGAAACAGCGGCAGAAGCGCCTGACCTGGGCTACAGAGAAGCAGCACTGGACTGTTGCTCAGTGGTCCAAAGTACTTTTTTCGGATGAAAGCAAATTTTGCATGTCATTCGGAAATCAAGGTGCCAGAGTCTGGAGGAAGACTGGGGAGAGGGAAATGCCAAAATGCCTGAAGTCCAGTGTCAAGTACCCACAGTCAGTGATGGTCTGGGGTGCCATGTCAGCTGCTGGTGTTGGTCCACTGTGTTTTATCAAGGGCAGGGTCAATGCAGCTAGCTATCAGGAGATTTTGGAGCACTTCATGCTTCCATCTGCTGAAAAGCTTTATGAAGATGAAGATTTCATTTTTCAGCACGACCTGGCACCTGCTCACAGTGCCAAAACCACTGGTAAATGGTTTACTGACCATGGTATTACTGTGCTCAATTGGCCTGCCAACTCTCCTGACCTGAACCCCATAGAGAATCTGTGGGATATTGGGAAGAGAAAGTTGAGAGACGCAAGACCCAACACTCTGGATGAGCTTAAGGCCGCTATCGAAGCATCCTGGGCCTCCATAACACCTCAGCAGTGCCACAGGCTGGTTGCCTCCATGCCACGCCGCATTGAAGCAGTCATTTCTGCAAAAGGATTTCCGACCAAGTATTGAGTGCATAACTGAACATAATTATTTGAATGTTGACTTTTTTTGTATTAAAAACACTTTTCTTTTATTGGTCGGATGAAATATGCTAATTTTTTGAGATAGGATTTTTGGGTTTTCATGAGCTGTATGCCAAAATCATCAATATTAAAACAAGAAAAGGCTTGAACTACTTCAGTTGTGTGTAATGAATCTAAAATATATGAAAGTCTAATGTTTATCAGTACATTACAGAAAATAATGAACTTTATCACAATATGCTAATTTTTTGAGAAGGACCTGTATACTCGGTATAAGCCGAGTTTTTCAGCACATTTTTTGGTGCTGAAAATGCCCCCCTTGGCTTATACTCGAGTCACCTTTTTGCGCCATATCTCCTTGACTTTGGGCACACATGTAGCCCCAGTCTTCCTCTACAAGTGTGCAAAGTTTGTTGTCCGTGGGACCTACGGCCGGGGAGTACCAATTTTTCAAAGCTGGGCACCCCTTCCATAGACTCCCATGTTAAACGGTAATTTCTCTAGTGATTTTGGGGACCCGGTACCGGCCAGTTGTAGGTCCCCTGAACCCGAAACTTGGCACACATGTAGCCCCATTTCTCCTTTATAAGTGTGCAAAGCTTTTTGTCTGGGGGACCTACGGCCAGGGAGCACCGATTTTTCAAACCCGGGCACCCCTTCCATAGACTCCCATGTTAAACGTCAGTCTAGTCATGGATACAGTGAGGCATGGGCTCAGTGAGGCATGCACATGGACAAAGTGAGGCATGCAGACGGACACCCTAGGCTTATACTCGAGTCAATACGTTTTCCCAGTTTTTTGTGGTAAAATTAGGTGCCTCGGCTTATATTCGGATCGGCTTATACTCGAGTATATACGGTAAATTGCTCACAACACATTCACCTGGTCACAAAGTAAAAGTAATTAAATGTGGCAGTGGTCAGTAGCGGAGAACTTTCATTTTGGTGCAAAAGGGATAAGTGCAATTTCAAAGTCTGAGGGACTTTTCTACCTCCTACAGCCAGCTCCACAGTCACAGTAACATCTTATACACTGGAACGATTACAATAGACCCCAAATTATACTGTATACTGTTATAAACAGTGCTTTATGTCAAAAATCATCTGCCCAAAGATTCACGACCATGGGGAGCATTGGCAAGAATCACAGCAGAAAACATGTTTCAAGCCTCGTACACACAAACGAGTTTCTCGGCAAAAACCAGCAAGAAACTTGCTGGCAGAGATTTTTTGCCGAGAAATTCGTTCGTGTGGATGGTTTCTCGTCAAGAAAAGCGACAAGTATCTCGACGAGAAAATAGAGATCCTGCTCTCTATTTTCTCATCGAGATTCTCGTCGGCATGTTTCTCGATGAGAAAAGTGAGTGTGTGTACACTTACCTGTCCTCCCGGAAGCCCGCGCATGTTCGAAATGAATTTGACGCATGCGCGGTAGCTTCCTAGGCATACGTAGGGTATACCAAGATGGCGGCGACGGCATCGAATGTGACGAGCGCATGCTCGTCGTAGTCGATGACGTCACCGCGTACGCTCCATTCAAAGAACCGCGGGTTCTTTGAATCGAGCGTGTGTACACTCGGCCGGGACAAGTTTCTTGTCCAAGAATCTCGTCGAAAAAAACTACATGTTTTTTTCGACGAGAATCTCGGCCGTGTGTACGAGGCCTCAGAGGCACTTGGAAACCACAGGGAACATCAGCAGGGACTTTAGTGTAAACTTATCATCTCCACCTTAGGAAGGTAAATGATCTGTATCAGAGATCTGTCCTGTGTTCAGCAGATTCTTCCTCTGCCATTTCCTAGCAGATCCTGGCATACAGAGAACATTCCAGTTGTACAGGGTTTTTCAGGTAATTCCCAGAGAACATTCCAGGTGTACATAATTCTCCAGGTAATCCCCAGAGAACATTCCAGGTATACCGAGTTCTTCCAGGTAATCCCCAGAGAACATTCCAGGTGTACTGAGTTCTTCCAGGTAATCCCCAGAGAATATTCCAGGTATACCGAGTTCTTCCAGGTAGTCCCAGAGAACATTCCAGGTGTACCGAGTTCTTCCAGGTAATCCCCAGAGAACATTCCAGGTGTACTGAGTTCTTCAGGTAATCCCCAGAGAACATTCCAGGTATACCAAGTTCTTCCAGGTAATCCCCAGAGAACATTCCAGGTGTACTGAGTTCTTCAGGTAATCCCAGAGAACATTCCAGGTGTACTGAGCTTCCAGGTAATCCAGGATTACCTGGAAGAGCTTGGTACAGCTCAAATGTTCTCTGTATGCCAGAATCTTCTAGGAAATGGCAGAGGAAGAATATGCTGAACACAGGACAGATCGATGATACAGATCATTTACCTTCATGAGGCGGAGGTGATGAGTTTACACTAAAGTCCCTGCTGATGTGCCCTGTGGTTTCCAAGCGGCTCTGAAACATGTTTTCTGCTGTCATCATTGCCAATGCTCCCCATGGTTGCGAATCTTTGGATAGATGATTTCTGACATAGAGCGCTGTTTAGATGACCTACAATTTGGGGTCTATAGTAATCGTTCCAGTGTATAAGATGTTGCTGAGAATGGTGGAGCTGGCTGTAGGAGGTAGAAGAGTCCCCCAGTGTTTAGGATTATTAAGTACTTACGCTGCACTTGACTGAGCAGCCTGGACCTTTGGTAAGTTACTAGTCTGGCTGTCCATAACACAGAAAATACGTTATTTTTCCTGCAGCACTTATTTCAAATATCTTATGAACTTTAATACATCGTTTTTACACGTTTATTTACATTACATATATTTTGAACCTTATCACTTATTTATTGAGTTATGAACTTTGTAATAGAGTATTGAACTATTTTGCACCTCTAGCACTGCATGTACAGTATATCATAAAAGTAAAGTACACGCCTCACATTTTTGTAAATATTTTATTATATCTTTTCATGTGACAACACTGAAGAAATGACACTTTGCTACAATATAAAGTAGTGGGTGTGCAGCTTGTATAACAGTGTAAATTTGCTGTCCCATCAAAATAACCCAACACAGCCATTAATGTCTTAACCGCTGGCAACAAACGTGAGTACACCCCTGAAAATGTCCAAATAGGGCCCATTTAGCCATTTTACCACCCCGGTGTCATGGGACTCAGTGTTACAAGGTCTCAGGTGTGAATCAGGAGCAGGTGTTTTAAATTTGGTTTTATCACTCTCACTCTCTCATACTGGTCACTGGAAGTTCAACATGGCACCTCATGGCAAAGAACTTTCTGAGGATCTGAAAAAAAGAATTGTTGCTCTACATAAATATGGCCTAGGCTATAAGAACATTGCCAAGACCCTGAGACTGAGCTGCAGCACGGTGACCAAGACCATAGAGTGGTTTAACAGGACAGGTTCATCTCAGAACAGGCCTCACCATGGTCGACCAAAGAAGTTGAGTGCATGTTCTCAGCGTCATATCCAGAGGTTGTCTTTGGGAAATGGACATATGAGTGCTTCCAGCATTGCTGCAGAGGTTGAAGGGGTGGGGGGGGGGGGGGTCAGCCTGTTAGTGCTCAGACAATACGCCACACACTGCATAAAATTGGTCTGCTTGGCTGTTGTCCCAAAAGGAAGCCTCTTCTAAAGATGATGCACAAGAAAGCCCGCAAACAGTTTGCTGAAGACAAGCAGACTAAGGACATGGATTACTGGAACCATGTCCAGTGGTCTGATGAGACCAAGATAAACTAATTTGGTTCAGATGGTGTCAAGCATGTGTGGTGGCAACCAGGTGAGGAGTACAAAGACAAGCATGTCTTGCCTACAGTCAAGCATGGTGGTGGGAGTGTCATGGTCTGGGGATGCATGAGTGCTGCCGGCACTGGGGAGCTACAGTTCATTGAGGGAACCATGAATGCCAACATGTACTGTGACATACTGAAGCAGAGCATGATCCCCTCCCTTCGCAGGGCAGTATTCCAACTTGATAATAACCCCTAACACACCTCCAAGACGACCACTGCCTTGCTAAAGAAGCGGAGGGTAAATGTGATGGACTGGCCAAGCATGTCTCCAGACCTAAACCCTATTGAGCATCTGTGGGGCATCCTCAAACGGAAGGTGGAGGAGCGCAAGGCCTCGAACATCCATCAGCCCCGTGATGTCATCATGGAGGAGTGGAAGAGGACTCCAGTGGCAACCTGTGAAGCTCTGGTGAACTCTATGCCCAAGAGGGTTAAAGGCAGTGCTGGAAAAAAATTGTGGCCAAATTTACACTGTTATACAAGCTGTACACACACTACTTTACATTGTAGCAAAGTGTAATTTCTTCAGTGTTGTCACATGGA
This sequence comes from Rana muscosa, assembly GCA_029206835.1. Lineage (NCBI taxonomy): Eukaryota > Metazoa > Chordata > Amphibia > Anura > Ranidae > Rana > Rana muscosa. The sequence goes on along the minus strand of CM055125.1, from coordinate 80,343,907 downwards.
AAGATACAGGTCCTTCTCAAAAAATTAGCATATTGTGATAAAGTTCATTATTTTCTGTAATGTACTGATAAACATTAGACTTTCATATATTTTAGATTCATTAAACACAACTTGAAGTAGTTCAAGCCTTTTCTTGTTTTAATATTGATGATTTTGGCATACAGCTCATGACAACCCAAAATTCCTATCTCAAAAAATTAGCATATCATGAAAAGGTTCTCTAAACGGGCTATTAACCTAATCATCTGAATCAACTAATTAACTTTAAACACCTGCAAAAGATTCCTGAGGCTTTTAAAAACTCCCAGCCTGGTTCATTACTCAAAACCGCAATCATGGGTAAGACTGCCGACCTAACTGCTGTCCAGAAGGCCATCATTGACACCCTCAAGCAAGAGGGTAAGACACAGAAAGAAATTTCTGAACGAATAGGCTGTTCCCAGAGTTCTGTATCAAGGCACCTCAGTGGGAAGTCTGTGGGAAGGAAAAAGTGTGGCAGAAAACGCTGCACAACGAAAAGAGGTGACCGGACCCTGAAGAAGATTGTGGAGAAGGACCGATTCCAGACCTTGGAGGACCTGCGGAAGCAGTGGACTGAGTCTGGAGTAGAAACATCCAGAGCCACCGTGAACAGGCGTGTGCAGGAAATGGGCTACAGGTGCCGCATTCCCCAGGTCAAGCCACTTTTGAACCAGAAACAGCGGCAGAAGCGCCTGACCTGGGCTACAGAGAAGCAGCACTGGACTGTTGCTCAGTGGTCCAAAGTACATTCGGAAATCAAGGTGCCAGAGTCTGGAGGAAGACTGGGGAGAGGGAAATGCCAAAATGCCTGAAGTCCAGTGTCAAGTACCCACAGTCAGTGATGGTCTGGGGTGCCATGTCAGCTGCTGGTGTTGGTCCACTGTGTTTTATCAAGGGCAGGGTCAATGCAGCTAGCTATCAGGAGATTTTGGAGCACTTCATGCTTCCATCTGCTGAAAAGCTTTATGGAGATGAAGATTTCATTTTTCAGCACGACCTGGCACCTGCTCACAGTGCCAAAACCACTGGTAAATGGTTTACTGACCATGGTATTACTGTGCTCAATTGGCCTGCCAACTCTCCTGACCTGAACCCCATAGAGAATCTGTGGGATATTGGGAAGAGAAAGTTGAGAGACGCAAGACCCAACACTCTGGATGAGCTTAAGGCCGCTATCGAAGCATCCTGGGCCTCCATAACACCTCAGCAGTGCCACAGGCTGGTTGCCTCCATGCCACGCCGCATTGAAGCAGTCATTTCTGCAAAAGGATTCCCGACCAAGTATTGAGTGCATAACTGAACATAATTATTTGAAGGTTGACTTTTTTTGTATTAAAAACACTTTTCTTTTATTGGTCGGATGAAATATGCTAATTTTTTGAGATAGGATTTTTGGGTTTTCATGAGCTGTATGCCAAAATCATCAATATTAAAACAAGAAAAGGCTTGAACTACTTCAGTTGTGTGTAATGAATCTAAAATATATGAAAGTCTAATGTTTATCAGTACATTACAGAAAATAATGAACTTTATCACAATATGCTAATTTTTTGAGAAGGACCTGTATAATAAAATATTTACAAAAATGTGAGCGATGTACTCACTTTTGTGAGATACTGTATATGTATTTGATTTATCACTGAAGGTTAAGTATATTGCCTCCCTCTTGTTAGCAGCTAACCCTTTCAGTGTATAGCACCGACTTGTTGTTTGTGTTTTAATTTCAAAGTCTACTTTTATGTATTTAAATATGGCCACCTAAGCCTATGTTGTTGATTACAGACCAACATCAGTCTTACAAGAAGGCTGCAAAGGCTCCTGTAGTGACTTTGGTAACAGGCCTTACCATTATACCCCTTGCTAACAATTTTGAGCCTCTAGTCAATAAACAGAAAAACAATATGCATTCGTTGGGACTTTAGTGACTTTAAAGTCTAAGCTATAGCTATCTTACAGTACATTGTTTTGTTTTTGACTTTTGAACAAAGCCACCATCAAGTTTCTATGGCTGTGTCCCAGTTGGGAAGTTTTCCACCATGTCCCATGTTGGTAATATTACAGGAAACAAGAAAATCTCCTCTGGACAGAGATAGAGGCTGCAACCCTTTCCCATTCCCATAAAACAAAATAAAAAATCAATAAAAACAAAACAAAAAGAAACAGGAGTTCTAGGGCCATAAAAAAACAATGTGATATGCGAAGAGATATATGTAACAGTAAACCTCAGAAGAAATTGTAACATTTAAATAACTTTGCCATGTAGACTAAATGCACAAGGCTAGTACAGTCATGATTACAGCCACACATTTCTGTCAGCTTTCCCCCTAAAGCTTACCGGAAAGACCATTTATTTATTTCATCTATTTATTCTTAACGTTCCTGTCCCAGCAGCACAACAGGAGTAGGACCTCTCATCTTTGACAGTTTTCACCTTAAGGCCCGGGTTCACACTGCTGCGACTTTGAAGCCGACATCCCAGTGCGACTTCAGCCCAGCTTGCGTACAACTTCTTTAACAGAAGTCAATGCAAGTCGTGCCAAAGTCAGACCAAAAGTAGTGCAGAAACCTTTTGCTAAGTCGAAGCGACTCAAGTCCCTCCTATTAGAACGGTTACATTGCACTTAATGGGGTGCGACACTCAAAGTTGGAGCGCATGTCGCACCAGTGTGAACCGGGCCTTAAAGATGTCCCCATAGGCAATTTCACCTCTACTCTTGATCTGGTGACAACTGTAAAATTTTAGATTGGCATTCACATTACATCTATGTGACAATGGCCATCGGGTGACAAAAGTGGGTAAATCTCCGAAATGTGGCCACAGGCAGTAATAACCATAAAGGGGTTATAATCTGTTCTATTAAGTACGAAAACAGAAAAGGGTCGGGTCGGAAGCATGCGGATTGAAGGCAAGAATGAGCTAGTATGTCAGATATAGTAAATTTATTAAATGTTCACAGTGTTGGAGTATTCCCATGTCTCCAATACAGTATCACTATCACACATTACAGGCTGGTACCCCCCCTTTCCCCCTCCCTCTTTTAATCCTCCAATGACCGTGTTTATATGTTAGAGCATCCTCATTGCTCCCAAACAATTTCACCATCACACATTTACCCTGTTTCACTCCTTTCACTTTTCAATGATAGCGTTCTCAACGTTGGAGCACTTCATTTCTTTCAACATAGCTACACTATCACATATCTCAGACATCTTGTCTACCACCACCTTTTTCATTCACATTCACTTTCCACCCTTTCACTGCTGTACAAGGGCTCATCACCCTTCAGCAATCCAACACTAACAGTAAACTTTTTGCATTTCACATTTGGTTTAAGATGGCCCAGGAGTCATTTTGCATGTGCCCCTTGACCCTGGTGAAGATCACATGTTCAGCTCTCACAATGTTACTTGTGGGACTCCCTGTGGTCTAATTACTACCACTAGAAATTACTATTAGATTCAATAGGATTGGAGCTGTTGCTCCTCCTAACATTATACCATACCAGGTTTTATAAAAATAAGGAGTCCTGATGCAAGATAAATGAAGACACTAATTATTGTCATGATTAGGATGTGAGACTTTGGCTTTATTTCAAGCATTATTTTCTTTTTTAAATCAATTGTTGCGTTTACTTTTCTATACCAAAGGCCGGTGACGTGAACATAAATCACACTATTCCCAAACCACCCAGTAAGTCAAGTTGGTATCCCAGACATCTTTCTTTAAGAATAAATGTAAAAAAAATAAAAGTAAATAAAAAATAAATGGTATTATATAACAGTGGATTGAGTTTTATTAGTGGTGTTGGCCTTGTTTGGGTCGAATTCTGAACTTGGTGGATCGATTCCATCTTCTCTTTGCTGAGATTTACTGCCCTGGGCACATCATTATTACTCTTGCACGGTCTTACTGAGAGTCTGTATAATCTGTTAGAGAAGCAGTCAGTATGGCATCTACTAAATAAAAAGCACGATAGAAGCAATAACTGCATTTTCTTGCAAATGATTCACTTCATTCCTCAACACAAACCAGGAGTATCTTTATAGGCAACAGAGGCCAACAGCAAGATTATTATAAGGGCTCCAAATTAACAGATGCCCTCCACCTGCTGACTGTTACTCCCATAGTATAGCCTCTGACGCTACCTATCTTTGAAAAGGACCAATAAAACAGGATCATTAGATAAAGCCTATTCCCCTGGCAGTAGAGGCTTAGGCCCCTTTCACACTGGGCATGGGAGGTGCGCTGGCGGTATAGCGGCGCTATTTTTAGCGCCGCTATACCATTGTTTTTGCTGCGATATTCGGCCGCTAGTGGTGCGGTTTTAACCCCCGCTAGCGGCCGAGAAAGGGTTAAAACCGCCCGCAAACCGCTGCTACAGCAGCGCCTTGCGGGCAATATAGCCGCGCTGTCCCATTGATTTCAATGGGCAGCAGCGGTAAACACACTGCTCCTTCACCCCTCCTAAAAAAACGGCTAGCAGGACTTTTGGAGTGGTCCTGCTAGCGCACCGCTTCAGTGTGAAAGCCTTCTGGCTTTCACACTGAAGACTGCAGGGCAGGATTTTTTCAGGCGTTATTTAGGCGCTATTTTTAGCGCTAAAATGCCTGAAAAACGCCTCAGTGTGAAAGGGGCCTTAGAATAGAGCAAGGAAAGGTTCCAACCTATAGGTTATTATCAGGGCTTTTTTTCTGAGATAATAGGTGCAGGAACTCCCCCCTTCTGAGTCACTTCTTGTCTCTGCCCCCTACCCATCTCTGAGCACTGTTCCTTGGTTCCACCCCCTACCCACCTCCCATTAGTGCCCCCCTGAGAGAATACAGAGCCAAGTATAATTTTATGTTGGTAAGTAAATTGTACGGAATTTGTTAATGATAACAAGAAAAGTACTAAATAGATCCCCCACAGCCAGCAGCAATAGACCCCCCCCTCCCCCAACAACAATAAATTCACCCAGAAACAATAGACCCTCCAGCAATAATGTACCCCCAGAACAAAATACCACCCCAGCAGCAACAACAGATCTCCCAGCAGCCAGCATCAATTGACTCTCCTGCAGCCAGCAACAAAAGACCCCTCCCTCAACAGTAGATCTCTTCTAGCAATAATAGATCCCCCGCCAGCAACAATAGACTGCCACACAAAAATATATCCCCTCCAACAACAATAGTTTCCCCAGCAGCCAGCATTAATAGACTCTTCAGCACACCCCAGCACCCCTTGCCATTATATACATTCAGTGTTGGAGGTGCCGGAACTGCATTCCCCCGCGTTCCCGCTGAAAAAAAGCCCTAGTTATTATTATTCTGTGTGTAGCTTTTAGGGAGATTTCTACTCATTTCCGTTGTGGTTACTGGGACATGAAGTGAGATTATACTTACCATTTTAGACAGCAGCAAGCAGAAAAACCTTACGGAATTCCAATCTTTCCCCACACTACTAAAAAAATAAAAAAAATAAAAATAAAAAAATCGCCAGTCTACATATATTGGAACAAAACAATGAATGAGTACAGCCACAAAATAGTCCAGGCTAGGCATAAACCAATGAATATAATATTAAAGAGAGCATAAATGTTGTAAGATGATATGGAAAGATATAAAACAAAAACGTTGTGATATGTGGGGGGTTTTGCTCATGGTGTAGTGCTTCCCAATGTTTTCACTCTAGCCAGGTAGTCCTGTTTTAGGGCTTGTTGGCCCATTTTATTTGAAAATAAATTAAAAGTTAAAGAAAAAAAATGGTTTCCCTCGCAGGGGTTTCCACCATTACTTCCAAAACAAAGAAAACAGCCTTAGCCTCCTGGCTTGCTCTGGCAGTGCCACTGCTCAGGCCTCAAGCTTAAGCCCTTGGTCTGATCCCTCAGACCAACTCTCGACATTTCCATGCTCACGTGCAGCTCTACACCTTTCCCTTATCTCTCCTGGCTCTCTTTCTGATGCCTAGTACACACGATTGGTTTTTCTGGCGGTAAAAAGTCTGAAAAACCGAGGGGAAAACCGAGAACCTGCTTGGTAGCTTTTTCCCCCAACACACGGCCGGTTTTCCCAACAGGAAAACTGCCATGAGAGCTTTGGTCGGGAATCCCAGCCATGTGTATGCTCCATCGCAGTGTTTCCCATAGGAAAACTGCCGGGTTAAAAACCGCCGGGAATCCCAGCGGGAAAAAAGAAAACATGTTCTCATTTTTCCCACCAGGATTCCCGGCGGTTTTCCTGTTGTAAAAACTGCGATAGAGCATACACACGGCCGGGATTCCCGGCCAAAAGCTCTCATGGCAGTTTTCCTGCTGGGAAAACCGGTCGTGTGTACGAGGCATTACAGTGATGCTTCTCTGGCCTTTAGGCTTAGGGCCTCTGTTTGTTCCCTCACAGACTCCACATGTACTGTGCAGATATGCAGCCCCCTGGTTGCTCCCTTGGAGCCTCAAGGGCTCATGGGGAGGGTAGAGGCCTGAATTACTGTCAGATACTTGATTATAAGGGCTTGGCTTGCTTGCACACTCAGACTGCTGGTTTCTGACCAGACCTGGACACAGGGTTTGAGGGTCACTCCCAAGACTCTTTAAATCCTCCAAACTCCAGAACCCATCTGGGAATTGCAAAACCATGAGAAAATAGTCTTTTCCACCCGCTTAGAACCGATATTCCTGAGCCCCTCAATCTGCAACTTCGAGAAAAAAAAAAAAGCAACCTATAATAACTCCAGGAAAATGTCTTATTCTCGTAATTTCAGCTACCGGTATATGCCCTACAGCTATATGTTCTACCTTACATTTCCAGACGCAAACATCCTCCCTGTGTACAATTCATCCCCCAAGCCCCAAAATTATAGTAATGATATGACTATCAGAAAAAATTACTGCTAAAGTTCTGCTTCCTTTTTTTCCTCTTCTCCCCCGCTTGCTGATTGAACAGTGACCATCAGATTGACACGGTCATCTCTGTGTTCTACCTGCAAGTTTGTTCAGATTTTTAGACAGACTGACCGAACTGTGGAATTGGAGGCCTGATTGGCTCAAAGAACTCATGTTTCCTCTACTAGTCTATGTGCTGTGTTCCTGGGAATTGCAGGAGGATAAAATAAAGTCAAGTGTAAGAACTTATATAAGGAAACGATTCCGGACAGCTGTACTTCCAAAAATCCTTTTATTGAAGCTTTATATGACAAGTGATTGACAGATGGAGCAGGGGACAAAGAGGTAGATGCGTTTTGTGCAAATGTTAGCGCTTAATCATTACCTCCTATACTAGCAGTGTTTAAAGCCTTAAAAAATAATTATTCAAATACATACAGGCAGAAGTTTTTTTTATCTTAATGCATTAGGATAAAAAACCTTCTGTGTGCAGCAGCCCCCCTAATACTTATCCGAGTCTCATCTCGATCCAGAAATGTTGGCTGTCCTGGACTCTCCCTCCAGATTGGCTGAGACACAGCAGCGGGAGCCATTGACTCCCGCTGCTGTAAATCAAAGTCAAAAAGTCAATGAGGGGAGAGAGGGGGCAGGGTAAACTGTGGCTCCATGTCTGAATGGACACACAGAGCGGCAGATTGACTCGGGTGCCCCCATAGCAAGCTACTTGCTGTGGGGGCGTTTGGCAGGAGGGAGGGGCCAGGAGCACCGGAGAGGGACCTGGGAAGAGGAGGATTTGGGCCGCTGTGTGCAAAATCACTGAACAGAGCAGGCAAGTGTGACGTATTTGTTATTTTGTTAAGACTTTAATATCACTTTGTGGTTCTAAAGGCAGAATTTTTTTTTTACCTTCATGCACTCTATGCATGAAGGTAAAAAAAAAACCTTCTGCATACAGTCCCCCGCCCCAGTGCCACCTTATACTTACCTGAGCCCGAGCTCAATCCAGCGATGTGCACGAGAGCAAAGGCTCTGTCCACTCACTCCCTGCTCATCGGCTCAGAGACAGCAGTGGGAGCCATTGGCTCTTGCTGCTGTCAATAACAGGCAGTGAGGGAGCAGGGGGCAGGGCAAAGTCCTGCTGTCTGTGTCAATAGACACAGATAGTGATGCTTGGAAATGAGCCCGCAAGTGGCTTGCTATGGGGGCACTTGGCGAGGGAAAAGGAGCCGAGGGGGGGACCCGAGAAGGGAGAATCAGGGCTGCTCTGTGCAAAACCAAAAACTCATTTACATTTGGAATCACTTAAAACCTGTATTGTGGACATTTCCAAATCATTAAATTTGTTTTAAATACAACTAAAGTACCTGGCTTTGATTTGGTATAGGCCTCTTGCAATTCTCTATACAGTGGCACTGGGATAGGAGGGGCAGGGCTGGGAGCCAATCAGGTACAATGCTGAATCCTTGGGTGCACTAACCAGCCTTCTGCCCAAATTTGGTTTAGTGTCCCTGCTCCCTGAAAGAGCATATTTCCCCATAACAGGCACAATACCTAAATGCAACACCTCCCCCCACTTCCTTCCCGGAGGAGTCTGGAACCATTTTTGGGCAAGGCTACTCCCAAAACCAGTAGTAACTAGTAGTAGTCAGGTCATACAAGTTCTTACAAATTCTGATGGTAGCTGTCAGTGCTCCCCCATTAACTCTGATCTTTTCAAGGATATCATGGCCCCCAGGTATTCCCCAGGCAGATAGTGACACTTGCTTGAAGGCTAAACCATACCAAGAAGGGCCCCATCTAGTCCCATAGGGGCCAGCTTTAAATTCTGCCTCTTTTCCTCTCAAACTTTCCACCTAGGTTTCACTTTAATGTTACACAATCCCATAATGATAGCTTAGGGGAGGATGCCACCTAGTGGCCGAGATATAAACAGTACTAACACCCCCTTATAGGTTTAAAACATGCAATTATGCTGACAAGAAAGAGCAGAGTGAACAAAAATATGACATCAGTCTCCTGCTGTTTCTTCACTGCCCAGTTATTAGGCTTGGAGAGGAAAGAGGGCACCATTCTATTATTTAGCTGTAAACATGGGAATTATCAGCCTGGCTGTGCTCTGTGATAGAACGGTCTACATCTCATTACTGGATAGACAGAAGTGAAAATCCTTTGGCAAGTGAAACAGTCATCATATATGTAATTCATCTATGTATTCAGATGTTTGCTTGGAGGTCAGCTTTAAAAGTAACCTGTCAAACCAGAAAAATGGGAGCTGCGACTGCCATTTTTTCCCCAATGTGCCAGGTTCAGAACTGTCATACTGACTCTTTCTTCGTTTCTAACCGAGGGTCTGGCCCAGAGCAATTATGTGAATATTTTCTGTTACCACACTTGAATGGCTTCATTCTTCTACTGCGTAAGTGACTTAGGGCCTTGTTTACATAGGTGGTTAAAAAAATAAAAAAGAGAGGATTCGGCCTGCTTTCCCACCCCCAAGCATCCCTTTAAACCCTGGCAGCCGGAGGGGGTCATACACACTTCCGTGATGCTTTACTTCATGGCAAATTTACGTTTGCGCGTCTAGTTTGACGGGTGGCACCACCTCTCAATCGCTTTTTATGAAGCCAGTTGGATTCCACTGCAATGCAAATGCTTGGCTTGCAGCTGTGTCACAGTGGTTTAATGCAAAATCCCTGTTTGGAAAAATAAATAAAAAATACGCAAAAAAAAAAAGAAGAAAATCAGCATCCAGGAGGCAGCAATATTGTCATCTGAACACCTGGAAACCACTGCTCTACCACCTTTCGAAAAGGAATGTATTGTGGATCGCTCATGAGGTTTGGAGGAGACTGCAGCCAGTGCGAACCTAGCCTTAATGAGCAGGGACAGGGATGACAACCTCATATCTTATCTTGCACCTAAACACGTCAACAATTTCCAAACCTCTATCCCGACCGGTTCCCTTTGAGCACTTTTCCAGTCCACCACGAATATCTACAATCTCCTCAAACACACACTTAAGTAACTAATGGCCCTTTGTGATCTCCTCATCTGAAGTGAGTCATTATGGATCAGCACCATCTCCTCCTATGTGAAATGGGTAATTATGGCCCTCATGTATGTGAAGTAGGTCATTATCAATCTCCATATTCTCTTCATGTGTGTGAAGTGGGTCACCATCATCTTTTACCGCCGCTACATGTCTAAAGAGGGTCACCATAGACATCCTCCGTATTCAAACAGTAAACAAACTAATGTTAACCACCAGAACTCCACTTACCTACAATCTTCTCACTGGCAAATGACTGGGAGTGATTTACAATAAAGAATAATGGGCCTTATTACCATAGCAACCATTGGCTTTTATTTTCTATCACCTAATCTGCACTAGAAAATGCAAACAAGGAACGTTACGGAAGCACTACTTTTCAGTACGCTACTTTCTTCTAATGGTAGCAACCCAACAAGCTTTTCTCAAAACGCAATCATATTAATTGAGAAATTGTAATCGCTATTATGTAAGTGGCATTCGAAAGATAAAAACTGAAAGATTTGTGCTGAAAAGACAGTGAAAATTGGACTTCATGGGAGAAAAGTAAAATATTACACTTGTGTGGGCAGACTGGATTGGATCATTATTAAAATATCACTCCTCCACATCCATTATCTGATATAATTTTTTTATTTTTCAGGAAACAGTCCATACAAATATATACACACAATAGATAGATTTATAGATAGATAGAGCTGTGCCCTGCCACTATATGAAAAGGGTTTTTATATCACTCATCCAGGCAGGATGAGGGGCTCCAGGATGCTCGTCTCATACAGAAGAAACTAGATTTTCAGTTTCCTGAGAAGGTGGCAAAACCAGGTTTGGAAGCTGGAATCCAGAGACTCTGTAGAGACTTGGAAGGGATGGAGTCACCAATCCTAAAATCCAGGCTTTGTAGACAACTGGCACACTGATTGTGCAGGGTTTTTATTAGAGACGTCACTATGGTTCAGGGCTCTACCCCAGCAGACATAGGAGGCCTCTGCCTGGGAGTCAGGAGGGCTCCACCTAGGACACAGGTGGGGGCCAATGCACCAGGGGCTGCTAGCTGTGTACATTGAGTTTGTGTGAGAAGACTGGTGGAGGAGACAGACAAGGGCCTGAGAATTGAGCCCAGAGCAGCAGCGCTGAAGTGTTAACTAGGAAGCTAACTTTTGCTTTTGTGGGAGAGAAAAACTGGACAACCAAAAAACCCCTGTGAGGGAAACTTATGTGTTGAACTGGACTTTTTGTTAATAAAAGTAGGCAAGAAAATACATAAGGTGCCACTGCTGGTCTCCTTCTAAAAATGTCTGTTGCCTGACTACATCTGGTGTCAAGTCTATTTGAGTCACAGAACCGAACATGTATACTGAAAATGTTTGCTCCAAATTAAGTCATTCAAACAAAATGCATTGGGCGGTCTGAACCCTATGATGCCATTACGCACGTTGAGGCTACACACACCATGAAGTGTTGCTGATCTCTTACACCAGTTTGGGCTTTTTGATCCTTCGTGCTGGGTGTAAGTACAGGAGGGTATAAGTGAGTTTTTTATTACTTATATCCAATGTTTTAATACAAGTTGTTTGGGTAATGAGCCTCTGTGATTTCCCTGCTTCATGTTTTGGGCAGAGTGTTATATGAAAGGAGCATGGGGCATTTATTTCCCCTGTGGTACCTGTGTGCAGTCGGAGTTGGATGGCAAGTTGGCAACATCCGCTTTGCTTGACCATCTTATTCAGTTAAGTGGTCAACACTAGGTGGTGAGCTTATCATCACTTTGGTGTCCACAGGAGGAAAACCGGATTTGTTTGGAAGAATGGGAGTGTGGACATTTCACCTTCATCGATCACTTTGAAGATATTGATTCACACTTTGCTGATTAACGGACTATTAATGTACTTTGCAGTTATTGATTTGCACATTATTGATTAACACTAGAGCGCTTTTACAGGGATTGGATTAGTACTTTATGGTTTGCGTGTGTTTTTTATGCATTATTTATTTGATTGTTCTATTGGTGAAGAAGGCTTTTTGAAAATTAATAGTAATACTGAATATATTTCAGAAAAGTGTCACAGATCCTCATCACTATGCTTTTTACTGGTCAGTGTCTCAAAGCGCAACAGCCAGGCAACTAGAATTTTGGTCAATTATGGCATTCTCCATGATTATCTCATAACAGGTTTCCTTTAGGGCCCATTCGCACTAAACCAGAGTCATTAAGTGTGTGGTAAGCAGTCCATTTTGGGCTGCGGTAACATGTGGCAGGGGCGGTGTGATGCACGTTTTATTGGAAAAAAAAACATTTGTTTGGAAGAATGGGAGTGATGCGCATTTTAACGCATCACACAGCTCCCTTGTTTTTGTAAACTTTATGTCAATCGCTGTGGCTGTGCTGTGATTAGACACAGCGGGTGCCGGCCAATGGATGTCCGCCGGTGCCCGCTGATCGGCGAGGAGAGACACAGAATAGAGCTCTGCCTATGTAAAGAAGGCAAAGCTCTGTTCTGTCAGCAGGGATGTGTTGGATTGTGTTGTGTGCAAAGCAGGGAATACAATCCACCACATCCCTTAGTAAAAACAGCACATAGTAAGCACAAAAACACTGACTAGGCACACATTTAACCCTTTTATTGCCCTAGATCAGTGATGGTGAACCTTGGCAACCCAGATGTTTTGGAACTACATTTCCCATGATGCTCATGCACTCTGCTGTGTAGTCGAGCATCATGGGAATTGTAGTTTTAAAACATCTGGAGTGCCAAGGTTTGCCATCACTGCCCTAGATATTTAATAGTGTCATTAGTACAGTGCATATTTTTAGCGCTGATCACTATATTAGTGTTACTGGTTCACACAAAGTATCAAAAGTGTCAGCTAGTGTCAGACTGCTCGCCATATCATCGCAGTCCTGCTATAAGTCGCTGATCGCCACCACTACTAGTATAAAAATAAAAATTCCAGTATATATACCATAGTTTGTAGACGCTATAAAAAAACATTTTTTATTTTTATTTTTTACCAAGAACATGTAGCAGAATACATATTGGCTTAAGTTTATGAAGAAATTCTATTTACTTTTATTGAATAAGTTTTAAAAAAAAGTTTTATATATTGTTTTGTTTTTCAAAATTGTCGGTCTTTTCTTGTTTATAGTGCAAAAAAAACTCAGAGGTGATTAAATACCTTCAAAAGAAAGCTCTATTTGTGGGAAAAAAAGTATATAAATGTAATATATGTGTAGCACTGCCCCCTTGAGGGCTGCTTGGATTTACCTGTTCATCTCCACTGCCCTGCCCCTGTGAACACTCCAACCCACCTGACACTCTGGGTTCAGACATCTTCTTGCAAGCACCTTTAAATGACACTCCAACAAAAGTCAAATAGATATTCTATTAGGTTTTACTGGAGTACAAATACGTGTACAAAAAGGGGTTGATGATCAACTGAGTCCTGGATAACAGCCGAGACTCAGGTCAGGAATCCCCTTAAAACAGCTTAATTACAGTTCAATAGCACAAAGGGTAATATATATATATATATATATATATATATATATATATATCTATATATATATATAGATATATATATATAAAAATAAACACATACACATATACAGTGAAATACCAACTAGAGAATAAACTGGATGGGTTGTAAAGAATCCACTAGTTAATGCCATATATGATACCACGCTAAAGGGGAATCCCAGGCCGGCGTATTCAACATTTAAATCCTCATGAGAGACCAGATAGAATAGGAATAGCATAAGGGCCCTTTAACCAACAGCAACAGCAACGTCCAGAGCAACTATGTATAACATGCCGCTGCTTGGAATGATGCAGGTGTTGCATTACCATAGACATTTATGAGAATGCAAAACCTGTAGACACTGGCCCCAACACTGTTCCATGTGTGCCTCTGATAAATTCAGCCTTTGCTCTCTTGTAGAGTTAGAGACGATGATCTTCTGGGTGCGTCAGATGCCATCATTTCTCTTCAGCTGGGGCTCGGCATACAGTTTGAGTGGGGGGCTACAGAGGGCAGTGGAAAGACACAGATGCTGAAGAAGCAATGCCGATAACTCAGAGCAAAGAGAGAGAAGTCAATAGTTGCTTTTGGTGGGTATCAAAAATGTATTTTCTAAAGCCGTACTTCATAAATTTGTTTGAAAAGAATGACTGGGCCTCTTTATAGGAAGGCAGTTATGCTATAATCATGGAGGTTGCCATTGCTGAACACTCCAGAAAATGCTAAATCACTTGGTTGTCATGCTGCCGAATGAGGCTGATTTACTAAAGGAATTGAGAATGTTCACTCAATAAATCGTGTGAAGAATCACTTCAATTATCCAACAATGTGAAAAGCAAACTCCTATTTATGCATTTCATCTGCACATGATTGGATAATTGAAGTGAAAATTCACAATTTATTGTGTAAACAGTCTCAAACCCTTCAGTAAATCAGCTCAATTGACTTCAATCCTTGCAGACTCACTGATCCAGAATAGGTATAGAGAAAAGGAATTCTGACGCCTTTCTTGCACTTATTTACTGTGTCCCTGTTCTAGGTCTTAGGCTGGCCATAGACAGTTAAAAAATAAATTAAAAAAACACGGACTTCCACATCCACCCATGCGAGGTGGATGGAGGAATACTCTAGCTGTGTCATTGTAATCTGACAGCAGGGACTGTTCCACTGTCAGAGCACACTGATCAGTGGCTGCAAGCTGCCAATCAACAAAAGTTTTCCAACAGTCTGGTTCAACTGTCGAGCAGAAATGGCCATAGATGGAATAAAATTTGTCCGGTCTCTACTGAACCAAACTAATTTTGATCAATCTACGGGCAGCTTTGGACTCAAGAGGTATTAGAAATAAGACACAGTCAGGTAAAACACAGGTCACAGTGGCAGGCCATGTACTTATCCCATGGCGGGGGTCACTTAAAGTGTAAGGGTCAGTTCACCAGGTCCATTGGGACTGCGCTGGGCAGCCTTGCCTGGTGCTGTCCCAATGTAAGACAAGGCAATGTCAGGGTTTACAATCAGCTTTGTTCACACCACTGCTATGCAGAGATGTGCACTGTAAAAAGTATATCATGCAGTACTTCTTTTCAGCACAGGGTGGTGCGATGCAATCCACTGCGCTTTTGCCAATACAACTGAATGAAGTGTCACTTTTCGATATTTCATTAAAGTTACCGTATATACTCGAGTATAAGCCGAGTTTTTCAGCACATTTTTTTGTGCTCAAAATGCCCCCCTCGGCTTATACTCGAGTCATCTTTTTGCGGCTGATCTCCCGGACTTTGGGGACCCGGTACTGGCACACATGTAGCCCCACTCTTCCTCTACAAGTGTGCAGAGTTTTTTGTCCGGGGGACCTACGGTCAGGGAGCACCGATTTTTCAAAGCCGGTCACCCCTTCCATAGACTCCCATGTTAAATGGTAATTTCTCCGGTGACTTTGAGGACTCGGTACTGGCCGGTCATAGTTTCTCTGGACCCTTAACTTGGCACACATGTAGCCCCATTGCAACGATTTTTCAAAGCCAGGCACCCCTTCCATAGACTCCCATGTTAAATGTCAGTCTAGTCATGGGCACAGTGAGGCATGGACACAGTGAGACATGGACACAGTGAGGCAAAGTGAGGCACAGTGAGGCAAAGTGAGGCACAGTGAGGCAAAGTGAGGCACAGTGAGGCAAAGTGAGGCACAGTGAGGCAAAGTGAGGCACAGTGAGGCATGCAGGTGGACACCCTAGGCTTATACTCGAGTCAATAACTTTTCCCAGTTTTTTGTGGTAAAATTTGGTGCCTCAGCTTATATTCGGGTCGGCTTATACTCGAGTATATATGGGTAAAAATAAAAAGTAAGGTTGCCATGTGATGAACGGTTTCCAGCGCATCAGCACCGAAGCCTTCTCACCACACATCAGCGACTGCATTTTAACTGGCCCTTAATCTTAATAGTGAATTTTTCTATTATACACCATAGTAACAAAAACATTCTGTTATAGCTGTTTGGGTTAAAAAAAAGAAAAAAGACAAAAAAAAAAAAAAAGACAAAAAAAAAAAAATACGATCTTGCCAAAAAAATCTAGTGAACTGATAACATCATGGGCTCTCTTGCAGTGCTGTTATCAATAATATTGTTCCCTGAGGCCTACAGAACCGCACTTCTCTATGTTATGGAGAATAGGAAATGGGGAGGAGTTCTGTAATCCTACTGTATTTTTGTTTCTGTCCTGATATAGAAGGATAAGTAAGTGAGTCAGTCCATCCTAGTATGTTCCCAGTTGAAAGTAAAATAAAAAAAGTTGAAATAAAAAAAAGAAAACGAATGCAGCCCTCTAAGGACTGGTGAGCTGCAATATATTACTTTTTTGTGGAATGGATACACTTTTAGGTTACAATGTCTCCCATATGGCCAGCCATTTCTCAACATATGTCATATCTACTTATTCTTAGATTCTATGTTAACCACTACTTCTTACTACCATGGCGTACTACCCAAATTATCAATCTGTGGCCCTTCTGGTGGACTTTCAACGTATGCCCCACAAGCATGCAGCTCTTTATACCTCAGCTTCCGGGACGGACACCTTCATTGGCCCCGGTCCCACACTCCACATATCCCCTGCACCAACTCTTTGTATGCAAGTACTCAGAAATTGCATTTTTGCCCCTTCCTGTTACGCTTAGTGTTATATTTCAACAATTTTATTTTTGTTTTATTATCTCTTTTATAGATAAGTGTGAGCATCGCCACTGATGAGTGTCTTTACACACGAAACGCGTCGGAAAATTTTAGGATGCCCACACACCTGTATTAGTTGTCTACGCAGTTCACTGTCCATCATGCAAATATGTTTTTAGTATTTTACATTATCATGCTTCATTGTACTGTGCCGTCCTAATAATTATATATATGTATTCATGAGAATCACCCATTAATTTTTCATATTGTCACATGTTTCCAAGTCAATCCTTGATGTATATGTGATATGTGCAATATGTACCTATTATTATTATTATTTTTACCTATTCCATCTTTGATGTTTATTTTATATGTTTCCCATGTCAATAAACATATCAATTACTTTTGCACACCCCCACTATGTCAAGAGCCTCATTCAAAGTCCCACATATCCCCTTCTGTATATATGGCCAGCATATACAGTATAAAGGGCCAAGCATAACACCTTATCTGAACTTAATGTAGGATGACAGAAACCCCATATCTTATGTCATAGTTTACATGCTCATAATATGTTTTGATGCTGTAAGTGTAAAATGAAGTAAAACAAAAAGGCTGCCCTTGATCTTTATTAATGCATCATTATGATAACACCTTTTAAAAAAAATAATAATAATATAAATATATATATATATATATATATATATATATATATATATATAATACACACACACATGCCTTATGGATCACATTCCTATTAGTAGCTTTGGCAACAATGCCCATTTTTCACCAGCCAGGCTACACCAGCGAAGTGGCAATCCTAACAGTAATGCATAGGCATTCCATTTCATGTCATATTGACCTACAATACAGCAAATACCAAGAGACATAAATAAGAAGCACGTAACAGATGAGGGAACGGCAGCTACCAGACCGACATCACTATTATCTCAATACACCAAGGTTGTTAAAGCTATAATACAGATACAGTGATACCTTAAAATTAGCACACAAGAGATGAAAGCGGGAAATCTGCAGAAAACATCTGCAGAGTGGATGAGATCCCAGGATACAACTGTAGAGAAAACACTCAGCAGAAAATGCTAAATGTGACCTTTTTTCCAGATTAAAATATCCTTAGATAAATATCTGCTACATAAAATACTCCCAAATGTAGCTTGCTCTGCAATATGATTCACCCTTTCAAGGAGATCTGTTCCCACCTAATAAATGCGCTGTCCACCCAAGACTGATATGGTAGATGCTGGAAAACTACAGTACATCAGAGCGAAATCACCTAAAGACATCTTATGAGTTTCAGGGGCTCCATTGGTGAGATTAATAATATGGGTCTCAGGGGTTCCATTGGTGAGATCAAAAATATGGGTCTCAGGGGTTCCATTGGTGAGATCAATAATATGGGTTTCAGGAGCTAAATTGGTACATATGCACTGTAAAAAAGTATTTACTTCATAATGAAGTGTGGGCCACGTGTGGCTGCTACGTTTGGAAAATGAATACCTTCATTCAGCCTGTACAGTCTAGAAAGTGCCAAACATCTTGTGCCAAGACCTACATTTCCAGCTGGAGTACACAAATGATAACAGTGCTCTGCACCTCCTCTATTCAGAAAACACCTTGCATTCTTTTCACAGCGTTCTGTGAATAGAGGAGGTGAAGGTGAACATTACAATCTCTCCTCCTCCAATGACAGAATGCCTTGCTATGTAAAAAAAAGAGTTGCAGAGTGAGTTATCCACTATTATTTGTTTACTTGTGTTCAGCTTTAGAGGGTAAGTTCACCCTTTACAAAACATAAGAGCACATATATTTTTTAGGGAAAAATAATCTGCATTTATTGTTGTTTTCGTAAACCCACCTGCAAAGCACTGTAATCAGGATCAGGGGATTGTGTGCTCAATTCCAGGCTCTTGCAGACTCTTCCTCCAGGTCTGTGCCTGTACCGAGGTTTGGACTATCAAGCCTCGTACACACGGCCGGGAATCCCGTCAGGAAAAAAACTTTGGTTTTCCTGATGGGATTCCTGGCAAGCTTTCCTTGCCAAGCCGTGCATACAGACGGCCATTCAAAAGAACCGCCGTTCTTTTGAATGGCAAGAACACGGGGACGTCTTCGACTTTGACAAGCCTGCGCTCGTCACATTCAATGCCATCACAGCCATCTTGCTACACCCTACACTACACCTGTATGCTACCACGCATACATCAAAGTCTTTTCGACAGGTAAGCATACACACTCGCGGTTTTCTCGGCAGGAAACACTCCGCCGAGAATCCCGACAAGAAAATAGAGACGCACGGCTTTCACGGCAAAAAGCTCTCCCAGCAGCTTTCTTGCTGAGAAAACCGTGCATGTGTACGAGGCTTCAGTTAGAAAGCTGGAGGCAGTGTCAATGGATTAAGAGTGCTGAGATCACCATACTTGTGTTCCAATGAGAACTTCAAGTCCGTCTGCCATGGAACATTTGCACCAATTGCACCATGGCAACATGTAACATGGTGCAATTGATGGAGTTGGCCTCTAAAGTCTAACTACTACTAAAAAGAGTGAAGGGTCGGGAAGTAATGGAGAATTTCTACAGTGGGGACAGACGCAGCAACTCCACCACATTTTGGTAAATTGGAGAAAGGTTAGAACTGTGTTTAGGTTTTTATTGCTGTGTGCGCCTTTCTTTCCTGGTGACACAGGTTCCCCTCAATTCTTGTCCCTGTATAACAGGGGTGTCACAGACACATTGAGGTGAAACTTCCCCAATGGACTCACAATAAAAACCTGGAGGAACTTCAACCACTTTCATAGGTGTGCACAGCCTATTGTATTAGGGTGTGCACCCCAAATCTCAAACACATTTGCGTGTATACAGTATATACCGACAGTGTCAATAGAGTAATAGTCAGTTTCAGTAGGGCAGAGATTGGTGTCAGTAGGGCAGTGGGCGGTGTCGGTAGTTTTTAGTTTTATTATTTTATGTTTTTATTATTTTTTTACAATTAGATTTTTTTGGGAGCCCCATTAGGGAAGGTGTCAGTAGGGCAGAGGGCTGTGTCAGTAGGGAAGTGGATGGTGACAGTAGAGCAGTGGACGATATCAGTAATTTTTATCTTTATTATTTTATTCTTTTTTTTTTTTTTTTTTACAATTCTAGTTTTTTCTATTTTCTTAAAAAAAAAATGAAGAGCCCCAGGAGCTATGGTGAAATATCAGGGGCCTAAACAGGGGGAATTTGCACCACACTGGGTGATTAGGGTGTGCCAAGGCACACCTGGCACACCCTGCGCGCACACCTATGACCACTTTCCTACTCTCGTCAAAACTAGAAAAAAAATCTGGCTATAGTTTCTTTAGGGATGAAATGCTGTCCTTTAAATCCCATTGTTTCATCCTCCCTCTGTCATGTATAACTAAAGCTAAACTATAGATAGGTTGACCTCTCTTACTGAAAGCACGTTAGATGGAAAATTCAGCCATTATTGCCAAAATGCTGTACCTCTTATCCATTTACTTCCACCATACGTGGTTTGGATTGCATCAACAACTGATCTAGCCTCCAAAATTATAACCAATATGATTCCTAGGCATTGAACATACTAGAGGAGCAGACTTCCCTAGCTTTTATGTGAATAAAAATATTACGGAGACCTATGGTTCAAATTTTCACATACAGTCATGCACAACCGTATTAGGCCCCATGCACACGAGACGCAGGTGCAAACTCTGCTGAACACACGTTTTTAAACGCTGAAACCGGCGTTTATAAACGCGTGTTTTGCCGCATTTGCGGCCGCGTTTAACCACGTTTGCGTTTATAAGCGTTTCATCATAGACCCTCCCTAAGCTCAAAAAACAGTAAATTTTAACCATTTCAGCCAGTTTGTGAGACCAGAGTGAGTAGCAGCAGCTGAGAGAGCAGCAGTGTACTTGTATTTAGCGTATCACTTGCCACATCATCTGCCACAAGTTGTGGATTGTCCACTTGCCACGTCACCTGCCACGTCACCTGGCCACATCACCTGGCCACGTCACCTGGCCACGTCACCTGCCACAAGTTGTGGATTGTCCACTTGCCACGTCACCTTGCCACATCACGTGCCACGTCACCTGCCACAAGTTGTGGATTGTCCACTTGCCACATTACCTGGCCACGTCACCTGGCCATGTTACCTGCCACGTCACCTGGCCACGTTACCTGCCACGTCAGCTGGCCACGTCACCTGCCACAAGTTGTGGATTGTCCACTTGCCACGTCACCTGCCACGTCACCTGGCCACATCACCTGGCCACGTCACCTGGCCACGTCACCTGCCACAAGTTGTGGATTGTCCACTTGCCACGTCACCTTGCCACATCACGTGCCACGTCACCTGCCACAAGTTGTGGATTGTCCACTTGCCACGTCACCTTGCCACATCACGTGCCACGTCACCTGCCACAAGTTGTGGATTGTCCACTTGCCACGTCACCTGGCCACGTCACCTGGCCACGTTACCTGCCACGTCACCTGCCACGTCACCTGGCCACGTCACCTGCCACAAGCTGTGGATTGTCCACTTGCCACGTCACCTGGCCACGTCACCTGGCCATGTTACCTGCCACGTCACCTGGCCACGTTACCTGCCACGTCAGCTGGCCACGTCACCTGCCACAAGTTGTGGATTGTCCACTTGCCACGTCACCTGCCACGTCACCTGGCCACGTCACCTGCCACGTCACCTGGCCACATCACCTGGCCACATCACCTGGCCACGTCACCTGCCACAAGTTGTGGATTGTCCACTTGCCACGTCACCTGGCCACGTCACCTGGCCACGTTACCTGCCACGTCACCTGCCACGTCACCTGGCCACGTCACCTGCCACAAGTTGTGGATTGTCCACTTGCCACGTCACCTGGCCACGTCACCTGGCCACGTTACCTTCCACGTCAGCTGGCCATGTCACCTGCCACAAGTTGTGGATTGTCCACTTGCCACGTCACCTGCCACGTCACCTGGCCACGTCACCTGGCCACGTCACCTGGCCACGTCACCTGGCCATGTCACCTGGCCACAAGTTGTGGATTGTCCACTTGCCACGTCACCTGGCCACGTCACCTGGCCACGTTACCTGCCACGTCACCTGCCACGTCACCTGGCCACGTCACCTGCCACAAGTTGTGGATTGTCCACTTGCCACGTCACCTGGCCACGTTACCTGCCACGTCACCTGCCACGTCACCTGGCCACGTCACCTGCCACAAGCTGTGGATTGTCCACTTGCCACGTCACCTGGCCACGTCACCTGGCCACATCACCTGACACAAGTTGTTGATTGTCCACTTGCCACTTTACCTGCCACAAGTTGTGGATTGTCCACAATGCGATGCAAGCAATTACAGTTTTCTTTTATATTTTTTAATAGTTTTTCATCATTTGCCATAATTTTTGAGATTTCTAATGTTAAAAAATAGGTCACCTTTAAAAACGCTTATAAACACAAACGCGGCAAAACGCTGGTACCGCGTTTAGCCGCGTTTAGCGTCTGAAACGTGAAAACTTTTGCGTCTGAACCCATTTTTTTGCTTCTGGAAAAACGAGGTTAAACGCAACTGCTTGTAAACGCCAAAAAACGAGAGTGTGTGCATGGACACATAGGATAACATTGAATGGGTTCAGGAGCAGTTGAAAAAAGCGTCCAACTGCCTCTGAACGCGCGTTCAACAGCAAATAACAGCGTCTCGTGTGCATGGGGCCTTAAAAAAAAAGAAAGAAACACAACATTGCAATTCCTGTTTATTTGTACTTTCTCCCAACAGTCATCCAGGGGGAAGCCTTTGCAGGTACTGCATGTCTTCTATGGGACTGGTTCTAGGGAGGACTAACCATCATCACTCTTGAACTAGAGGGACTGAGTTGTCATTAAATTACTGTCATTATTACAATCTACTCCAATAAATATAAATCCTGTTCATGTAGTACAGATTAATAGGAGCTCAGTGTACGGGTGACACACATTTCAGAAGGTAGAACATCTTCTAACATCTAACACTGATGTGAAACAAACTTATATTGCAAACCAGAAGAATATAGAACAGTTGGGAAAGAAATGGCTACAAGATGGGTTTGTACAACAATAACCAATCAGAGTGAAAGATGCACAAGTATGACATAGTCAGGCAGTATAATATTATAGAAAAGGGAGTGACTTGGCAGTGGTGAAAAAAAAACTACATCCAATGTAATAGGATTTTTATAACAGCTTACCTGTAAAATCCTTTTCTTGGAGTACACCACGGGACACAGAGCTAGTCATTACATAATGGGTTAAGGGTCACCAGCGGTGATTGGACACTAGCACAACCAATGGAAGACAGTTCCCCTCCATATAACCCCTCCCATCAGGGAAGTACCTCAGTTTTGTAGCAAAGCAGTAAGGTTCCCATAAGAAGGGGGGGACCTCTGTGTCCCGTGGTGTACTCCAAGAAAAGGATTTTACAGGTAAGCTGTTATAAAAATCCTATTTTCTTTATCGTACACCACGGGACACAGAGCTAGTCATTACATAATGGGACGTCCCAGAGCAATGCTCATATGAAGGGGGGGAGACACAGATCAAAACAGGCCGCTTGCGGACCAGAAGCCCTATACTGCTGCCTGCAGCACACTTCGCCCAAAGGCGGAATCCTCATGTCCTTTCACATCTATTTGATAGAATTTGGAAAATGTATGGACTGAAGACCAAGTTGCAGCTTTACAGATCTGAGCCATCGAAGCCTGGTGGTGCACTGCCCATGAAGCACCTATCGCCCTGGTAGAGTGCGCCTTAACAGGAAAAGGAGGAGTCCTGTTCTTTAAACCATAAGCTTGAATAATTACTTGTCTAATCCACCTGGAAATGGTGGATTTTGATACCGCTTGGCCCTTCTTGGGCCCATCTGGTAAAATAAACAAAACATCTGTTTTACGTATCTGAGCGGTTGCTTGCAGATACACCTTTACCGCTCTCACTGGATCTAGAGAGTGTAATAATTTTTCCCCCGCCGTCCGCGGGTTTGGAAAAAAGGAAGGCAGAACAATGTCTTGATTCAAGTGAAAAGCCGACACCACCTTAGGTAGAAAAGCCGGATGGGGTCGTAGTACGATTTTGTCCTTGTGACAAATTAGATAAGGCTCTTTACAAGAAAGAGCTGCTAGCTCTGATACTCTCCTAGCAGAAGCTATAGCAATCAGAAAGGCCAACTTCCTACTTAATATAATTAAAGGAATATGGCGAATAGGTTCAAAAGGTTGCTTTTGCAACACTGACAATACCAAATTCAAATCCCATGGACACAAGGGAGTCCTAACTGGAGGATTTATCCTCAGTACCCCCTTAATGAATGTCCGAACTAGGGAGTGAGATGCCAATGGTCTCTGAAAGAAGACTGATAGAGCCGATATTTGCCCTTTGATGGTGCTAAGGGCTAAATTCATATCCACTCCTAACTGGCAAAAAGCAAGAATCCTACTTATTTCATACTTCTGAGGATTCCAACATCTGGATTCACACCAGGAAACGTATGCTCTCCAGACTCTCTGATAGATGAGTCTGGAGGCTGGCTTTCTAGCATTAATGAGCGTAGAAAGAGCCGGACCAGAGACCCCTCTCTTTTTAAAAATGTGGGTCTCAGCAGCCAGGCCGTCAACTTTAGCCTTTGTAAGGAAGGGTGGAATACTGGACCCTGTGACAGCAGGTCATGTCGGAGTGGAAACTTCCAGGGCCTTCCTATCGCCGTTTTTACAATCTCGGCGTACCAAGGCCTCCTGGGCCAGTTTGGGGCCACTAGGATTACTGGTATTCCCTCCTCCTTGATCCTGCGAAGCAGTCTTTGTAGAAGAGGGATCGGAGGGAAATGCCTAGATCAGTGAGAACTGATTCCATGGAGTTATTAGAGCGTCTGTATTATTAGAGCGTCTGTCCCGTAGGCTAGAGGATCTCTCGTTCTGGACACAAAGTTGTCCAATTTCTTGTTGAACCTGGCAGCTAGCAGGTCTACATCTGGGTTTCCCCATCTCAGACATATGGCCTGAAAGATCTCGGGGTGAAGAGACCACTCCCTGGTAGCAGCTGCTGACGACTCAGGTAGTCTGCTTGCCAATTTTCCATCCCTGGAATGAAGATTGCAGAAAGGCAAGGTACATGCTCTTCTGCCCATGCCAGGATCCGGTTCACCTCTCTTTGGGCTGCCCGACTGCGGGTGCCTCCTTGGTGATTGATGTAAGCTACTGCAGTAGCATTGTCGGATTGAACCCGAACTGGGTAGCCCTGTAACCTGTATGTCCAGGTTTTGAGGGCTAGATATACCGCCCGGATCTCTAGCACATTGATGGGCAGGATCCCCTGAGTCTTGGCCCAGGTTCCCTGGGTAGAAGCCTCCTCGAATACTGCACCCCAGTCCGATAGGCTGGCATCCCTAGATACCACCTTCCAGGCCACTGGGAGGGAGGACTTTCCCTTCCGTAAATTCCTGGCTTCTAGCCACCAATCGAAGCTGTGGCGTACTTGTGAGGACAGGCGCATGGGTATATCCAGAGCTTGGCTCTTCCTGTTCCAGGAAGCTAAAATATTGCCTTGAAATAGTCTCGAATGAAACTGGGCGTAAGGGACCGCCTCGAAGGAGGCTACCATCTTTCCCAATAGTCTCATGCAAAGGCGAATAGACGGCCTCTTGTTTGCTTTGACCTTGTGGATCAGGTCTTTCAGAGACTGTATCTTCGGTTCTGGCAGGTATACCCCGTTTTGGGCTGTATCTATGATCATGCCCAGGTACCCTATCCTTCTTTGGGCCTGGAGAGAGGATTTTTGTAAATTTATAATCCATCCTAAATGCTCCAGGTATCCTACTGTAGTGTGTACAGCGTGACCCAATCCGTCCTTTGACTGATCTATTACTAGTAGATCGTCCAGATAGGCTGTTACCGCAATGCCCCGTGTTCTTAGGTTACTAACAGAGGAGCTAGCACCTTTGTGAATACTATGGGCGCGGTGGCTACACCAAACGGCAGAGCCACAAATTGAAAGTGGCGATCTTCTACCGCAAACCTTAGGAATCTTTGGTGAGCGGGGAGGATGGGTATGTGTAAATGTGCGTCCTTGATATCTATGGACGCCATGAATTTTCCGCCCTTTAAAGTGGCGGCCACGGATCGGATCGTTTCCATTCGAAAATGGCGATCGTTCAGGAACCGATTTAGGGATTTTAGATCCAGGATGGGTCTGACATCTCCATTTGGCTTTGGAATCACAAAGAGGTTTGAGTAAAAACCTGAACCTCGCTCTTTTTGGGGTACGTCTGTAACTACCCCTTGAGCCATTAAGTGATTCAAACCTTTGAAGAAGGATTCTCTTTTTTGTGGATCCTTGGAGAGTCTTGAACCTCGGAATTGAGAAGATGGGATCTCTCGAAATTCCAGTTTGTACCCTGAGGATATTGTGGATACTACCCAATTGTCCTGGATTTCTGATCACCAAGTTGCTCAGAACTGACAAAGCCTTCCTCCCACTCGGCCGAGCGGGGGCGCTCCTTCACTGAGAGGCTTTGGGGGCTTGCTTATTAGCTCTTGCACCCCACGGCTTCTTGTTCTTCTGAGCTTGCCCCTTGGCTTTTGTGGGCGGTTAAAACAGGCCGCCGCCACTGGTTGGAGTCAGATTTCCCGGGAGCTGGGGAGAGAGCGTTTAAAACAAGATCTCTTGTTTTTCTTTCTCTCAGGTAAAAGTCATTTTACCACTTGATCTTCTGTATATATTTTATTAAATCTTCCCCAAATAGGCGTTCGCCATGGAACGGGAACTTGCCAACAGCTTTTTGCATGGGGTCTCCGCTGACCAATGCTTAAGCCAAAGTACTCTGCGCATCTGTACCAGCTGGAGTGTAAGGCGTGATGCCTGTATGATAGAATCTCTCATGGCATCCACTGTGAAGCATAAGGCTTTTAGGCAAAATTTTTCCCAATTTCTAGCCTGCTCTTTACCTGTTGGCTGATGACCTGACCCATACCGACTGCTGCTACTGCAGGTTGGGTAATTGAGCCGGCCAAAAGGAAGGAGGATTTCAACTTCCTCTCAGAAGGATCTTTTAAACCCTTGTACATTATCCACCGGACATGTCAGGTTTTTATTTACACAAGAAATAGCCGCAACTACCGCAGGCAGGCTCCATTTCTTAAAAAAAATTTTTTTTCCCCCATAGGATAAAGAATGTTAAACCTTTTTGGAGGTGAGAAACGCTTATCTGGATGTTGCCAGTTTGCGTATATTAGATCCTCTAGTAACGGATGAACCGGGAAGGAGCATGCACCTTGCAGGGATCTTAATGACCCTAGGGAGGAGACAGGTAATTCCGTTACCTCCGCAGAGGTTAACTTAAATGCACTGCTATAGCATTGTACCTGTGACCTTAAAATCTGGCTCCTCATCCTCTGCTGATGTAGCCTCCTCCTCCTCATCCTCCTCCCTCAGGTACTTCTGAAGGGAGGTCCAATACTGGAAGAGACCTGCTTCGCTTATTGTTCCTTTTTAGAGGACTTAGCGATTAAGGTAGCAATTTTTTCCTCCAGATTGTTTAGGGCAGCTGATAAAGTGTCCTCAGTGACATATACAGGCCCAGGCTCCACTGGGGAAGCCGCCATACCTGACAGAGGTAATGGCTCATCCTGAACAGGTGCATTTAGCAACACAGGAGAGAAAGGTACCGAGTCAGCACAGTTAGAGCCTCCTCTCAGGCGGTGGTGCTTTCTTATCTCTTTTTGTCCGTATTACTTCCCCTGGAAGGCTTACCGTTTAGACAAAATACAAGGTACCTAAATGCATATACTACCGTGTTCAGTTTAGCAAATACATTAAGTATGCAACTTTTAACACATAACTATGCATAACATGGATGTCTTCTAGGAAGTACCCAATCCAACCACATGGAGTCTTACGTCCCTGTATAGCTGCTGTGTTTCTCTGCCAGGAATAAGAGAACTAACGAGCTTGCTTGCTGCTGCAGTGCTTCTCACACTGACAGTCTTTTAAAATTGGCGCCGTTTCTGTGCCTGCGCGCGCCACGTGCCCGCGCACGCCTTCGCCCCCCCCCCTCCGATAAAGCGCGCTCCCGCGCGCGCGCGGCCCTTAGCGCTATGGCGGTGGCCATAGTGAGAGAGGACTCTCATCAGCCCTTGTTCCCACTTACCTGCATCTGCAGGTGTCTGGTCGGC
Source organism: Rana muscosa (assembly GCA_029206835.1). Classification (NCBI taxonomy): domain Eukaryota; kingdom Metazoa; phylum Chordata; class Amphibia; order Anura; family Ranidae; genus Rana; species Rana muscosa. The sequence continues at coordinate 80,316,060 of CM055125.1, read as the reverse complement.
CACCGAAAGGAGGATCGGGGTGCCCCAGCAAGCTCAGCAGCGGAGGTGACGAGCAGTGTACTTCGCCGAAGCCGACACTGAACAGAGTGAGGTGAGTATATTCAGCTCTTTACTCCCCCCAGTGGTGGAAAAAAAGAAGACATCCACTTTTTGAAAAAGGTCCCAACCTAGTTATGGACCTTCTAATCTCACCTTATCCACGCCGCAGGTTTTTCTGCTGAAAGATTTCAGACAGATACCAAACTTCACCCTTCACGGTGGGCTATGTGTGCCAACCTTCAGGGATATGGGTTCCTATTTAAAGGATACCTCTCCCCTGGGCCTTGTACAAGACTCTTACCAGGACTTTATAGCGAAATAGCGAAAGTGCTGGATCTTAGAGCCCAGTCCTCCGAAGAGAGACATTACAGGCGACGCCTCATGGATGAGGCCCGGATCCCATCCAGATTCAGCTCAATTGTAGGCGTCTTGGATGGATCCGAAAGCATAGCTCTTTTACCCCCAGAGGGTCTCTTTGGTAGAGCTTTCCTTTAGCACCTCCTAACGCGTCCAACACCTTTCGACACTGGCGAAAAAACTGAGGTACTTCCCTGATGGGAGGGGTTATATGGAGGGGAACTGTCTTCCATTGGTTGTGCCAGTGTCCAATCACCGCTGGTGACCCTTAACCCATTATGTAATGACTAGCTCTGTGTCCCGTGGTGTACGATAAAGAAATACATTTTTATTGTCTGGAAGGACTGACACATTATGTGACTGGCATTGGTATACTCAGGTCCTAGGAGGGACTGACCAATCATCATCTCACTGTCACTAGTACACACTGGTCCCAGAAAAGACTGACCGATTACGTCACTGTCATGGGTATACCTTGGTCCTAGGAGGTACTGACCAATCACCACATTACTGTCATTAGTATACTCGGGTCCTAGGCGGGACTGACCCATTATCATGTCACTGTAATTTTTACACTCTGGTCCCAAGAGGGACTGACACATTATCATGCCAAAGTTTTTAGTACAGTTTGGTCCTAGAAGAGATTGACCCATTAGCATATCACTAGCAATAATACGCTCTGGTCCTAAGAGGAACTGACCCCATTATAACATCAATATTTTTATTATTACACTCTGGTCCTAGGAAGAACTGGCCTGTTATGTTACGGTCATTATTACACTCTGATCCTAGAAGGAAATGACCCATTATCATGTCATTGCTACATTTTGGCCCTAGGAAGGATTGATCCATTACTGAGTCACGGTCATTATTACACTCTGGTCCTAGAGAGGGACTGACCCATCATACCACTGTTATTAGTACACTTTTGTCCTCGAAGGGACTGATCCACTGCCTCATTATTGGCAATATTATACTTTGATCCTAAGAGGGACCAAGTCCGACCAACCCACTGTCCTTAGTATGCTCTAGTCCTAGGAGGGATTGATTAATATACTTTGACGCTAGGACTGATGGATTATTATGCCATTATTACACATTGGTCCAAAGACGGTCTAACCCATTAAAACGTTGTTGTCCACGCCATACTAAGGACTAAATAAACACACCAGGATAGACTGTAGAATTCCTTGAAAACACAAGCCTGTTTGCCCATTAGGTACATCTCACTCACCTGTATAACACAGTCCTCTGAACACCGATCCCTTCGAGCAGCTCTGCACCGGTGCCTAGTGGAAGGAAGAAGACCATTTTATTCTAAGAATAAAGTATTGATCATAATATTGAGCTATTAAAGGGTCAAGTATGTAGAATAACCGCAGTCTGTACACAAAGCGGTAAATACATGATTTCATGTATTTGCACAGAGAAATCAATAAGGAATTTTCTCTCCTCTACAAGGATTTCTGAAAGTACATGACAAGACCTCTAAACTCAAACATGCACACCGGCAGCTTAGCATCAGGCTTCAGGGTGTTTTCTCCTCATCCTAATACAGAAAAGGGCAGCATTTTACACACAGAGGAGACAAGTGCTTTATGGTCGGTATACCATTGGTCTTCAAAGTCGCTTGAGAGTTCTATGTCACCATTTCTCACTTATGTAATGATGACTTGTACTGTCCTGTAATCCCTTGTGTATACCTGAATGTTCTCTTCCTATTGGAAAATCTTAATATAAATGATTAAGCCTAGGTTCACATTGATGCGATTTGACATGCAAGTTGACATGTCTAATCGCATGCCAAATCGGCAGCTATTGCCGGCAATGGCACCGTCCGAATCGGTGCAATGTTGACTTTGCAGGGCCGCACCGATTCCAAAAAGTCGTTTCTGTACTACTTTTGGCGACTTCAGGGTGCGATTTAAATAGACATCTGTGCAGGAAACCGCACAGATGTCTCTGAAATTGCCCCCGAAATCGGAATGATATGCGGGTATGAAATGTCAGTGTGAATCTAGGTCAAAAAGATAAATAAATAAAAAAGGCACAAGCTTTCCATGCCAAGATTAACTGTGAGGGTGACCAAACTATGACTGAAAAATATTGTATGTCTGCTTTAAAAGCCATAAAATAATCCAACACCAGCATTGTTCCTTCTAAAACTGGCCATATACTATACAAATTTTGGTCGGCTCCTAAAGAACCGGGCAAAATTTGCTCCATGGGTACATGTTACATGTTCACAGTACATTTTAGCCCTGATGAAGGGGATAATGTATGGTACCCGAAACATGTTGGCTTTAGCATCAACCATATGTTTGGAATAAAACCTAATTTCGGACTCGAAACCTTGGTGTGATGCTTCAATTTTAACACTCAAACATCATTTCTACAGTCCAAGGCCACTGTTCCAGTTCCTTGGTTCATGAGAGCAGCCCACTCATCACCTTTATAGCCCATTGGGATACTACCAGTAATACAAGAATTAGTACCCAAGTATATCTACCAAAGGTTCCAGGGCCAACAATTTACTACTTCAAGTCAACCTCCTGCCTGACATCTTTTGATCAATGGAAATACCACAGCAACATTTGTTCCATTTATGATCATCTAATAAATCAACAAATAAACCTAAAGTTCCAGAGCAAAAGTGGGGTTGCAATATGCATGACCCTAGGTGCTTAGGGGCAGCCAGTGCCTTTGTTTCACCTCAGTTGCAGTGAATAAGTGAAATACAGTAAAACCTTGGTTTAGGAGTAACTTGGTTTAAGAGCGTTTTGCAAGAAAAGCAGATTTTTAAATACATTTTGACTTGATATACAAGCGACGTCTTGATATACAAGTAGCGTCACGTCACAACTGAGTATAAAAGAGAAGAGAGGCGCCTCTAAGTGTAATAGGGTTGCATTTAATGAAGGTACAACATTTAGCAACTCACATGGTTGATGACTAAAATAGACACATCTAAGTATGCAGGGATCCGGGGTAAAGCTGTCCACATAGACCATCCTCCTCACTGCCATCAACATCCTCCCTTCCACGCTGCGCTCCACGAGCAGTTTAAGCCACGCTTTCAGATCGCTTTACTGCAGGGTAGTCTTCCCGGTCACGATTGCAGACTGACAGCGGTGAGAGCCGGCGGTGCGGGTGATTGGCCTGTTTGGACAGCTATACCCTGGATGCCTGCATGTGCCTCTTTTAATCATCAAACTTGTGAGTAGGGATGAGCTTCGAGTTCGAGTCGAACTCATGTTCGACTCGAACATTGTCTGTTCGCCCGTTCGCCGAACAGCGAACAAATTGGGGTGTTCGCGGCAAATTCGAAAAATCTATGGGAGAAATCTAAAGTGCTAATTATAAAGGCTTACTTGCAAGTTATTGTCCTAAAAAGTGTTTGGGGACCCGGGTCCTGCCCCAGGAGACATGTATCAATGCAAAAACACGTTTTAAAAACGGCCGTTTTTTCGGGAGCAGTGATTTTAATAATGCTTAAAATGAAAAAATAAAAGTGAAATATTCCTTTAAATTTCGTACCTGGGGGGTGTGTATGATATGCATGTAAAGTGGCGCATGTTTCCCGTGCTTAGAACTGTCCCTGCAAAAAATGTCATTTTTGAAAGAAAAAAAGTAATTTAAAACTGACTCGCGGCTATTAATGAATTGTCGGCTCCCGGCAATACATACAAAAGTCATTGATAAAAAAAATAAAAAAAGCGTGGGGGTTCCCCAGAATTCAATTACCAGGCCCTTCAGGTCTGGAATGGATATTAAGGGGAACCCCGCCGCAAATTTAAAAAAAAATTGACGTGGGGTTCCCCCAAATATCCATTCCAGGCCCTTCAGATCTGGCATGGATTTTAAGGGGAACTCCACCCCAAATTTAAAAAAAAATGGCGTGGAGTCCCCCTAAAAATCCATACCAGACCCCTTATCCGAGCACGCAACCTGGCCGGCCGCAGGGGAAAAGGGGGGGACGAGAGAGCGGCCCCCCCTCCCTCCTGAACCGTACCAGGCCACATGCCCTCAACATGGGGAGGATGTCCCCATGTTGATGGGGACAAGGGCCTCATCCCCACAACCCTTGCCCGGTGGTTGTGGGGGTCTGCGGGCGGGGGGCTTATCGGAATCTGGAAGACCCCTTTAACAAAGGGGACCCCCAGATCCCGGCCCCCCCTATGTGAATTGGTAAGGGGTACATTGTACCCCTACCATTTCACGAAGAAAGCGTAAAAAAATGTTTAAAAAAACACACAAACACCTTGAAAAAGTCCTTTATTAAAAAAAACAAAAAAAACCATTCCAGCGGTGAAATCCAGTGTCCCGCGGCGATCTCGATGTCCAGCGCTGTCCTTCATTGGTTGTGCCTGAGCGGACCTGATGGGGAACTCCCTCTCAGTATTTTAAATGTATAGACCCGCCCCTTCTAAAGTTCCCCATCAGGTCCGCTCAGCGGACCAGATGCGGAACATGAGAAGGGGCGGGTCTATACATGTATTACCAAAGTGAGAGCAGTTCCCCATCAGGTCCGCCCCCTCGGTATGTCGGACCCGCCTACGTCATTGGCTTGAGCGGGGAACTTCCTTCACTATGTAAATTTAAATTACACAGTGAAGGAAGTTCCCCGCTCAAGCCAATGACGTAGGCGGGTCCGACATACCGAGGGGGCGGACCTGATGGGGAACTGCTCTCACTTTGGTAATACATGTATAAACCCCGCCCCTTCTCATGTTCCGCATCTGGTCCGCTGAGCGGACCTGATGGGGAACTTTAGAAGGGGCGGGTCTATACATTTAAAACACTGAGAGGGAGTTCCCCATCAGGTCCGCTCAGGCACAACCAATGAAGGACAGCGCTGGACATCGGGATCGCCGCGGGACACTGGATTTCACCGCTGGAATGTTTTTTTTTTTTTTTTAAATAAAGGACTTTTTCAAGGTGTTTGTGTGTTTTTTTTAAACATTTTTTTACGCTTTCTTCGTGAAATGGTACCCTTACCAATTCACATAGGGGGGGCCGGGATCTGGGGGTCCCCTTTGTTAAAGGGGTCTTCCAGATTCCGATAAGCCCCCCGCCCGCAGACCCCCACAACCACCGGGCAAGGGTTGTGGGGATGAGGCCCTTGTCCCCATCAACATGGGGACATCCTCCCCATGTTGAGGGCATGTGGCCTGGTACAGTTCAGGAGGGAGGGGGGGCCGCTCTCTCGTCCCCCCCTTTTCCCCTGCGGCCGGCCAGGTTGCGTGCTCGGATAAGGGGTCTGGTATGGATTTTTAGGGGGACTCCACGCCATTTTTTTTTAAATTTGGGGTGGAGTTCCCCTTAAAATCCATGCCAGATCTGAAGGGCCTGGAATGGATATTTGGGGGAACCCCACGTCAATTTTTTTTTAAATTTGCGGCGGGGTTCCCCTTAATATCCATTCCAGACCGGAAGGGCCTGGTAATTGAATTCTGGGGAACCCCCACGCTTTTTTTTTTTTTTATCAATGACTTTTGTATGTATTGCCGGGAGCCGACAATTCATTAATAGCCGCGAGTGAGTTTTAAATTACTTTTTTTCTTTCAAAAATGAAATTTTTTGCAGGGACAGTTCTAAGCATGGGAAACATGCGCCACTTCACATGCATATCATACACACCCCCCAGGTACTAAATTTAAAGGAATATTTCACTTTTATTTTTTCATTTTAAGCATTATTAAAATCACTGCTCCCGAAAAAACGGCCGTTTTTAAAACTTTTTTTTGCATTGATACATGTCCCCTGGGGCAGGACCCAGGTCCCCAAACACTTTTTAGGACAATAACTTGCATATAAGCCTTTATAATTAACACTTTAGATTTCAAACGTTCGAGTCCATTGTATTTAATAGGGTTCTAAAGTTCACATGAACATTTTGTCTGTTCGCAGGTTCTGGTGCGAACCGAACAGGGGGGTGTTCGGCTCATCCCTGCTTGTGAGTTGCTAAATGTTGTACCTTCATTAAATATAACCATATTGCTACACTTAGAGGCGCCTCTCTTCTCTTTTATACTCTGTAGCTCCTGCTACATTTTGCTTCTAATTCCCTTGTGGAGGCTTCCATTTGTGGATGGACATTTTATGGTTACACAACCTGGTCACATTGCTATAATCTTTTTATATGGACTATAAACTGAAGGAATTATGAATAAATGGTTGTGAAATTATTCATTTGAGTTTCTATTATTTTTTATGGGGAAATTTGCTTTGATATACAAGTGCTTTGGATTACAAGCATGTTTCTGGAACAAATTATGCTCACAATCCTAAGTTTTACTGTATAAGAATAATAAGTGAAGACAGCAGCTTGGAGCAGCAGAACTGAAATAAATTTTCAACTTTTGAGCCACTTTAATGTCACCTCATTAACAGGAAGGGTTGAAGTAATTGACAAATTGTTTTGGTTGCTCTGCCGAACACGCGCTGCTGTTTCTTCATAACAAATCTTCATATTGCACATGTTCTACTACGTGTAAACGAACAGTCTGTTCCTACAGCAATTTAAGGATTTATCAACAATATTCCCTTGAAAGGCACAACCATATTATAATAAAGGTCATATGCAAAATCTTTAAGAAAAAAAATATTAAAAACATAATTCATACTTTTGACAGCAAGCTGGTATTGCATGATTTAAACTATATGGTAAAGAGTATGTAAACCCAACATTTCATATTCCTGATATGTGCCTGCTGTACCATGTACTTTTATAAAAATATATTCTGTTCTCTTTGTATTGCTTCTTTAATGATCAGACTTATCCTGACATGCACCCTCTACATATAGCTTTTAACTAGGAAGTTCAGTGTCCTGCTTTTTCTCCTCCTCCAGCTCTTGAGAACAGAGTAAATGTGATTACATACACAAAAAAAAAAAAAAATAGGGAAAAAGGGTATTTATTATGTGTTTTTATAAATATACACAAATGTTTTGCCTTCCATTTCTATTCCAAACTGAATGGGTTGTTTTACAAGGTGATCCTTTACAAACCAAAGAATTTGTGGATAGGGTGGGGAAGGATTCTACCTGCCGTCAGGTTTTTACTGCTATCCAAGACTTTATTAGCGAGATTTTCCTTCACTTCCCGTCCTGCTGACAGCTGTTTCAATCTGCAACAGGGACACTGACAGAAATACAAATCTGACCGGGGGTTCTAGACTTTCCTTTTTTATTTATGTGTAGTGATGCCCCCAGCTGAGAGGGCTGACAGTATAATTTTTGGGTCCTGTAGTGCACCGCTGTCAACCCCAGGCAATTAGCCCTAACCTCCCTTGGCACTGTTAGTAAGGGATGATAGGACTGTGTGGCCTGCAACTCACGGATACACAATCCTATAGTAAAACACACAGCAATAGAGTATAGCTATCCTTAATCGTCTCTTCTGCAAAGTAAATGACACAAACACCAGTATACTTAACCCTTGCACTTTTACTCAGATTTGTTGGGTAAGCATGAAATCAACAGTGTACATATCATGTGAAGAGCCCTGCAATAAAAGAGTATCTCAACAAACAGATAGATATACAGTACTATGCATAACACTAACGGTCCCCGCGGCAGCTATCCTCCCTCGTGGACAAAATGGCACCCAGAAATGTCTACGCTAAGTCAGGCCTGACTGTACTGTGTAGAAGTTCTGTAAGGGAAAATCTTCGCTAGCAAAACGGTGGTGCACTTGTTGAAGAAATAACTGTAATCCACAGGGTAAAAGGGGTTTCGTGAATTTAGAACAAATCTCTAAGGTAACTCCGATGCACTGTCTCTCTGGCGTGCAGCAGCAAACACTAGTGATAACTCCGGATAACAGTTATTGGGCCTAGAGATCCTATATAGTTCTCTGAGCAGGTGCTCTCTCACCCAACCGGACCAGTCCGTGTCCTTGTCTTCCGCTGCTGTGTCTTGGTACACAGATCTCACGACCTACGGGTCTTCGGTTCTCCTGACGATGAACAGCAACAGCAGGAAAAGACATCCCTCAGGTTCCTCAGCGAGAGCGGAAGGCTCTTTGGCGAAAGGCCCAGGCTTCAGGCCTTGTATCTCAGCAGGCTCAGAAAAGAGTTCCACTTGCTGGGCGGGCGGTGTCCAAAGAGACCGAATTCAGCCCCGCCCTTCGGTTAAATAACCCACCCCAGCAGTCCTTGCGCGGGGCAATGCACCCTGGGTGTCCCGTTGCTGCGCACTGGGTACTGTAGTCTCTGGGGGATTAAAGGGCAATACCCCGCTACATATGTCTTTGTTGATGTTAGAGTCTCTTGCCTCCTCTTTTCTAAAAAAGGACAAGCTGCCCCAAACAACCTGTTTCCTTTATAAATGGATGTGCCTGCTGTCAGTGCTGTATAAATTGTATTTAGCATCAGTTACATACAGTATACAGCACAGTATTCCATTGTTCTGTCGAGAAGTGCCCCCTCCTCATCGAATAGTGCCTGGGACTAACTGCGCATGCGCCGTATGTCATAGCACAACAGCTGATTTGCCAATCAGCTGGGCTGACGTAACCATGGCGCGTGCGCACATCGTAGGAGGTATCTCTTGATGGGAGATACCATTTCAAAGGCACAATTTAAACCTATACAAACAGCGGGGGAGACCGTAGTTCTCAGATTGTGCATCGCTGCTGCTGGAGGGCGGCTAGTGGCTGTCTTGAAGGGCTGGTTTTGTCTGTGTTGCAAGCCGCCCTTTCACAGAGGCAAAACCGGCCGTTCAACACAGCAAACCCGCCCTGCAACACAGACAAAACCGGACCATCAGCACACTGTAAAGCCGCCCTGCAACAGCGAGGCACAATGTGAGAACTACGGTCTCCCCCCCGCTATTTGTATAGGTTTCAATTCTGCCAGTGAAATGATATCTCCCATCGAGAGATACCTCCTACGATGTGCACATGCGCCATGGACACGTCACTCCAGCTGATCGGCAACTCAGCTGGAGTGCGGCTCCGTCCTGCGCATGCGTGGGCACTATTCGATGGAGTGCACTTCTCGACAGAACACCGGCAATGGGATGGGGGCTTCCTGTCCAGTCACCAGAACAAAATCAAGTAGGTCTGAGCACTGCTCAGCCATTGTTAGGAAGCCTTGTATTTGATTGATTAATACAATACTTCCTCTGATTGGCTGGGGTGGAGATTAGGACGTCATCTGCCCACCTTTCCACCTCAGCTAATAAGATTAAGTCTTGTATTCAGTCATAAAATACAAGGCTTCCTAAAAATGGTGCTCAAACCGACTCAATTTTACTCCAGGAGTGGGACAGGAAGTCCTTATCCCACTGCTGGAACATAGCAGTGTATACTGTATTTAGCGGATACTACATATAGTTTATACAGCGCTGACAGCAGGCACATCTGTTAGTAAAGGAAATTAATTGTGTGGGCCAGCGTGGTTCAAACAAACAATTTAAAGTCATAGTAAACCTGAAGTTAGGCCTCGTACACACGGCCGAGATTCTCGTCGAAAAAAACATGTCGTTTTTTTAGACGAGATTCTTGGACAAGAAAATTGTCCCGGCCGAGTGTACACACGCTCGATTCAAAGAACCCGCGGTTCTTTGAATGGAGCGTACGCGGTGACGTCATCGACTACGACGAGCATGCGCTCGTCACATTCGATGCCGTCGCCGCCATCTTGGTATACCCTACGTATGCCTAGGAAGCTACTGCGCATGCGTCAAATTCATTTCGAACATGCGCGGGCTTCCGGGAGGACAGGTAAGTGTACACACACTCACTTTTCTCGTCGAGAAACATGCCGATGAGAATCTCGATGAGAAAATAGAGAGCAGGATCTCTATTTTCTCGTCGAGATACTTGTCGCTTTTCTTGACGAGAAACCATACACGCGAACGAGTTTCTCGGCAAAAAATCTCTGCCAGCAAGTTTCTTGCTGGTTTTTGCCGAGAAACTCGTTCGTGTGTACGAGGGTTGAGGCTCTAAACTGGTTTCCACTGAGCTGGAAGTTGGGTATTATATTGAACCAGCATGAGCACAGCACTGGTTCACATTTTGGTAATTGATATTCTAGCCCCTGCAATTTTGGTTAGTTGATCTTCCTTTTCCATAGTCAATTAAGGCTCCGATCACACTTGTGCATCTTGACGTGCAACTTTGGACATCTAAATTGCATGACAAGTCGTTCCCCATGTTTTCTAGTGATACTTATTCATATATGCGCGACTTAAAGTTGCAGCAACTTCAAAGTAGTTCATCGACTACTTTGGTGAAACTTTCATGCAACTTGAGGGCATAGACTTCAATGTTAAACCTCAAACGTTGCATGAAAGTCGTACCTGAATGTTATACAATGCAACTTGTGTGCAACAGTTGTCCATTATCACTGTTCAAAGCCAAAGCCGTATCCAAGTTGCGTCAAAGTTGCATCAAATATGCACCAAAGTTGCACCCCAAAGTCTGCACAACTTTGAATGGACCCTCAATGGGGCCCTTCGCAGATGAAAACCTGCATGCATTAACACACAATACAACACACACCTTTTGTCTGAATATTAAGTCATGCACACTTCAATTCACACTGTTAGTGGAAAGCTGTTGAGCTGCTTTCGGCCGACCTTATCACATAACTTAATGGTTGAATTAAGTGTTTATTTAGAAATAAAAGTGCAATATGGTATTTTGTGAACCTGAATGGCCCGCTTTCTGTTTCATAAGGCTTTTTGTAATCTAAGGGTACCCGTGTAACTGCAGCCCCGCAGAAAAAAAAAAAAAAAAGGTCTTATCAGATCACACAGAAACTAAACACATTTTAATAAGATCACAGCTTAACTGACCGGGGTCACACATAACGGCAGGATAAAAAAGGAACGCTGCTAACAGAGACAAATTATAGGGCGAGAGAAAATCTGCACATTTTCTTTCATTAAACCGCATTAAAAATCTACCGTACTTCTCCACCCCAATTATATTGTATTAAAAAGATAAGAATTGCACAGGCACAGCTAACAGGTTTTGCCGGCATCTGGTGATTGTGTTGCGCGGCGAGGAACACAAAATCCTTTAAACGAGAGAGACTCTCACAAGGCAATCCATGTGCAGATGGAAGCAGGACGAGGCATTTTTTATGAATTTCGAAGGCTGTGCTACGAATTTTAACAATGCAACAATCTCCTTTTACAGTAAAGGTGCGAGACATTTATTAAAATGCATCTAAAGCTAAATTTAAAGACAACGTTTTGGATCGTGTTGGAATTAGAACCTGTCAGGCTTTTATTGCCAGCTGTGCCCCTATTGGGGAGATTCACCCTCTCTGTTTGTACTGCTGACCATTGTCACCCAGAATGTGACTCATTGTCACCCAGTAAACAGGCAATGAGAGGAAATCTTCTAATTGTGACACCCATTCCGTGACATCTGTCTAAAGCCTGGTACACAACTAGCCAACTTTCGGTACATGTCTACTGCTGTCTGTTCAAAAGAAGCCAATCTAATGACTGGCTTCTGTCAAACATTCTTACTTTGAAGAGATTTCCTCACACTTCCTGTTGCATCCCTGGGGCAAGAATTAAAGAGAAATCTCCCCAATGAGATAAGGGCAGCAAAAACAAAAATGAAAAATACACATGACTGGAATTTGACCATTCTCTACCAAAACTAAATAAAAGTTGCCCAAAAAAACATACTAAAACACTGTTTTTCTGTGGAGCCCAGGGGACCCCTGGCTGGGTCAAAGCCTCTCCATAACTGCACCTCTTCTTGGATGTTCCCGGTCTGCAGTGGTCAGGACCTACCAATAGTGGCCCAAGGAAATTAAACCAGGGAACCGAACCAGAGACTGGGCAGCCAAGGCTTATTGATGCATGTGGGGAATGAAGGCTGGTCCGTGTAGTCCAATCCAATAGAAGAGCTACTGTAGCTCAGATTGTGGAACTGCAGGTTAGATCTATCTACGTTTCAAACAGCTTTCACCCCCTCCTAACTCCTATTCTAACTACTCTATAGAAATAAGATTCTTATACTTACCTATTCTCAGGGTGCTCCTGCCCGGTCATATGATCGGTTTCACGGAAAAGGAGGGACAGCAGATGCCCCCAGTAAGCCTAATGGTGACATCACCACCCAGGCATTTCATTCATTATCGCCATTCTCTACTCTCCCCTGAAGCCAGCCTCTGGGGATAACACTTGACAGGACCTGAGCGCCTTCAGAATAGGTAAGTATATACTTTTACAGGGTAGTTATAATAGGTGTTAGAAGGAGGCTGGGAGCTGTTTTAAGGTTAGTTAGATCTCGACTTGAAATCCACTCCAATACTGGCTCCAAAAGAAAGGTGTCAGAACACAAAGTGCGTCACAGTTGGTTGAGTTTCTGTACACATGAAAATGTGCTGCATTTTCCAATGTGTGGGGTGCCATTAAGAATTAAGGGCACCCCCAGGCAAATGCCAAACAGCAGCGTGCACCCGCAACAGTGTAAACCTAGTCCAACTCAGTCTTGCCACACAGGGGATTTAGGGAAGCGATTATAAATAAAGGTTTAGGCACATAAACTAGCCCAATTTATAAATCCAATTACAATGTTCTAAGTAAAGTGATATTACCCTCAGTTTTTTAAGCACTTCCAGCAGCTGATTTAGGCTACTTTCACACTGGGGCGTTTTACAGTCGTTTTTGTGGCGCTATTCGGCCGCTAGCGGGGCACTTTTAACCCCCACTAGCGGCCGAAAAAGGTTTAAAATCGCTGGCAAAGCCAGCTTTAGGAGCGGTGAATACACAGTAAAAAAAAGTCCTGATAGCCGCATCTTTGAGGCGCTGTAGAAGCGGGGAATACACCTCTCCTACAGCGCCTCAAAGATGCGGCTATCAGGACTTTTTCTACCGTCCTGCCAGCGCACCACTCCAGTGTGAAAGCCCTCTTTCAGGGCGCTTTGCAGGTGCTATTTTTAGCGTTATAGCGCCTGCAAGTCGCCTCAGTGTGAAAGTAGCCTTAATCATTTAATGAGTAGAAAGATTCTTAGCTTTTAATCTTTGCTATGTTCCAGTGGCACCCATGATCACTGCCCCAGGTTTCCTGTTTCAGGGTGGCTCCTTTCTCTTGCAGCATTCTATAGAGCCACTTGCATTTCCTACACTGTGTGCATCAATAGAAACTCACAGCCCCTCCTTTCTGCAAGCTAACAGACTGACAGCCAGGAGACTGCACTGTCCATTGTGAAATCTTTCCTGTGAAGACCAGATTGTTCAGGGAAACAGCACTAAGAGCCAGCAGCATTGAAAGTTGTGAACTGCAAGTGCTGTTGTAAGAATTGTAAGAATTGTAACACATAGGATTGTTTATTTTATTATACTCAATGTGTTAAGCTAAAAAACACTGAGGTTGAATACTTATTTAATACATCACTACTTGTTTTCCATCTGTCAGGAGTTTAGTTTTAAAGCAACCTATCAATCCACATTTAGTAAATGTTCATTCATTCTTCACCCTCTCTCTGTAGCACACTTTTTTTTTTATTTTTTTACAAAATTTGATTAAACAACAAGCATATTTTGCTCATAATAAATAAGAACAAAAACATGTAAGCACTTAAAATACTTTATAAGTTTCCTTTAGTTCTCAAAGGGGAGTTTGTAGTGCATAATGGCAAATGTCTCCAGTATTATACAAGGGCAGAAGAAGCACAGTTACACACACACGGGTTTCTGTGGGATACTATAAAGAGTTTTTATTTTCCTACACTTTTATAAATGAGGCCCATAATGTGCTGTTTTAGCTTGAGGTTTCATCTGCATTCCAATGGAGTTGTCTACCCATCTAATGAGACAAGGAGGGACTAATTTCAAGCCATTTAGAAACACAATTAGATGCCCATCTATTACAAATCAGACTCATTTACAAAAGTATATGCAACAATTTTTTGAGTTTGCATCCCCTGTGCCTAAATACTTGGGCAGCCAGCTGAGACGGAAAAGGTCTGCAGCAGAATTACCATTGTAGATCAGACAGATTTTAAATCAAAACGCACAGAATTTTGAAGTGGTCGGAGCAGGTTTTATACTGTGGCAGTAGAAAGGAGAATTTGTGAATCAAGCCATAACCTTATAGTAAATCTGTCTCACTGCTCCTTTTTGGCATTTGCCATGCTGTGCAACAGATTTTATAGATGTCCTCCAATTCAGAATTTATATTACCATTTAACAGGGAAGCACCAAATTGCAAATCAGTTATATATATCTATATATATATGTAGCGGGGTCTCTAAATTTAGGTGGGGTACACCTGGGTGGAAGTCCAGGTGTGTAAGTATGGGAGTAATGGACCATTTGTATTTGTGGAGGATTGGGCGGTGTAATAATCTCCTTGGCCTGTGGGTGGCAGGTGCCCGCAGGCTCGAGGTAGATTCACTGCAATAGTGCTGTCCTTTTTGTCCCTTCTCGGAGATGGTACGGTGAGGGCGGGGAACCTGCCGTGGCGTCATTATAGGGGATAAAAGGGGGAGACGCCCTGGTCACGAGGTCTTGCTCTGGTGGAGGTTCTTCTTCACGCACTCAGGCACCTTAGGCCTGGGTGCGGGTGGTTCCGGATTCCGGCTCAGGTGCCCTAGGCCTGACCGGAATGGAGTTGGAGTCCATCCCAGGCACCTTCAGCCTGGGGTGAGGTACTAAACCAGGAGGCCTGGGGCCCAGTGACTTTGACTGGGTCCCGAGAGGGTGGAGAGGTCCGAGGGTCCCTGAGATGGCCCATGTCTGAGGTGAGGAGGCCGGGGAGGTTACCCATTCGGAGAGTCTGGAGAAGCATCAACCCAGTGACAGATGGGCCTCTGGTAACTCCCTTGGAGGGACGTCTTCCCCTGATAGAGGCCACAACGCAGCGAAGGTACTCCTTTCTACGTTCTCTTGAGTCGCTGGTAGAGACTCTCAAGTTCTAAGACCTTTCTAGCTAAGGCTATAGTAACCGCTGGCGAGATCGCAGTGGTTTAGCTGACAATCAGGACAGTGCCTCGACCTGCTCATCCCCTTTATCAAAATGTTATCAAGTCGCAACCAGTTGGCTACTGAAGCACTGTTTATTGTGAGATATGCAATAAAACAAGAGTTGGACTGTGATCGGTGTGTGGAACTCTGGTTAATGGGAGCAAAGGGAAGTGTTGGCACAGCAGGACTTAATCCTTTACAGAAGCACACAGGCCCGAGGAAATATTTGGTACTGGCCTTCACCTCATCCATAGTTATGGGGAGGACATGGGCCGTAGCGCATCTCACCCTATCGTGTGTGAAACCCCTAGACGAAAGAGATGCGGTGAGGTCGCTACACGTGGGGGCTCGTGAGTCCGGGACGATGCGTGTTTTGACTTTGGAAGTAAGAATGGCTGTGTCTGAACTTTGCTGCCCGGAGGAGTTCCGAGCAGGTCGGCCATGTGATCGGCCAAAGTGCATCCCTGCTCAAAGTCGTGGAAATGACCCTAAGACGGGAAAGGCCCATGCGGAGGATCGAGAAGAGGGAGAAGTCCAGCCGTGTGACGTACTACATGTGGGGGCTTTTACTGCACTGCGCCATGAGGCACCCCGTGACTACACAGTTCATGGGCAGAGCTTGATGGAAGCCCGCGAAAATGTGCAAGTCGTGGGAGGAGTCTGGCCATGTGGAGGAACTCACGTGGAGACTTTGGCGCGTGGTCAGTGCGTGATGGAGCAGCAGATAGTCGGGATGGCCTCAAGCTCCCCGTGGATTCCGGTTCCCTACCCCACGAAGATGACTACCTTTGCTGCTCCCCTTACAGACACGGGGATAAGACTCAGGCCCCGAGGACAGTTGGCTCTGTACACCTGCAGAGACATGGAGGCCCTCGGCGTGATCTGTCCCGGATGCTCGGGACTAGTGGTTCACCTGAAGCCATTCGGGCATTGCGAGGCATGCAAAGAGTTCTTGTTCGAGGTGCAGCCATCCACAGTAAGGCCCCGGGCCCTTCGCCTCAACAGCCACACAGGTACCGCTACTCCGGAAGGGGAGATCCAGGCCTTTGCGGAGGTTCCTGTACGCACTGACCAGGGCGATGTGACTGCCCAATCAGAGACTGAGAAGGAAAAATCCGAGGATGCTGCTTCGGTCACCACAGATTCTCTGCTCCCACCTCCGAAGAGGAAAGTCGGCCTGGTGCAGGCCTCCTATGGTCGTGGAAGAGCTTCACCCCGCCGCTTGCCTGGCCTGGATGGATCCGGTTGGAAGAGTCCTGGACATCCCAGTTCTACAAAAGGTCAAGGTGAGCCAGGGGCTGGGACTGTGGTGGTGGTTGGAGGTGTTGGGGGTCCACAGTCGGTGGAGCCCGCTAGGGAGGGTAGTACCACGTCTACCAGAGACTACCTTCCCGCGGAGATGTATGACACCTCCGACCTAGAGTCACTGTCGGATTGTGGAGATGACGGTGAGATCGTTGAACTGTTTCACTGGAAGGGTTGGGACAAACGCCCATTACCTATGCTACGTGCACCCCAAGATTTGCCTATGTCCATAGGAGATAGCACGCCCCGGGCGGAGGCCCCAGAATCTACGAGGAAGCCTAGTCCTCCAATTGCTCTTCCACAATCCACAACATCACCCGTTTTGTTGGCGGGGGAAACAGCGAGCATCACTACGGGCACCGAGAGAAAAGCCATCCGAGGTAGTGAAAGTACCTCGGCACCCGGAGGCCATCGTTCAACCAGGAGAAGGTGAGCGGGCCACAATGCCTCCTTTAGCCCGATTGCAACGGCTCTTTTCTCAGAGGGTCGCTCACGAGTACGGATGGGAATATCCTTACTTGCCCAGAGACTTGCTGTTTGAGGTTGAAGTTCTGCGACAGCGATGGTACGATGAGTTAGTTTGGGAGAAACTCAAAGTGCCTCATGCCCGGCGATACTTGTCCTGTTCGCCACCCGTGTCGAAAAAATTTAGAGACTGCAGAGCAGACTGGATGTGGGGCTGCCATATCCACGCAGACAAGGTGCGCATCTGCAGGAAAGATGGAGAGGACGCTGACTATTCGATTGAGGTTTTCGATAAACATCTGAAGCCTTTGTTTTTGCCTGACCCGAGGTTTTATTTGTGAGAAGAGACTCATTTGTGTTTCCCGTGACAACTTTCCGGAGGTGTTCTTGCCGGAGCACCGAACTGTACCCTAGTTTTTTATTTGGGTTTGTTTTTTTTTTGTTTTTTTTTCTACTCTTTGGAGGAATGAGAGCTGTTTGTTTGTTCTCTCTTCTTCACAGTTCAAAGACAGAGACTTTGGGGGTAGAATCAGAGTAGGGACGCAGGAAGACTGAAGATTTTACCAAGTGTCATCAACGTGGCATCGTCACTAGGTGGCGGTGTTGCGCAACGGCTGTTGCTTGTACATTTGCATCACTTTACTTATTGGAGCGAGTGGGTCTCTCGGCTGATGGGCCCATTCATTCCAGATTTTCACAGAATGTCAGGATGTGGTTTTCCTTGTGTGTTGTTTTTTTTTTCCCTCTGCAGGAGATTCGTCTGTCAAGACTACTGAGTATGGGGTGGTTCTTAGACAGAAAAGGGAGGGATTGTATATGTGTACATGTTTAGAGGGTTTTATAAAAAAAAAGTTTATTGTTTTATGTTCCCCTCCCCTTTAAACAGGTCTTGGTACGGTTAAGGTTCAAATTTTTTAGGGAAGGCCTCTGGGGTCAGGCTTATGTCACCACCTTTGGGAGACATGGGTTTGCACCAGACGCTGGGGACCAGCGTCAAATCACAGGGGGGAGTATGTAGCGGGGTCTCTAAATTTAGGTGGGGTACACCTGGGTGGAAGTCCAGGTGTGTAAGTATGGGAGTAATGGACCATTTGTATTCGTGGAGGATTGGGTGGTGTAATAATCTCCTTGGCCTGTGGGTGGCAGGTGCCCGCAGGCTCGAGGTAGATTCACTGCCATAGTGCTGTCCTTTTTGTCCCTTCTCGGAGATGGTACGGCGAGGGCGGGAAACCTGCCGTGGCGTCATTATAGGGGATAAAAGGGGGAGACGCCCTGGTCACGAGGTCTTGCTCTGGTGGAGGTTCTTCTTCACGCACTCAGGCACCTTAGGCCTGGGTGCGGGCGGTTTCAGGTTCCGGCTCAGGTGCCCTAGGCCTGACCGGAATGGAGTTGGAGTCCATCCCAGGCACCTTCAGCCTGGGGTGAGGTACTAAACCAGGAGGCCTGGGGCCCAGTGACTTCGACTGGGTCCCGCGAGGGTGGAGAGGTCCGAGGGTCCCTGAGGTGGATGGGGCCCATGTCTGAGGTGAGGAGGCCGGGGAGGTTACCCATTCGGAGAGTCTGGAGCAGCATCAACCCAGTGACGGATGGGCCTCTGGTAACTCCCTTGGAGGGACGTCTTCCCCTGATAGGGGCCACAACGCAGCGAAGGTACTCCTATCTACGTTCTCTTGAGTCGCTGGTAGAGACTCTCAAGTTCTAAGTCCTTTCTAGCTAAGGCTATAGTAACCGCTGGCGAGATCGCAGTGGTTTAGCTGACAATCAGGACAGTGCCTCGACCTGCTCATCCCCTGTATCAAAATGTTATCAAGTCGCAACCAGTTGGCTACTGAAGCACTGTTTATTGTGAGATATGCAGTAAAACAAGAGTTGGACTGTGATCGGTGTGTGGAACTCTGGTTAATGGGAGCAAAGGGAAGTGTTGGCACAGCAGGACTTAATCCTTTACAGAAGCACACAGGCCCGAGGAAATATTTGGTACTGGCCTTCACCTCATCCATAGTTATGGGGAGGACATGGGCCGTAGCGCATCTCACCCTATCGTGTGTGATACCCCTAGACGAAAGAGATGGGGTGAGGTCACTACATATATATAGATATATATATATATCTATATATATATATAGATATATATATTGTGAGGGGGTTAGCTCGGCAGCGGGTGTGTGTGACCCCCGGGATGGGCTCCCCACACAAAAACAGGCCCAGCAGACGGAGGTTGTGGTTTTCAAAATCAAAAAGGTGCGGTTTATTTTCTATTTACAGTGACAAAAAACACAGCAAAGCAAAAGAAACAAAAAAAATAAATCCTGGTCAATTTGACCTCTGACTAAACATACAGGTTTCCTAACTAACAACTGGGATCAGCCTAGTGCTGTCCTAGTCCCTAAGTCCCTGGTTTTAAATGTCCAAGCAAATAGCCACACAGGCTTTGTCTCACCGCACAAGGGTTCACTCTCTCCCTAGACAGTCCACACAGGTCTGGTTCCAGGCATGAGCTAACATCTAATGAAGCTGGGAGTTCTTATAGAGGCCTAAATGAGCTGACAAGCTTCAGCTGGTCTCATCAACTCCCTGTCTGCACGACGCCCCACACTCTCCCTAGACATATGAGTCATCCATGAGCCCACTAGCCTTAGCTGGGCTTATACAACTCTCCACCTAGTTGTATAAGTCGGCGTAAAGCCTGAATCTGGGCGAAATATATCTACCCCCCTGGATGCAACCAGGTGACTTTACCTTCCTGCTGTCACATACCCCCCCCTCTTGTTTTAACCTCGGGGTTGGAACACCAGCAATCAGGCATTCATGTACTCGAGACAAAGCATCCACATTCCCCATTTGAACGCCAGGGCGATGCTTTACTGTGAAGTTGAATTCCTGGAGGGCCAGGAACCACCTATTCACTCTTCTATTTGTTTCCTTGTTTTGAGCCATCCACTTTAACGGAGCGTGATCCATAACCATGTCAAAGTGCCTACCTAGCAGGTAGTACCGAAGGGAATCTAGAGCCCACTTCACCGCTAAACACTCCTTTTCAACGGTGGCGTAATTTACCTCATGGGACTTCAACTTCCTGCTGAGGTAAATGACTGGGTGCTCTTCCCCGTTCCAGACCTGGGACAATACTGCTCCTAACCCCACATCTGACGCATCACTTTGTACGACAAAGTCTTTAGAGAAGTCGGGTGAGTACAACACTGGCTGGCTACATAAGGCTTGTTTCAAGAATTGGAATGCTGCCTCAGCCTCGGGGGTCCATTTAATCATGACCGACCCTTTCCCCTTCGTCAGGTTGGTTAGGGGCACAGCCTTAGAAGCAAAGTGGGGAATGAATCGCCGATAATACCCAGCGATTCCCAGAAAGGCTCGTACCTGCTTCTTGCTGTTGGGACGTGGCCAACTCTGGATGGCCTCGACTTTGTTGAGTTGGGGTTTTATTACTCCCCTCCCAATGGTGTACCCAAGATATTTGGCCTCCTCCTGCCCAATGGTACACTTCTTGGGGTTAGCCGTAAACCCCGCTTCCCGAACAGAGTCCAGGACTGCTTGCACTTTTGGCAGATGTGAGGCCCAATCTGTGCTATGGACAATTACGTCATCCAGGTAAGCCGCAGCATACTTCCGATGGGGCCTCAGCATCTGGTCCATTTTCCGCTGGAATGTGGCCGGCGCATTCTGTAACCCGAACGGCATTCTTTTATATTGGAACGCCCCGTCTGGGGTTACAAATGCGGTTTTCTCTTTGGCCGACTTGGCCAGGGGGATTTGCCAATACCCTTTTGTGAGGTCAAGAGTCGTCATGTATCGGGCTGTTCCCAGCCGGTCGATCAACTCATCTATACGTGGCATGGGGTAGGTGTCAAATTTTGTAACTTTGTTCAACTGACGAAAATCGTTACAAAATCGCCAGCTCCCATCCGGTTTAGGCACCAACACAATGGGACTAGACCAATCACTTTGGGACTCCTCTATCACCCCTAAGTTCAGCATTTTCTGTACTTCCTCCCGTATTGCCTCCCGTCGGGCCTCTGGGATCCGATAGGGTTTTAACTTCACCCTTTCACCGGGCGGGGTAATAATGTCATGCTCTACCCCAGATGTTTGTCCCGGCAGCTCAGAGAATACCTCCTTGTTGCGAAGCACAAACTCCTTAACCTCCTGTTGTTGGGGTTGTGACAAGGTGGCTGCGATTCCAACCTCAGGAATCACGCAACCAGTTTGAGCTGGTGACCAAGTGTCTGCGACTAGGGACTCTCTATCCCTCCAGGCTTTCAACAGATTAACGTGATAGATCTGTTCGGGCTTTCGCCTTCCTGGTTGTCTGACCTTGTAATTCACTTTGCTCACTTTTTCCATTATCTCGTAGCGGCCTTGCCATTTGGCAAGGAATTTACTTTCAACCGTAGGGACCAGTACCAGTATCCTATCCCCCGGGGAAAAGGTACGGGTCTTGGCTCCACGGTTGTACACTCTCTGCTGTGCTAACTGCGCTTGGGCCAAATGTTCCTTCACGATGGGCAT
Source organism: Rana muscosa (assembly GCA_029206835.1). Taxonomy (NCBI): domain Eukaryota; kingdom Metazoa; phylum Chordata; class Amphibia; order Anura; family Ranidae; genus Rana; species Rana muscosa. The sequence goes on along the minus strand of CM055125.1, from coordinate 80,294,427 downwards.
TACCTGTGCAATTCGGTCTTGCATCAGGGCGACATGCTCAATCACACTCCTGTGGGGAGAACTCTCACTTTCCCAAGTTTCCTTGGCAATATCCAACAGCCCTCTTGGGTGTCTCCCATACAGTAACTCAAAGGGGGAGAATCCCGTAGAGGATTGGGGCACCTCCCTAATAGCAAACATCAGATAAGGAAGTAGACAGTCCCAATCCTTTCCATCTCTATCCACCACTTTCTTCAACATTTGTTTTAGGGTTTTGTTGAATCTTTCAACCAGCCCATCGGTTTGGGGGTGATACACAGATGTACGTAATTGCGTCACTTTGAACAATTTACATAGCTCCTTCATAACCCGGGACATAAAGGGTGTACCTTGGTCCGTAAGCAGTTCTTTACAAATACCCACCCGGCTAAACACAAGAGATAGCTCTTTGGCTATGGTTTTGGCCGAGGTATTTCAGAGAGGGATCGCTTCTGGATAACGGGTGGCATAGTCCATTATAACTAATATGTACTGGTGCCCCCTAGCGGACTTGATTATAGGACCTACCAAATCCATGGCGATCCTCTCAAACGGGACCTCAATGATGGGTAGAGGGACCAGCGGGCTACGGAAATGTGGCATCGGGGCCGACCTCTGACACACAGGGCAGGAGGAACAATAATTTTCTATGTCCTTCATCACCCCCGGCCAATAGAATCTCTGTAATACCCTCTCTCTGGTTTTCTCTGTCCCCAGATGACCTCCAAGAATGTGCCCATGGGCCAACTCCAACACCAACTTCCTGTACGGTTTGGGCACCACAAGCTGCTCAACGGTTTCTTCTGCCCTTTTTGCCACCCGATACAGTAGGTCCTTCTCTACGCTGAAGTATGGGTAAGTGCAGGTATTATCTGGGTTCACTAACTCGCCATCTATTTTCACTACGTTTTCCCGTGCCTTTATTAGGGCGGGGTCTTTCAACTGTTCTGTGGCAAAGTTTTCCCTGTGAACCTCAAGATCAGAAAACTCCACAGACGGTAGGTTTTCGTCTGAGGAGGTGGGCTCCTCTCCAGTTTCTTGAGTCTCCCCTGCCAATACTGACAAGGGAAATTCCGGAGAGTCCTCACCACTCTCAGGGGAGTTCTGGCTATCACATTCCTGGTACATAGGGGCACCAGTGGGGGGCTCAGGATCATCCCACAGTTCCCAGAACTTCGGAAAATCCCTTCCCACAATGGCGTCATGCGGTAACTGAGATACTAAGCCCACTGGATGAGAGAGGGTACCTTTGGGGGTCTCGAAACACACTGTAGTCACTGGATACTCTCGGGTGTCCCCATGCACACAAATAACAGCTACCTTGCTATTCCCAGAGACCTCTGTTTTAACTAACTCAGCCTTTATCAGGGTCACAAGGCTACCTGAATCCAGCAATACCACAACATTTCTACCATTAACACACATTTTGCATAAATGTTTCTCAGTTCCTCGAATGGCAGTGCATGCGACTGTCGCACACAGCGACTGACGTCTGCCCGTCAGAAAGTCACACTGCATGGGTTCCTCCACAACCGGGCAATTTGCTGCAATATGTCCCGCTTGCCGGCAGCGGTAGCAAACGATCCTTCTTGCCGCCTCTTGAGCCGCTGATTTCCCAGCCTGTTCTCGCCAAACTTGGGGTAGAGCTCCCACCCTCTCACTCTCTCCACCCTCACCCCTTGGAATCCTCTTATCCGCCCCTGGGGATGGTCTGGTCTTAGGGTGGAAAGTCCGAGTGTCTCTGGAAGAGGCCGTCAGGTTCTCTGTAGCCAAGTATTTCTCCACACGATCCACAAGACCATCGGCCGTCTCTGGGTCTCCATGGCTTACCCACTTTTGGATGGCAGTAGGAAGAGCTCTCAAAAACCGATCCATTACAACACGTTCCACAATCTTTGGTGCGGACAAAGTCTCTGGCTGTAGCCACTTTCTGCTCAGGTGAATGAGATCATACATTTGAGACCTGGGGGGTTTTCCAAGCTGGAAAGTCCAGTTATGCACACGCTGAGCCCGGACAGCCAGGGTGACACCCAGCCTTGCCAATATTTCAGCTTTTAGCATCACATAGTCTTTTGCTTGGTTAGGCTCTAGGTCATAGTAAGCTTTCTGCGATTCACCAGTTAACAGAGGAGCCACTAGTCCAGCCCACTGCTCCTCAGGCCACTTTTCTCTTTCAGCGGTCCTTTCAAATGTGGTCAAAAATACCTCTGGATCATCCTCTCCAGTCATTTTTGTCAATAAACGACTCACCCCAAAGGACGCGGTATTAGTGGGACGGCTTTCCTCACTGGTCTGCGGACGTTGCTGCATTACTGCTTCCATCTGTTGTTGTAGTCTCTGCTCTTGCTTCTGCAACAGGTCTATGAAGCGGGCCTCAGATTGCTGCTGGGCTTGTTGCTGAGCCTCCAGACTCTGTTGCAAAGTTGCGTTTGTCTGCTGCTGGGCTGCAAGGCTCTGTTGATGAGCTTGCTGCTGGGCTGCGAAGTTCTGTTGTTGAGCTGCAAGGCTCTGTTGATGAGCTGCAAGGCTCTTTTGCAAACCTGCATTTGTCTGCTGTTGATTGGCATTTGCTAGAGCCAGCTGTTTCAGTATCTCCTCCATGCTGGCTTAAAAAAAAACTGCCACTGGTTCTCCACCAACTGTGAGGGGGTTAGCTCGGCAGCGGGTGTGTGTGACCCCCGGGATGGGCTCCCCACACAAAAACAGGCCCAGCAGACGGAGGTTGTGGTTTTCAAAATCAAAAAGGTGCGGTTTATTTTCTATTTACAGTGACAAAAACACAGCAAAGCAAAAGAAACAAAAAAAATAAATCCTGGTCAATTTGACCTCTGACTAAACATACAGGTTTCCTAACTAACAACTGGGATCAGCCTAGTGCTGTCCTAGTCCCTAAGTCCCTGGTTTTAAATGTCCAAGCAAATAGCCACACAGGCTTTGTCTCACCGCACAAGGGTTCACTCTCTCCCTAGACAGTCCACACAGGTCTGGTTCCAGGCATGAGCTAACATCTAATGAAGCTGGGAGTTCTTATAGAGGCCTAAATGAGCTGACAAGCTTCAGCTGGTCTCATCAACTCCCTGTCTGCACGACGCCCCACACTCTCCCTAGACATATGAGTCATCCATGAGCCCACTAGCCTTAGCTGGGCTTATACAACTCTCCACCTAGTTGTATAAGTCGGCGTAAAGCCTGAATCTGGGCGAAATATATCTACCCCCCTGGATGCAACCAGGTGACTTTACCTTCCTGCTGTCACAATATATACAGTGGGTATGGAAAGTATTCAGACCCCCTTAAATTTTTCACTCTTTGTTATATTGCAGCCATTTGCTAAAATTATTTAAGTTAATTTTTTTCCTAATTAATGTACACACAGCACCCCATATTGACAGAAAAACACAGAATTGTTGACATTTTTGCAGATTTATTAAAAAAAAAAAACTGAAATATCACATGGTCCTAAGTATTCAGACCCTTTGCTCAGTATTTAGTATTTGCACCCTTTTGATCTAATACAGCCATGAGTCTTTTTGGGAAAGATGCAACAAGTTTTTCACACCTGGATTTGGGGATCCTCTGCCATTCCTCCTTGCAGATCCTCTCCAGTTCTGTCAGGTTGGATGGTAAACGTTGGTGGACAGCCATTTTTAGGTCTCTCCAGAGATGCTCAATTGGGTTTAAGTCAGGGCTCTGGCTGGGCCATTCAAAAACAGTCACGGAGTTGTTGCGAAGCCACTCCTTCGTTATTTTAGCTGTGTGCTTAGGGTCAATGTCTTGTTGGAAGGTAAACCTTCGGCCGAGTCTGAGGTCCTGAGCACTCTGGAGAAAGTTTTCGTCCAGGATATCCCTGTACTTGGCAGCATTCATCTTTCCCTCGATTGCAACCAGTCGTCCTGTCCCTGCAGCTGAAAAACACCCCCACAACATGATGCTGCCACCACCATGCTTCACTGTTGGAACTGTATTGGATAGGTGATGAGCAGTGCCTGGTTTTCTCCACACATACCGCTTAGAATTAGGGCCAAAAAGTTCTATCTTGGTCTCATCAGACCAGAGAATCTTATTTCTCACCATCTTGGAGTCCTTTAGGTGTTTTTTTTAGCAAACTCCATGCAGGCTTTCATGTGTCTTGCACTGAGGAGAGGCTTCTGTCGGGCCGCTCTGCCATAAAGCCCCGACTGGTGGAGGGCTGCAGTGATGGTTGACTTTCTACAACTTTCTCCCATCTCCCGACTGCATCTCTGGAGCTCAGCCACAGTGATCTTTGGGTTCTTCTTTACCTCTCTTACCAAGGCTCTTCTCCCCTGATAGCTCAGTTTGGCCGGACGGCCAGCTCTAGGAAGGGTTCTGGTCGTCCCAAACGTCTTCCATTTAAGGATTATGGAGGCCACACTGTGCTCTTAGGAACCTTAAGTGCAGCAGAATTTTTTTGTAACCTTGGCCAGATCTGTGCCTTGCCACAATTCTGTCTCTGAGCTCTTCAGGCAGTTCCTTTGACCTCATGATTCTCATTTGCTCTGACATGCACTGTGAGCTGTAAGGTCTTATATAGACAGGTGTGTGGCTTTCCTAATTAAGTCCAATCAGTATAATAAAACACAGCTGGACTCAGATGAAGGTGTAGAACCATCTCAAGGATGATCAGAAGAAATGGACAGCACTTCAGTTAAATATATGAGTGTCACAGCAAAGGGTCTGAATACTTAGGACCATGTGATATTTCACTATTTCTTTTTTAAATAATCTGCAAAAATGTCAACAATTCTGTGTTTTTCTGTCAATATGGGGTGCTGTGTGTACATTAATGAGGAAAAAAAAAAAAATGAACTTAAACGATTTTAGCAAATGGCTGCAATATAACAAAAAGTGAAAAATTTAAGGGGGTCTAAATACTTTCCGTACCCACTGTGTGTGTATATATATATATATATATATATATATATATATATATATATATATATATATATATATTAGGGCTGTTACTGATTAAAATGTTTGTGTTTGATTAATCTATTTTTTTTAAATCGATTAATCGACTAATTTCGATTAATTATAACGCACATAGATCCAACTACTTTTAGCTGATCTCCTTGCAGGCCGATTCCCAGTGCAGCTACCAACCACTGGAAAAATGGATAGCAGGATACAAAAAACACACAAAGGCAGCGCTTGATGGGAATAGCATTAAAACTTTTATAGTCTTCAAGTAGGTAACAAAATAAATATTGCACTGGAGATAAAATCCATGTAGCTACATAAACTGTAAAAATGGTGCGAGTAATACCAAACGGTAGCAAAAGCAGTCATAAAAACATGTAGCTAAGTATTATACTGGTATAAAAATGTGTACAACGATACCACTGCTGAATCCAGATGAGAAGGGGCTAACATCAGTCCGTTGGCATGTAGATGTCCCGTGAAGGGAACTATCACAACTCCCAGTGGATGGCTGTAGAATCCCAGGTTGATAGAGGGAAGTGATAGAGGGAAGTGTAACAGCCCTTGCGTGTGGCAGATAGTAAGGTCCCGCCGGCATGCAGATATTAAGGAACAGCAAAGGAGCCCTTCAGATGGACACGGCAAGCCCAAAGAATTTTGATTGATCAAAACAATTAATCGATTAATCGAGGAATTAATAGTTAATTTCCACAGCCCTAATTATATATATATATATATATATATATATATATATTATATATATAGAGAGAGAGAGAGAGATCTCTATCTATATAGATAGATATATGTATGTACACACACACACACACACAATATGGCAGTCTTACTAGATTTCAGAAAGTCAGCTGGTGCCCTGTATGATAACACTGCCCAAAGGAGCACAAAACCCAGATAATGCCTGTTATTAAGGAATTTATGAGAAGACAAACATCTGCTTTAAGATTAGGCAGTAGAGTGGAACTATGGATTTAATTGACTGTAAAATGAAATGGCTCGTTTTTGCTTGTATGCTAACAAAGATGTTACTTTGGCTCTAATCTGTAGCCATGTGGGGAAAAATATAGACTAGCTGGGTTAAAATGTATATTGTTTGTTGGCATGCTAAAACACACAAAAGCACAACATATAATGTCAAGCTGGCACCACACCTGTGCAAGTCCAAGGAATGCAGTCCTTTCCGTCTACATCGTTCACAATATTGTTAGAAAGGTTACGGGAACTGAAGAAGATTCCTGGAAACTTGCCCATTAAAACAAGTGTTAGCTGCACCACAAACACTTAAAGAGTAATGCCACTTTTGTTGAGAAAAAATCAAACCCTCTGTGTAATCAATGTACAATTCATGGATTTTAACGAACTTTGTATCGGATTTCTACATTTTGTTGCTGTAAAGAAATAGCTGTTTGTTTCAACAGACTATTCTGAATAGGATTAACTGGTACATTATAATTACCTAGTGCACTTTCTGTGTTTTAATGAGGGAGGCTGCACTGCCTGCATCCCTATAAATATTGGTGTGACCTACAAAAGAACACTGGGTATATTTAATGAATACAGCATAAAAAAAGCAACACAAAAATATTAAGTTAAATGTAAAGGTAACTTTTTTCTGTAAAAAAGAAAAGAAAAAAAGAATGATGTTATACTTACTTTTGCAGTGCAATGGTATAGCACATAACAGTGGTCCCTTAACTCCTTTTCTGGAGTCCCCCATTGGCGCTGTTGACTCCTCGTTCCTCCCGATTGCCCCCTCAGCAAGTTCTGTGCTGAAAAGACGCCAGTGTGAGCATGCCCCTGAGCCAGGCTGTGTGTGTCCATAGACACACACCCCCGACTCAGCCATGTTCCCTGCCCCCTCCTCACAGGATTTGACTGACAGTAGCAGGAGCCATTGGCTCCCACTGCCCTCAGAGTCTCCTGTGAGAAGAGGAAGAGAGCAGCAGTTCTGCAGACGGGAAAGCACTGGATTGACAGAGGAGGCAAACAGCCCCATTCAGGAAAAAAATCAAATTCTTAAAGTGGAACCAAAGTCATTTTACCAAAGACTGCGAGCAGGCAGGCTAGTATCGCAGAAGAGACTTGTAATGTTTCTTCTGCGATAAAATGCAATTGCCTGCTTGCAGTCTTCTGCATGTAAACTGAGGTACATCATCCTGCACTGGCAAATGAAGATGCCGGAAGACTGCCACCTGGGGAAAAGATGCTAGTGCTGGTAAGAGATCCAGACCATTAGAGAGGAGGCAAGTATATTGCCTTTAGTTCCCCTTTAAGTGCAGTAAGCCAAAGGTAAAATATATTTTTGGTTAGGTAGATAAATTGCATATTAATATTATGCAGTCTTTTATCCAGCCAGCAGGTGGTGCTTCAGTCACCTTTCACATCATTAGCATGATTACTTTTCAGCTGTGCCACAAGAGCTATTTCTCAGAATTGTATTAAATCCCCAGAGCAGATCAGAATGCAAAGCCCAAACCTCCTGCTGATTGCAGTTATTGGTCTTACTTAGCAGGGGACATGTCAGACTGCTGCAGCGAGTCCTTAGCTGCTGGCTCTTAGCAGGAGACAGGCTGTATTGGTGGCAGTGGAGAATTCATACATGGATTTTGGCTTTAAAAAAATTGAGAAATTACAAAGAAAGACAGTTTCAGTGACTACAGTTGCTTACATCATCAGAAGACATTTTGTAAACTGGAGTCATCTATCAGGAACAGGTCTGGCAGAGACAGAGTCACAACAGAATCAGAAGAGTCAATAGTTTGTGTAATAGGTGCTTCATAGGACAACACCTTCAAACATCGTTTAGCAGTAATCCATGTAAACAAGTCTCACCTCAACTGTGAAGAGAAGGTTTTGAGCTACAGGTTTGACAGGTTAAATGGCAGTAAGAAAGTCATGGCTAAAAAGGCAAAATGTGATTATTTTGGCCAGGAACCATCGCCAATGGGCCATTGAAGAACAACAAAATGATCTTATGGGCAAAAGAATGAAAATGTGACATTTTTTGCTTTTTTAGAAATGGCTCAGAACTCATACAGGGCTTTTCTTCTTCGAACTAGGTGGTAACGAGTTTTCACCTGAACCTTTTGTTTTGGTATTTATTGACAACACCAAGTTCTCTTTTATTACCGTAACCATTTCCTACCCATAGGACGTCATAGGATGTCCTGGACTTTCATTGGTGGAGCTACAGACATCATTATGGTATCTTTTTTTACTGCCAGCATTTCTGTTTCATGTGAAAGCAATCCTAGCAGCTAAATAGCCACTGGAATGCTTTTAAATGCATTGGAAGGGGGTCTCCCCTTCTTCCGCCTTACCGGGCTCTTCTACCCACCGGGGAGCTCAGAACTGAAGTCAGCAATTCTTCAGGCTTACCATAGAGGTGTCCGAGGACCGAAACATCCCCGATCATATCTATGGTCTAAGAAACCAGATGTGATGAGTATTTAGTCACTGCCAGTTTCCCCAGGATGTAAACAAGCCATTACTGTACTGCTTTGTGAAGGCATCTGATCAAACCAATTTCCATTGGATCATATGCTTTATGGGAAAGTGTAGAGACCTGGGGTCAATATGGTAAATAAAAAGTAATAAAATAATAAATAAAAAATAGAGTGTGTAAAAATAAAAACTTTAAAATAAATATAAAAAGAAAAATGTAAAGCTCCCCGTCCCCCTGTGCTCGCGTGCAACGGTGAACACATACTTAACCACTTGACGACCGCTGCATGACGATATACATCGACAGAATGACACGGCTGTGCATAAGGGCATACAGGTACGTACTCTTTAAGAGGCGAACCGTGGGTCGCTCTCGCGACCCGGTCGGGAGCTCCGTGACCGTGCCCGCGGGACTGGCGAACCCGATCGCCGCCGGTGTCCCGCGACCAGGTCACAGAGCTGAAGAACGGGGAGAGGTAAGTGTAAACAAACATCTCCCTGTTCTTCCTAGTGACACTGTCAGTGATCGTCTGTTCCCTCTCATCGGGAACAGCGATCAGTGATGTGTCACGCCAAGCCACGCCCCCAACAGTAAGAAGCACTCCTTAGGTCACGCTTAACCCCTTCAGCGCCATCTACAGGTTAACCCCTTCACGGCCAGTGTCATTTTTACAGTAAACAGTGCACTTTTATAGCACTGATCGCTGTAAAAAGGACAATGGTCCCAAAATGGTGTCGAAAGTGTCTGATGTGTCCGCCATAATGTCGCAGTCATGATAAAAATCGCTGATCGTCGCTATTACTAAAAAAAAAAAAAATATTAATAAAAATGCCATAAAACTATCACCTATTTTGAAGATGCTATAACTTTTGCGCAAACCAATCAAACGCTTATTGCGATTTTTTTTACCAGAAATATGTAGAAGAATACGTATCGGCCTAAACTGAGGAAAAAAAAACGTTTTTTTATATATTTTTTGGGGCTTTTTATTATAGCAAAAAGTAAAAAATATTGTTTTTTTTTCAAAATTGTCGCTCTATTTTTGTTTATAGCGCAAAAAATAAAAACCGCAGAGGTGTTTAAATACAACCAAAATAAAGCTCTATTTGTGGGGAAAAAAGGACGTAAATTTTGTTTGGGAGCCACGCCGCACGACCTCGCAATTGTCAGTTAAAGGGACGCAGTGCCGAATCGCAAAAAGTGGTCTGGTCTTTGACCAGCGATATGGTCCGGGGCTGAAGTGGTTAAACAGCCTTCACACAACACATGCAAGGTATTGCTGTGAATGTTATAGTGAGAGCAATAATTCTAGCACCAAACCTCCTGTGCAACTCCAAACTGGTAACCTGTAAAGGCTTATAAAGCATCGCCTATGAAGATTTTTAATTACTGTAGTTGGGCGTCGTTCCATGATAGCGCACAATTTTAAAGCCTGACATGTTAGGTTATTTACTCGGCATAACAACATCTTTAAAATTTTACCAAAAAATTGGTACAGGCATACCCCGATTTAAGTACACTCACTTTATGTACACTCGTAAGTACGGACATACCCACGAGTGTGCGTAAAGTGCCTCGCAAGTACGGACATTCCCGCGTAGCCGCAAGATGGCCTGGAAAAGGCGAAGCTGCCGCCCGGAGTTGTCCTCAGTGAAGAGGCCACAAGTGAAGGGGCAAAGTTCCCGCCAGCCAGCCCAGAGTTGCCGTCCATCTACCCAAAACCCTGCCTAAACGTAAGTAGATTACTGTACAGAACTATAAACTTCACTCCCTGACCCCCCCACTACAGTCCATGGCCCCCCACTGTAGGCCCTGACCCCCCCCCACCATAGGCCCAAACCCTCCCCACTACAGCCCTTGTATGCCTGTAAATGACTATTGTAATGCAGTACATGCATTGAGAATTGAAAAAAGGCATTTCTTCACTTCAAGTACATTTTTGTTTTACATACATGCTCTGGTCCCATTGTGTACTTAAAAGTGCCAGTATTATATTGTGTTTGTGTGCATTAAAAGTAAATAAAGTGGATATAAACCCGATTCATGAAATTTGATCTGGGCACATATATGTGTAGTGTTTACTTATCTCTCTCCAAAGCCCGAAGTCCTGTGTCTTTATGCTGCTCCGTTCTTCTGTTATCAGCATAACTTCTGACAAGTTCTCTGAGACGGGAGATAAAAGCAGCTGGAAATTTGTGTTGGGGTGGGTGCTATAAATAGATTAGCAGAGAGCTGGTCTATTCCCAAAACAGCTCTGCACATTCCTTCCTTCCTCTGCTTATGCCTATATGGAGTAGGGATGTGTGCCTTTCCTCCAACCAGCTGTCACACAGTGTATGCCAAGACTCCCCTCCTACTGCTGAAACAGGGAGAAAAAAAAATCTAACAAGATGTTCACTTTCTAAACAGTATATAAAGCTGAAGACAACAGATATACAAATAAAACTTATGTAGAAGGATTTGTTTCATCTCTGTGTATAATCTGAGGCTGTCCAATTCTCTGGGTATATGAGAGGGTTTACATCCACTTTAATGTGTATTTTTCCAAAAAACCTGTTTCATAAACTGTGTGAAATAAAAAATAGCAAGACGACCCACCAATTTATTCTCTAGGACCGCAAAAAAAAAAAAAATCTATAAATGTTTGGGGTTTCCAAGTCATTTTCTAGCAAAAATAATCATGTAGGAGATAAATGTTAGAATTGGCCTGGTAGGGAAGTAGTTAAAAATAATAATCATCAAATTAAACAATGCAACGGTAATCTGACAAATGAGTATATTCCACACACACCTGTTGGCTTCGATAGGACTTTTGATGAAATTAAAATCATTAACTGAGACTGTATTCTGCTGCAGACAAATGACGTAAGAACAGTGACATATTCATTTAGTAATTGGAAATAGATTCTGCTACAGATTCACATTTACATAAATTTACTGACACTTTAATTAACCAGACTGAAGAATAAGAACCAAGTTGGCAAGCCATGGTGATATTTTTTTTTGCTAACAACTTTATCACAATGTCCTCGCATCCAATAGTATTTCTTACATACCTGGCCATAAGAAATAGGGCAGTTCAACAGCCAGTAATGTAGCCAATAGTTACCAATCAGATTTCACCTTGTATTGAAATGGAATGCACAAAACAATGGAACAAGATTATTGTTTGCTATTGGCTGCAGAATTTAAACATGCAACAAGCAGATCTATTCAGTGACCTGCTAACACCTGCAAAGAAATACTACTACTGTATTTTTATTTTAGATCGAGATATGAATACCTTGTGATAATAAAGTTTAGCAAGATATTAAGCAATGATGTACAATACAGTAATGCATACATTATTGCCCATAGTGACAATAAATCCTCAGTCTTTAAGCACTTTCAGAAGCTTATGTAATCACTTATTGAGTATGCAGCTTTTTTTATCTTTAAATCCTCCAGTTTAACCACTTAAGCCCCGGACCAATATGCAGCATAATGACCAGGCCCCTTTTTGTGATTCGGCACTGCGTCGCTTTAACAGACAATTGCGCGGTCGTGCGACATGGCTCCCAAACAAAATTGGCGTCCTTTTTTTTCCCACAAATAGAGCTTTCTTTTGGTGGTATTTGATCACCTCTGCGGTTTTTATTTTTTGCGCTATAAACAAAAATAGAGCGACAATTTTGAAAAAAATGACATATTTTTTACTTTTTGCTATAATTAATATCCCCAAAAAATATATAAAAAAAACTTTTTTTCCTCAGTTTAGGCCGATACGTATTCTTCTACATATTTTTGATAAAAAAAAAAAAAAAATCGCAATCGGCATTTATTGATTGATTTGCGCAAAAAATAGGATTTTTATAACAGCTTACCTGTAAAATCCTTTTCTTGGAGTACATCACGGGACACAGAGCGACATAGTCATTACTAATGGGTTATATAGATACCTTCAGGTGCTGGCACTGGCAACTTCCAAAACCGGAAGTACCCTCCCCTATATAAGCCCCTCCCATCCGGGAGCACCTCAGTTTTGTAGCAAAGCAATAAGTGTCCCTAAAGAGGGGTGGGAGCTCTGTGTCCCGTGATGTACTCCAAGAAAAGGATTTTACAGGTAAGCTGTTATAAAAATCCTATTTTCTTTCTCGTACATCACGGGACACAGAGCGACATAGTCATTACTAATGGGATGTCCTAAAGCAATGCCCAACGAGGGGGGGGATACACCATACATAAGCTGAGCGCTATCAGACATGAGGATCTTTTGCGGCCTGCAACACACCGCGCCCAAAGGCGACATCCTCCTAAATTCTAACGTCCACCTGGTAGAATCTAGTAAACGTGTGTACTGAAGACCATGTTGCGGCCTTACAGATTTGAGCCAGGGAGGCCTGGTGATGCGCTGCCCATGAAGTTCCAACTGCTCTCGTGGAGTGCGCTCTAACTTTGAACGGAGGCGGTCACCTTCTCAAGCCATAGGCTTGCATAATGACCTGTTGAATCCACTTGGCTAAAGTAGATTTTGACGCTGCCTGACCCTTTCTGGGGCCTTCCGGCAGAATAAACAAAGTATCCGTTCTGCGAACCTGAGCAGTGGCTTTTAGATAAGCTTTAACTGCTCTTACTACATCCAAAGAATGCAATAACTTTTCCTCTACCGAACTAGGTTTGGGGAAAAAAGAAGGAAGAACCACATCTTGGTTCAAATGAAAACCTTGATACCACCTTAGGAAGAAAGGCTGGATGAGGACGTAACACTACTCTGTCCTTATGGATAACCAGATATGGCTCTTTACAGGACATAGCTGCTAATTCCGACACTCTTTTAGCCGAACAAATGGCTACTAGAAAAAACAATTTCCTGGTGAGAAGAACCAAGGAACTATGCTGTAATGGTTCAAATGGTTGTTTCTGTAGAACCGACAGAACCAGGTTTAGATCCCATGGACATATGGGGATATTAACCGGAGGACTAATACGCATCACTCCTTATCTAAAGGCTTTGACTAGTGAATGCGAAGCCAAGGGCCTTTGAAAAAATATTGACAAGGCCGAAAACTGACCTTTGATAGTACTCAAGGCAAGCTTCCTATCTACAGCCCACTGTAGGAAGTCCAGACTCCTACCTATTACGTACTTATGTGGATGCCATTTCTTGGCCTCACACCACGCGATGTACGCCTTCCAGATTCTATAGTAGATCTGCCTGGATACCGGCTTCCTGGCATTGATCATGGTAGATACCACAGGATTAGAGAGCCCTCTCTTTTTTAGAATGTGGGCTTCAATAGCCAGGCCGTCAAACCTAGGGCTGGTAAGGAAGGGTGGTATATCGGTCCTTGCGAAAGCAGGTCCGGACGACGTGGGAGAGTCCAAGGACTCCCCACTGACATTTTACAATCTCCGCGTACCGCGCTCTTCGGGGCCACGCTGGAGCCACCAGAATCACTGGTTTCTTTTCTACCCTGATTCTGCGGAGTAATCGAGGTAACCATTGTGGCGGTGTGAATGCATATATCAGCTTGAACTGATCCCAAGGGAACACTAGGGCATCCGAGCCGCAAGCTAGGGGATCCCTTGTCCGAGAGACAAACCTGTCCACCTTTGCGTTGAATCTGGATGCTAGAAGATCTACATCCGATGTTCCCCACCGCTGACATATTGTCCAGAAAACCTCGGGGTGAAGGGACCCTTCCTCTGGGCATAATTGCTGGCGACTTAGAAAGTCCGCCTTCCAATTCTCCACTCCTGGAATGAATACCGCAGATATGGCTGGGACATATCTTTCTGCCCATTTCAGGATGTAATTTACTTCCCTCTGGGCTGCACGACTCCTGGTGCCCCCCTGATGATTGATATATGCCACTGCTGTGGCATTGTCTGATTGAATTCTGACAGGGGACCCTTGGAGTTTGGATGTCCATGCTACTAGGGCATACCGGGCTGCTCGTATCTCTAAGAGATTGATGGGCAGGACCTTTTCTGCATCCGACCATCTGCCCTGGAGAGACCATTGCTCCAGTACTGCTCCCCAGCCTATAAGGCTGGCATCTGTAGTGACCACCTTCCAAGAAATCGGACTGAAGGATTTCCCTTTTTCCAGATTCTGGAGAACCAACCACCAACGGAGGCTCTTGCCAATGGAAGGGGACAAGGACATTGTAAGTCTAGGGCCTGAACTTTTTTGTTCCAGGCTGACAGTATGGCCCCTTGCAAATTCCTTGAATGGAATTGACCGTAGGGTACTGCTTCGAATGATGCCACCATTTTTCCCAGCAGCCTCATGCATAGGCGTATGGACGGCTGTCTTTTTTGTACCCACTAAGTGGATCAAATCTTTCAAAGACAACACCTTTCCTCGAGGCAAGAATATTTTTCTCTGGCCTGAATCCAACCTTAGCCCCAAGTATTCCAGACTTTTGACTGGTTTTTAGGGCTGACTTGTCTCGGTTGATAATCCAACCGTGAGATTCCAGATACTTGATATTCTTGTGAACGACCACGTCTAGTTTTTTCACTGAGTGGTCTATCAGCAACAAGTCATCTAGATATGCCATTATCATTACACCTTGTGTTCTTAGATTGGCCAATAAAGGGCCAGAATTTTTGTAAACACTCGTGGTGCTGTGGCCAGACCGAAGGGTAAGGCTCTGAACTGAAAATGGCGCCCTTCTACTGCAAAGCGTAGAAATTTTTGGTGGACTGGAAAGATGGGAATGTGCAAATAAGCATCTTTGATGTCGATCGCGGCTAACCAATCCTCCCCTTGTAGGGCAGTGGCCACCGATCGGATCGACTCCATCGGAAAGTCCTGATATACAGGAATTTGCTTAGCCCTTTTAGAATTAATATGGGCCTCCCGTCCGCGTTTCCTTCGGGACTGTAAAGAGGTTTGAGTAAAACCCGAACCCTCATTCTTCCAGGGGAACTTCCATAATTACTCCTTGGAGCAATAGTTGTTCTAGTGCCAACAGGAGGGACTCTCTCTTCCGGGGATCCCTTGGCACGTTTGACCTCAAAAATGGGAAGGAGGAAAGTCTTTTAACTCCAAACTGTATCCCAAACATACTGCGGAGAGCACCTATCTGTTTTGATCGTGTCCCGCCAGATCTCTTGCGAACAACTGGAGTCCTCCCCTCACCCGACTGAGTGGGGGCAACCCTTCAATGAATTTAACTTTGGGGGAGGTTTTGTACCTCCCCTGACCCAGGGTTTCTCATTACCCTGCTATTGTCCCTGTTTTTTACCCCCGGGAATTGACCGAGGAGGCCAACTGGAGAAGCAGGCCTCTTAAAGAGGGACCTCTAACTCTGTTTTTAACCGGCAAGAGCGTATTTTTACCGCTGGAAATTTTCTGGATATATTTGTCCAGGTTTTCCCTGAATAAGCGTTCACCATGAAATGGGACGCTAACCAGCCATTCTTTACAGGGAGCTTCAGCAGACCAGTTTTTGAGCCATAGAAGCCTACGCATATGTACTATAGACAGCGTAAGGCGGGAGGCCTGATGGACTGAATCCTTTATGGCGTCAACTGCAAAGCCTAAGGCTCTAGGTAGATCAGCTAGGGCAAGGCCTGCTGATCTGTCAAGTCCCTCAAGACCTGTTTCAACTGATCCTTCACTGCTTAGCAGACCTCACTGCTGGTTGTGTCACCAAGCTTGCTGTAGAAAGAAGCAGACTTTCATAAGGACTCCAATCTTTTATCTATTGGGTTCTTGAACATTTGGACATTATCCACTGGACATGTCAGTGATTTATACATACAATAGATGGCTGCGTCCACTGTAGGGACCTTCCATTTTTTGATGAACTTATCCTCCATGGGATAGACCACCGGACATCTCTTGGGGGAATAAATATTTTCTCAAGACGTTCCCAATCCTGGTAAATGAGCCCTTTCAGTAAAGGGTGAAGTGGAAAAGAACAGACAGTCTGGGGGCTTCTAGCGACCCCAACGAGGATACAGTAGTGGTTGATGGTTCCGCAAGGTGCATTTTTAAATGCTGATCGGACCATGTTAGTCAGAGACTGAACCCATAATCTTTCAGCTTGAGATGCTGAGAAAAGGTTCCCCCACTGTTAATTCCTCTATAACAGAATCAACCTCATCCTGATCCCCTTCAGGCAGGTCGATCCCTGTATGGGACTGTTGCTCTGCTAACAGGCACTCTGAAGGAGGAGACGGAGATCGGGCGTGCTTTCCCTGACAGAGAGGCAGCGATCAATGTTGACAATCTCTCTCTAATCCTCCCAGAGCGGAGGAAAAAAACACCTCTGTTACATACACAGGAGCAGGTGAACTGAGGACAGCCACAGTACCAAGTACCCCTGCGGGGTTTCTACGGTCACTTACCTCTGAACTTCAGGGGAGACTGGTGCAGCAGAAGCATGCCCAAGATCCTCAGAGCCCGATGAGACCCCCTTCGCTTCCTGGAAGATTCAGTTCCGGAGCTTCTGGACGGCATATTCCTAAGCCTAAAGCTGAGGTATTCCAGCCGTAATACACCACTTTTACTGAGAATAGTCTAGCACAATTGCTGCTATATCACAGTTGGTGTCTACTAAAGTGCCTTTCTAGGGGATGCCTGCATCAACCGCCTCTGTGTGCCTTTATACTGTTGCTAGCTCTGTCTGTGCACTTCAATAGCCAGCTATAATGTGCTTTAAAACACGCTGGACGCCCGCACATGCGCAGTAGCGCTGCGGCGCACACCTGAGCGTCATCCACCCGCTCCGCCCCTTTTTCCAGATCGCCTCTATATATAGAGGCGCGTGCACGCGCGCGGGCACGTGCGCCTTCGGCGCCTTTTTTGAAAACAATAAGGAGCTAGATGGGAGCCAGGGTCCCTTTGCCGCAGGGCCCGGGGATGGATGAGCGCAGCAACAGGGCAGAGGAGACAGCTTCCCAGCAGAGAACATACCAACTGCCTGGATTTGATTGTGGAAGAAAAAAATCCACATTACAAGAAAAAGAACCATAGCGGCCTCTAGTGTCTAACACAGGTACCGCGGTCTTACATTTTTTTTTTTTTTCTTGCCTACTATTAAAATTTTTACATTTTCTCAGTAGTAACAGGCATACACAGAATATTAGCGGGAATACCTTAGGTAACAGGCAGAAAGACAAAATAGGCTTGGGGGTCCCTCAATAGAACCAAGTTCCCGAGGGCCCCCACTTACCTTTTCCTCGCCGCAGGACTCTGTTTGGTCCACAGAAGCCCAAACTTCACCTATCACGGCAGGCATTGTAATCAAACCTTCAGGGACCGGGTTCCCAAGGATTCCACTTCCCTGGACCTGTATAGCACCCTGCACAGAAAACATCTTGGTCGTGGGTATGACCAGAGCTCTGGATCCCAGGGTCCAGCCCTCCTAAGAGAGGCATTACAGGCAAAACCTTGCTCTTCTCTTGCAAGGCCCGGGTACCGACCGTTTAGCTATGAAGCTTTTTTGGTCGGATCCGGAATAGCTTACTGAGGCCCAAAAGAACCTGTACGCAAGCTCAGTGAAAAACACATGTTACTTCTTGGCCAACACCTTAGACACTGGCAAAAAACTGAGGTGCTCCCGGATGGGAGGGGCTTATATAGGGGAGGGTACTTCCGGTTTTGGAAGTTGCCAGTGCCAGCACCTGAAGGTATCTATATAACCCATTAGTAATGACTATGTCGCTCTGTGTCCCGTGATGTACGAGAAAGAAATTATAGTGTTTACAAAATAGGGGATAGTTTTAAGGCATTTTTATAAATTTGTTTTTTTTTTTACTAGTAATGGCGGCGATCAGAGTTTTTTTTCGTGACTACGACATTATGGCAGACACATCGGACATTTTTGACACCATTGTCATTTTTATAGTGATCAGTGCAATAAAAATGCACTGGTTACTGTAAAAATGACACTGGCAGTAACAGGGTTAACCACTAGGGGGGCTGGAGGGGTTAAGTGTGCCTAGGGGCACGTTTCTAACTGAGGGGGGGCATTGCTACTAGTGACACATCACCGATCTCTGCTCTGATTACACAGAGCAGAGATTGCTGACATTGTCAGTAGGGGAGCGGGGAGATGTTGTGTTTATACTAACATCTCCCCGCTCCATGCCTCCGTGAGACGATCACGGGGATCCCCGCGGCAATCGAGTCCGCGGGACCTGCGGGGAAGGCACGGCGGCGTGCGCACGACCCCAATGTCGGCAGTTAAAGGGCCACATACAGGTACATGATTGTGCCTGTACGAGCCATTCTGCCGACGTATATATACAGTGAGGGGTCCTTAAGTGGTTAAGCTAGTGCCATGACCACTGCTCCAGGTTTTTCTGTTTCTTTCCCTTGCAGCATTCTACAAAGACACCGTTGCATGCAGGGAATAAAGTTGTGTCTTCCTACACTGTGTACATCAATAGAAACACACAGCCGTATAGCTTGGGATGGCAAGGTGCCCCCGGATCCTCTCTTCCCCTTCCACAAATGAACATCTCACTACACTGTCCATTCGAACAGTGAAGACCAGAAGTTAACCACTTTTGCGATACGACACTGAGTCGCTTTAACTGACAATTGCGTGGTCCTGCAACGTTGTACCCAGACAACATGTATGTCCTTTTTTTCCCACAAATAGAGCTTTCTTTGGTAGTATTTGATCACCTCTGCGATTTTATTTTTTTGCGCTATAAAAAAAAAAGGAGCATCAATTTTTTTTAAAAAAGCAATATTTTTTACTTTTTGTTATAATAAATATCCCTAATATATATATATATATATATATATATATATATATATATATAAATCTTCCTCAGTTTAGGCCGATATGTATTCTTCTACATATTTTTGGTAAAAAAACGCAATAAGCATATAATATTGATTGGTATAAAGTAGGGGATAGATTTATGGATTTTTTTTTTCTAGTAATGGTGGTGATCAACAATTTTTAGCGGGACTGCGACATTGCAGATCGGACACTTTTGACACTTTTTTGGGACCAGTGATATTTATACAGCGATCAGTGCTATAAAAATGCACTGATTACTGAATAAATGACACTGGTAAGGAAGGGGTTAACACTAGTGGTGATCAAGGTGTTAAATGTGTTCCCTGGGAGGTGTTTCTAACTGTGGGGGCAGTGGACTGACTGGAGGAGGAGGAGAGAGATCGCTGTTTCTGATCACTGGGAACAGACAATCTACTAATCTGTCAGAACGGGGATCTGTTTGTTTACATTGACAGATCCCCGATCTGGCTTTCCGTGGAGCAATCGTGGGTGGCTGGCGGACATCGCGTCCGCCAGTCATGCGCATCGCCTCCGGCGCAGGACACGCGCCCACTGTATCTATTGCACAAACCGACGTACAGCTATGGGAATTCGTGCAATAGAGCCAACCTATATAATGAATAGCGAATAAATTAAAAAAATTGTGACAAAAATTACAACTTAAAAAAACTCATAAAGCCTCTTCCTAAATACCTTGGACTGTCTACTTTTTAACCACTTAAGGACCGCCGCACGACGATTTACGTTGACAGAATGGCACGGACAGGCACAAGGGCGTACAGGTATGTCCCCTTTAGGAACCTGACCGTGGGTCGCAATCGCGACACGGTCCGAAGCTCCGTGACCACGCCCGCGGACCCGATCGCCGCCGGTGTCCCGCGATCGGGTCAAAGAGCTGAAGAACGGGGAGAGGTAAGTGTAAACAAACCTTTCCCCGTTCTTCCTAGTGGCAGTGTCACTGATATTCTGTTCCCTGTCATAGGGAACAACGATCAGTGACGTCACACGCCAAGCCATGCTCCACTTCAGTTAGAATCTCTCATTAGGTCACACTTAACCCCTACAGTGCCTCCTAGAGGTTAAACCCTTCACTGCAAGTGTCATTTTCATAGTAATTAATGCATTTTTATAGCACTGATCGCTGTAAAAATGACAATGGTCCCAAAAATGTGTCAAAAGTGTCCAATGTGTCCGCCATAATGTCGCAGTTACGATAAAAATCGCTGATCGCCGCCATTACTAGTAAAAAAACATATTAATAAAAATGCCATAAAACGACCCCCTATTTTGTAGATACTATAACTTTTGTGCAAACCAATCAATAAACGCTTATTGCGATTTTTTTACCAAAAATATGTAGAAGAATACGTATCGGCCTAAACTGAGGAAAAAAATAAAATTTTATATATTTTTTGGGGATATTTATTATAGCAAAAAGTAAAAAATATGTTATTTTTTTCAAAAATTGTCACACTATTTTTGTTAATAGCGCAAAAAATAAAAACCGCAGAAGTTGATCAAATACCACCAAAAGAAAGCTCTATTTGTGGGAAAAAAAGGGCGTCAATTTTGTTTGAGAGCCACGTCGCACGACTGCGCAACTGTCAGTTAAAGCGACGCAGTGCCGAATCGCAAAAAGGGGCCTGGTCTTTAACCAGCCAAAATGGTCCGGGGCTGAAGTGGTTAAAAATGGGTCATTTTGGGGTATTTGTACTGTCCTGGCATTTTAGGGCCTCAATAAAAATAAGATAAGCCCTCAATACATCAGGGTTGATATATTTTCAAATATACTGTATATACCACAGTTTGTTAACTTTCGCACAGACAAAATTATGTTCACTGATTCAGGTCTTTTTTTTTTTTTTTTTTTTTTTACCAAAGAAATGTTGCAGAATGCATTTAGGCCTGAATGTATGAAGAAAGACTATTTAGAAAATTTCATAACAGCAACGAATTTGCAATATTTTTTATCTAGCAAAAAAAAAAAGGAACACAGCGTGAATAAATACCACCAAAATAAAGCTCTATCTGTATCAAAAAATTATAAAGAAATTATTTGGGTATAGTGTTGCATGACTGTGTGTGAGAGCACAAAAAGCTGAAAAGTTGGCCTGGGCAGGTAGGGGGTGAAAGTGTCCAGTATTGAAGTTAAAATGTACAGATCTTGTTTCAACTTTTTATTCAAATAAATACTTTTGGACTTCCACATTCTGGTATGTCACTTTTCTACTTCTTTCTTCAGTTCCAGTCCAAAGCAGCTTTTGGTCATTTATTGGAGGCAAAACCATCTTGGTGATACCCATCCTTGCCTCAAATAGCAAATAAATCTGGCTTAGCTAGAGATACAAGTTAAAGAGTTCGTAACTTTGAAAAAGATCCTGTTCCTTTAATGCATGTTAAAGCAGTGTATTTGTCCCATTGTATGGTGTAAAATACCTGGTTGATCCTGCCTGTTCCCGTGTCCCCCTGTGTGTGCTGACTACGGTAATCATGGCTGCTGATCCACGATACTGTGGTCAGTTTACATGCCTTTGTCCTCCCGCTGTCTGCTCTGATTCTCTTCATATTGCCCTCCCTCCCTGCCTGTCAGTTCCGAAGCCTATGTGTGAGAGCGATCTCCTCCCTGTCCTTCTCCTCCTGCTGCTCTTCCCTGTGGCTTGAAATTACCATTTATAAATAACTTCCATCCCCTCTTTTTTATTAAGATCTAAAGTACTGTGTTCCTTTTTTTAAGATTCTAATCCTAAATACCTTCTTTCATAGCACCGATGTGCAGTCACGTGACCTTCCTCTGCTGACTGGTTGACATCAGAGGGTTATTTCAGCCCCTCCCCTCGCATTCCTTAGATCCTGCCCCGCATTCCTTAGATCCTGCCCCGCATTCCTTAGAGCGGAGAAGGAGAGCAGAGAAATGTCACGTGACTGCACATCGATGCTGTGAGAGGTATTTAGGATTAGAATAAAAAAAAAAAACAGACACACAGTACTTTAGATCTTGATAAAACAGAGGTGATGTCCGTTATTTATTATTCTGACTTTACAACCACTTTAAGTCTTAAGCCCAGCCTATTTACTAAGTTTTATAAAGGCAAGGCCAGATTTAGCAAATCTGCTTCTGGAGGAGACTCTTCTCTGTTTTTTTTGTTGTGCAACCTCCTTCTCATGCTTCACTATGTGTAGGTCCGGTTAAATTGGGGTGGTGTATGAAATAGCAAACATACAGAATATTCCCATGCTTATTTTCAGGTCCATATAAATAGGCATTTAGCTGGACAGAAACTGCAGAAGTTGCATATGAAATTGAAATCACTTAGTGGGAAGCCTGAATATCTATATTTAAATTCTATGCAGTGTGTTCACTTATGAGAAGAGTGCACTTTGAATAAAGGTGATTCTGTATTTGTACAGATAAGAAATACTGAAGTTAATAACATTTAAAAGATTATAAGGTTAAAGTTCGGATATCAGGCAGTGTTCATACATACAGTATTGTCTAATAGTATTAATAGATTGTAATATATTCCTACTGTCCTCTGTTTTCTGCTGATGGACAGAATACTTTATCGTTATGAAAATTTACTTACTGAAGGTAAGGTAGTCTATTGGAAAAATCAAGGCTTTCCCAAAGTCATGGATATTTTAAAGCAAGAAAAAAACGATGAAAAACAAAACAAAAAGCACCTTGCTAGTAACACACATAAATAATAAAGTAACAATTTAGTATTAAGTTGTAATGTATTAATATTGTCAAGTCCACATACTGTAAGTGTATCAGAAGCATGTGATATAGCTGCAAAGGGTTGGCCCACCCTTTGCAGCTATAACAGCTTCAACTCTTCTGGGAAGGCTGTCCACAGGGTTCAAGAGCGTGTCTATGGGAATGTTTGACCATTCTTACGGAACCGCAGTTGTGAGGTCAGGCACTGATGTGGATGAGAAGGCCTGGCTCGCAGCCTCTGCTCTAATTCATCGAAAAGGTGTTCTATCGAGTTGAGGTCAGTACTCTGTGCAGGTCAGTCACATTCATCCACCCCAAACTTAATCATTCATGGCCTTATGGACCTTGTTTGTGCACTGGTGCGCAGTCATGTTGGAACAGGAAGGGGACATCCCCAAACTGTTCCCACAAAGTTGGGAGCATGAAATTGTCCAAAATGTCTTGGTATGCTGATGCCTTAAGAGTTCCTTTCACTGGAACTAAAGCTGGATACACACTATACAATTTTCTTTAGATTTTTTCTTTTAGATTTACCAAAACAATATAATATGAGGTCAAACCTAAACACTTTTAATTTGTATGCCATCAAGCAAGCCCTTCTCCTACATAGTTGAAGGTAGATCTAAAGGAAACAACAACATTTGTATAGTGTGTATAAGGCGTCGAGCCCAACCCCTGAAAAACAACACCACACCATAATCCCCCCTCCACCAAATGATTTGGACCAGTGCACAAAACAAGGTCCATAAAGACATGGATGAGCGAGCTTGGGGTGGAGGAACTTGACTGGCCTGCACAGAGTCCTGACCTCAACCAGATAGAAAACCTTTGGGATGAACTCGAGCAGAGACTGCGTGCCAGGCCCTCTCATCCACATCAATGCCTGACCTCACAAATGCGCTTCTGGAAGAATGGCCATAGACACACTCCTAAACCTTGTGGACAGCCTTCCTGGAAGATTTGAAGCTGCTATAGCTGCTAAGGGTAGGCCAACTCAATATTGAACCCTAAAGACTAAGACTGGGATGCCATTAAAGTTAATGTGCGTGTAAAGGCAGGCTTCCCAATACTTTTGGTAATATAGTGTATGTGCAGATGTCACAGGTAGGGATGGGCTATCTGTTTGAGTCGAACATGAGTTCGACTCAAACACTGACTGTTCGCCGGATAGCGAACAATTTGGGGTGTTCGCGGCAAATTCGAAAACCGCGGAACACCCTTTGAAAGTGAATGGGAGCAATCAAAAATGCTAATTTTAAAGGCTAATATGCAAGTTTTTGTCATAAAAAGTGTTTGGGGACCCGGGTCCTGCCCCAGGGGACATGTATCAATGCAAAAAAAGTTTTTAAAACGGACGTTTTTTCAGGAGCAGTGATTTTAATAATGCTTAAAGTGAAACAATAAAAGTGAAATATTCCTTTAAATTTCATACCTGGGGGGTGTCTATAGTATGCCTGTAAAGTAGTGCATGTTTCCCGTGTTTAGAACTGTCCCTGCACAAAATGTCATTTCTTAAAGGAAAAAAAGTCATTTAAAACTACTCGCGGCTGTAATGAATTGTCGGGTCCCGGCAATACAGATAAGAGTAATTGAAAAAACCCAAACCAAAATTTAAAAAAAGAAAAAATGCGTGGGGGTTCCCCCCAAATTCCATTACCAGGCCCTTCAAGTCTGGTATGGATATTAAAGGGAACCCTGCGCCAATTAAAAAAAAAATGGCTTAGGGTCCCTCTCAAAATCCATACCAGACCCTTCAGGTCTGGTATGGATTTTAAGGGGAACCCCGCACCAAAATAAAAAAATAGAGGGCCGGCATCTGGGGGTCCCCTTTGTTAAAGGGGCTTCGAGATTCCAATAAGCCCCCCGCCCGCAGACCCCCACAACCACCGGGCAAGGGTTGTGGGGATGAGGCCCTTGTCCCCATCAACATGGGGACATCCTCCTCATGTTGAGGGCATGTGGCCTGGTACGGTTCAGGAGGGGGCTGCTCTCTCGCCCCCCCTCTGTTCCTGCAGCCTGCCAGGTTGCGTGCTCAGATAAGGGTCTGGTATGGATTTTTGGGGGGAACCACACACCATTTTTTTTTTAATTGGCGCAGGGTTCCCCTTAATATCCATTCCAGACCCGAAAGGCCTGGTAATGGAATTTGGGGGGAACCCCCACGCATTTATTTATTTTTGGTTCAGGGTTTCCCTTAATATTCATACCAGACCCAAAGAGCCTGGTAATGGACTGGGGGGGGGGGACCCCTGACATTTTTTTCAATGACTTTTATCTGTATTGCCGGGACCCGACAATTCATTAATAGCCGCGAGTAGTTTTAAATGACTTTTTTTCCTTTATAAATTACATTTTGTGCAGGGACAGTTCTAAACACGGGAAACACGCGCTACTTTACAGGCATACTATAGGCATCCCCAGGTACAAAATTTAAAGGAATATTTCACTTTTATTGTTTCACTTTAAGCATTATTAAAATCACTGTTCCCGAAAAAAATGCCTTTTTAAAACTTTATTTTGCATTGATACATGTCCCCTGGGGCAGGTCCCGGGTCCCCAAACACTTTTTATGACAATAACTTGCATATTAAGCTTTAAAATGATCACTTTTGATTTTTCATGTTCGTGTCCCATAGACTTCAACAGTGTTTTTGCCTGTTCTGGTGTGAACCGAACCGGGGGGTGTTCGGCCCATTCCTAGTCACAGGCATCAAAGGCCTAGATACCATTGTTGTAAACACATGTATGGGAAACTCCCTGTGCATGCACAAATGTGCAAAAAAAACTAGCAAAGACCTTCCGTACATCTGTGCATGTGCAATATATTTAAAGACAGAGGCATGAGAGAAGAGAGGTAGAGGGTTGAAGGTTCCCTTTAAAGGCTGCTTTTTAATGGCAATAGGTGGAGCATTTTTTATATTTTTTTAGTATTTTTTTTTTTATTTTTAAAAATATTGTGACATCAAGAATTTATTCATGCAGACTTATAAAGTTACTGAAAGGCTCACTTTAAACAACACTTTTTTTATTTTTTAGAAAACTATACATCAGAACAAAAAAAAAAGGGAAAATTAAAGAGCAAAGAGGGACGAAGGGATCTGGTTCAAAAGACGGGAGGTGAGATCAATGTAGTATGCAGGCAACTACTATTATCAATAGGATGCCAGCAATGGTAGTTGCTTGCCATGTTTCTCAGAGGCAGTGTTGCCAATCTCCTGCAGCATTTTTTTACTGACAAACAGTGGCCATCAAACGCAGCTACTGTGCCCATCAATAGCCGCCAGTTTGCCCCATCAATAGCCGCCAGTTTGCCCCATCAATAGCCGCCAGTTTGCCCCATCAATAGCCGCCAGTTTGCCCCATGAAACGATGCCAATTTGCTCCATCAAACGCCGCCAGTTTGCCCCATCAAACGCAGCCAGTTTGCCCCCCCCTGCGCCCGGACTTACCTTTCTCGGGTCAGCGCCGTCCTCCACGCTCCCTCCGAGTCCCCAATGTTTTCTACCGTCCTCTTCATGTCATCTCTGCTATGATTGGATGCCTGGTAGGCATCCAATCACAGCGCCTGTCGCTTCAGCCAATCAGGTGACCGGTAACCAGACCCGGTGCGCACCTGCTTGGCTGAGAAGCGGGTCAGTGTTAGGGAAGCGATTCCCTAACACAGCACCGTTTAACCACTTCACTACCCAGCCATAGTCATATGACGTCCACAGATGGGATCTCCCATCCTGGGTGGGCGTCATATGATGTCCTGGGCTTTGTGGGGTGATATCTGAATGATGCCTGCAGCTAGAGGCATCATTCAGATATCCTTCTCTTCTGCCGGCGATTCTGTGCACGATGAGAACGATCATAGCGGCAGTTCCGCCGCTTGATCGTTCTTATAGGCGGCGGGAGGGGACATCCCCCCCTCCTGCCGCCATCCGGTGCTTTTCCGGGTTCTCCCGTGCCATCGGGGGCCCAGGAAATGAATCGGCCGGCGTCGCACGAGGATCATACAGATTTACGGTCTCTATGACCATCGGAGGCCCGGGCGTGACGTTATGACGTCACGACCGGGTACCCGGAAGTAAACAAAGCCGCGATTGCGGCTAGTAAGCATGAGATAGGTGATAGGTTTATCCCACCTGGAGGAGAGATGTGGGGTCTTATTGATACCGCATCTCTATATAAAGAGGACCTGTCACACACCATTCCTATTACAAGGGATGTTTACATTTCTTGTAATAGGAATAAAAGTGAATAAAGTGATAAAAGTCCCCAGTAGCTCATGCTCAGAAGCGAACGCACACGTAAGTCCCACCCACATATGTAAATGCCGTTCAAACCACATATGTGAGGTATCGCCGCGTGCGTTAGACCTCCTCTGTAACTCTAAACTGGTAACCTGTAAAAATGCAATGCATGAATCTATCTATTGTTGATTGACGGGTGCAGGAGAGAGGGGGCGGCGCTCCTGCGCCCACTATGGACGCACCGTCACTGCTGACAAAACATGAACATTTTACTGACAGGGCACATTTTTTACTGACAAGCTGAAATATGACAGAACTCCTATTAAGACAACCGATATTTAGACAGTATAAACACAATATAGAAACACTGACAATACCCATAACAAGTAATTTGACTGGTTTACACTTAAAAAGTCAAAACAGCATAACAAGTGATTAGCCCCTGAAATTAAAGAGGAATGCCCCGTACACACAGTTATTTTTCCCCTCAGAAAAAGTCAGATGAGAGCTTTTGGTCGGGAATCCCAACCGTGTGTATGCTCCATCGGACTTTTTCCAATGGAAAAACTGCCGGAAAAAGATAGAGATCAAGTTCGCTATTTTCCCGTCGGGAAAAAATCCAATCGGAATTTCCTATCGTGTGCACAAATCCCGACGCTCTAAATTCCGACGCATGCTCAGAAGCATAGAACTTCCGCGTCACCGCGTTCTTGGCAGTCAAAAGTTCACCAAACTTTTGTGTGACCGTGTGTATGCAAGGCAGGCTTGAGCGGAATTCCGTTGGAAAAAACATTGAAGCTTTTTCCGACTGGAATTTTGCTCGTGTGTACAGGGCAGAAGCAAACCCTGATGGGTTTCATTTCCTCTTTTGCTCCCTGCAAAGCTTGCAAATTAAAAGCATAATGGGCTAGTATGCATTGCATACTAGCCCATTATGTGACACTTACCTGCAAACGAAACCTGTGCTGTCCCCTGTGCAGGCCGTGTCCATCTTCGCCCCTCTTCCTTCTAGGGCCGCGGACTCCGGCTCTGTGACTGGCCGGAGTGGCGTGATGTCACTCCCGCGTCAGTCACAGCACACGCTGGGGGAAAAACGGCATGGAGATACATCTTTTCACAGCGCATGCGCCGATGACGACATTGGCGCACTACAAGTGAAATATCTCCTAAACGGTGCACGTTTAGGAGATATTATCACTACCTATAGGTAAGCCTTATTCTAGGCTTACCTATAGGTAGAAGTCACAAACAAGCGTTTACAACCACTTTAAGGCTGCATTCACACTTGAGCGTTGTCAGCTCGTAAAACGCTCATCTCAAAAGTTCCAAAACGCCCAACAAGCAAAATCCCATTCGTTTAAATGGCCCCGTTCACATCTGAGCGTTCTGTCGCCTAAAGCAAAATGCCTGGAGCTCAAAAAAGTACATGAGCTTTTCTTTTTAGGCAGATTACAGGCGTTTTACTGCTTTTTACATGGTGAACTTTGGACCTCAAAACGCACATACAAAAACTCTGCAAAAATGCCTGAAAACGATACGCTCAGGTGTGAATGCAGCCTTACAGACAGTTGAAAAACTGTAAAATTTACTGACGGTTGGTAAGCCTGCTCAGAGAAGTTCACTATCAGAATAAGGAATAACAATATGATATGACTACTGAATATATTATAGTGGAATCTCTGTAAGGTACACACAGACTTATACTTTTACGTGGGTTTGGTGACTGCAGCATTGTTAACGACTTTCGTTTTTATACTGCAGGATTAATGCTGCATTAATTTTGGGCACGATAAGCTGGTTAAATATCAATACCCGGCTTTTGTACACAGGAAAGCTGAACATAACAAAGAAGCAGACAATAAATTGCATCCCAGCACCACCTCTCAAGCATCTTTACATGTACGACACGCTGACATCCCTTTATTATGCAAAGCAGACGCAGGAACCCGGTGTTCAAATCTATTCACAATATGGAATTGCTGCTTATGAGGAGAGGAGGTTTTCATCTGGATATGTCAGCTATTAACCCTTCCTCATGCACAGGGGCTCAGGAGATGGCCTTCATATTTATCTCATCACATCCCTTTATTTGTTTTTTTTCCTATGATATGGCTTCAGTACATCTCTCTTTGATGAGTAGGAGAATGGAAATCCCATGCCTGGGAGATGTTTGTGAAAAGCGCAGACAATGATTGCGTCATTGTTTTTGTTAATTTTCCACAAAAGGCACTCTAACACTACAGTCATCATGGCTCAGGTTCCATTAGACTGCTAAAAGCTCAGGGTCATAGGGATCTGTACTAGTGATGAGCTCAGACGTGTTTGGATCCTAGTCTGAACCCTTCTGAGCGAGGCCACCAGGAAGCCGTCACCTGGAATGGACCAGTCATCTGTGACTGAGGTATTCCTCCATTCCAGTGGGTATGTATACATGCAGCTGCAGTGTGAGGAAGACTACGTCCGCTTATGATTGGCCCAGTGATTTTTTTTGGTGGGCTTGCTCAGGTAGGTTCAGACTAGGACTAAGGTCCAAACAAGCCTGAGCTAATCCTTAATCTGCACTTAGAGATTATTCAGGAAAAAAATAAAATGCACCATTCTAAAGGTCTACAAACCAGCAATTGTAAACGGCTGTCAGTTGGAAGTTGACTTAAAGCAGAACTGTAGGCACAAAGTTAAAAACTTTGAAATTTTAAAAAAAAAAGTAGAAAAAAAAGCTTTTTGCATGTCTCTTCTGCAATAAAATACACTTACCTGTTTGCAATCCCCTCTAGAATGTATACTGAGCTGTGCATGTGCGGATGTTTTTTTTGCTGTCCCCCCCCCCCCCTCAGAAGATGGAGCACCAGCCGCCACTGATTGGCGCCCATTCGCTAGCGGGGAAGCCAATCAGCAGGCCCAACGGACTCAATGTCCGCCGGCCACCCGCGATCGCTCCACAGAGAGGCAGAACGGGGATCTGCCAGTGTAAACAAAGCAGATCTCCGTTCTGTCAGGGGAGTACAGTGAGATTGTCTGTCCCTAGTGATTAGGAACAGCGGTCTCTCTCTACTCCCCATCAGTCCACTCCCCCCGCAGTTAGGAAGCACCTCCCTAGCAAACATTTAACCCTTTGATCACCCCTGGTGTTACGCCCTTCCCTGCCAGTGTCATTTATACAGTAATCGGTGCATTTTTATAGCACTGTTCGCTGTATAAATGTCACTTGTCCCAAAAAAGTGTGAAAAGTTTCCGATCTGCCTGCCACAGCTTTTTTATCCTGTACCCTGCTGTGGTTTGTACTTTTATTATTTTGCACAATAAAGGCGTTTTTATTGGAGTGCGGCTGTCCAGACCTTCCCTCTTCTAATTGCTATATGCTTAGCCTGCACCTGCTGCTTCCACCTTGAGGAGAGTGCCATTTTCATACATACACCTGGAGCGGTGATCTCTTCCCCTGCCTGCCACAATGTCGCAGTCCTGCTAAAAATCAAATCACCGCCATTACTAGTAAAATGAATAATAAAAATGCCATAAATCTATCCCCTATTTTGTAGATGCGATAATATTTGCGCAAACACATCAATATACGCTAATTGGGATTTTTTCCCCAAAAATATGTAGAAGAATACATATTGGCTTAAACTGAGGAATTCAGTTTTTTTTTTCATTTTTTGGGGGATATATATTATAGCAAAAAGTAAAAAAAAAAAACATTTTTTCAAAAGTGTCGCTTTTTTTTTTTGTTTATAGTGCAAAAAATAAAAACCGCAGAGGTGATCAAGTACCATTAAAAGAAATCTCTATTTGTGGAAAAAAAGGACATCAATTTCATTTTGGTACAACGTCGCACGACTGCGCAATTGTCAGTTAAAAGGACGCAGTGCCGTATTGGAAAAAATGGCCGTCTGACGGACGCAGACCGAAAGTGACCAGTAAGACGGCTGTTTCAGCCGCGTCTTGTTCAAATGCTTTTTGATATTTTTCCTTTGTAAGAGTCTATTTATAGTTTTAATAAATTCACTCATTTTAAGCTGTATTACGCTATTGGAGGCATATTTTCTCCTTTTCCTCCCCATGTGCATGACACATTATGTTGAGAGACTCGATGGCCTGGAGTAAAGCGGGAATACTTTAGGTGGACCACCATACAACATATGTCAGCAGAGGGAGAGCGGAAAAAAGTGAGAGACTACATCCCCAAAGACACCATTAAGAATTGCGAGTTTTTCTATATATTAGGGTGAGTTCTGGGAGACTGGGCCAGGATAGAATCACAGAATAACAGTTCCCACTACACAGAAACCTATAGAGGAGGAAGTTATCCTATTTCATTACACCATTTTGGGAAATATAAGCCACATATATGAGAGGCACCCTCCATATTGGGAACCATTAAGGACATTCATTCACTAATTAAGGACATTTATTGTCATTTCTTTTTCGTACATCACGGGACACAGAGCGACTTAGTCATTACTAATGGGTTATATAGATTACCTTCAGGTGCTGGCACTGGCCACTTCCAAACTGGAAGTACCCTCCCCTATATAAGCCCCTCCCATCCGGGAGCACCTCAGTTTTTTGCCAGTGTCTAAGGTGTTGGCCAAAGAGTAACATGTGTTTTCACTGGGCTTGCGTACAGGTTCTTTTGGGCCTTAGTAAGCTGTTCCGGATCCCACCAAAAAAGCTTCATAGCTAAACGGTCGGTACCCGGGCCTTGCAGCAGAAGAGCAAGGTTTTGCCTGTAATGCCTCTCTTAGGAGGGCTGGACCCTGGGATCCAGAGCTCTGGTCATACCCACGACCAAGATGTTGTCTGTGCAGGGTGCTATACAGGTCCAGGGGAGTGGAATCCTTGGGAACCCGGTCCCTGAAGGTTTAATTACAATGCCTGCCGTGATAGGTGAAGTTTGGGCTTCTGTGGACCAAACAAAGTTGTGCGGCGGGGATCCGGTAAGTGGGGGCCCCCAGGAACTTGGTTCTATTGGGGGACCCCCAAGCCTAATTTGTCTTTCTGTCTGTTACCTAACGGTATTCCCGCTAATATCTGTGTATGCCTGTAACTACTGAAAATGTAAAATTTTAATAGTAGTCAAGAAAAAAAAAAAAAAAGGGACCGCGGTACCTGTGTTAAACCACTAGAGGCCGCTGTAGTCCATTTTTCTTGTCATGTGGATCTTTGGTTTCCTCAAGTCAAAAGATCCAGGCAGTTGGTAAGTTTCTCTGTGGGAATCCACTTCCTCTGCCCTGTTGCTGCGCTCATCCACCGCACAGGCCCTCCGGCAAAAAGGGCCCTGGCTCCTAGTCCCTGTTTGATTTCGAAAAAGGGCGCCAATGGCGCACGGGCGCGCGCGTGCACGCGCCTCCTATGAAAAAAAAGGGGCGGGGCGGGTGGATGACGCTCGATGCTCGATGCGCTTCTGCGCATGTGCAGGCGTCCCAGCTTGTATAAAGACACAGTACAAGTGTCAGCTGGATGCAAACAGAGCTAGCAACAAACAGTGGCACACAGAGGCGGTTGATGCAGGCATCCCCATAGAAAGGCACTTTAGTGGACACCAGCTGGTATATAGCAGCAATTGTGTTAGACTATTACCAGCAAAATTGGTGTATGACGACGGGAATACCTCAGCTTTGTGCTTAAAGGATATGTCGTCCAGACGCTCCGGAAATAGGTCTTCCAGGAAGCCAAAGGGGTCTCCATCGGGCTCTGAGGATATTGGGCATGCTTGCACCAATCTCCCCTGAGAATTCAGAGGTCAGTAGCCGTAGAAACCCCGCAGGAGTGCCTGGTGCTGCGGCTGTCCCCAGTCCACCTGCTCCTGTATATATAACAGAGGAGGTTTTATCCTCAACTCTGGGAGGATTGGAAGAGAGATTAACAGCATTGATCGCTGCTTCCCTGTCACAGGGAAAGCGCGTCCGATCTCCGTCTCCTCCTTCAGAGTGCCTGTTAGTGGAGGAACAGCCCCACACAGGGATCGACCTACCTGAAGGGGATCAGGATGAGGTTGATTCAGTTATGGAGGAATCAACAGTGGAAGAACCTTTCTCAGCATCTCAGGCTGAAAGATTATGGGTTCAGTCTCTGACTAACATGGTCCGATCAGCATTTAAAATGCCTCTGGCGGAACCACCATCCACTACGGTTTCCTCGCTGGGGTCGCTAAAAGCTCCCCAGGCTGTCTGTTCCTTCCCAATCCACCCTTTATTAGAAGGGCTTATTTACCAGGATTGGGAGCATCCTGATAAAATATTTGCTCCCCCCAAGAGATTTCCGGTGATCTATCCCATGGAGGATAAGTTCATAAAAAAATGGAGGGTCCCTACAGTGGACGCAGCCATCTCTTCTGTGAACAAATCACTGACATGTCCAGTAGATAATGTTCCAATGTTCAAAGACCCAATAGATAAAAAATTGGAGTCTTTACTAAAATCTGCTTTCTCTACAGCAAGCATGGTGACACAACCTGCGGTAGCAGTGATTGGAGTCTGCCAAGCAGTGAAAGATCAGTTGAAACAAGTCTTAAGGGACTTACCAGATCAGCAGGCTCTTGCCCTAGCTGACCTGCCTAGAGCCTTGTGTTTTGCGGTGGTCGCCATAAAGGATACAATCCAACAGGCCTCCCGCTTTACGCTGTCTATAGTACATATGCGTAGGCTTCTGTGGCTCAAAAACTGGTCTGCTGAAGCTCCCTGTAAAAAACTGCTGGTTAGCTTCCCATTTCATGGAGAACGCTTATTTGGAGAAGATCTGGACAAATATATCCAGAAAATTTCTGCCGGTAAAAGTTCACTCTTACCGGTTAAGAACAAGGGTAGAAGTCCTTCTTTTAAGAGGCCTACTTCTCCAGTCCCGGGCACATCGGCTGTGAAACAGTTCCTACGGCCTCCGCGGTCAAATTCAGGTGGCAGAAATCAGGGACAATCACAAGAAGCCCTGGATCAAGAGAGGTACAAAACCTCCCCCCAAGTCATGAAGCGTTGCCCCCACTCAATCGGGTGGGGGGAAGGCTTCAGTTGTTCACAGAGACCTGGCAGGACACCATCAGAGACAGATGGGTGCTCTCCGCAGTAAGTCTGGGATACAAGCTGGAGTTAAAAGGCACTCCTCCTGCCCAAGTTATGAGGTCAAACGTGCCAAGAGATCCCCAGAAGAGAGGATCCCTCCTTCTGGCACTAGAACAACTATTGCTCCAAGGTGTAATCATGAAGGTTCCCCTGGAAGAAAGCGGATTCGGGTTTTACTCAAACCTTTTCACAGTCCCCAAACCAAATGGGGACGTGAGGCCCATATTAAATCTAAAAGGGCTAAACAAGTTCCTAAATATCAGGACTTTTCGGATGGAGTCGATCCGATCGGTGGCCACCGCCCTACAAGGGCAGGAATGGTTAGCCTCGATCGACATAAGGGATGCTTATCTGCATATTCCCATCTTTCCGGCCCACCAGAAATTTCTACGCTTTGCAGTAGAAGGGCGCCATTTTCAGTTCAGAGCCTTACCTTTCGGTCTGGCCACAGCACCTCGAGTGTTCACAAAAATTCTGGCCCCATTATTGGCCAATCTAAGAACACAAGGTGTAACGATAATGGCATATCTAGACGACCTGCTACTAATAGACCACTCAGTGGAAAAGCTGGAAGTAGCTATTCACAAGACAATCAAGTATCTGGAATATCACGGTTGGATTATCAACCGGGACAAGTCAGCTCTAAGACCAGTCAAAAGTCTGGAATACTTAGGGCTAAGGCTGGATTCAAATCAGAGAAAGATTTTCTTACCTCCAGAGAAGGTGTCATCTTTAAAAGATTTGACCCACTTAGTGGGTACAAAAAGAAAACCATCCATACGCCTCTGCATGAGGCTGCTGGGAAAAATGGTGGCTTCATTCGAAGCGGTACCCTACGGTCAATTCCATTCAAGGAATTTGCAAAGGGCCATACTGTCAGCCTGGAACAAAAAAGTTCAGGCTTTAGACTTACCAATGTCCCTGTCCCCTTCCGTTCGCAAGAGCCTCCATTGGTGGTTGGTGCCCCAGAATCTGGAAAAAGGGAAACCCTTCAGTCCGGTTTCTTGGAAGGTGGTCACTACAGATGCCAGCCTCATAGGCTGGGGGGCAGTACTGGAGCAATGGTCTCTCCAGGTTAAGTGGTCAGAAGCAGAAAAGGCCCTGCCCATCAATCTCTTAGAGATACGAGCAGCCCGGTATGCCCTAGTAGCATGGACATCCAAACTCCAAGGGTCCCCTGTCAGAATTCAATCAGACAATGCCACAGCAGTGGCATATATCAATCACCAGGGTGGCACCAGGAGTTGTGCAGCCCAGAGGGAAGCAAATTGCATCCTGGAGTGGGCAGAAAAATATGTCCCAGCCATATCCGCGGTTTTCATCCCAGGAGTGGAAAATTGGAAAGCGGACTTTCTAAGTCGCCAACAATTATGCCCGGGGGAATGGTCTCTTCACCCCGAGGTTTTCCAGGCAATATGCCAGCGGTGGGGAACACCGGATGTAGATCTGCTAGCATCCAGATTCAACGCAAAGGTGGACAGATTTGTGTCTCGCACAAGGGATCCCCTAGCTTGCGGCTCGGATGCCCTAGTGTTCCCTTGGGATCAGTTCAAGCTGATATATGCATTCCCACCGCCACAATTGTTACCGCGATTACTCCGCAGAATCAGGGTAGAAAAGAAACCAGTGATTCTGGTGGCTCCAGCGTGGCCCCGAAGGGCATGGTACGCGGAGATTGTAAAAATGTCAGTGAGGAGTCCTTGGACCCTCCCACATCGTCCGGACCTGCTGTCGCAGGGACCGATATACCACCCTTCCTTACCAGCCCTAGGTTTGACGGCCTGGCTATTGAAGCCCACATTCTGAAAAAGAGAGGGCTCTCTAATTCTGTGGTATCTACCATGATCAATGCCAGGAAGCCGGTATCCAGGCAGATCTATTATAGGATCTGGAAAGCGTACATTACGTGGTGTGAGGCCAAGAAATGGCATCCACGTAAGTACGTGATAGGGAGGATTTTGGACTTCCTACAGTGGGCTGTAGATAGGAAGCTGGCCTTGAGTACTATCAAGGGTCAGATTTCGGCCTTGTCAATATTTTTTCAAAGGCCCTTGGCTTCGCATTCACTAGTCAAAGCGTTCATACAAGGAGTGATGCGTATTAGCCCTCCGGTGAGTATTCCCATATGTCCTTGGGACTTAAACCTGGTTCTGTCGGTTCTACAGAAACAACCGTTTGAACCATTGCAACACATTTCCTTGATTCTTCTCACCAGGAAATTGATTTTCTTAGTAGCCGTTTGTTCGGCTAAAAGAGTATCGTAATTAGCCGCCTTGTCCTGTAAGGAGCCATATCTGGTTGTCCATAAGGACAGAGTAGTATTACGTCCTCATCCAGCCTTTCTTCCCAAGGTGGTATCGAGGTTTCATTTGAACCAAGATGTGGGTCTTCCTTCTTTTTTCCCCAAACCTAGCTCGGTAGAGGAAAAGTTATTACATTCTTTGGATGTAGTAAGAGCAGTTAAAGCTTATCTAAAAGCCACTGCTCAGATTCGCAGAACGGATACTTTGTTTATTCTGCCGGAAGGCCCTAGAAAGGGTCAGGCAGCATCAAAATCTACTTTAGCCAAGTGGATTCGACAGGTCATAATACAAGCCTATGGCTTGAGAAAGAGACCGCCTCCATTCAAAGTTAGGGCGCACTCCACAAGAGCAGTTGGAACTTCATGGGCAGTGCATCACCAGGCCTCCCTGGCTCAAGTATGTAAGGCCGCAACATGGTCTTCGGTACACACGTTTACTAGATTCTACCTGGTAGACGTTAGAAGTCAGGAGGATGTCGCCTTTGGGCGCAGTGTGTTGCAGGCCGCAAAAGATCCTCATGCCTGATGGCGCCCAGCTTATGTATCCCTCCCCTCATTTGGCATTGCTTTGGGACGTCCCATTAGTAATGACTAAGTCGCTCTGTGTCCCGTGATGTACGAAAAAGAAAAAGGGATTTTTATAACAGCTTACCTGTAAAATCCTTTTCTTGGAGTACATCACGGGACACAGAGCTCCCACCCCTCTTTTTGGGACACTTATTGCTTTGCTACAAAACTGAGGTGCTCCCGGATGGGAGGGGCTTATATAGGGGAGGGTACTTCCGGTTTGGAAGTGGCCAGTGCCAGCACCTGAAGGTAATCTATATAACCCATTAGTAATGACTAAGTCGCTCTGTGTCCCGTGATGTACTCCAAAAAAAGGATTTTACAGGTAAGCTGTTATAAAAATCCCTTTTTTCCCCATTCCTTTCACACATTTTTCTATTTGGACTTATAGAGATTTTTGTTATTATATCCATCACTGATTTGTTATTTTGTATATTATTGTGTGTTCATCACTGTCCCTATATGGGATTCTTTATAGCACTGAACACCACTAGATTGAGCGGCTTTAAGAATATATTACACTTCTGGTCACATTTTTTAGCCACTAGTAGCGCGAAAGTACCCACCACATTATAGAGTTGATACCTCTAATAGATATGCACCCCTTGTTAATGAAGATATGGAAAGGGGTCCTAGATTTTCCAACAATCATCTAGCTCCCCACCCCCTGTAAAACAACCTCCAATGGGAATCCATTATCAACAGGGTTTTCAAGAGGGCACCAGAGGTGGACACAAAAGGAATGAAGACGCAAGAGAGGGTGCAGAGGGGGGAGGCGTCTTCACCCCAAAGAGAAGGAGGACATAGGAGAAAGTGGTATCATTAACCTTAGTACCAAAGAACTTTCTAAGGAGGAGGTGGTGACTCTCAATAAAGTTTTGAGATTTGCACCACCACGAAATCTCAATAAGTTTCAAACCTTTATTGACATTCAAAAATACACACGTAAATTGAACATAAAAAGGTACATCTTATGCCCCGGACCATTTCGCTGGTCAAAAACCAGGCCACTTTTTGCGATTCGGCACTGTGACGATTTAACTGACAATTGCGCGGTCGTGCGACGTGGCTCCCAAACAAAATTTACGTCCTTTTTTCCCCACAAATAGAGCTTTCTTTTGGTGGTATTTGATCACCTCTGCGGTTTTTACTTTTTGCGCTATAAACAAAAATAGAGCGACAATTTTGAAAAAAAAAAATCATTTTTTACTTTTTGCTATAATAAATATAACCAAAAAAATATATAAAAAAACGTTTTTTTTCCTCAGTTTAGGCCGATACATATTTTTGGTAAAAAAATAAATAAAATAAAAAATCGCAAAAAACATTTATTGATTGGTTTGCGCAAAAGTTATAGCGTCTACAAATTAGGGGATAGTTTTATGGCATCTTTATTATTATTTTTTACCTGTAATGGCGGCAATCAGCGATTTTTTATTGTGACTGCGACATTATGGCGGACACATCGGACACTTCTGACACAATTTGGGGACCATTGTCATTTTTACAGCGATCAGTGCTATAAAAATGCACTGATTACTGTAAAAATGACACTGGCAGTGAAGGGGTTAACCTGTAGGGGCCGCTGATGGGGTTAAGTGTGACCTAGGGAGTGCTTGTAACTGTTAGGGGGTTTGGCTTGGCGTGACATGTCACTGATCGCTGTTCCCGATGACAGGGAACAGACGATCATTGACAGTGCCACTGTGAAGAATGGGGAGATGTTTGTTTACACTTACCTCTCCCCGTTCTTCAGCTCTGTGACCCGATCGCAGGACACCGGCGGCGATCGGGTCCGCAGGTCCCGCGGGCACGGTCACTGAGCTCCGGACCGTGTTGCGAGCGCGCCGCTGGCGGCGTGCACACACGACCCACCGCTGGGATCTTAAAGGGGACATACCTGTACGCACATATGCCCAGCCGTGCCATTCTGTCGACGTATATCATCGTGCGGCGGTCCTTAAGTGGTTTCGTAATCCTACTAGACAGATAAATAGGGATGCTACGATTGTCCATTCAGGTCTGTCCAATGCGTCACTCTTTAATCCTCCGGGTAACACAGCATCCAATATTAATGTCTTCCGAGACTTAGTTGTCAAGGATCTTAATAATTTAAAATTAAAACCGGCCCAACCCCAACACGATTTTAAAATAGGATTGGATTCATTGTGTAACAGGGAGGACATATTTGTCCGTCCTGCGGAAAAAGGAGGGGCTATTGTAGTCTTAGTTAAAGAAATGTATGTACGAGAAATGACCAGGATCTTATCAGTTTCGGCATAGGCGTGCGCACAGGGTGTGCCAGGTGTGCCCAGGCACACCCTAATAACCCTGTGCAGAACAGATTCCCCCTACTGACCTGGCTCCCTCTCCTTTCCCCCACAGCACTGCCAGCTTCCCCCCTCTCCCACCGGTTGTTGCTGCGGATGTTTTAGGATGAGTGGGGGAAGGGGCAAGTAAATATGTCATTTACTGGCCCCTTCCCTTTCTGAATGAACATCGTGAGTGATCGGTAGGGTGTGTTTGAGCTTTGGGGTGCACACCCTAATGCCAAAGGCTGCGCACACCTATGAGTTTCGGATATATATTCCCTGCTACTTTTGGATCCAACAATCAGATTTAAACGAGAATTGAAAGAACTTGTAGAAAAAGGCTTCGATATGGGGATTTTGAACAAAAAAGAGAGAAAACATCTAGTACCTCTGGCCCCCCGCTTACCAGTTATTTACTCGTTGCCCAAAATTCACAAATCTATGGCTAACCCTCCGGGAAGGCCCATCATCATTGGTATCGATTCCATAACATCCCGTATAGGGAAGTATATTGATTATTATCTGTAACCACTGGTGATGGGCACACCCTCTTTTTTAAAAGACACTAAACATGTCATTAATGTGCTATATGCTGTGGAGTGGAAACCAACCTACCTATTGGTAACGGCTGATGTCGCCTCCTTATATACAGCTATTTCGCACCAACTAGGTTATGAGGTGGTGCAACACTTTTTATCCCAGGATACCACAATTTCAACTACCCAAAGGAACTTTATTCTTGAGTTACTTGATTTTTCAATGATGCACAATTATTTTTGGCATGATGGTGGTTATTTTTTACAAATTAAAGGGGTGGCCATGGGAGCCAAATTTGCTCCAAGCATGGCCAACCTCTTTATGTCCAAATGGGGGGAGGACATAGTTTTGGACAATAAATGACCAGAGCTGATAGTCTTATTGATGATATTCTGTTCATATGGGATGGCGACATCCCATCTGTACAGTTATTCTTAGCCCATCTGAATGACAACAACCGAGGCATTGCCCTTAGCTATGAAGTAAGCCCCACTTAAATCCATTTCCTGGATTTAAGGATCTCAATTGTGGATAATAAAATCATTACCACAACTCTTTTTAAGAAAACAGACAGGAATGGATACATCCCTTTGGACTCCTGTCACCATCACTCCTGGTTGGCGGCAGTACCAAAGGGTCAATTTTTGCGCTTGAAACGCAACTGTATCAACTTGGAAGATTATCGTAAGGAGGCGTTAATTTTAAAAAACAGATTTCTGGCCAAGAGATATGATACCAAAATACTTGATTCTGTTATAGCGGAAGTGGGTAACAGGGACCGCCAGGAGCTATTGGGAGATAAACCTCCCAAAGTGGAAAGCACCCAAAATTATGGCCTAACTTTTATTACAACTTTTTCTAGCCAACATTGGGCCATTAAGAGGATCCTAAAGAGACATTGGCCAGTCATTAAAAATTATTGGGTTCTGGGCTCTCTTTTGTCGGACAGACCCAATGTCATCTTTAGAGGGGCTACGAATGTGAGGAATACAATAGCACCTAATGTCCCAGATCCGCTTAAAAGACTCACCTTCTTTGGTGATCTCAAGGGCTTTTACCCTTGTGGTAGATGTAGAATCTGTAAGCTAAACATTGAGCAGGGTAGAAGATTCACTGAATTCACCTCAACGGGCACAGGGCTTAATTACCCCATGCGACTGTTTATCACATGTTCAACAAAGTGCGTAGTCTATCTTCTCAGGTACCCTTGTGGCCTGGAATATGTGGGGCGCTTATCAGGAACGTTCGGATGTTGCATATAAGGCTCAGGGAACACATACCCAACATTTGTAAGGGCTTCGACAAACATAACGTCTCTATACATTACAATTTAAAGCACAATCGTGATCCCAGGGGGACCACTTTTCTTGCCATTGAAAGGTATGTACCTCATTGGCGTGGTAGTAATGGGAAGCATACTATCTCGAGAGCCGAGATCAACTGGATACACAAATTGGGGTCCCATATTCCTGGGGGCCTTAATGTGGAGTGGGACATCAACTGTTTTATCAATAACGGTTGATGTCCCCCCTCTATATGTTCAGTCCAGTGGCAGTATGTTCATTGTTTGAATTGAGAACAATTTTATACTTTATTTTTATTTTAATTCCAATTTTATTATTTTGTAGAATTAATGATTTCCTTGACTGGTTTCCTCCATTAAAATCTCCTTGTATTAA
Organism: Rana muscosa; assembly: GCA_029206835.1. Classification (NCBI taxonomy): domain Eukaryota; kingdom Metazoa; phylum Chordata; class Amphibia; order Anura; family Ranidae; genus Rana; species Rana muscosa. Next base: position 80,252,855 of record CM055125.1, on the reverse strand, counting down.
AAGCTTTATGACATTGTAGTGTTGGCCAGATTATTGGCAATGTCTGGCAGCAAGCCTATTTTATCAATTGTATTTATATTTTGTTTCCACTAGATGGCGGCATATATTTACATCTGCCGCCTTTCCCTGGTCTGTTTGACACACAGCCTGGTGTTTACACACAAGGGAGATCTTCTCCCTTGTCTTATGACAATTTTGACTTGTCTGCTCATTGGACGCCTTTTTGGGTTTGATTAACCCCAACCAATGGCATGGCTTCCATTCCTTGCCAATGGACTATATAGTGCCTTGGCGCAGGCGTGTGGGTGTACCCCTGATGACGTTACATTTGACAAAACGATCGTCGGGACGCCACGCTCACACGCTCTGCGCATGCGCGATCACCTTTTAAACGTCTGTATACAAGATCTTTTTACTTGCAAGCAATCTTCTGTTTTTATTTCGATTTTATGCCTATTAGAGACTCGTTGGAGTCCATAAACAGCACTGTAACTTGTTTTACTCCATTAAACCCTTTAAAGAGACAATATTGCACTATTTGGAGTATTATTTTTTTTGCATAACTTGCACTTTCTCTGAACACTTGGGATACTTGCCGTGACTGACCATCTGAGACACAGAGGTTCCTGATAAGAGACACCCGGGAGATCTGGGAAGCCCACGAGATCTGGAGTTCCATGGTAGGGATCTGTGATCCAATTCGTGCTTTTTGACCTCCCTGAGTAAGGGGGGGGGGGGGGTCGCTGGTGATCCGGAAGCCTTCCGTCTTACTAAAGGCGATGGGTCTCACGAGGTCAAGCACTTGTATCAAGTCACATCATTCATATGAATATTGTTCAATCACTTTTATGGACTTTTTAACACATCTTTTCACCGTATTATTGCACTTTATTGTAGTACTTTTTTATATGATATTTGGCTTTGTTCATATAGTGATTGACATATGCAAATCTATCAATTGGCACATGGTTTATATAGTGATTGATATATGCTAATTTTACATATGCCACTCTGACACGTTTTTTTGCACATTTGCACTTTATAGATATTGCACATACTCATACATAATTTATGGCACAAGCACTGCACTTTATTTTTCCTTACCTTCTGCTCTCTAGTTCCCTTGTCACCTCCAGGACTTCTCCCGAGCCTTTTACTATCCTATAGAATTCCCTAGCCCAATCTGTCCAACTCTCTCTTACTCTGTCCGCTGAAAACTTTTCTCTTCAGAGAAGCCTATCCTGCCCACACCTAAAACTGTTTATTTATTTCCCACATCAACTCATCCCCCACAGTTATTATCTTTTGTATCACTTGAACCTCCCTTCTAGATTGTAAGCTCTAACAGGCAGGGCCCCCTGATTCCTCCCGTATTGAATGTTGTTGTAACTGTACTGTCTGCTCTCATGTTGTAAAGTGCTGCACAAACTGTTGGTGCTATATAAACCTTGTATTATAATAATAAACAGTGGCAGCCGGTGGTAACTTTTTTTTTTGGGGGGGGGGGCGGCACAAACAGTAACACCCACACCCCCCCTCGTCCATCGGGCGGGTCTGGTGAACTTACCCCATCTATGCAGCGCTTCACCGGCGGCGACGGCTTTTCCTTTCTCTGCTCTCCAGGGACATCGGAGGGTTCCGTTTCCTCCCTCCTCAGCGGCCAATCGGGAATCTTCTCTTTTTGGCCAATCGGAAAAACAGGATTTTAGACCTCCTTCTGATTGTCCCGATTGAGAAACAGTGTTACAACAGCGAATATTCAATACTCTGTGCTCAGAGGACACCCTATTTTGAAGCCTATTAGAACCTATGGTCTAATTAGGTGCTTCAAACCCCCCCCCCCCCGGTGTAATTCAGGCACTCGGTGTCATGAAATGGGCCGGACGCATGAATAAGGGGTGGCTGTGGATAGATTCATGCTATGCAAATTCTAAATGGTAGAGCTGTCACCAGTACAAGAGATGAGAGAACATCTTTAAATCACGACATCTGCTCTAGTGAGAACTACTTAAAGCGGAGGTTCTGCGGCGATTTTTTTTAATTTTTTTTTCTGGAGCATTCAATTGGGTTTCACAATACAAGGTTAAACTCACTTGTTTGGTGTCTTCAAATATCCCCTGTCCGTTTTCATGGCAAATAAGAACTTTTAAAATCGCTTCCTGACAGTTCCCATTTTGCTTGTGGGCATTGTGAAGCCCACAAGCAATCATTTCCTGGAAGCGCCTGCAGTGTTTACGGCGAGTAGCTGTATCGATAGAACACCGCCCCTATGAGAAAAGCATTGGCTGTATAGAACGAACGAGCGGTGTGTTTATCCAATGAGCGACGAGCAGCATCCCCAGCTGACGAACTGTTCAGACTCAGGGATTTCCGTCTGATTCAATTGCTCCTGCGCAGACCATCCCGGAACCTATCTGATAGCAGAACCAGCACGATAGAACAGCAGCGTTCTGTATTGTCTCCTGGGAAACATGACTCTGTGCTCCCAGGAGACATCGCGGCGCCGGGGAAAGGAGTAGGAACGCCTACTCCCGCGGGAGGGAAAGCCCGGAAGTGACAGCTAAAAACTAAAATCTAAGGTATTTAAACTATAATTATTTTTTTTGATGTGGCTATTTAACTTGGTGATAGTGTTCTGCTTGTGCCGGGATGTAGTTGTTTTTCTGGGTGGAACTCCACTTTAAGGGCCCTGTCACATGACTATGTTGTGGTAATACATATTACATTAGACTGTGGTCTTATTCCTTTTGAATGCTACCCCAACGCATGGTAATGTACTAATGTGAATTGTGGTGCACTGCAACTGGAATCAAAGGTGCAGGTATCTTTTTTTTCATCTGCTCTGGTGCATTGGTAACTCATTCAAATTGATAGGCTTCCTTAACATAAGGTGCACAAACACAACCCATCAGAGTGGACAAGTGTGAAGTCAACCCAAGCAGGCAATTCTCCTCACTTTGGCTGGCATATTTGCCTTTTTCACAGATGTGAAGACGCCATTGCTCTGCAAAAGAGCTTGCATGGGAGAAACAGGCGGTGGGACAGATAAGTATAAAGCTACTTCTTCTAGAGATCCTGCTTATTTACCGTATATACTCAAGTATAAGCCATCCCGAGTATAAGCCGAGGTACCTACTTTTAGCCCAAAAAACTGGGAAAACTTATTGACTCGAGTATAAGCCTAGGGGGGGAAATGTGCCCATTGCCACCTCACTGTGCCAATTGCCCAACCTTACTGTGCCCATTGCCATCTCACTGTGCCACCTCACTGTGCCCATTGCCACCTTACTGTGTCCATTGCAGCCTCCCTGTGCCCGAGCCAGTCAGTGTACCTGAAAATCTTCTTATTCCGCGGCCGGTGTCCATTGTTTAAATCTCGCGGCTTTCTTCTGGTCCCTTCTGTGATAGGCATTTCCAGCAAACACTCTGTTGAGTGTTGCGCCTATCATGGAGATCCTCTCATTCTCAGACTCCGTTTCCCAGCAGGCACTGTGTTCAGTGTTCCGCCAATCACGGACGTCGGACAAGAGAACGTCCATGATAGGCGCAACACTCAACACAGTGTTTGTTGGAAACGCCTATCGCAGAAGGGACCAGAAGAAAGCCGCGAGATTTAAACAATGGACTCCGGCTGTGGAAAAATAAGATTTTCAGGTACTGACTCGAGTATAAGCCAAGGGGTATACTTTCAGCCCTAAAAAAAGGGCTGAAAAACTCGGCTTATACTCAAGTATATACAGTACATGTTTTTTTAACTTGGTGTCAGTCACTTTAAGACCCATCAAGCTGACCTCTTTAACATATAAATCCAAAAACAACACTGAAGAGACACTGCATCCCCTCCGACGTCAGGGTAGAAATATTCTTTACCTCTAAAACCATAAGTGATCTCTGTGTACCGCTATCCAAATACTGTCTTCCATCAAACATCAGAGTACCATTTGTCTTCAGATAAATTACTTCTCCTATGTTCTTTGATTGTAATGTAAAGATGGGGCCGTTAGCACAGGAGCAGAAATAGTCAATACCTAGAGAGGTCTTTTGAAGTGCATTTCTGCTAATTAACCCTTTACACAAAAGGCTGGTTTCTGTTCAGCCTTAATTAACCAAGTTCAGAATCATTTTAAATGGGCCTAAAGACCATCTTCACAAAGGACACACACTGCATATCTGCAACCCTTTTCTTCTACAGTAAATCAATCATCTTCCATATTACCATTCTTTCTTAAATCGTCTCTAAGCTCAAATGCAAAAATGTAATATATTTCAGCTCTTTGGTCCTTAGATGAGGTGTCTGCGTTGTTTTTTTTAAGCTGAAAACATTTTCAGCAAGTACAGAATATACTTGTTAATCTTGCCAGAAATGCAGCGTCCCTGTAACTTTCCATAAGCTAAACTAGAAGCAAAAAACAATCTTATCTTCCTTCTGTAAACTACTAATCCCATCAACACCCATGTATTTGAATGACTACCATGGTTTGCTTTATTAAAACAACTCTATTATCATGGGAGGTAAACTGAGACCGATAAATTCCTACACTGCCTTTGAAACTATGTACTGAGAGATGCCTCCGTCAAACCACTTTCCACATCATACAAACTACTACTGGGACAAGCTTCTCAAATCATTCTGTATTATATCAAGGATTGGGAGAGAGAACTGGGCAAAAGAAATTACTGGAAACTGTAGTAGATAAAATTGCAACGTTAACCCATACATCTGCTGTAAGCTCAAAACCACAAGAGAGGGTACAGTATATAGCCGGATATCCCTGTAATGGAAATCATCCAACATCCCTACTGCAAGAAAAGTGGGTACTAAAAAGGTACAAGAAATTCATTTTATTTCTTGTAATTATTACAAGAAATGTTGTACATCCCTTGTGATAGCGATAAAGTTGAATTAACCACTTAAGGACCAGCCACTGTACATTTACGTCGTCAGAATGGCACGGACAGGCATAATCACGTACCTGTACGTGGCCCTTTAAATGCCTGCCGTGTGGTCGCGAGCGCGCCGCCGGCACCGCGCTTGTGACCCTGCCACCATCCCCGTGAGTCGGACCGCGGGACCCGCGGACTCGATTGCCGCGGGGATCCCCGCGATCGTGTCACGGAAGTATAGAGCGGGAAGATGTTTGTGTAAACAAGCATCTCCCCGCTCTGACTAGTGACAATGACACTGATCTCGGCTCCGTGTACTCGGAGCGGAGATCAGTGTCATGTGACACAGAGCCCATCCCCCTACAGCAGGGGTACTGAATTAAAATTCACGGGGGTCCGGTCGGAAAAATTTTGTTCCAGCGGAGGTCCGAATGCCATATTGGTGCTATGACTACACATGATGTCCTCCACTTCACAGCGCCCCACCACCACACACATGCACACACCTTTACGATCCACACACATCACAATTTGTGCTTTTTTTCTTTCAACTTTATTGAAATGTCAAAATACATTTAATTCATTTTTATCCACAACAGCCCAGTTGCGGTGCATAGAAACAGTATGCATTTTGCACCACACTGCTCAGTACGCAGGGGCGCTGTTTCAGTGTGAACAGGACACATAGAAAACAATTGTTTTCTATTTCCCTTGCAGAGACATGTGTTTTGCTAGTGTAGAAATTAGACCTCCTTTTACATCAGTGTCTTCAGTCCCCCACTTCACATCACAGCCCCCCCCTTTACATCAGTGTCCTCAGCCCCCCCTTTACATCAGTGTCCTCAGCCCCCACTTACGTCACATCCCCCCTGCCTCATCACAAACCCCCCATCACAGACTGACCCCCCATCACAGACCCCTTATTACAGACTGACCCCCTATCACAGTCCCCTCATCACAGACTGACCCCCCATCACAGACCCCTTATTACAGACTGACCCCCATCACAGACCCCTCATCACAGACTGACCCCCCATCACAGTCCCCTCATCACAGACCCCTTATTACAGACTGACCCCCCATCACAGACCCCTCATCACAGACTGACCCCCCATCACAGTCCCCTCATCACAGACTGACCCCCCATCACAGTCCCCTCATCACAGACTGACCCCCCATCACAGTCCCCTCATCACAGACTGACCCCCCATCACAGTCCCCTCATCACAGACCCCTTATTACAGACTGACCCCCCATAACAGACCCCTTATTACAGACTGACCCCCCATCACAGACCCCTCATCACAGACTGACCCCCCATCACAGACCCCTCATCACAGACTGACCCCCCATCACAGTCCCCTCATCACAGACTGACCCCTCATCACAGTCCCCTCATCATAGACTGACCCCCCATCACAGTCCCCTCATCACAGACTGACCTCCCATCACAGTCCCCTCATCACAGACTGACCCCCCATCACAGACCCCTTATTACAGACTGACCCCCCATCACAGTCCCCTCATCACAGACTGACCCCCCATCACAGACCCCTTATTACAGACTGACCCCCCATCACAGACCCCTTATTACAGACTGACCCCCCATCACAGACCCCTCATCACAGACTGACCCCCCATCACAGACCCCTCATCACAGACTGACCCCCCATCACAGTCCCCTCATCACAGACTGACCCCCCATCACAGTCCCCTCATCACAGACTGACCCCCCCATCACAGACCTCTCTCGATATCAAAAACCACTGTCCTTTACAGCACAGCACAGCACTCCTCCCCTCCCCACAAAACCCTACCTTTTTCACACAGGACATGAAGCGTGGGCGCTCTGGACAATGGGCGGGACTTTTCACGTTAAAAGTGAGTGATTTATTGCTGGGACCGCCCCGCTGCCTAGCAACCAATCACCGTCTTTTTAACTTAAAAGTCCCGCCCTTTGTCCAGAGCGGCCGCGCTTCATGTTTTGTGTGATTTTAGACAGGCAGTATGGGGAGGGGCAGTGCAGAGATATTAAAGAAGGCACGGACCCGCCGCGCCTGCCATGCTGTGTATATAGCAGCATCGGCAGCGGCAGGCGGGCGAGCTGGCGACAGGGAGAGGACGCTACTTGGCGAGGCTGCGGTCCGGACAGAATGGCCACTGGGGCCGGATCCGGCCCGCGGTCCGCCATTTAGGGACGCCCGCCCTACAGTAAGAAACACTATGCAGGGAACACTTAACCCCTACAGCGCCACCTAGTGGTTAACCCCTTCACTGCCAGTGTCATTTTCACAGTAATTTTTATAGCACTGATCGCTGTGAAAATGACAATGGTCCCAAAAATATGTCAAAAGTGTCCGATGTGTCCGCGATAATGTCGCAGTCATGAAAAAAATCACTGATCGCTGCCATAAAAAATTTTTTTTTTTATAAAAATGCCATAAAACTACCCCCTATTTTGTAAACGCTATAACTTTTGCGCAAACCAATCAATACACGCTTATTGCGATTTTTTTAACCAAAAATATGTAGAAAAATACGTATCGGCCTAAACTGAGGAAAATAAAATGTTTTTTTATATATTTTTTGGGGATATTTATTATAGTAAAAAGTAAAAAATATTGAATTTTTTTCAAAATTGTCGCTCTATTTTTGTTTATAGCCCAAAAAATAAAAATCACAGAGGTGATTAAATACCACCAAAAGAAAGCTCTATTTGTGGGAAAAAAAGGACGTCAATTTTGTTTGGGAGCCACGTCGCACGACCACGCAATTGTCAGTTAAAGCGACGCAGTGCCGAATCGGAAAAAGTGGCCTGGTCCTTTAGCTGCAAAATGGTCAGTGGTTAAAATAAAAAATAATAAAGGGGAAAACAAATTGATTAAAAATAAGCAAAAGTCAACCACCCTTGTCCTCCCATGCTTGCACAAACACAAGTGCATATGTAGGTCCCACACGCATATGTAAACATTTATTGTACCACACATGTGTAGTATTGCCTCAAACATCAGAGTAAGAGCAAAAATTACAGTGTCAGAACTCATCTTTTAAATGGAACTAAATCCATTGATTTAACAGTTTCAAAAAACAGTTACATCCCCAGAATGCGAAGGGAATGCTAACTGTCATATTGGTTGTGCTCTCAATCAAACTGTCAAACCATCAAATGGTTGGTGTCATAACTGATCACATGTGCAGCACCCTGGAAGTTGAAAATCAAACAGAGGCCAAGATGTCAGTTTCCTTGGCTAAAAACGATAGGAGGGTTTAGTTCTGCTTTAACTGTAAACTGGTAACCTGTAAAGAATTTTAAAGCTTCACCTATGGACAATTTTAGGTACCGTAGTTTGTCCCCATTTCACAGGCGTGCACAATTTAAAATCTCAATATGTTTGATATCTTGTTACTCGGCACAACATAATCTTTTATATTTTACACAAAAATTGGGTATTATAGGTGGGGACTTACAAAAGGCAAATAGCCTGTGCACTTTGCAAGTGCAGTTGCACACATTTTCCCTAGAGCCTAGTAAACGTGGTAAAAGCTTTATGGATTTCAATCTTCTAATCCTGTGCACATAAAAAGACACTTTTTTTCTATTTTCCTTGTACCCGCTTGGGTATGCTTTACAAAATTAAACTTTACCACATTACATTTACTAAGGAAAATTAGTGCAACTCAGCAAATCCACCCCATACTGTGTTTGTGTGCACTAAAATTCATTTAAAATGTATTTTTTCTTGAAAATTTGGGTTAAATAAATGGCTGCGCAAATATTGTGTAACATAAATTGCAATAACCACCATTTTATCGTCCAGGGATCCTGCTTTCAGAAAATATATAATGTTTGGGGTTCCAAGTAATTTTTTTTAGCAAAAAAAGCAGATTTTAACATGTATGTGAAAAAATGTCGTAATTGGCCTAGACGGCAAGTGGTTAACCTCCCTGGCGGTATGATTCTTTCTGGAATTATGTACCAAAAGCGGTACAATTATTTTGCATGAAAATTTGGTGTTATGTATTATAGGCCTGCGATTCTTAGCAATTACTTACTTAAACCTGAGCAAACCAGAGTCTAGTAAACATCCCGGGTATGATAAATATGAAACACAAAATTATAAATTATAATATAATAAATAACTGTAAATAATTATAAAAAATAGTAATCTAATTATAATAAAAATTATTCAATAATGTAATCAAATCAAAAACACTGAAATTTGCTCAGTTGCAGAATTGTCGCTGTCATTAGATTTAGTGTTTGATGACGAATTTCCCCACAAATCGCTATCGCTCAATTCTGCGAGTGATTGTAATTTATTATCGCTGTTTTCTAGCTGGTCTAAAACCACTTTTGACATAAAGGGACACTTTTTTGGTTGCTATGGACAATCTCCAGTTTCCAGGCAGAAAGAATAGTTTTTATTATATAAAACTGCATGCAGGGCACTGGACAGACCACTAGGGACAAAGGGGGGGGGGGGGGTGTAATTATTACATACAGTACTGTAATCTGTAAGATTACAGTATACTGTATGTATACTGTGTGTTTACCTTTTTGAATTTGCCGCCCAGTTCCGCTCCCTTGCGCCGCTGCGGCTCGCAGGGAACGGAACTAGGAAGTCAGATGGGGTCGAAAGTGCCGACACTCGCCGGAGATCTCGCTGGCGATCACAGCAGAGGACATCATCGCTGGATCGCCAGGAGAAGGTAAGGAAACTCCGCTGCGAGCTCTGCAATGTCTACCACGAGCGTGACTCGGGGTTACCGATCCTAGCATAAAAAAACAACCCCGAGTCACGCTCGGGATTACCGCTAGGGAGGTTAATATAGCATGTTTGTTAGACAAGAAACCAAGTTTTTTTTTGGATGTTTAAGTGTTTTTAGCCCTACCAACTTTGTTACAATGATGGGGGTTTAGGAGCTTGTTCGCACCATGTGTATTGATCAACACAGGCTCAAATCAAGGGTGGATAAAAAAAAACTATGTTTTCTATGTGCCCTGTTCACACTATTCAAGTGCAGCAGTGGCCCTGTATACAAAATGCAGTATGTATGCATTTTTACACAGCGTAACTCACAGCACTGCAAGTCACTGAACTGCTGTGTATAAAGTTGACTGTAGTGTAATTTTATGACAAAGTTAAAAAAATCAAAGTGTGATGTGTCGTAACAATTAGGGATGAGCTCAGGCATGTTCAGATGCTAGTCCAGGCCCGCCGAAGCTATCCCACCAGGAAGCTCTCACCGCTGATTGACAATCATATGTGGCTGGGACATTCCCCACCCCGCACGTATAGAAGGTTCACAGATACTTGTGGCTGTGCGATGGAGAATGCCTTGGCTGCTTATGATTGGCAGTCCACAGTGACACCTTTGTGGTGCGATAGTTCAGGCGGGTTCAGACTGGTATCCGAACATGCCTGAGTTGATCTCTGGTAATAATGCAATGCACTGCCCCTCACAGTCCCTATATAAGGTATACCTGCGCACATGTATTTTAGCATAAGGGCCGGCGTGAATAAGCCTTTATGCTGTGAGTAAGCATTAAAGACTTGCTCCTGTGGATTTATACAGGGAGATGTTTGTATAGCACACAGATCCCTGTCCTGCTTACCTCCACTTGCAGGATAGGACACACCATGCCACATGCCCAGTATCCTCCATTTTTGCAGAGGGTGAGCATTGTTAACAGTTTTGGGTCCTGCAGCGAGTTACCTCCTTCCGTTGGTTCTCATCCCTAGAGTGTAGGGAAAAGTCTATTTTCTCTTGTAAGAAGACCAATGTCCAGACAGTGTTAAACTCCAACAGACAAGTTTATTTTCTCTTTGCTAGTAACTTAGTAGAAAAAGTTGAAGATAGAGATAGAGTTGGATAGGGAGGCAGGTTCAGGCACGCGGCACTTATTTACCCTTGTCGCCACTCAAGCCTGAGTGGGTTTTGCTCACCCGGAACCTCTAAAGCCCCGTACACACGATCGGTTTGACTGATGAAAACCGTCCGATGGATGGTTTTCATCAGACCAACCAATCGTGTATGGTACCCATCGGTCTTTTTTCCATCGGTTGTAAAAAATAGAACTTGTTTTAAAATTTTCCGATGGATAAAAAACCGATGGGAATTTCCGATCGTCTATGGGCAAGTCCATTGGTTAAAAAACCCACGCATGCTTAGAATCAAGTCGACGCATGCTCAGAAGCATTAAACTTCATTTTTCTCGGCTCATCTGAGTGTTTTACGTCACCGCGTTTGGAACGGTCGGTTTTTTGACTGATAGTGTGTGGCCAAGACTGATGAAAAACAGTTTCATCGGATTTCTGATGGACAAATCCATCGGACGAAAATCCATAGGTTATCCGATCGTGTGTACGGGGCTTTACGATTCTAGCAGCCGGAGTGAAACACGGAACATTCACTTTAGATTTGTTTATTTGTTTCTCCTAGGGACGTGCTAAGAAGATCCACTGCCACAGAACCTTTTAGCTCCTAAGTCCCAAACTTCTTAGCACTTGTAACTTTAGAGACCATAGGTGCCAATAGGGCACGTTACAAGGGCTTATGGCGGATCACAAAATCCTTCTCTCTGACAGGTAACCAGGCCTCTCCCGAGACGGCAACATCCTTCACCGATCCCCGTAGAAAGGTCCTCCCCTGGTTGCCTCTCCTTCAGAGTGGGTCACCCTCCCACGGGCACCCTGGGATTCTGCTGATTGGTTGTAGGCCTCAGTTAAAGGTACTTGGCCTACCTGGAACGATGGGGCCTCGGGCTAAAGGTGCCCGGGACCCAGCACATTCACACGCACCCCTGGCCATGAGGGCCACCAAAGGTGGGGTACGTGCTGAAGATGAAGACCGCGCGCCAATGGCGTCTGCCCCTTAAGTACCCTCTCCCAGCATGCACAGCAGGTAGACCACGCCCACTGCACGGCTGTTTCATGTTAACAATTTTCTGGTCAAAGTATCTCTTTATTTTGTAACAAAATTGCTGAGTTTACTAAGAAAAATATGTAATCTCTAAAGCCCCATATAATATGAGGTCAAACTTTATGGCTCCTTTCACACGGCCAGACTACGTCGCTACGGAGTCCGCCAGCTCAGCGGGAGATCTGTCCGCAGATCTCCGCTGAGCCGGCAGATGACAAGCCCCTCTCTGCTCACTGAGTGGGGAAAGGCTTGTGCAGCGCCGCTGTCTCCTATGCAGAGATCTGATGAAAATGGACAGCATGTCCGTTTTCATCAGATCTCACCCGATCCGCCATGGACGGATGGGGACGTATCGAAATACGTCTGATTTTGGCCAGATCGGATTGGGTCGGATGTCAGCGGACATGTCTCTGCTGACATCCGATGCTCCATAGGACTGCATGGAGCGACCGTTCAGATCCGCCGTCAAAACTGACAGGCGGACCTGAACGGTCCGATCGTGTGAAAGGGGCCCAAGAGTTTCAATTTGTATGCAATCAGGCAGACCCTTGCACTACATGGTTTTGGTAAATCTGAGGACAAAAATCTGCAGAAAATGTGTATTTGTATGAGGTCAAAGGCCCCAAACACTATTAGATTTTTGTCTTCAGATTTACCAAAAAGATATAATATGAGGTCAAACCTTAAGAGTTCCAATTTGTATGCAGTCAGGCCCTTGCACTACATGTTTTGGTAAATCTGAAGACAAAAATCAGCAGAAAATCAAATACAGTAGTGTGTATGGGGCTTAGGCCGGGTTCACACTGGTATGACAAACGCTCCGACATTAGGAGCTCATGTCGCATGACGTGAAAAGTGATGTTTCCCTATGAGAGCCGTCTTAACTGGTCCGACACAAGTCGGTCCGACTTTGAAAATGCTCCCTGTACTACTTTGGTCTGACTTTGATCCTACTTCAGCCCATTGAATATCATTGAAGTCGGATCAAAGTAGGATCCTTGTCCTTGCCTTCCGACTTTTGACATCCGACATGGTGATTACAGCAGCAGTAAAAGGAATTCATCTCACACTGGGATTGTTTTTTTGATTGGTAAAAGGACAAGTCAGACTATCACAAAGTTGGATCAAAGTAGTATCCTGTTCATTCAAGGCGGATGGATGTAGGACCGATGTAGGACTGATGTCGCAGAGCAAAGTAGGATGAAAGTCGTATGACTGTCGTGTAGTATCAGTGTGAACCCAGCCACTCCGACTTTGGAACCACAAGTCGCATGACGTGTGTAAATCATTGGTTTCCAATGAGAGCTTTCTTAACTGGTCCGACTTTGAAAAAGGTTCCTGCACTACTTTGGTACGACTTTGGTCCTACTTCAGCCTATTGACTATCATTGAAGTCGGATCAAATTAGGATCCTTGTCCTAACCATCCGACTTGTGACATCCGGAATTTATGTCACACTGGGATTGTTTTGATTGGTCAAAGGACAAGTCAGACTATCTCAAAGTTGGATCAAAGTAGTATCCTGTTCATTCAAGTCGGATGGATGTAGGACCGACGTAGGACTGATGTCGCAGAGCAAAGTAGGATGACAGTCATATGACTGTCGTGTAGTATCAGTGTGAACCCAGCCTTAAGAAATGAGAGCATGCTATCAGCTAGTTTTTGTCTCACTAAATATGCAAACTGCTAACCTATATTTGACTACTGACTACTGTCTAAACCAGCCTTTTTCAACCAGGGTGCCTTCTGGGAACTTCAGGGGTGCCTTGACAAATCGTCAAAAAATTGCCCACAAATTGTGCCCAATCAGCGGGTAGATCAAGCCTGCCTTTTTGTTACACAAAGCCATAGGTTTTCATTGTGCAACATTACAACCTTGGGCACCATGTGGGCCAGCCGCCAGCACCCTAACAACTGCTGACACCATCCGTTGATAAGGTGGACATCTGTCACCTTGTTTGGCCCCCCACCCCTCTGTGTCTGCACGGGGGTCACATTAGCAGCATGGTGGAGAGAAAATGAATTTGAAAAAATGCTGAAATATTAGTCAGTACCAGTGTGCAAAAGTGTATTTGCTTTGCAAGAAATAAACATCTCTAATGTTGGATATCCTACGTGTGTGGATGTAATTGCAATATGTAAAAGTATTAGGGGTGCCTCGAAATTGTGCATAATTTAAAAGGGTGTCTGGACTGGAAAACGTTTGAGAAACACTGGTCCAAGTCAATGCCTTATGTTGATTTATACAAATATCGAACTCGCATATTAAACGTTTGATATTGAGTCCATACATCACACCTGTGTCTGGTGACTTCTCATTATCCTGAGCTTGTGTGGGGGAGCCAATTCAGGAAAAGGAAAACAAAAAAGTCTGGCAGATTTAACCCCTGGGGTATTATTGAGTAACCCAACAATTTCCTAACACAGTAGTGGAGTAGGGGACAGCAGGTAGAACCATAGAGGGGGTATCAATCAGACCCAGAAGTGTGCCGATATGTCATTTGCAAGATTATCTTCCTAAAATGGTGAAGCAGATATGGGTCGGCAGGACAGGTCATTTTAGAGCAGAACAGCCTGAAATAAGATAAAATTATTAGCCTATTAAAAGAGAAGTAACTCGGCACATGAACTGATTGAATCCTCGTACTATGTGCTTCCTCTTAAGCCTCATACACACGATCTGACTTCCAACCAACTTTTCTGTGGATTTCTGTCCAAAGGGCGTTGGCCGTGAACTTGGTATGCATACCCACGGCGGGACTTTTTCAGCCAACAAACACGAACGTAGTGACGTAATTGACGTACTACGTGTTTTTTTCTGCTCTTTAGTGCCACCCTTTGGGCAACTTCTGCTGTTGCTGGTTGTTCTTTAGCATTGGTTCTGAGCATGCGTGTTTTTACTTTGGACTTAAGTCCGATGGACTTGTGTACACACGATCGGATTTTGCACCATCTGACTTTTGTTGCCGGAAAGTTTGTCTGTTTGCACAGTGAACATTTGTCTGATAAAAACCGAAAAAGCTTGTCCGATGGAGCATACACACGGTCGGATTTTCCGCAAAAACAGGTCCGTCGGAGGTTTGTTGTCAAAAAGTCAGATCGTGTGTATGGGCCTTTAATCTCTTCCTACACAGGACCACAAAAAGTAGATACCAGGTCAAATTCAGGTACATACAATGCTTGTGTAAAAAAATATATATAATGATGTATTAACCACTTGACCACTGGGCACTTAAACCCCCTTAATAACCAGACCAATTTTCAGCTTTCGGTGCTCTCACATTTTGAATGACAATTACTCAGTCATACAACACTGTACCCATATGAATTTTTTGTCCTTTTTTTCACACAAATAGAGCTTTCTTTTGGTGGTATTTAATCACTGTTGGGTTTTTTATTTTTTGCGCTATAAGAGAAAAAAGACTGAAAATTTTGTAAAAAAATGTTTTTTTTTTCGTTTCTGTTATAAAGTTTTGCAAATTACTATTTTTTCTTCATAAATTTTGGCCAAAATTTATACTACTACATATCTTTGGTAAAAATAAGTACAAATTGGTGCATATTATTTGGTCTTTGAGAAAGTTCTAGAGTCCACAAGCTATGGTGCCAATATCTGAAAATTGATCACACCTGAAGTACTGACGGCCTATCTCATTTCTTGAGACCCTAACATGCCAGAAAAGTACAAATACCCCCCAAATGACCCCTTTTTGGAAAGAAGACATTCCAAGGTATTCAGAAAGAGGCATTGTGAGTTTTTTGAAGTTGTAATTTTTTCCCACAATTCTATGCAAAATCAAGATTTTTTTTCTCTTTTTTTTTTTTTCACAAAATTGTCATTTTAGCAGGTTATTTCTCACACACAGCATATGCATTCCACAAATTACACCCCAAAACACATTCTGCTATTACTCCCGAGTATGGCGATACCACATGTGTGAGACTTTTACACAGCGTGGCCACATACAGAGGCCCAACATGCAGGGAGCACCTTCAGGCGTTCTGGAGCACCCAGGCCAATTCTGACATTTCTCTCCTACATGTAAAAATCATCATTTGTTTGCTAGAAAATTACATAGAACCCCAAAACATTATATATGTTTTTTTAGCAAAGACCTTAGAGAATATAATGGTGGTTGTTGCAACTTTTTATCTCGCACGATATTTGCGCAGCAATTTTTTTAACGCGTTTTTTACGGCAAAAAAAAATGTTTTGTGCTTAAAAAAAAAAAAAACAGTAAAGTTAGCCCAATGTTTTTGCATAATGTGAAAGATGAAGTTACGCCGAGTAAATAGATACCTAACATGTCACCCTTAAAAATTGCACACACTCGTGGAATGGCGCCAAACTTCGCTACTTAAAAAATCCCCATAGGCAACGCTTTAAATATTTTTACTGGTTACATGTTTTGAGTTACAGAGGAGGTCTAGGGCCAAAATGATTGCTCTCGCTCTAACGTTCGCAGAGATACCTCACATGTGTGGTTTGAAAACCGTTTTCATATGTGGGCGGGACTTACGTATGCGTTCGCTTCTGTATGCGAGCTCACGGGGACAGGGGCGCTTTAAAAAAAAATATTTTTTTTTATTGTTCATTTTACTTTATTTTAGTTTGACATGTTTTTCCACCCCAAAAATTTTTTTGATCACTTTTATACCTATTACAAGGAACGTAAACATCCCTTGTAATAGGAATATGGCATGACAGGTCCTCTTTACAGTGAGATATGGGGTCAATAAGACCCCACATCTCACCTCTAGGCTGGGAAGCCTGAAAAAAAAACAACAATCCTGGCTTTGATCATAGCGGTGAGTCGGTAGAAGCACCGGAGGGCAGCGGGAGGGGGGGACATCCCCTCTCGCCTCCCGTAAGAATGATCAAGCAGTGGAACAGCCGCTATGATTGTTCTTATGGTGTAGGGAATCGCCGGCTGAAAAAGCTGATATCTGAATGATGCCTGTAGCTGCTCCCATCATTCAGATATCCCCGCACAAAGTCAAGGACGTCATATGACGGCCGGCGGGTGGGAAGTGGTTATTGCAGAGTATTGCCGGGCATTGCGGAGTATTGCCGGGCATTGCGGAGTATTGCCGGGCATTGCGGAGTATTGCGGAGTATTGCAGGGCATTGCGGAGTATTGCGGACTATGGCAGGGTATTGCGGAGTATGGCAGGGTATTGCACGGGGTATTGCACAGGGGGTATTGCACAGGGTATTGCAGAGTATTGTGCAGGGTATTGCAGAGTATTTTGCAGAGTATTGCGCAGGGTATTGCAGAGTATTGCGCAGGGTATTGCAGAGTATTGCGCAGGGTATTGCAGAGTATTGTGCAGAGTATTGCGCAGGGTATTGCAGAGTAATGCGCAGGGTATTGCAGAGTATTGCGCAGGGTATTGCAGAGTGTTGCGCAGGGTATTGCGCAGGGTATTGCAGAGTATTGCGCAGGGTATTGCAGAGTATTTTGCAGGGTATTGCAGAGTATTTTGCAGGGTATTGCACAGGGTATTGCGCAGGGTATTGCAGAGTATTGCGCAGGGTATTGCAGAGTATTGCGCAGGGTATTGCAGAGTATTGCGCAGGGTATTGCAGAGTATTGCACAGGGTATTGCAGAGTATTTTGCAGGGTATTGCAGAGTATTGTGCCAGGGTATTGCAGAGTATTGCGCCAGGGTATTGCAGAGTATTGCACCAGGGTATTGCAGAGTATTTTGCAGAGTATTGCGCAGGGTATTTTGCAGAGTATTGGTAGGGTGTATTGCAGAGTATTGGCAGGGTATTGCACCAGGGATGGCTGAACAGGGATGGATGGATGGCTGGATCTGTGACTGCAATTGTCACAGATCCAGCCCACAGTGCTGCTGCTGCCATCCGCTCCCTCCCCTCTCCTCTCACACTGTACCGATCGGTAGAGAGAGGGGAGAGAGGAACCGGCGTCATCAAATGACGCCGGTCTGTTTACAAGTGATCGCTCCGTCATTTGACGGAGCGATCACGTGGTAAACGGCCGCTATCAGCGGCGATTTACCGCGATTCGTGATCCGCCGGGTCCAGAGGACCCGGCGGTCACGGAGTTTCCCGTGTGCGCGCCTGATTCTGGGAGGACGTTATATAACGTCCTCCCAGAGTTAAGCAACCACCTTGTCGACGTTATTTGTCGGCAGGTGGTTGCCAAGTGGTTAAAGTGTACTTAGCTGCATTACATTTCTGTCTCTTATATCCCACAAGAGTTCAGCTTTAAAGATTTTCCTAGCAGGGCGTGCTTAAATTACTTTTCTACAGAAACAGTGATGCTTCATTCCCTAAGACCACTTTCACACTGAGGAGCTTTTCAGGCGCTTTCACGCTAAAAAAAGCGCCTGAAAAGCTTACGAAAACTAATTTCCATTAAAATCAATAAATGCTTTCACACTGGGGCAGTGCGCTGAAAAAAACGCCCCTCTCCATTTAAATGAATTGAAAGCGCCTCAAAAGCGATTCAAAAGTGGTCAGTGTTTTACTGGCAGTTTTTCAAGCGCCTCAGTGTGAAAGAGGCCTAAACTGCAGCATGTAATCACCTCTCCTTTGCTCCTCTGTTGCTTCATTGGAGGACCAGGAGCTGTGGAAAGAACCCAATACCTTCGGATACAGAAAAACATGTGACAGTGTTGGAACTGGAAGTCAGTGTTTTCACACGGGGATTCCACAGAACTGTGTAAACCAGGGGTCTCAAACTGGCGGCCCTCCAGGTGTTGTGAAACTACAAGTCCCATAATGCCTCTGCCTGTGGGAGTCACACTTGCAACTGTCAGCCTTGCAATGCCTCATGGGACTTGTAGTTTCACAACAGCTGGAGGGCTGCCAGTTTGAGACCCCTGGTGTAAACCATGAATCCAGCAACTTGTAGCTTAGACTGGACTTTCCTTTTGCTCCCTGCAGCTAAACAGATTGAACAAAAGGAAAATGTAATCTGCTGTGGTGGTCTTCAATAAAGTGAATATGTTGCTTTGACCTCCATGCAAATAACAGGTTCAATAAAAAAACATTCTTCTTCTCAATGTATAACCTATCTATGTTTTGAGATGTCACAGGGTCTTGATAATTCCGCAAACTCCTTGAATGGTGTTATCCATAATGTCAATGGAAAACCGGGTTTATGGTCAGATACTAAAGCGGACCACACACCTGCGTGTTTTTCCTTTAATTTCATCTTTTAAGCCCCGTACACACGGTCAGACTTTTTGCCAACAAACTTCATTTTGAGCAAGTTTGCCAAAAAATCTGACCATGTGTACGCTCCATCAGACAAACTTTTTTGGTTTTCATCGGACAAATGTTCGGTCTGCAAACGGACAAACTTTTGGCCAACAAAAGTCCGATGGAGCAAAGTCCGACTGTGTGTACAGAAAACCATCGGACTTTTGTCCGATGGACAAAACAAATAATGTTAAAATCAACCAACAATAGCAGAAGTTGACCAAAGGGTGGCGGTAAAGAGCAGAAAAACCACGTGATGTTGGAAAAAGTTTTAGGAAAGTTTGCAGAAAAGTCCTGTGGTATGTATGCTATGGGTGTGCCCGGCCAACTCCGTTCGGACAAAAATCCACGGAAAAGTCAGATGGAAGTCCGACCGTGTGTACGAGGCTTTAGACCAGCATAACCTACAAACAACTATATAGCATGCGGCCTTACCCAAGCACTCCATCCTATCAGGTAGGCCTTCAAATTTGCTGGTCTGATAAAGCAAATTGAAAGAATTTTAGTTGGTGTGACTGTGTAGCCATATTTATGCTGTGCAGACCAAATTCAGTATGATACAAATGGTGGCAGTGATGAGGAATCTGCCTGCCAAATACATACTTTTAGGAAACCGGCGTGCACGAAAGTATCTGGTGGGAAAAGTTCTTTCAACGGTTGGAATTCAGCCTGATGTTTCTATGCCATATAATGTGTATGAGATGCCTATGTACAATGTCCATTAAATAACTACTAAACAACAGGTTCTCCCTGTCAAGGTATTTATCAGAGTAGTAAGTAGTATGGGGGTCTTGGCTCGTGTGGGTTTAGAAATGATCCTGATTCTAGACTGTATTTTTCCACTGTTTTTGTATTAGAGGAAGACTACTTGTATATACTCGAGTATAAGCCGACCCGAATATAAGCCGAGACACCTAATTTTACCACAAAAAAACTGGGAAAATGTATTGACTCGAGTATAAGCCTAGGGTGTCCATCTGTATGCCTCACTGTGCCTCACTTTGCCTCACTGTGTCCATGACTAGACTGACGTTTAACATGGGAGTCTATGGAAGGGGTGCCCAGCTTTAAAAAAATCGGTGCTCCCCTTGCACACTTGTAGAGGAGAAATGGGGCTACATGTGTGCCAAGTTTTACGACCGGCCGGTACTGGGTCCCCAAATTCACAAGAGAAATGACCGTTTAACATGGGAGTCTATGGAAGGGGTGCCCGGCTTTGAAAAATCGGTGCTTCCGGCCGTAGGTCCTCCGGACAACAAGCTTTACACACTTGTAGAGGAAGTGTGGGGCTACATGTGTGCCAAGTGTGGGGTCCAGGGGACCTACGGCCGGCCGGTACCAGGTCCCCAAATTCCGGGAGATCAGGCGCAAAAAGGTGACTCGAGTATAAGCCGAGGGGGGCATTTTCAGCACAAAAAAAATGTGCTGAAAAACTCGGCTTATACTCGAGTATATACAGTATATGGAAATATGGTGAATATATAGGAAACATTCTTTATATTTACACGCCATCTATGTATATTATTGGGATTAATAGTCTTGTGTGATAGACACATCTTACTAGAGCTTACTGTAATGAGGACATAAAAGAGATTAAAGTTTTTTTATACACTCATTGGGCATTTTATTAGGTACACCTTGCTAGATTGGACCCTGTTTTGCCTTTAATTTTGGTGAGCCTGTGCGAATTGTAGCCTCAGCGTCTGGTTCTTGGATATCAGGAGTGGCACCGGGTGTGGTCTTCTGCTGCTGTAGCCCATCTGCTTCAAGGTTCAATGTGTTCTGCGCTCAGAGATGGTTTTCTGCAAACCTTGGTTGTAACGAGTGGTTATTTGAGTTACTGTTGCCTTTCTATTATCTTGAACCAGTCTGCCCATTCTCCTCTGACCTCAACAAGGAATTTTCGTACACACAACTGCCGCTCACTGGATATTTTCTCTTTTTCGGACCATTCTCTGTAAATCCTAAAGATGGTTGTGTGTAAAAATCCCAGTAGATCAGCAGTACTCAGACCAGCTCTTCTGGCACCAACAACCACGTTCAAAGTCTCTTTAAATTCCCTTTCTTCCCCATTCTTGGTTTGAAATTTAGCAAATCATCTTCACCAAGTCTAGATGCCTAAATGCATTGAGTTGCTGCCATGTGACTGGATGATTAGCAATTTGTGCTACCAAGCAATTAAACTGGTGTACCTAATAAAGTGGCCGATTTGTTTATATTAAAGCGGACCTTCAGTCATTTTTTTCATCTTTCCATCTAGTAAATCTTCTGCCCTTGTTGTTTTAAAGGTTGTATAGTAAAAAATAAATACAAATTCTGCCAGTAAATACCTTATACAGCCCACTTCCTGTTTCTTGTCTGGTCATTAGCCTAGGCATATGACATCATGCACAGCTCCCTCTCTCACTCTCGTGAGAGTTTGCCAGGAAGGGAGGGGGGAGGAGTCATAAGAGGGCCAATGAGAGCTGCAGAGCTGGAGGTGTGTGTCTGTGTAAATCCAGGAAGTGAACAGACAGCGGCTTCAGCTGCCCACAGTTAAAATGGCTGCAGCCAGACTTAGTGGAGGGAGATTTCTGCAGCATATTTGGCAAGTACAAAATCACAGTATATATAAAATAATATGCAAAGTGGTTGGAGGAAAGCTTCAGAATGGCAAAGATGTTTTTATTACAAATTATGTGAGCAGACTGCAGTTCCTCTTTAAAGAGCAAATCCATGGTTCAAGCAAAGCCACTTATCAAACTGCTAATTAGGGATGAGCCGAACACCCACCGGTTCGGTTCGCACCAGAACTTGCGAACGGACTGAAAGTTCGCGCAAACTTTAGAACCCTATTAAATACAATGGACTTGAACGTTCGAAATCAAAAGTGCTAATTATAACAGCTAATATGCAAGTCATTGTCCTAAAAAGGGTTTGGGGACCCGGGTTCTGCCCCAGGGGACATGTATCAATGCAAAAAGAAGTTTTAAAAATGGCCGTTTTTTCTGGAGCAGTGATTTTAATGATGCATAAAGTGAAAAAAAAAAAGTGAAATATTCCTTTAAATATCGTACCTGGGGGGTGTCTAAAGTATGCCTGTGAAGTGGCATGTGTTTCCCGTGTTTAGAACTGTCCCTGCACAAAATAACATTTCTAAAGGAAAAAAATGGTCATTTAAAACTGCTTGCGGCTTTAATGTAATGTCTGGTCCCGGCAATATGGATGAAAATCATTGAGAAAAATGGCATGGGTACCCCCCCCACCCCACTTGTATGGATATTAAGGGGAACCCCGCACCCAAAATTAAAAAAAGGCACTATATACTCTGAACAGCAGTATACAGGCGGTGCAAACAAGACAGGGACTGTAGGTTTGTTCTTAAGTAGAATCTTTTTCTAATTTGGAACAGGTACATTTTTTAAGTGTAGCTCTAGCCAAAAAATCGATTTTTAAGCTTTTTGGAAAACATAGGGAAGGGTTATCACCCCTGTAACATTTGTTTTGCTGTCTGTGCACCTGTTCAGAACATTTCACCTCACTTTCCGTCCCAATGACAAATGTTTTTGGAAAAGTGGGGTTTTTATTGAAACAAGGATTGGTAATAAAGCATCAGTAGAAAGGAGACACCTTTTTCCCATATTAACTCTTACAGGAGAGAATTTCCCTTCCTAGGGGTAGATTTCCTCTCACTTCTGCTGTCTCCTTCCGTTTGCAAGTAGGAGTCGTTTGTAAGTTGGATGTTTGAAAGTAGGGGCCTGCCGTATATACTCTGCAGAAATTTGCCCCTTAGTTGTCGGTGTTGCCACAACACTGTAAGCCCTCACAGTTACTCTTGGTGGGCACTGGAACGCCCTGCTGTGAACTATTATATCAGGAATTGTAATTACATATAATTGTTGAACAGTGGTAGGAATAATTGGGCCTTTGGTGGTGGTGCTGGTGCTACAACACTGTCAGCCCTCACAGTTACTCTTGGTGGGCGCATGAATGGGCCCTACTGTAAATTATTAGATCAAAAATTGTAATTACATGCCCCTGTTGAACAGGGGCAGAAAAATTGGGTCTTAGGCACTGGTGCCACAACACTGCAACCCCTCACAGATACTGTACTTGGAGCACAGCAATGAGCCCTGTTGCAAAGTATTGCATCAAAAATTGTAATAACACGCCCCTGTTAAACAGGGGCTGAAAAATTGGGCCTTAGGCACTGATGCTGGTGCCACGACACTGCAACCTCTCCCAGATACTCTAGTTGGAGTGCAGGAATGAGCCCTGCTGCAAAGCATTGCATAAAAAATTGTAATTACATGCCCCTGTTAAACAGGGGCTGAAAAATTGGGCCTTAGCCACTGGTGACGGCACCCAGAAACAAAAATGTTCTTCCAAGCTATCATCATAAATCGGATCATTGAGGAGGAGGAGGATAGTTAGTCAACATAACAGGACAGTCACTCAGCATCAGCATAGGCAGTCTTGAAGGGATGTGACATTTCAAAATAAATTATTCTGTTATATAAGCTTCAGGTGCTTGGTAGCTGGTAGTGATCCAAGACTGGTTCATCTTTATGAAGGTCAGTCGATCAACCGAGTCGGTGGACAGGCGCACCCTGTGATTCGTGAAAAAGCCTCCAGCAGCACTGAATGTGCGTTCTGAAAGAACGCTGGATGCAGGACAGGCCAGTAGCTCAATTGCATACTGTGCAAGCTCTGGCCAGTGATCCATCCTCAAGACCCAGTAACCCAGAGGATTTTCGGTGGGAAAGATGTCCAAGTCTGACCTTGCCCCTAGGTATTCCTGCACCATTTATATCAGACGCTGGCGATGGTTGCTGGAACCGATCATACCTTGGGGCTGCGGACTAAAAAAAATTCTGAACGCATCGGTCAGACGGCCACCTTCCCCACCGCTCCTTCTTTGACTGACCGAAGCCTCAGCAACTCGTTGTCCAGGACCAGGAGTTTGTAACCTCCCAGTCTCTGGGAACGCGTTGCACAGACCTTTCTGCAAGGCCTCCCGGAGATGTCTCATCCTCTGCTCCCTCTGCGACGGTAAGATAAGGTCCGCAATCTTACCCTTGTACCGTGGATCAAGGAGAGTGGCCAGCCAGTAATGGTCCCTCTCCTTGATCCGAAGAATACGAGGATCCTTTCGCAGACTTTGCAGGATCAGGGAGGCCATGCAGCGTAGGTTAGCTGAGGCATTCGGTCCGGAGTCCTCTGGGTCACTAAGGACGTCATGATCCGCAGCCACCTCCTCCCAGCCACGTACAAGTCCACGGGTTTCTTGGGACTGTAAATCATCCCTAAAAGACTGCTGCTGTTGATACAGAGTGCCAGGCTCCACCTCCATGCTGACAAAATCCTCCTCCTCCTCGACCTCTTCCTGTGCGATGGGTGGGACTAAAGGAACACTGTCTGGGTAAAGGGGGCCTTGAGAGGCAAGGAAGTCCTCCTCTTTCTGCCTCTGTTCTGCCTCAAGTGCCCTGTCCATTATTCCACGCAGCGTATGCTCCAACAGGTGGACAAGAGGTACAGTGTCACTGATGCATGCACTGTCACTGCTCACCATCCTAGTGGCCTCCTCAAATGGTGCCAGGACAGTGCATGCATCCCTGATCATGCCCCACTGGCGTAGTGAGAAAAAAAACGAGCTCCCCTGACCCTGTCCTGGTGCCATAGTCACACAGGTACTCATTGATGGCCCTCTGCTGCGTGTGCAGCCGCTGCAGCATGGCCAACGTGGAGTTCCACCTGGTGGGCATGTCACATATAAGGCGGTTCTTGGGCAGGTTCAACTCCTTTTGCAGCTCAGCCAGCCGAGCACTGGCATTATATGATCTGCGGAAATGCACACAGACTTTCCTGGCCTGCCTCAGGACATCCTGTAAGTCCGGGTACCTGCCCAAGAACCGCTGCACCACCAGGTTAAGGACGTGAGCCACACAGGGCACATGGGTCAGTTGTCCCTGTCGGAGGGCGGAGAGTTGGTTGGTGCCATTGTCGCAAACCACCATTCCTGGCTTAAGCTGGCGTGGCGTCAACCACCTCTTGGCCTGCCCCTGCAGAGCTAACAGAACCTCTGCCCCAGTGTGGCTCCTGTCCCCCAAACACACCAGCGCAAGCACGGCATGGCATCTTTTTGCCTGCGTACTTGCGTAGCCCCTTGAACGCCTACGGAGCACCGCTGATTCAGAGGACAAAGCACAGGAAGAGGCCATGGAGGAAGAAGAAGAGGAGGGGGTGGAGGAGAGAGGTGTGTCACAACCAGTAGTAGCATTTTGGAGGCGTGGCGGCGGAACAACCTCCAACACTACTGCACCTAGTCCTGCATCCTTCCCAGCTGCCAAAAGAGTGACCCAATGGGCCGTGAAAGAAAGGTAACGTCCCTGTCCATGCCTGCTGGACCATGAGTCAGCGGTAATATGCACCTTACCGCTGACCGCCCTGTCCAGCGAGGCATTGACATTGCCTTCCACATGCCGGTAGAGAGCCGGAATCGCCTTCCGTGAGAAAAAGTGGCGTTTGGGAACCTGCCACTGAGGAACCGCACATTGCATAAACTCACGGAAGGGGGCTGAGTCTATTAACTGAAAAGGCAGCAGTTGAATTGCTAGCAATTTAGCCAAGCTAGCATTCAACCGCTGGGCATTTGGATGGCTGGGAGTGAACTTCTTTCGACGGTCCAGCAGCTGGGGCAGGGAAATTTGCCTGCTACAATCGGATGTCGGTGTACTGCTAGCAGAGTGCCCGCAAGTACTTGGCTGTGACACACCTAATTCTACACCTTCATTCCTCTCAGTGCAGGTTTCAGAGAGGACTGAAGGTATAGTGGGGTTGGAGATCCCAGCTGATGAGGAGCAAGGAGAGGTCCGCTTTGTTCTTTGGTGTGGGTCTTTAAGGTACGCTTGCCAACGAGCTGCATGGCAGGTCAACATATGTCTAGTCAAGCAAGTGGTGCCCAAGCGGCTGATATTTTGGCAAAGCGAGACACGCTTGAGACATATGTTGCAAATAGCAGCGGTGCGATCTGATGCACTTGACTCAAAAAAGGCCCACACCAAAGAACTTTTGGAATAACGGGCAGAGGCAGCGCCCTGCACAGGCGTAGCTCTGCGGTGTGATTCAGTCGGTGTGCTGCCCTTACGCTGGCCCCCGGAGGGCATCCTGCCTCGTTGGAGATGTGCCTCCTCCTCATCCTCCTCCTCCTCTCTCCTATCAGGCACCCACATGGAGTCAGTGACCTCATCATCCCCTCCCTCCTCATCACTGGAGCCAATCTGACAGTATGCTGCAGCTGCTGGAACATGACTTCTTGAGCATCCCCTCTCTCTGCGCTCACGCTACTGCCTTCCTCTAGCTGGGTATCATCATCAGACCCTTCGAAACGCTGGGCATCCTCCTGGAGCATGTACTTAACACTGTGCTCAAACAGTTCGGGGACTCCTCAGGAGGACATGGTGGGTCTAGGGAAGGAGTGACTGATGATGACATTGATACGAGGGAAGAGGACGCTTTGGCAGCTGCTTTGCCAGTACCCTGAGCCTGGGTGAGAGAGGATGAGGAGGGCTTGGTCATCCACTCTACCAAGTCTTCGGCATGATGCGGCTCAACACGTCCAGCTGCTGAAAATAAGGACAAGCGTGTCCCATGGCCACGTGCTAATGACAATGCACCGCGTCCACGACCAGCACTGTTGCCCCCAGACACAGAGCCTGCTTTCCCTCTTTTATTGGCTCGTGACTGTCTGCCTCTCTTTGTTGGCCTTCCAGACATAGTAATGGCCTGCAGGGAGATAGGAAAACCAGCAATTGGGTAGTGTATATTGTGCTGGAGGCACACAACACCCACAAACTCCTGCAGATGTCTGTATTAGAGAACAGCAATGACGGGTATATACAGGTGTATACTGTGCCACTAACTCCTGCAGATGCCTGTATTAGAGAATAGCAATGACGGGTATATACAGGTGTACACTGTGCCACTAACTCCTGCAGATGCCTGTATTAGAGAACAGCAATGACGGGTATATACAGGTGTATACTGTGCCACTAACTCCTGCAGATGCCTGTATTAGAGAACAGCAATGACGGATATATACAGGTGTATACTGTGCTGGGGGCACACAACACCCACTAACTCCTGCAGATGCCTGAGAAAAGAATAGAACATAGAACACACTGTCCCTGCCTATGTATCTCTTTCCCTGCACACCGGAACACACTGCACGAGGCCGCCGCGCTGGCAGCCTTTTATAGTGTGGGGCGTGTACTAAACCCCCCTGAGCTATGATTGGCCACAGGCATCCTGCCCCGTGGCCAATTATGGCTCTCCTCGCTGTCGGCGCTGTGATTGGCCAAGCATGCGGGGTCACAGTGCATGCTTGGCCAATCACAGCGCCGGAAATGCAGTGCGATGGCGCATTGCATTGTGGGCCATTCGCGTCACACGAATTTGGCGGGAACGACCCATAATGTTCGCAATTCGGCGAACAGACGAACAGGTGATGTTCGAGTCGAACGTGTGTTCGACTCGAATACTGAGCTCATCCCTACTGCTAATAGTAAAACTGTTAAAAAAAAAATCTGTATAATACGGAGTCCCCATTCAAAGGTTTTCCCTCACCAGGACAAATAAATTGGGCAAATCTCTCAGAGGGGACACAGCATTAAAAGCAAAAAGGGT
Source organism: Rana muscosa (assembly GCA_029206835.1). NCBI lineage: Eukaryota > Metazoa > Chordata > Amphibia > Anura > Ranidae > Rana > Rana muscosa. The sequence goes on along the minus strand of CM055125.1, from coordinate 80,225,149 downwards.
TTCTTAGGCCCCTTTCACACTGAGGCGCTTTGCAGGTGCTATTGCGCTAAAAATAGCGCCTGCAATGCGCCCAGAAAAAGCCGCTCCATTGTATCCAGTGTGAAAGCCCGAGAGCTTTCACACTGGAGCGGTGCGCTTGCAGGAGGGTCAAAAAACTCCTGCAAGCCGCATCTTTGAGGCGCGGTAGGAGCGGTAAAAATACCGCTCCTAGAGCACCCCTGCCCATTGAAATCAATGGGGTAGCGCCTCCAAAACGCCCGCAAAACGTCACAAAGAGGCGTTTTAGCAGGTGTTTTTAACCCTTTTTCGGCCGCTAGCGGGGGTTAACATCACCCCGCTAGCGCCCGCAAATGGCGGCAAAAACGACGGTATAGCGGCGCTAAAAATAGCGGCGCTATACCGCCAGCGCATCCAACGCTTCAGTGTGAAATTAACCCAACTGTTCTCTACTTTATACAAAGCTAAAAAAAAATAATAAAAAAAAAAAAACTTTTGGCTTTCAAAATACTTGGTTAAAATAAAGGTTTGTACACATGGGCATTCGGGGTCCAGATTTTAAGAGTGTTTAAAGGAATTTTGACATTCTACCTGCAATTTTTCTTGTATTACTCTCAGTGGGAACACATTGTAAAAGCATGACAAGTGCAAAGCATGCATTTAGAATGTGATTGACATTCGCTTCAGGTGCTTCTACCGAAATGACCTTGTGAAAAAACAAACAAACTTTATAAACAACTGCTGATCAAACACATCACAAATGCATTGTAAACACATGTCAGGCAGATGACAAACACATCCTAAATGCAATCCATTTTTTCCTTAGCGCTCCTGTAAGCACACATTCTCTTAGGTGCCTTTTGCTTGTTTCTGTGTACACAAGCTCTTAGCCCTATGTGATCTTCAGAAGACACAACAACCTAGCAACCAGTGCCAAAAAAGAATCTTATTCTCCGGAGTTGTATCTATCTACTTTTCTTTTTTTTTATCTTACTTTTTAAATCTAAGAAAGTTTGTATATCAAACCTGAGTCTTGATCAGGTACCATTCTCTGAGTATCACTGCATCTAATTACCTATAGAAATACACTACATTTTCAAAAGTATTGGGACGCATGCCTTTACACGCACATACACTTTAGTGGCATCCCAGTCTTATTGAGTTGGCCCCCCCTTTGCAGCTATAAAAGCTTCAACTCTTCTGGGAAGGCCGTCCACAAGGTTTAGGAGTTTATCTATGGGAAGGTTTGACCATTCTTCCAGAAGTGCATTTGTGAGGTCAGGCACTGATGTGGACATGAAGGCCTGGCTCACAGTCTCCGCTCAAATTCATCCCAAAGGTGTTCTATCGGGTTGAGTGCAGGATTCTGTGCAGGCATACCTCCCAACAGGCACGGATTCTGCGGGTTTCTCCCGCACAGGCCCCTCCTTCCTGCATTTCCGCGAGAGCTGTATTTTTCCCACAGAGCAGGTACAGCAGGAAGTGGAGGAACTACGAGGTAGGTAACCCCCCCCCCCCCGCGATATGCGGCACCCCCCCGAGATCGACGGCAGGGCAGCGGCGAAATATGTACCGCGGCACCCCCCCTCAACAACTTTTGTTGTCAGGACAAAAAAAAATTCAAATGTCCCGCGCCCCCCCCCCTCAACAACTTTGGATTGCAGGGGAGAGGGGAGATCATCAGTGTCCCGCCGTGGGACTTTTACAAGTTGGGAGGTATGTGTGCAGGCCAGTCATGTTCCTCCACCCCAAACTCACTCATCCATGTTTTTATGGACCTTGCTTTGTGCACTGGTGCACAGTCATATTGAAACAGGAAGGGGCCATCCCCAAAGTGTTCCCACAAAGTTGGGATCATGAAATTGCCCAAAATGTCTTGATATGCTGAAGCCTTAAGAGTTCCCTTCATTAAAACTAAGGGGCCAAGCCCTACCTCAGAAAAAAAAACAACCCCACACCATAATCCCCCCTCCACCAAATGATTTTGACAAGTGCACAAAGCAAGGTCCATAAAGACATGGATGAGCGAGTTTGGGGTAGAGGAACTTGCACAGAGTCCTGACCTCAACCTGATAGAACACCTTTGGGATGAATTAGAGCGGAGACTACGAGCCAGGCCTTCTCATCCAACTTCAGTGCCTGACCTCAAAAATACACTTCTGGAAGAATGGTCAAACATTCCCATAGACACACTCCTTGTGGACAGCCTTCCAAGAAGAGTTGAAGCTGTTATAGCTGCAAAGAATGGGCCAACTCAATATTGAACCCTACGGACCAAGACCGGGATGCCATTAACCACTTCAGCCCTGGACCATTTGGCTGCCAAATGACCGGGCCACTTTTTGCGATTCGGCACTGCGTCGCTTTAACTGACAATTGCGCGGTCGTGCGACGTGGCTCCCAACAAAATTGATGTCCTTTTTTTTCCCACAAATAGAGCTTTCTTTTGGTGGTATTTGATCACCTCTGCGTTTTTTATTTTTTGCGCTATAGACAAAAATATAGCGACAATTTTGAAAAAAAAAGCAATATTTTTTTACTTTTTGCTATAATAAATATGCCCAAAAAATATATAAAAAAACGTTTGTTTTCCTCAGTTTAGGCCGATACGTATTCTTCTACATATTTTTGGTAAAAAAAAAAAAATAGGGGATAGTTTTATGGCATTTTTATTAATATTTTTTTTTTTACTAGTAATGGCGGCGATCAGCAATTTTTATCATGACTGCGACATTATGGCGGACACATCAGACATTTTTGGCGCTATTTTGGGACCATTCACATTCATACAGCGATCAGTGCTATAAAAATGCACTGATTTCTGTATAAATGTGACTGGCAGTGAACGGGTTAACCAGAAGGGGGCTAGGAAGGGGTTAAGTGTGTCCTAGGGATGTGATCTAACTGTGTGGGGGCGGGGCTTACTGGGACACGACACTCATCACTGCTCCCGATGATAGGGAGCAGACGATCAGTGTCCTGTCACTAGGCAGAACAGAGAGATGCCTTGTTTACAAAGGCATCCCCCCATTCTGCCGTTCCGTGACCTGATCGCGGGACACCGGCGGACATCGAGTCCCCAGGTGGCACGGTCATGGAGACCGCGGCACGCGCCCGCTAGGCGTTAGATTTAAAGCAATGTATATATACATTGCTTTGCCTGCCCGTGCCATTCTGCCGGCGTATAAGTGCGTGAGGCAGTCGGCAAGCGGTTAAAGTTCATGTGCGTGTAAAGGCAATATAGTGAATATCTTGCAGTCTTCAAAATACAAATTTCTGGTCTGAAGTCTAGACTTTAAACAATCTTAGAAAAGTAAGTGAGTAAAAAAACAGCAAACCACCTTCTGAATTGGGGGGTTTAATAAACGGTGTAATTCCAAAGCTAAAGGAGTTAATTCATTTTCTCTTCAGGCGAGTTTAACTCTACGCTCATGTCCTCCAATGCTCCGTATAGCGCTGTGCCTTCTAATAAAAACACTTGGAACAAATGTCCCATTAAAATTAATGCAACTCGCTCAAGACCTCACATAATAAATGATTTATACGCAGTAAGCAACATCTTTCCAGCACAGTTTTGTTTATTTAGCCAGCTTTTTGCATTAATCCACTAAAAACATCATTAAAGGAAACCCGAGGGAACTTGCAGGCTGGGCTGTCACTGCTGACCTTCTCTTTTAAAAATGTTAGTTATCAGACTTCCATACTGGTCTGAAGGTTTCAAAACTATTTGTGTTGTTGACCCAGAAAAATATGCAAATCACGAGTTCTGGCTTGGCTATGACTTTACCTGCTGGGTGGTGGTTTTGGATCAGTAATTCATATTGAAGCCTGGGTCAGTCAAGAAACTAGCATTTTTTACAAGGTCAGTAATGACAGCCTGGATTTTTTGTTACAATACAACCTCCTCTAAATCTACCAACACCTACCGCACATAGTGGAAAGGCCTGCCTGATCAGTAACAAATTGGTTGGATCGTTTCGGGAGGTACTCTTATTCCATAGATTTGGTAACTCCAAGGTGGGCTGTAACGTGTATGATAAGCCTTATGCCTCGTACACACGATCAGTTTTTCCGACAAGAAAAGTGCGATGTGAGCTTTTTGTCAGGAATTCTGACCATGTGTATGCTCCATCACACTTTTTTTGTGGGAGTTCCTGCCAAGAAAAGATTTAAACAGGTTCTCTATTTTTGTGACAGGAAAAATTCCTATCGGGAATCGCAGTCGTCTGTTTGCAATTACGAAGCGGAAAAAAACACGCATGCTCAGAATCAAGCAGAAGAGCCGAACTGCCTATCGAACTTCATTGATGTCGGCTCGTCGTACGTGTTGTACGTCACCACGTTCTTGACGTTCGGAATTTCAGACAAGATTTGACCGTGTGTTGAGCCATTTTCCGTAGGAAACAAAAACACGTTTTTTCTGTCGGAAAAACTGATCGTGTGTACAGGGCATAAGACTAACCTCTGCATGTCCTCAGTACTCTGTCAGTCCAACTCAACTAAAGAACTCCTAATTGACTTAGTGGAAGAATCTATGACACATGGGATTATGCAAATGCAAGCTACTGGTCATATAGCAGATTATAGTAGAATGTGTAAGTGGAGCTTTAGGGGATCGGAATTACAGACATGTAGAGAGTAAAGATGTTCAACTAAAAGTACCAAAGCCTGCTTTACAGTCAATTGACTATCACTAAAAGAGCCCCCCCACCCCCAAATCTCTGTATCAACATTGGCAACAAAGGCCTATCACAATTCAATGGTAAAGTCAATCTTCACTGTCTAGGCTTGGAGGAACCTTTCTTCATCCAGTTTTTTAATCCCATAGAGCCCAGCACATATACTGGATGCAGGACGGCTTGCGGTCATAAAGAGAAATGACAATCTAACATATGTGACAGGCTGCAGAAGACTGCCATTATGGACAGTCCCCAACTGAACCCCAGGGCATGTGCTGGGCTGTAGCATAAAAATCTAGCACAAAGGTGGGATAACAGCAAACAAATACTCATGCACAATGGTGCGATGTTGGGTAGTTCGTCGCTCAGGGGATAGTTGCTATGGCCTTGCTGCCCTCCAGCATAGGGGATATTCTAGTAGTCATAGAACAAGAAAGAAAATGAGGGCACACCAGCCTTGTGCATTATCCCAAGCAAATTTATTAATAAAACCAGAATAAAATACTACTCACAAACATATGGAGATGCTTAGCGTAGCCACCTGATCATGGTGATCCGTCCAGGACCAACAGTCTCCAGATATCTATGGAAAGGACATGAGGGCTGCTGTTGATGCGTTTCAAAGTCATAGGGGCTCTGAAGAAGAAGCTATTGCTGCGTACACAAGACCGTTATTCATGTCATGGAAAAAAACTAAGTTTTTCTCGACGTGATTTTTCGTATTTCCTCTCAAGCCTGCCTTGCATACACACGTTCGTGAAAAAAAATGCTTGAGCAAAGCACGGTGACGTACAACACGTACGACGGCACTATAAAGGGGAAGTTCCATTCGAATGGCGCCACCCTTTGGTAAGCTTTTGCTGATCCTCGTGTTAATAAAGTTTGGTGAGAGACGATTCGTGTTTTTCAGTCCGTTACAGCGTGACGAATGTGCTATCTCCATTATGAACGCTAGTTTTACCAGAACGAGCGCTCCCGTCTCATTCTAGATTCTGAGCATGCGCATTTTTTTCCCCTCGTAAAAGCATACACACGTCCGTTTTTCACAACGTTAAAAAGAACGAAGTGAAAAACGACAAGAAAAAATAGAGCAGGTTCTATTTTTTTTTCGGGCATTTTTCTTGTCGAGAAAAATGCTCTGGAGCATACACACCACCGTTTTTCACGACCAATTTTAAAAATTTCATTTTTCTCGTCAAGAAAAACTGTCTTGTGTACGTGGCATATGACTTCAAAATGCATCAGCCAGCAGCAGCCCTGATGTCCTTTCCATAGCTATCTGGAGACTTTTGGTCCTGGACTGATCGGCGTGGCTACGCTAAGCGCTTTATCTCCATATGTTTGTGAGTAGTATTTTATTCTGGTTTTATTATTAAAGTTGCTTGAGATAATGCACAAGGCTGGTGCACCATCCTTTTCTTTCTTGTTCTATGACTACAAAAGGTAGGATAGGCTTCTCCAGCCCCAGTCATCAAGGACTAACTTTGACTAACGTATGCCATTACACTACCATTACTGACACAGGAGACAAACTTTTGATATGTTGTTGGGTTTAAGGCCCCTTTCACACTGGGGTGGGAGGTGCGGTGGCGGTATAGTGCCGCTATTTTTAACGGCGCTATACAGTCGGAATTGCGGCGTTATTCGGCCGCTAGCGGTGCGGTTTTAACCTCCACTAGCGGCCAAAAAAGAGTTAAAACCGCCCGCACTGCGCCTCTGCAGAGGCGTACTGCGGCGGTATAGCCGCGGCTTCCCATTGCTTTCAATGGGAAGGAGCCGTGGAAGAGCAGTAAACACACCGCTCTTCTCACCGCTCCAAAGATGCTGCTAGCAGGGCTTTTGGAGTGGTCCTGCTAGCGCACCAATCCAGTGTGAAAGCCCTCGGTCTTTCACACTGGAGAAACAGCAGCCGCTGTTTAGGGTCGGTTTGCAGGCGCTATTTTTAGCGCAATAGAGCCTGCAAACTGCTCCAGTGAGAAAGGGGTCTTATTGTTAATACTCATATAGCCACAAAGCAATATTCAGCCATTGTGCCTCCTTTGTGACTCCCTCAACATCTGCAATGCATTTACAATGGTCTCTAACTCATCCTTACAAAATATAATGCTGCAGAATAACTGGGACTCCTCTGCAAACCCATTATCCTGTGTACCTGTTCATCTCCTACAGTAATTGCTGTATAACCGAGATGATCTGGGTGGCTGGCAGAAGGGTTAAAGGGTTATTAGCCATTGGCAAAGTACAAGGAGCATAGAGTAGAAGCACCGCATTAATGTCCTTGTCTGCATCTCTTCTTGGTTACAAAAAAAAATAAAAAATACAAAATCCAGAATGTGAGGTTCATGATCGATTACAGCTTTGGTGCATTGTGCTTTGGCTTGCAGCCATCAGTACAAGCTCTCAGTCTGTTTTGGGCACTTTGTTTTTTAGCTGATTCTAACAAGGTGGCCAGAAGCAAGTAATAAATGTAACTATCAGAAAGAAACAAACTCCTGGGATGTTCTTCCGGTAAGCAGGATTGTCCTTCTAGTTCCCAGATGTGCTGCCTACATCCAGATTTGTATTAACCCTAGGTCACATGTGCAGTCACCAGCTTTAAAGGACAATCGTCGTGGACACATCGCTGAAAGGGACACATTCATAAAGTAAAGAAAGGGACGCATTTATAAAGTAGGGTTAGGTTCTTAACACAAAAAAGAAAAACTACACATTTATGCGATTACCGCTTCACTTGCTTTAGGACTCTAAGATTGAAGCCTCATTCATAGGAGTCATTAGGAGGAGAGCCCATGAAGGACAGCATGGTCACATTACCTGGCAAGTTAACCACTTGCTTACTGGGCACTTAAACCCCCCTCTTACCCAGACAAATTTTCAGCTTTCAGTGCTGATGCACTTTGAATGACAATTGCGCGGTCATACATCGCTGTACCCAAATGAAATTTTTATAATTTTTTCCCAACAAATAGAGCTTTCTTCTGGTGGTATTTGATCACCTCTGGGGTTTTTATTTTTTGCTAAACAAACAAAAATAAATGGAAAATTTCGAAAAAAAATAAAAATATGTTTTATATTTTGTTAATTTTTTTGCAAACAGGTCATTTTTCTCCTTCATTGATATGCGCTGATGAGGCAGCACTGATGGGCACTGATAGGCTGCACTGGTGGGCACTGATAGGCACAGATAAGGCGGTACTGATAGGCAGCACTGATGGGGGGCACTGATGGGCACAGATATATGGCACTGATGGGCACCAACGGGCACTGGTAGGTGACAATGACGGGCACTGGTAGGTGACAATGACGGGCACTGGTAGGTGACAATGATGGGCACTGGTAGGTGACAATGATGGGCAGCACTGTTTGAGTCATTGATTAGTGACTTTTAGTTTTGCACTGTGGGCTCTGATAGGTGGCACTGTGGGCACTGATAGGTGGCACTGTAGGCACTGATAGGTGGCACTGTAGGCACTGATAGGCAGCACTGACAGGTGGCACACATTGGCACAGATGAGCTGTCTGCTGCTCTCCCTGATCGGGACCAATGTCCCGCTGTCTTCTGCCGGTGATGGGCTTTTTTTTTTCCTCCTCACGCAGTCAGCGTGAGGAGAAAAATAGCCGATTACCGGCTCTGTTTACATAACATGATCAGCTGTCATTGGCTGACAGCTGATCATGTGGTAAGGGTTTGGGACGACCCCTTACTCCAATCTGTGATCCAGCGAGTCTCATAGACTCGCTGATCACAGAGCGAGCCGTGCGCGCCCCGCAGGGGACGTGCAGGCTGCTCGAGCACGGGAGGACGTCTATTGACGGCCACCCGGCAATTCAGGTCTGCGCTGTATCCGTCATTCGACTATCGCGCGGATCTGAAGTGGTTAAACCAACATTTTTTGTTGTAGTTTTGATTGAAATAGGAAATGATTAAAAGCTTTGTTCCCCCCTTTTTTTCTGTGCCTACGGTAGTTTGGGGTATTAGGCCTCCTGAATGCGGATGTAATCATTTTCCTAAACAGAAAGATCCTGAGTACAAATCACAATATGTTCTGTAAAGATCTCTCTTATACATGTGTATAGGGGCATAAATATGTGTATGTGTATAGACATGTAAAATACTTCTTCATTCTCTTCTGCCAATGTTGCAATGTACGCGTGTATACATTTGTACATACTTGAGCACACACACCTTTGCACATAAATGACTGCAATCAATGTTACAATTCAAAAATAATAATATGGTTCGGAACGCATTGATGTTTTTTCTCCATCACTTTCTGTCCCAGAGACACAGTGCAAAATAAAAGGGAATCCCCCCAGTTGCCAGAACAGGCCTTCATGTTGGCAGATTTCCTTCCTTGTTTGGGGACCGTGTAAAATTTTGAATTTTTCATCACTTTTTGTCCACTTGACAATGGTTACCATAGCCAATACGGAGTGTGGAAAGAAAAATGGGTACGTAGACAGCAATAAAAATCTGACTAGGGTTTTATGCCTTTTCTACCCGCTTCAGCCCCGGAAGATTTTGCTGCTCAATGACTGGGCCATTTTTTGCGATACGGCACTGCGTCACTTTAACTGACAATTGCGTGATCGTGCGATGTTGTACCCAAACAAAATTGACGTCCTTTTTTTCCCACAAATAGAGCTTTCTTTTGGTGGTATTCGATCACCTCTGTGGTTTTTATTTTTTGTAAACAAAAAAAGAGCAACAATTTTGAAAAAAAAAAAACACATCTTTTACTTTTTGCTATAGTAAATATCCCAATTAAAAAAAAAAAAAGTTTCCTCAGTTTAGGCCGATATGTATTCGTCTACATATTTTTTGTAAAAAAAAAAATGCAATAAGCGTATATTGATTGGTTTGCGCAAAAGTTACAGCGTCTACAAACTATGGGAAAGACATATAGCATTTTTTTTCCTAGTAATGGCGGTGATCTGCGATTTTTTGCAGTATTGCGACGGACAGGTCAGACACTTTTGACACATTTTTGGGACCATTCACATTTACAGAGCGATCAGTGCTATAAATATGCACTGATTACTATGTAAATGTCACTGACAGGGAAGGGGTTAACACTAGGGGGCGATCAAGGGGTTGTGTTCCCTATTGTGTGTTCTAACTGTATGGGGGATGGGACTAGGAGATTTGACAGATCATGTTTTCTACTTTGTAGAAAGACACAATCTATCTTCTCTTCTCAGACAGCATACACACACAAACCCCCCCCCGTGCTGCCGCTCGTGCATGACATCGGGGCTGAAGCGGCCACGCTCATCGGGTTCCCCACTGTGCAGGGGGAGCTCGCGTACCCTCTGGTGGCTCTCCTGGGCGAAGCCGTATATGTACAGGATCTCCCCAAGGAGAGCCATTTTGCTGCAGTATATCTGCGTGAGCCGGTCGGGAACCGGCTACACAACTCCAAAAAAGTTTTTGCTTTAGATATGCTTTTAAAAGGAACTTCACCCTAGGTATCATTAATCATATTTAAAATACCTAGAAGTTGTCCTTGTATGAAAGTAAAAAAAAAAATATTAGCCCATGGAGTGCAGCAATGTCTTCTTGAAGATGACATTTTAAAGGGAGAGCCAACACATGCGCAGTCATGCCCCAGGTCCTGTCAGGTCCCATAGACCTGGCTGAGACCTGCAGCTTGTCTGCACATGTGCCAGTTCCCCTGCGCATGTGCAGAAAAGCCACGGGAGCTCTGGCAGCTTTCTGGAGGAGATCTGTGGTGTGTCTGTATATGTGCAGAATCCGGCAGCGCTCGAATAGCCTTGTTCACACCGGCAGACTTAAGCATACATCCGTGTGAGGGCCATGTTTTTCCTGCACAGGATGAACAGCTGTTCCATGCATCTAGGTGCAGGTAGTCCAACTCATATCAATTGGGATGCAGCGGCTGTACAGACACAGAAGCTGCTCCTGATTTAACATCGATGTGGGTGTGGGTCCCCAAACGCTTGGAAAAAAAAATTCTTCACTTCCTGTCTTCTTATAGCATAACACCCTTCCACACCCTGAAAAACAGATATGCGAGAGGAAATCTTCCTAAGGAGGATGTAAACAGCAATGCTGCCAAATACAGTTTCTAACCCTTGGCAGTTCTTTATTAAAAAAATAAAATAAAAAAAAGTGTTGGTTTTGCGGTTTGTGTCTCCATTGAAAAAGGTAAGGAGTCATCTCCCCAATGGCTACACTGACAGCTGTAAAAACCTGACAGATGTACTAACTATGCAACACTCTATTGAAAACAAAATGAAAGATTCCAGGCTGAAGCTGAGCTTTATAAATACACTGAGCTGCCGGAATCCACATGCTGTATGTTTTTTTTTTTTTTTCATTCAAGGCCAACACTGGAAGTTATATTCCACTAATTATTTATCCTCTCAAAAGGTCCCTTACACTTGTCTTTTCATTCCTGCTGACTGATTATTCAATGTCCACTGGAGGCTAGACCAGGCAAAAAAAGAAGAGTAATAAGGTAAATATGGAATAGAAATGTTTTCCAGCGTTGCTTCTAATGTCGGAAATGGTGCAAGGAGACTGCTCAATATGCGAGAAACATCCCAGAATTTCATCAGCGCTTTGCGTAGGATTTACAATAGAACTACTGAGCTTCAGTACTTCAGAGACCTGGAACAACAATGGAGATCAGTTCCAACTTCTCTCTGACTTTAGTGGCTTGATATTTGTTTGAGGTTAATGACTTGAAAATATTTAATCCAGAAATAACCAGGCAATTAGCATTTTCAGGTGGTGGTCAGCAATGACAACCTACATAACTAGTCTACCTAGTGAAATTAAATTTATAACAAAAATACCCTATCCCCATGGAACTCCAGATGGGGACTGTTAAGAATAAACAGACTTCTGATGGAGACAATACGGTTGATTTACTAAAGGCAAATAGACTGCACTTAGGCAGGCCATACACAGAGAATTTTCTTTGTTGACAGGGGAATCCCGCTGAGCCATTGTATTCTCCCGGTGGGGAACCCGTCTGTGCCGGGAGAAGACTTATTTGCTAGCAGCTATACCAGCCACTAGCGATAATTGTATACAAAATCCAGCAGGTTGCCCATACGTGGTTCGAAGCTCAGCTGGGTTCTGCTGTCTATGGTAGAGGTAGGCAACCTCAGCCCTCCAGCTGTGCTGAAACTACAATTCCCATGAGGCATTGCAAGCCCCTGACAATCACAGCCATGACTCCTAGAGGCATGATGGGATTTCTACTTTCACCACAGCTGGAGAGCCGAGGTTGCCTACCCCTGGTCTATGGCCTGCCTTAAAATGCAGTTGTTCCAGAGTTTAGTAGAGGAGAAGCTCTGCTGACTTCCATCATCTGATTGTGTGCAAGCAAAAATGCATGTGATTGGGTATTCTTTGCAAAGTGAAGCTTTACCTCATTTACTAAGCTCTGGAGCAACTGCACTTGTACAGTTTATTTGCCTTTAGTAAATCTACCCCAATGATATGTTCATATGTAGCAAACGGCGAGCATTGGCATGCGGCATTCCAGCTATATTGATTATTAGCCAACACCTACCCAACATGGTACAACAGTAGTGTATATAGGTTTTGTGCTGCCCTAGGCCTGACTAAACTCATGACCCACCCAATTTCAATATGACCCATCCCTTCCTGTCAAGGCCACACCTCTTTCTGTTTAAGACCACCCTGAAATTTTCGAATGGGGACACTAGTTTTGAGGGCCTGCGGGGAGGGGGGGCAATGGATTCCCTTAATTTGCATAGATTTCCTCTCACTTCCTGTTTGGCTATGGGGCAGGAAGTGAAGGGAAATCTCTGCAATGGGACAGGGATGGTAAAAAATAAACTGACAGGGGCTCTAATCCTCCCTTACTCTACTCAAAATGAAAAAAAAAAGTGTTGCCTATAGCTCTACTTTAAGCACAAATTTCTGATAATTTTAAGGAGAGGACTAAGAAGATATAACCATGCCAATGGTGCAGCAGAAAACATAGCACAGTGAGGAAGGTTTGTGGTCCAGGATGATAGGACAGTCAAAATTAGAAGCAGCGTCCGTCCCCCGCCCTCACAGTTGCAGAATGCCGGCCGCCCGCATACTGGAAGCAATGCGGCCGCTTTATGGGGGCGCTAGACTAATTTGCCTCTTAGCCCAGTCTGCCCCATAAGACTGGCGCTACTCTAACAGTGTAGCGCAAGCCGGCGGGGACTCTTTCCGTGCTGCCCCCCTGCAAAGTGCTGCCCTAGGCCTGGGCCTTGTTGGCCTAGTCCAGTATACAGCGTTGTGGTACATACCATATTTTCTATTGTTGGATTGCAAGCATGGAGTTGGCTCAACATAAGCAAGTTGGAGCACAGAGCATTGTCTTCATCAGAGGTCTGTATAACTTAGGAGGACCAAGGAAGATTAAGATATTTTTTTTAACCCAATTACAATGATATATTTGTTCTCATGTTAAGCCATTTGTAGCCACATCGGGCAACAAACTCAATACATACATAGCTGCCAACCATCCTGACATAAATTGGTCCCTAGTTATCACATTTAATCTGAACTGAAAATCTGATTCAAGCATATCAACCATCGCTGGAAAATGATGAATTGCTAAAACAGCCACAATTCGTCTCCTCTTGAACATAACTGATCCATATCTGACACCTGCCGGGACAACGTATGGTACATTCCCCAGCAAATCCATCACAGACTGAAGAGTTCACTTCCTCCATCTGTTGTCACATTGAAATCACACAATGTCCCTCTACATCGGGACATACTGCACAATAACACACTGCTTTATGTCATGCCTTGGTCTAACAATGAGCTGATACTAATTGATGTTTAAAGATGGTCATTTAGAGAAAATTCTTTCTACTAGTCTACCCAATTGAGAAGCATCCAGAACAATTCTTCATCCTTCGCAAAAGTTCCAGGCTTGTGTCCCTGATTGCACTCTCCAAGTATGAGGCTTTGTGGTTTACCTTCTAAAGGAAAAATATAAAAAATCTTCAGGTTAAAATACAGCCGCTTGCCCTATAGAAAGTAAGTTTGGTGAGTTTTATGGTCCTTATAAAACCATTATATTTATCCAATAATATTCAGGCTCTGTGCACACATCGGTGTGCATGTTCACACTTTTTTCATGCGTTGATAAAAGTTGAGTTAAAGGGGTTGTAAAGGTTTCATTTATTTTATTCTTTAAATAAAAACCATACCATACTTACCTCCACTGTGTAGTTCGTTTTGCACAGAGTGGCCCCAATCCTCGTCTTCTGGGGTCCCTCGGCGGCTGTCTCCGCTCCTCCCCGCAAGAGCTAACCCCCCTCTGGGAAGCTCTCTCCCAAGGGGGTTAGCTTGCGGGCATGCTCCCGTGTGATACACTCGGCGGCCATAGCCGCCGAGTGTATCACTCAGCCCCGCACCCCGGCGCACCGCTTCATTGATTTGATTGACAACAGCGGGAGCCAATGGCTGCGCTGCTATCAATCATCTAATGAAGAGCTGGGGGAAAGCAACGCGGGATCGCGCCCACTGAGATTCTGGGCTCAGGTAAGTAAAACGGGGGCTCGGGGGGGCCAGAAAGTGCAAGGTGTTTTTTCACCTTAATGCATAGAATGCATTAAGGTGAAAAAACACAAAGCTTTACAACCCCTTTAAGGCAGTTCTTCCACTTGGAATAAACCCCTAACAAGCCATAACATAAGAAAAATGCACTGTGTTGGCTGGTACACCACTGGACACTGTGTTGGCTAGTGGTGAACTGTCCAACGCAGTGCACCACAAGGCACACAGCATTCATTTCTGTGTGTTGTAGTGCTCTGAAGGGGAGGTGAGCTGGTTCATGCTGTATATGTGCCTTAGGGTTGTCATTCTGAAATAACTGCTAAACACTATATACACTGCTCAGCCATAATGTTTTGACCACTGATAGGTTAGGTGAATAACACTGATTATCTCATTACACTGGCATCTGAAAGTCAGGCAGCAAGTAAAGATGTTGTCCCTGAAGTTGATGTTTTGAAAGCAGAAAAAATATGTATCACAGTTTATTGCGTATGGGGCTGCGTAGCTGCAGACCTGTCAGGGTGCCCATGCTGACCTGTGTCCACAATCAAAAGCACCCACAATAGGCACATCAGAACTGGACCACAGAGCAAAGGAAGAAGGTGGCCTGGTATGATGAATCACGTTTTCTTTTACATCATGTGGATGGCCGAGTGCGTTTGCATCGCTTAATTTGGGAAGAGATGGCACCAGGATGGCAGAATGGACCTTGGGTCCTGCCATTCATGTGGATGTTACTTTAACATGTACCACCTACCTAAACATTGTTGCTGACCCAGTACACCCCTTCATGGAAACGGTATTCGCTAATGACAGTAGAGCCATACTGCAAAAGTGGTTCAAGAATGGTTTGAGGAACCCAAGACTGAGTGCAAGGTGTTGGCTTTGCCTCCAAACTCTACGAATCTCAATCCAATTGAGTGTCTGTGGGATGTGATGGAAAAAAAAAGTCTGATACATGGAGGCCTCACCTCGCAACTTAAAGGACTTAAAGGATCTGCGACCGACAGCCTGATGCCAGACACCACAGCATACCTTCAGAGGTCTAGCGGAGTCCTAGCCTTAACAGGACGGGGCTGTTTTTTTGTGGTAAAAGAGGAATCTACTCAATATTAGGTAGGTGGTCATAAAGTTATGACCAATTGATGTACACAAAGGAGTGGAGCAAGCACTGTGGTTGAACTCTAGGCAGATATTAAAGACAATATACTGTATTTGTGATATATAAATGTATCTATATATATATATATATATATATATATATATACATATACATACACACACAGGGCTTTTTTCAGCGGGAACGCGGGGGAACGCAGTTCCGGCACCTCCAGCACTGAATGTATGTACTGGAAAAGGGTGCTGGAGGGTCTATTGATGCTAACTGCTGGGGTATCTATTGTCGCTGGTGGGATCTGTTTTGGGGTGGGGGTCTAATGTTGCTGGGTAAACCTACTGTTGCTGGTGGAGGGTCTTATCTTTCTGGGGGGTTAATTGTTGCTGGGTGGGATCTACTGTTGAGGGAGAAGTCTATTATTGCTGGCTGCTGGAGAGTCTATTATTTCTGGCTGCTGGAGAGTCTATTGATGCTGGCTGCTGGAGAGTCTATTGATGCTGGCTGCTGGAGAGTCTATTGATGCTGGCTGCTGGAGAGTCTATTGATGCTGGCTGCTGGAGAGTCTATAGATGCTGGCTGCTGGAGAGTCTATAGATGCTGGCTGCTGGAGAGTCTATTGATGCTGGCTGCTGGAGAGTCTATTGATGCTGGCTGCTGGAGAGTCTATTGATGCTGGCTGCTGGAGAGTCTATAGATGCTGGCTGCTGGAGAGTCTATAGATGCTGGCTGCTGGAGAGTCTATTGATGCTGGCTGCTGGAGAGTCTATTGATGCTGGCTGCTGGAGAGTCTATTGATGCTGGCTGCTGAGAAATCTGTTATTTCTGCTAGGGGTCTATTGTTGCTGGGGTGGGGTCTATTGTTTCTCATTGGAAGGAATCTGTTTTACTATCTTTGTTGTTTTCATGAACAAATTTCATAGAAATTACTGAGTAGCACAAAATACTTGGTTCTGCATTCTGTGAAAGGTGCTGTACTGTGAGGTGGGTAGGGGGTGGAACCAAGGGGCGGTGCTCAGAGACGGGTAGGGGGAGGAGATGAAGTGTGACTCGGAAGGGTGGAGTTCCTGCACTTATTCCCTGAGAAAAAAAGCCCTATATATATATATATTATATATATACACATCTATATCTATAGATATATATCTATATATATACACATCTATATCTATAGATTTATATATCTATGGATATATCTATATCTATTGAATAAAGGGGTCACATTATGGGGCCACTTTCCTGAGATTGCGGCCTCCCTAGCCCAAATTAATAAAAAATTAGGTTAGATTGGCAGCAGTAGTTTAGTTTAGTCAGGAAAATGGAAAAAATATTGCGCTAAATGTAAAAACTAAAAAACAAGAAACAAAAAGCAGCTACACAACAATGTGACGAAAATTGTAAACGTGATAGAAATAAAAAAGTAGCGCTGGTAATTAAGGAAAAAACAAATAAATGTCTCTCAAAATATATAGTGAAAAATAAATGAATATCACACCAACCTAAAGGGATGTGTATGAGTTCACTATAAACTCCATAAAAAACAACATATGTAATCGTGAAGGAAAAAGAAAAACATGTGCAGTGTCCGTCAAAATAACCCGTGAAGGCACAATGCAAGGAAGGACATGTAGGCTGTAGGTCGGTATAGGAGAGATTCGACCACCAAAGACCACCAAAGACCCCCGAAGGGGGTAACTGAATGATGCAGAGTAACTCCAGGTAAGCCCTCTCCAAATCCCATGCAGAAAAGAAAGAGACAAGGCTCCAATGGTGCAGGTCAAAAGGGTAGTATACGGTTTTATTGGAATAAAACCACAAAAATAAACATAAAACGTGATCACAGATAAGAATAAAAGGATGCCCCAGTAGAAGTCTTATGTAGACGAAACGCGTAGGGCTTGGTACGCCACTCCCCATATTGCTTTGTTTTATTCTTATCTGTGATCACGTTTTATGTTTATTTTTGTGGTTTTATTCCAATAAAACCGTATACTACCCTTTTGACCTGCACCATTGGATCTTTGGTGGTCGAATCTCTCCTATACCAATTGGAAACAGGGTGATACCCTAGGAGTTCAGGTTCGTTGTATCCATTGGGGATATCCATCCAAGGTTCGGATCTAAGGATCGTCGAGTCGTAATGGCCAAGATTCCAGCAGCTTAGGAGTCATCAGACAAGCCGACTGGTCCTGTGGCTGGATCTCCCATGCTTACATGATCTGCTACCTCGGTAGGCAGATCCACGGACTCTGGTAAGAGTGTTTAATCTATCTCCTATAGTCGGAAGATGTTTTTTCCTTGATGACCTACAGCCTACATGTCCTTCCTTGCATTGTGCCTTCACGGGTTATTTTGACGGACACTGCACATGTTTTTCTTTTTCCTTCACGATTACATATGTTGTTTTTTATGGAGTTTATAGTGAACTCATACACATCCCTTTAGGTTGGTGTGATATTCATTTATTTTTCACTATATATTTTGAGAGACATTTATTTGTTTTTTCCTTAATTACCAGCGCTACTAGTTTAGTCAGGAGCCTGTCCCTTTAAGGGGCTAGATTACAGCTAGTCAGGAAGAGCCAATGGGGGTTCAGGGAATTTTCGGGAATTATAGGGATTGGCTATAAAAGGGCCAGCAGGTGCAGGGTTCTTCCTCTTTCCGGCGGACAGCAAAGAAGATTTGAGCTCGAGCTGTGAAGACGTTTCTCTTACCTGATGGAAGCTCTGGTGATGCAGCTGTTGGAGAAGGCAGGCAGCTCAGGAGGAGAGGCATGGCTGAGACATTGCATGGCGTCAGCTCCGGAGGAGGAGGCACTGCTTATGGAGCAAGAGGGAGGAGGCTTGGCAGTGGGCGGCGAGCTGATGGAGGACACAGATACAGGGCGGGGTGTTCCTGTGCCCGCACCGCCTGCAAGAGCAAGGAGAAGCGCGCCTCCAGAGCGAGAAGGACGGGCTGCGGAAGAAGCTGAAGAGACTCGTGTGCCTCAAGGGAAGCCAAGGGAAGATGGCGGCGGCGTGACATCACGGTGCCGCCGCGGAGGTCAGAAGAGGTGGACTTGTTCGCAGTCGCCAGCAGGAAGAAGCGGACAGTGTGGCCAGCTCCAGCAGGCTGCACAGGACACAAGGGGGAGACAGCTTGTGCAGCAGACTCCCAGGCAGCAGCGCGTATCATCGCAGCAAGGCACTCAGCATGCAGAGGTGCCCCAACAGGTGCTAGGTGTGCAGACTCCACAGGTTGCAGGTGTTACAGGCTCCAGCAGGTGGTGAGTTGACTCAATTACATGTGTATCTGGTTTGGTAGGTTCACTGTCTTCTTTAATTCAATCACTGTCCAAAGTGTCAGCTCCTGCTGTGTCTTCAGCTTCCCTGGTCTCTCTGTCTGTTAACCCTTCTGTTTCCTATCATACTCCTGTGTTGTCTAATCTTCCTGTTAGTTTATCCTCTCAACAAGAAAAAAGTACTGTTAGTGTTTTACAGTCAGTTAGGTTAGCCCCTCATTACAGACAGCTGTGCATGCTAAAATCCATGTACCTGAGACATATATGAAAGATGTCATGCCTTGTGAGATGTCCCCTTTAGGATATCATTTAAATGCAAATATTAAAGCCAAAATTTAGGTGGACATTCTCTCCCTTCTGCCTGCTCATAAGGATTTCATGGACAGAGCTGACAAGAGGGGTGAGGAGAGAAGTGAGGAGGAAAGGCGCAGGGTGATCCCTAGGTCATGTAAACAATTGGCTGCAAGCCTTTTTGTATTTATTCTGGTATAATGGCGGAAAAGCACCCAGAGCGGTGTGGGGGACTTTTCCAACATTTGTTCATATCCTAGAAGCCTACAAAAATTTTGGTGGCCTGGGTTGGTTCTATTATGACGAATTCTTTTGTCAGAAATTGTCCATTCACCCGTCACTTAGGTGGGGTATGAAAGATGTGGGCCTGTGGCTCAATTTGATATTTCCGCAGAAGCAGGTAGCACCTAGGCAACTCACTGTTAACACTTCCACGGCGGCCTTTAGAAAAGGCTGCTGTTTTGCATTTAATGATAGTCAATGCCGCTGGAATAATTCTTGCAAATACAGAAATGAATGTTCCATCTGTGCGGGGACGCACCCAGCGGCAAAAATGTTTTAAGAGAAATGCAGCTGCAGGTTCTAGCCAGGCGCAGCATATTTTGGTAAGGGATAAGTTATGTAAGGAACTAAGGATTGCGGGGCCCTTTTGAGCACCCCCCTTTTTGTAATTTTCGGATTTCCCCATTGGGAGTAGTGCCCAAACGGGAACCTAATGAATTTCGTATTATACACCATCTATCCTTTCCTAAAGGTGATTCATTGATTGATGATATTGATAGGAACCTATGTTCCATGTCTTATGCTATGTTTGAGGAAGCGATTGGTAAGATCAGGTTGTTTGGCCCGGGGGCGTTGTTGGCGAAGGCTGACATAAAATCAGCTTTTCGGCTCTTGCCCGTTTCCCCGGAGGCCTTTAATTCCTTGGGTTTTTATTTTGAGGGACAGTACTTTTTTGACATGTATCTCCCAATGGGGTGTTCGTTGTCTTGCTCATACTTTGAAACATTTTCCACATTCCTTCACTGGATACTTGGCATTCGGTCCGGGTTTGATAGTACAGTGCACTATTTAGATTTCTTATTTGTTGGTCCAGCAGACTCTAGTTTATGTTCGGACTTGTTGCTATAATTTCAAGCTATGTCTCTTGAATTTGGCATCCCGTTGGCGGAGGAAAAAACTTGCTGGCCCAGGACTTTGTTGGAATTTTTGGGCATTGAGATAGATACCCGCAGTATGGAATTCCGTTTGCCAGCGGAAAAATTGAATAAAATAAAATGGTTGATCGCGACGGTGTTGCAAAAGAAGATACTTTTGAAAGAAATGTAGTCACTCTTGGGTGTTCTGGCATTTGCGTGCAGAATCATGCCTGTTGGCAGGAATTTTTCACGTCGGCTTTACCTGTTTTTTTCGGGCTCGAAATCTCCCTTGGATCATGTTAGGATAGCTACCCCTATTAAAAAGGATTTGATGGTTTGGGCTAGCTTTCTTGATTGTTATAATGGTAAGTCCTTGTTTCAGGCCGAATTTGTTGTGGCACGGGATTTTTGTCTGTTTACAGATGCGGCTGGCTCCAAAGGTTTTGGAGCCATCTGGAGATCGCATTGGTGCTGTGCGGCTTGGCCGGAGTCCTGGGTGAGATCAGGAGCTACCAAGAATGTGGTATTGCTAGAGTTGTTTCCAATTTTAGTGGCACTGGAGTTGTGGGGCTCAGAGTTTGCTAATAGGCTCATCTTGGTGGAAACTGATAACAAAGGTGTGTTATATGCAGTGAATTGTCTCTCGTCTAGTTCTTGGTTGGTAATCAAAATCTTGCGTCAGGTGGTCTTCAGATGCCTCAAATTTAACATCTGGTTGAAGGCTAGGTATACTGCGGGGATATTGAAAAACATTCTCTATCTCGTTTTCAGGTGGAGCGTTTTCGTAGTTTGCTTTCGGAGGCGGACGCAGTTGGCATCCTGTGCCCGGCCTATTTGTGGGAGATGATCTGAGTGCTGTGACAGATGCTATTAGGGGCTCCTTAGCTCCTAAGACTTGGTCAAGTTATGCTGCAGCTTGGAGCAGCTGGATAGCCTTTGCCAGTACTGAAGGTTTTCAGTTTAATTGACCTTCTGAGGGTGCTATTTTGGCTTTTCTGTCCAGTTTAATGTGGCAGCAATTTTCACATAGTCATGTGACAAAAATGTTGGCCGGCATATCATTTTTCTTCCGTTTCTTAGGTCTGAGACCTTGTACTTCTTATTTTTCTGTAAAACAGGCGCTGAAGGGGTTCAAGAGATTGACTTTCGTCACAGATGACAGAAGACCGATCTCTCTTGACATTCTCAGTGGCTTTTGCAGAATTACTTCAGTTGTCTGTTTTTCCTCTTACTATACTTTATTTACTTTATTATTTAGGACAGCCTTTGTTCTTGCCTTTTTTGGGGCGTTCCGTATCTCGGAATTAGTTCCGGGAAGCAAGCAGGGTGGTTCTGGAATTCGATTTGATCGGGTGTTCATGTGTGGCTGCAGCATTCCAAAACGGATCAATGTGGCAAGGGCAGATGGGTTCATCTAAGGGAGCACGATGATGTTTTCATGTGCCCAGTAGCCTTAGTTAAGCAATTCATGGGACTTAGGCCTCCCGGGGGGGGATTTTTTCTCACTCACGTTAATTTGTTGCCCCTGACGAAGTACCAATTCGATGCAGTCCTAAAGAAGAGTTTGGGTAGCATGGGATTAAGTAATTTCAGGTTTTCCTCCCACTCCTTTCGGATTGGCGCAGCCTCGGAGGCGGCTCGATCGGGTGTCCCGGAATCGGATATTAAAGCAATGGGGAAGTGGAAGTCGAAATGTTTTAAGTTATATGTTCGTCCTAATTTGTTTGTTTCATTTTAGGTACCCAACACACAGTTTGGATTATGGGGCACTCATTTATTTATTGGGCTCAAAAAAGAGCGGCTCAACGCAGCTATTCACCGAATTTGTCTCTGCACCCGGACTCTTTTTGGTTGTTTTGGAAAGGTATAAGAGGCCTTCAGTGGTTTCAACTGAACTTTCATTTATCTAGGTTGTGTCACCTATGGCCTTTGCCATCTATCCTGATAATTCACTTGGGAGGTAATGATTTGAGAAACGTTAAAACATTAGACTTGCTGTTCATGATCAAGCAAGACTTGCATCGCTTCAGTACGACTTTCCCAGGTACAACGTTAGTTTTTTCTGAGGTGGTTCCTCGTCTTTCATGGCTCTCCTCTGCACAGAGGAGGGTTATGGAAAAAATGAGGAAAAGAGTCAATAGGGCTCTTGAAAAGTTCATGCCCCCCATAGTCGTATCGGCATGTGGACTTGGAAGGGGGTTATCCAGGTCTATACAGACTGGATGGTGTTCACTTATCCGAAGTGGGTAATGATATCTTTAATGTGGGTTTGCAGAACATGATTGAGAAGGCCGCGACGCTTGGGGTGGGCCGGTCTTGATGCTCAAGACCGGCGTGTGGGGACTGTTATTTATATTTGAAGTTGTGCTACTGCTCGAGTTCTAATAACTGAGCAGGTAGAAATGTTATTTGAATATTTATGAAGTTTTGATTGGTAATAAAGATTTATGGAAAATTATTTGTGAAAAACCAATAAAGGTGTCGCGGCCAAGTTTTTGCCAAATAAAATGTTTCAGGTGTTTAAGTAGTTGTATCTGGGGAAGTTTTGGTCTGGGCGGGTGTGGCCTGCAATCTCATGAATAAAGGGGTCACATTATGGGGCCACTTTCCTGAGATTGCGGCCTCCCTAGCCCAAATTAATAAAAAATTAGGTTAGATTGGCAGCAGTAGTTTAGTTTAGTCAGGAGCCTGTCCCTTTAAGGGGCTAGATTACAGCTAGTCAGGAAGAGCCAATGGGGGTTCAGGGAATTTTCTGGAATTATAGGGATTGGCTATAAAAGGGCCAGCAGGTGCAGGGTTCTTCCTCTTTCCGGCGGACAGCAAAGAAGATTTGAGCTCCCTCCCTCCCGCCCCAGTCGCGATCACTTTTATGTGGTGGGTCACCCTGGATCCAGGGGGGACTGTTATTTATATTTGAAGTTGTGCTACTGCTCGAGTTCTAATAACTGAGCAGGTAGAAATGTTATTTGAATATTTATGAAGTTTTGATTGGTAATAAAGATTTATGGAAAATTATTTGTGAAAAACCAATAAAGGTGTCGCGGCCAAGTTTTTGCCAAATAAAATGTTTCAGGTGTTTATTTAAGTAGTTGTATCTGGGGAAGTTTTGGTCTGGGCGGGTGTGGCCTGCAATCTCAAGATATATATAAATGTATATCTATACACACACAGTTGTGTGAAACAATATTTGCCCCTTTACTGATTTTTTATTTTTTTTTGTATATTTCTCACACTTAAACGATTAAGATCATCAAACAAATTTTAATATTACACAAAGATAACCTGAGTAAATCCAAGATGCAGTTTTTAAATTGTTATTTCATTTAAGTGAAAAAAAGCTGTTCAAACCTGCCTAGCCCTATGTGGAAAAGTACTTGCCCCCTCCCATGGTGAATCATGAATGAACTGTGATTAACCACAATTTTTTGGAAAGCTGAGGTAAATTTCACTTGCCACACCCAGGCCTGATTACTGCCAGACCTGTTGAATCAAGAAATCACATAAATAGAAGCTGTCTTACAAAGTGAAGCACGCTAACAGATCACAAAAACCCACACATCATGCCACAATCTAAAAAAAATCAAGAGAAGATTAGACACAAAGTAATGTACATGTATCGTTCTATGAAGGGTTTTCAAAGCCATTTATAAGGCTTCGGAACTCCAGTGAACCATGGAGAAGAGCCATTATCCACAAATGGAGATAACTTGGAACAGTGGTGAACCTTCCCAGAAGTGGCCAGCCTACAAAAATTACTCCAAGAGCATGACGATGACTCATCCAGGAGGTCATAAAAGAACCCAAAGAAAAGAACTTGCCTCAGGTAAGATCAGTGGTTATGATTCAACAATAAGAAAGAGACTGGGCAAAAATGGCATCCATAGGAGAGTTCCCAGGCCAAAGCCACTGCTGACCAAAAAGAACACAAAGGCTCATCTCACATTTACCAAAAAACATCTTAATTATCCTCAAGACTTTTAGGTAATTCTGTGGACTGATGAGACAAAAATGTATCTTTTTGGAAGGTGTGCGTCCCGTTACATCTGGCATAAAACGAATACAGCATTTCACAACAAGATCATACCAACAGTCAGACATGGTAGTGGTAGTGGGATGCTCTGGGGCTGCTTTGCACCTTCAGGACCTGGACAACTTACAATAATTGATGGAACCATGAATTCTGAGCTCTACCAAAAAATCCTAAAGTAGAATGTCCGGCCATTAGTTCATGACCTCAAGCTCAAGTACACTTGTGTTTCGGATCATTGTCCTGCTGCATAACCCAACAGCAAGTCCACCTCCAAATGGTTCAAACAGAGCAAAATTTTAGGTTTTGGAGTGGCCTAGTCAAAGCCCGGACTTAAATCCAATTGAGATGCCGTATCTTGACCTTACTGCACCTTACTGCTGTATCATGACCTTACTCCTGTACCTGCTGGAAAACCCTCCAATGTGGCTGAATTAAAACAATTCTGCAAAGAAGAGTGGGCCAAAATTGCTCCACAGCAATGTGAACTGCTCATTGGTAGTTATCGCAAACGCTTGATTGCAGTTGTTGACGCCAAGGGTGGCACAACCAGTTATTAGGTTTAGTGGGGAATTACTTTTTCACATAAAGCCAGGCAGGTTTGAACAGCTTTTTTGCCTTCTTCATTTAAAAACTGCATTTTGTATTTACTCGGGTTACCTTTGTGTAATAATAAAAATTTGTTTGATGATTCAAGTCATTTTAGTGCGATAAATATGCAAAAAATAAATAAAAAGGGGTAAATACTTTTTCACACAACTGTATATATACACACACACACGCACATACACTATATTGTCAAAAGTATTGGGACACCTGCCTTTACACGCACAACTTTAATGGCATCCCAGTCTTTGTCTGTAGGGTTCAATATTGAGTTGACCCACCCTTTGCAACTATAACAGCTTCAACTCTTCTGGGAAGGCTGTCCACAAGGTTTAGGAGTGTGTCATAATTTTTCCAGAAGCGCATTTGTGAGGTCAGGCACTGATATGGACGAGAAGGCCTGGCTTGCAGTCTCCACTCCAAGTCATCCCAAAGGTGTTCTATCTGGCTGAGGGTAGGACTCTGTGCAGGCCAGTCAAGCTCCTCCACCCCAAACTTGCTCATCCATGTCTTTATGGACCTTGCTTTGTGCACTGGTCTAAATCATTTGGGGGGGGATGCTTGGGGGATCCCTTTTAGGGGTTGGGCTTGGCCCGTTAAGTCCAGTGAAGGGAAATCTTAAGGTGTCAGCATACCAAGACATTTTGGACAATTTCATGCTCCCAACTTTCTGGGAACAGTTTGGGGATGGCCCCTTCCTGTTTCAAAATGACTGTGCACCAGTGCACAAAGCAAGGTCCATAAAGACATGGATGAGCGAGTTTTGGGTGGAGGAACTTGACTGGCCTGCACAGAGTCCTGACCTCAACTGATAGAACATCTTTGGGAGGAATTAGAGCGGAGACTGCATGCCAGGCCTTCTAGTACACATCAGTGACTGACCTCACAAATGCGCTTCTGGAAAAATGGTCAAACACTCCCATAGACACATCCCTAAACCTTGTGGACAGCCTTCCCAGAAGAGTTGAAGCTGTTATAGCTGCAAAGGGTGGGCCAACTCAATATTGAACCCAACAGACTAAGAGTGGGATGCTGAGTTCACATGCGTGTAAAAGCAGACATCCCAATACTTTTGACAATATAGTGTATATAATTACAGTGTGTGAGTGTGTGTGTATATATATATATATATATATATATATATATACATATATATATATACATATTTTTTTTTTTTCATGTATTCTTTTTATAAATTCTGTTTCTTCTGTCCTGCAATTGGCTTTGATTAAGGTCCCTGAGTGGTCTGCAACACGTAAGCCACTTATGTCTTTGCTTGCCTGGCTTCAATAAAGATGACGTTTTAACCAGATGAAGCTTATCGAGAGCTGGCACCTTGGCGGTGGCACTTGATATTCCTTAACTTATTAGAAGGAACTGCTGTGCAGCTGCTGCAGCCCTGAGTGCGATCACTGCGGTGAGCTGTCCCTGCTAATGCCTATTCCACCCTGTGGCTTTTAGTTACAGCTCTATCAAAAGCAATGATTACATATTTTCCAGTGAACACACCAGGTGAGAATCAGAATGTGTAGGGTCAGGATCAGAGTCAGTGAACCTGTTAGTGACTCAAATACAAAAAGGAAACAAAAACACTAATAAGGTAACAGGTAGAAAACTTGATACTTGGGAAATAGTGGCAGATTAATTCAAGTATATCTAAAAGAAACATTTTTCATTTTGGATACAATAGTTGAAGGTCAAAACACAATCATACATATTTTTTCCTGGGTCACACTGGTGAGATTTCCCCATTACTTCCTGTCCCATAGATACAACATGAAGCTAGAAGGTACTGTATTTTTCCTAGTCACCACTCACCACAACAAGTGTCCTAACTGCAGTGGCGGCTGGTGCTCAAAATTTTTGGGAGGGCGCAAACAAACTGAAAAAAATAAAAACATCAATTGCAGCCACTGTGCCCATCAAACGCAGCCACTGTGCCCACCAAACGCCGCCAGTTTGCCCCCTCAAATGATGCCAGTTTCCCCATCAAATGCAGCCAGTTTCCCCCTCAAATGCAGCCAGTTTGCCCCCTCAAATGCAGCCAGTTTGCCCATCAAATGCAGCCAGTTTCCCCATCAAATGCAGCCAGTTTCCCCTCATATGCAGCCAGTTTCCCCTCATATGCAGCCAGTTTCCCCTCATATGCAGCCAGTTTCCCCTCATATGCAGACAGTTTCCCCTCATATGCAGACAGTTTCCCCTCATATGCAGACAGTTTCCCCTCATATGCAGCCAGTTTCCCCTCATATGCAGCCAGTTTCCCCTCATATGCAGCCAGTTTCCCCTCATATGCAGCCAGTTTCCCCTCATATGCAGCCAGTTTCCCCTCATATGCAGCCAGTTTCCCCTCATATGCAGCCAGTTTCCCCTCATATGCAGACAGTTTCCCCTCATATGCAGCCAGTTTCCCCTCATATGCAGCCAGTTTCCCCTCATATGCAGCCAGTTTCCCCTCATATGCAGCCAGTTTCCCCTCATATGCAGACAGTTTCCCCTCATATGCAGACAGTTTCCCCTCATATGCAGACAGTTTCCCCTCATATGCAGACAGTTTCTCCTCATATGCAGACAGTTCGCCCCCCCCCCCCTGCCCGGCACTTACCTTTCTCGGGTCAGCACCGTCCTCCTCCGAGTCCTCAATGTCTTCTCCTGTCCTCGATGTCATCTCTTCTATGATTGGACGCCTGATAGGCGTCCAATCACAGCGGGTCGCTTCAGCCAATCAGGTGACCGGTAACCAGACCTGGTGCACCTGATTGGCTGAGAGGCGGGTCAGTGTTAGGGAAGCGATTCCCTAACACAGCATTGTTTAAACAGGAACGCACAGCCTGTGCGCCCTCTGTTTAACCATTTGGAAGCCCATTAGAGCCCACAGGCTCTAATCGGGAAGCGTATTAGAGCCCACAGGGGGCCGGACAGTTGAATAGTGGGCGGCAGCGGCGACAATAGATAGATTCATGCGATGCATGAATCTATCTATTGTTGAGTGACGGGTGCAGGAGAGAGGGGGCGGCGCTCCTGCGCCCACTATGGACGCACCGCCACTGCCTAACTGGAAGATTTCCCTTCTACTCCTGGTTGAGAATTTTTCAGCATTTTAAGTCCCAGGGACAATGGTGAGGGTTATCACCAATCGGGATACTGACAGCGATAAAAACCTTTATTGAGCTGACATATGGCTGCCTGTCACCTTAAGAAAGGAGTCTGTTGTGGCCCTTAAACGTAGCTGGGTTATGGTTTATTCTGCATTATTCTCGCAATATGACCTCATTAAAATCTTGAGGTCGACTGGTTGAGCACTGGCTTTCTCTTCAAATGGTTATGGACAGTGTCAGCCTAAGTCTTGCACTCCTGACTTATGCCGCGTACACACGATCAGAAATTCCGACAAGAAAAGTCCGATGTGAGCTTTTTGTCTGAAATTCCGACCATGTGTATACTCCATCTGACTTTTTCTGTCGGAATTTCCGCCAACAAAAGATTGAGAGCAGGTCCTCTATTTTCTGACGGAAAAAGTTTCTATCGGAAAATCCGCTGTATGCAATTCCGACGTGCAAAAAAAATGCATGCTCAGAATCAAGCAGAAGAGCCGAACTGCCTATCGAACTTCATTGATCTCGGCACGTCGTACGTCTTGTACGTCACCGCGTTCTTGATGATCGGAATTTCCGTCAAGATTTGTGTGACTGTGTGTATGCAACACAAGTTTGGGCCAACATTCCGTCAGAAAAAATCCACGGTTTTCTTGTCGGAATTTCCGATCGTGTGTACGCGGCATAAGGCCCGGTTCTCTGCTTTGAACGGCATTCGATTAGCATGACATGTGAATTAAACCTGCTTTCTATGAAGCCGGTTCATATATGACTGATGTAGCAGCAGTGCAAATTCACTGCGAATTTAAAGAGTCTTGTGCGTTTTTTGAGCACTGCAGCGTGGTTCAGATGTGAACTTCAGGCTATTGCCTTCTATTGGAATGCATTACACATCGTATCAGTTTTGAACACAAATTCGATCATAAAAAAAACAGCGTGTGGGTCCCCTTCTCAGTTCATACCAGGCCTTTGCACCAGTCAGGGACATAAAAAGGGGGCGGGGCCATCAGATGACCTCGCCAGATGGCCCCATCCCTTACCTATTTAAGAACTGTCACACGGCGGAGCAGCCAGACGGCGGTAGCCTTAGTCGCGGCCAGAGCTTTTTTTTTCCTTTTTTTCGATCCGGCGGTGGCGGCAGGTATCATGATTGACAATGGATCTACATTAGGGGATATTGTTTTTTTATTTTTAATAAAGGAATTTTCAAACTCTGTCTGTTTTTATTTATTTTTGACACTTTTTTGGGTGAATGAGTAGGGGTACAATGTACCCCATACTCATTAACATGGGGTGATCAGGATCTGGGGGATTCTGATAAGCCCCCTGCCCGAAAGCCACTGCCCAGGGTTGTGGGGAAGAGACCCTTGTCCCCATCAACACAGGGACAAGGTGCTTTGAAGTAGCAAAGGCCTCCCCCGCATCAAAGCATCTCCCCATGTTGAGAGCACGTGGCCTGGTATGGTCTAAGAGGACAGGGCTGCTCGCTTGTCCCCTCCCCCTTTTCTGGCCTGCCAGGCTGCGTGTTTGGATAAGGGTCTGGTATGGATTTTGGGGGGAACCCCACTCTACTTTTTTTTGTCTTCCTTTTGGTGTGAGGGTTCCCCTCAAAAATCAATACCAGACCTGATGAATAATCCGAGTAAGGGATGAGTAAGCTGATGAGTAATCCGTAAGGGATCTGTTGCTCTTTAACAACCAGCTAATGTAAAAAATGCCGGTGGCCGTCATCGGCTTCAAAAATTCACACATGAACCGCATCTAAAATCACAGCTGAACTGCTGAACAGCTGTTTAGGAAATTTGCAGTGAAAATGGAGGGTAAATTTGCACTGGACATGTGAACCTAGCCTCAAGCCGACCATAGAAGATGCGATTTTGTTTCCTGCAAACACAGGTCGCAGGACAGAAAATCACTCAATTACCCCATCAATTACATCAATTACCCCAGTTAGTGTTGATGAAGGAATCCCTACTGTGGTGCTATTGTGTTCTCCTGGCAGCGGGACAGGGGGAGCCATTCTAGCTTGGAGAACACACAGTGTAGGCTATAGCTGCTGGCAATAATCGCATGAAAAAATCCGACAGGCTGGTTGTACCCAAGTTGATTGATTAATCAACATGGGTACAATCGGCCTGCCCATACATGGTTTGAATCTCGGCCGGGTAAATTTGAATGAATTCAACTGTCTATTTAGTTGTTATCTTACATTACAATTTTAAAAAGAGTAGCTCGAAGAAAATGGGCCAGTTAAAGAAAAGCAACCTAACCAGAAATACATTGTGTTGTCAATGGGTAGCTATAGAGAAGCATGGGGAAAATCAAATCTGGGACATGCTGAGAGAGGCACCCAGCTCTTCATTTCACCTCTTTTAATAAATGAGTCAAATTTATTTTAACATATACTGTACATTACACTTCTTTCTGGTAAGCCTCTCTGATCTTCAGTTGGGCTCTTGCACTCCCCCTTCTCATCATCTATGCATGATCAAAGCTGCCTCGGTGCCCTGGAAGCTTGGTGACAGGACAATAGTTCTCTTAGAGCTCTTCTTCTTGAAGGCTGAAGCAGCACTTGCAAAGCCAGGTTCTGACTGGCAGCTAGCAAAGGCAAATCTGCATATTTCAGAACATGGCTCTGCAAAGTGATGAATAATATGAGCTTTGCATTGTACTGTGTATTATGGAATGAGGATATAGGAGGTCAGAAGAGAGTTCCAGGCACAAGGCCAGTTTTCTTAGTATCAGCTTCAGTGGCAATGAAACAGATACCAAAAAAAGTAGAGAACAAGTAAAATGAGCTTTGTGCAATGGGGAAACCAATGACATCGGCAATGAAACCGACACCAATAGTGGAAAGTGAGCAAAATTAGCTTTTTCTAGTTGGGGGCACTAATGACATCAGCACTAAAATTGGTAACATAAAAAGTGGAACATGCACAAGATTTGCGTATACAGTTAGGGTGCCATACAATACCATGTAACCTAGCATCCACCACTGACAAAAAAAAAAAGAAAGTGGAAGAACTGGGGCTGACAAAAACTCGGCCTAAGGTCACAGCACCTACATAGTCATAGTTGGCTTTATAGGGGCAAATCTCCCCTACACTGTGTGGCCCTATGACTGCAATGCTACAACATAATTCTCTGACCTTCCCTGCTCACCATTGAAGAATTTGGATAAACCAATTATAAATCTTTGGGTGTGGCAATTAGCACATCCTATGGCTGGAGCACCAGACAAACTCCTTGAGGAGGTCATAAAGGACCCATCTAATACAACTTCAATTAGTTCTTCCAAAGTGTTAGGCCCAGTACACACTATAAGAAAATCGGGTGAACGATCATCCAGTTTTCTTTGATGTTTCACAGCAAATTGAAACAGAGGATGATACTAAGTGTATGAAAATTCTCAAACGACAAAGGCTTTTTTTTTTTTTTTTGGACTTATTGTTTACTGTTTCTGATCATGCGCAGTCTTTCGTATCCAATTTTTCACATTAAATTAATGTAGCAGGATGTCCATATGTAAGAAGGAATCCGGCTCCCTCCGGTGGTATAAGTGTTACAATGCAACTAATGCACTTTGGGACAGATATCAGCTAGGAGAAAAGACTTTGTTGCTTTTAGTAAAAGACAGACTACATTACCCAGGGTGCATTGCAACACCGCAAAGCATTCTGGGCAGACTACTTAAACCAGGGGAGGGGCCAGCGTCTCTCTCTCTGGATCCAGCTCTCAATCAAGCAGGAAGTTGGCACGGAGGCCTGCTTCCTAAGGATTAGGCCAGAAGCCTGGGCCTAAATTACGGGAGTGCCTGAGTGATTTCCAGCAGAGGATCGTCCACAGCGTCCTGTGATTGCCCAGCAGAGACCGGAGTCGTCCATCACCATATGCTGTTAGTGACGGAGTCCGGAGACTGCAGCTGAAGCAGAAGCGTGGAGATCGAGTGACCGGGACAAGCCAGAGGAGACTATCTGAAAGTCGGGCCTGTTTGGTGAGAAGGGCACCTGCCCAGAATTGACTACTACCTTAGAGGAAAGTGATTTAGTTAGTGCCAGCCACACTTCACCTATCACGCCACAGCTTGCGGCCTAGTGTATCTCACTGGAGACTATGTGATCAGAGATTGGTGCATCCGTCATTAGTGGGTGGCAGGCACACGAGTACTCAGGTATATTGCGGATAATTACAGCATCTTGTTGAAACCCTGTGGATTACAATTTAACTTGTGCACCGACGGTGGCTAGTGAAGACTTCACTGGAGAAAGGAACTTTGAGTGGGACGCAGATAGGCCTTGCTTACCTATTATAGGGAATGAACACGTGCAAGGTATTGCAACAAAGGGGGAGCTCGCGAGCAACCAGTTAGCCGTGCAGAGACACATATAGATACATGTACATATATATAGCTGATGTTATTTCCTGTTATTACCTAATCTCAGTGATACCTATCCTTATTGGTTTATTGACTCTGCAATGCGCATGCAGAGTCAACTGTGTGTATTAATGTGATTCTTTACCCTTCCCTTTTATACTGAGTAAAGGTACCTTTGATTAAGCATATAACTTGTGTGAAGTATCTCTGTCACTTAGAAGGACTAGTGACCAGCAAAGGTAATAACATTTACAGGTTATTGTGTGATGTATGCAGGATTGTGTCTCCTAATACTCAATAGGTCTCACACTCCTTATTCATATCAGTTGTGCTAAGGGAAGGTTTGAGCCACTTCCAGGAGTTGATAGGCAGGACGTAGACCCAAATCAAAAAAACAGCAGCTCCTACGGGGGTAGTGCTACATTAAAATCATTAGTTCTGTTCACGTACGAGGAAAATTCTGGAATTTGTCCATTCAGAAATTTTCATTTAAAAAGTCTGAATCGGATGTCAAAAGTTGTGTACACACTATGAAAATCGAACGATTGTTCCTCATACGGCATTTTCTTCAGATTTTCTCATAGTGTGTCATCCACTTTAGGAGTTAAATTACATATTCAGCTGCCTTATTATTTCCCTTGTATATATACAAGCCTATCCCCTGTTGAACTTATAGAACATGGATAAAAATTCACTTCAAATTCAACAATTAGATAAAAATTGCAATATCCGCTCTTGAACTTGGCTGATGGCCCTCACCATTGTTTTAATATGGTTCTACAAATTACAATTGGATTGTACATCTCCTTTAGATGAACTAAAACTGGGTAAAATGCGGGTCCAACTAAATAGCCAATTCACTTTTGTATCTGACCAGGCTGGCCCTTATACTACACAGGTATTGGCAAATCTAAAAGGGAATTGTCCTCTAAGTGCAGTACAATAGTAAAATAATCACGGTGAAGAACACTAAATTATATTTTACATGGTGCTGATTATCCTACAACTTCTAATGTTTTACCATGTTTTTGGATAAATTGTATTTTTAACTGTACACTGTAGGTTTTTCAAACAGAAAGTTGTATGTGTAAACTGTAACTTGAGATATTGAGCTCTGTATACAACAGTTATTTTTGCACTAAGGAGCTAAGGATTACATAGAAAAAATCAAAATTGGGTTTAGCGCTCCACCTGCTGGAATGAAATGAAAATATGAATATGCATTATTACTTACTGTATGTGCTTTTTTTTTAATTATATATTTTGTCCTTGGCATAATAAATAAAAAAAATACATGTAAACCTACTATGTACTACCTACTATGCATTACCTGCATATTTACTAAAATATTAAGAACAAACCTTTACTTTTGTGCTGGTTGCTCCTTAGTGTCCCACAATAAGGAGTTCAGCTGCAGACACTTTTTTCACTATTGGGAAGTGTAGAGGAGAGCAGAAGAGTGAATAGTTATTTCCAGCTTCAGCAGTGGGAAATACAGTATATTCTATGTTGAGGACCTGTGACCGTTCAGAAACTGTGTCCGTGCTTTAAAAAGAATGTTTTTTTTTTTACTAGACTTCTCTAACCTCTACTGCCGTTAGCCTTGGCCTGTGCCTGACACTGAAGCTTGAACACAATGTTGTATCTTGCTTTCTAACATTACTGTACTAGTACACCAACACACTCAATAGGTCAATAAATGCTCCTGTCATTTTGTGTTTCAAGGATTTCAGCACTATGACTTATTTCATTTTATTTTATTTTTTCAATTTTGTGCATATATAATAAAATGCACATTTTGTAAATGAAAAGGTCTTTAAAACCCCAAAACATTATATATTTTCTAAAGGAAAGGCTCCTGTAGAATAAAATGTTGGTTACTGCAATTTTTAGGTCACATGATATTTGTGCTACTTTTTATCAAACCTACTTTTTTTGGGCAAAATATAAAACATGGGTATTGGGGGAGAAAATTGATGCCAAATATGCCAACAATCAAAATTAGCAAGGGCCAACAAAATGTAAAAAAACATCAGTACCCAAAAATTTGACAATAGGTGATGCTTTAATAGCATACACAGCTTTTTAATTTAGCATTAACTATGAATGACAGCCCTAGAATTATTGCTTTCACTCCAGGATGCATGGCGATACCCAATAACTGAGGCTAGTGCACCGAACAGACAAGCTTGCATTCATTTAGTCACATATGTCGGTGCCAAGGGCTTTAAAATATAAGGCAGATTCATTTTTTTTTTTATTACACTTTTTTTTAACCACTTCAGCCCCGGAAGGTGTTACCTCCTTCATGACTAGGCCATTTTTCGCAATACAGCACTGCATTAATTCAACTGACAATTGCGCGGTCATGCAACACTGTACCCAAATAAAAAAAAATCCCCACAAATAGAGCTTTCTTTTGGTGGTATTTGATCACCTCTGCTGTTTTTATTTTTTGTGCTAGAAACAAATAAAGAGCGACAATTTCGAAAAAAAACAAAAAAAAAACACAATATGTTTACTTTCTGCTATAAAACATATCCAATAATTAAAAAAAAAAAAATCTAATTTCTTTATCAATTTAGGCCAATATGTATTCTGCTACCAATTTTTGGTAACAAAATCCCAATAAGCGCATATTGATTGGTTTGCGCAAAAGTTAATGCGTCTACAAACTATGGGATATTTTCATGGCATATTAAATTTTTTAATATATATTTTACTACTAATGGTGGCGATCAGCGATTTTTAACATTGTGGCGGACAAATCGGACACCTAACTGACACTTTTGACACTTTTTTGGGAACCAGTGACATTATTACAGTGATCAGTGCTAAAAAAAATATGCACTGTTACTGTGCGAATGACACTGGCAGGGAAGGGGTTAACACCAGGGGCATTCAAAGAGTTAAGTGTGTCCCTAGGGGGTGCTTGTTAACTGTGTGAAGGATAGACTGACAGGGTTAACTTGAACAGGAACACAAGATAACTGTGTTCTCCCGTCAGAACGGCAATCTGCCTTGTTTACATTCTGCCTCTCTGGGGAATGATCGATGGGTCCCGGTGGACATTGCATCGGCCGGACCCGCTGATTGGCTTCCCCTCTGGCCAATCAGTGTGCGCATTGTCAATTGCACGTAGTGACGTAAAAGGTACGTTGTTTTGCACATTAGAGCCGCCCTGCTGAAGTATATCTGCGGTAGGCAATCTTTAAGTAGTTTAAAGAGAAGAAAAGAAATGGCTGCACATCCAGAGGTAAGTAGTTAAAGGGTTAGTCCACAGTTACCAAAATCCTGCCTATGCAGATAAGGGACACCTGTATATGAAAACAAACTTTGCAGCTTTGTCCAAAGTTAAATAATGTCCTTGCTATATGCGTAGGCCATTTACGCACCTCCCAAAGCCTGGCTGAAAAACTCCCAGCGATAGCACCATCCTGTCCTCGCTGACATACGCCCCTGTTGAAGTCTACTTAGACAAAACGCGCCGGCTTGGCTTATTGCTCTCCATATTGCTCCTTTTTACTTTTGTGATCACAAATTTTTATTACTACGGATGCCAATCGGTTTTTATTCAATAAAACCTATCCTTTTTGATCTATACCATGTGGAACCCTTTTTTCTCTTTACATCTTCATCTAAGAGAGTTTTTTTTGGCCCTTTCATCCGGCTGTTTCAACTTGGTTTCTCAACCTTACGGTCACCTACAAGACCCCTGGAAGCTGCACTTGGAAACGCCTGGGTTCCCATGATCATTGTGGAAGACTGCCCATCTTGGCTCTCCCTGCTTGATCGACTCATTGTCACCGACAGTCCAGTCCACCATCTCTGGTAAGAGTACACACCCCATTATTTTGATTGAAGATACAATACCTCAATTTTTCTGAGCAACAACTATTTTAAACTGGACTTTATGTGTTCACTACATAGATTGGTTTATTCATTTGGATATTTCCCATAATCTTCCATATACGAGTTATATTTATATATGTTATGTTTTCACACTTTGTGACCTACCTTCATGTGTATAGCAACATTTGATTATTTGAACATTGCTTACTCAATTTTTTAGCGCTACGTTTTTCATTTACCTTGTTTACCATCCTGTCCTGCCTTGTTGCTAGGATGTTACTGAAATACTCCCAGACAATTAAAGCCCCCTTGCATGTGCTTCCTCTACCCTGATGCAGAAGCTCTGAGTTCAGCCAATCTGTGATGGAGGAGATAGTGGATCATACATGTGAGGAGGTTTGAGAACTTGCTCCTGAGATGTGGGTGAGCAGTAATGGCTGGGAGTGTCTTAGCAACATCCTAGCAACAAGGCAAGACAAAACACTACCATTACTGGGCATTTTTTGACCAGGCTCTGGGAGGTATGTAAATGGCCGACACCTGTAGCTAGGGAACTACCCAACTAGTCAAAGCTGCCCCGTTTATATTTTATCTACAGGTGACGCTAACCTGCATAGGCAGCTTAACCCCTTAAACGCAGTGAAGAAGTAATGGCCACTGTAGCCTGACTAGGAAGAGCAGAGAGCTAAAATCGCTGGACCTCAGCAAAAAAAGAGGTAAGCTTGCCATATTATGCAAGTACGCCTTGTACAATACAGCAAATACTCCATCCTGCACCCCCAGCCCATTCCTTTTTAACGGAAACCTAAAGAGTATTATGTTACTGACACATTATGATTTATTGTTAGATTATTAGCATCATGTAATTACAGATGTAGCTAAGCTGTTATTGCTGACCTTTCCTTCTGAAATTACTAGATGCCTGCTTGTTATGCTAAACCAATGGTTTTATCATTTTTCACCTTATTTCCCTTATAAATCACATGGTGTTAGTAAGTGAGACTTATGATGTTGCCATATATGCTACTAATTGCTTATTCCAATATAAAGCTTTCCATGGGCATGCCTGACCTGGGAGATTATTAAGGAACAATCAGGGTGTGAGATATGGAGTAGCTGGTCTTATTATACATGAATGCCCCCATCCAGCCCTATTTCAGCACAGCAGGGTCCCTGCCACCACTTGCTGTGAATAGTTCAAACATATGTAAAGTTAGAGCGAACCTCTCAAGAATGATGGCTGTTACCTGACACAGCCAAGACTTCCATCCAGTATAGAAGGATGCCATTGCCTGACAACCAATTCACAGTGTAAAGCAAAAGCTCTGTAGCTTCACGCTCACTGGAATTGATTTATCAAAGGCAAATAGTGCTTACTGTGCAAGGGAAGTTGCACTTTGCATAGAAATTTTCCTCGGAGCTTAGTGAATAAGGTGAAGCTCTGCTGACTTCCTTCATCCAATAATGTTCTAGCAAAGATTCATTTTTTTTCCTTGCACATGATTCTTTACAAAGAGAAATTTCACCACATTCATGGGACCCTTTAAAGCACATGCGCTAAACACAAAGTCCGTGGGCCGAATCCGGCACTCCAGGCCATTTCATGTGACCCTTGCACCTCTCCTGCCCCTTGTTCTCCTCCCTCACCTTGTCTCAGCAGTGGATGACAGAACTCCTCTGCCAGAATTTGCACTTCTTCATGCAGGCACAGAGAGGCTCGTCTCAACCCCCCCCCCCCCCCCCCGTTTCAGGAATCGGCAGCAGAGAGGAACTTTATTGGAGACTGCTCACTTGTTTGGGTACAACATCGCACAACCGCACAATTGTCAGTTAAAGCGCACAATGCCGTATCGCAAAAAATGACCCAGTCATTGAGCAGCCAAATCTTCCGGGGCTGAAGTGGTTAAA
Source organism: Rana muscosa (assembly GCA_029206835.1). Lineage (NCBI taxonomy): Eukaryota > Metazoa > Chordata > Amphibia > Anura > Ranidae > Rana > Rana muscosa. The sequence goes on along the minus strand of CM055125.1, from coordinate 80,187,236 downwards.
CAATGCGGAATATTAATACCTTAGTTTCCACAGTGAGTATAACAAGCATGCTTTACTGCATATACAGACTGATTTTACTGTTGTGGGTTTAGTAACAGTTTAGGTAAATCACCAACATTGACTTGTGTGCCTGAGGACACTCACTATTTATGAGAGTCAGGTGATGAGGTTGATTTACTAAAACTGGAGAGTGCAAAATCTGGTGCAGCCGTGTATGGTAGCCAATCAGCATGGAAGCTAATTGGTTTCTATTAGAGCTGCACCAGATTTTGCACTCTCCAGTTTTAGTAAATCAACCCCAATGCATTTTCTTTTCTGAAGGAAGATCCCTTTAACCACTTAACGACCGCCCACCGCCGATTTACGTCGGCAGAATGGCACGGACAGGCAGAATCACGTAGATCTACGTGACTGCCTTTGTACAGTTGGGGGGTCCATCCGGACCCCCCTTCTGTGCCGTGAGCGGTCGTTACTTCACCGGGAGCGATCCCAGATGAGGGGGCGGCCTTTCGATTCCGGCCCCCCCCTCGCGATCGCTCCCGGCGAATGGAAATGCCTCCTCTGTCTGTTTCAGACAGAGGAGGCAGGAGGAAGTGATGTCATCTCCTGTGCGGCGCTCACATATACCGAGCGCCGTACAAGAGAAGACATCAGGTCAGTGAGCACAACACTACACTGACACCAGGACACATAGGAACACTAATCGCCCCCCCCAGGACCCCCAGACCCCCCCAGATCACCCCCCAGATCACCCCCCAGCCCCCAGTCACAGTGTCACTGATTGCAGTGACCATTTATTTAGTGATCACTGCAATCAGTGACATTTGTGACTGTGAAAGTGTCACTAAAGTTTAGTTTTAGGTCCAGTGTAGCCCCCTAACCCCCCCTAATAAAGGTTTAACCCCCTGATCACCCCCCAGATAACCCTTTCACCCCCTATCACCGCTGTCGCTATGCGATCATTTTTCTGATGGCTGTCTTAGCATCAGTGATGGCGATCGGTAGCCAGTAATTTTTTTTAGGTTCGCCGCAGGTTTTTATAGCGTCGGGTACCCCAATATATTATCTAATAAAGGTTCAACCCCCTTGATCGCCCCCCAGGTAACCCTTTCACCCCCTATCACCGCTGTCGCTAATCGATCGTTTTTCTGATGCTGTCTTAGCATCAGTGATGGCGATCGGTAGCCAGTAATTTTTTTTAGGTTCGCCGCAGGTTTTTATAGCGTCAGGTACCCCAATATATTATCTAATAAAGGATAAACCCCCTTGATCGCCCCCAGGTAACCCTTTCACCCCCTATCACCGCTGTCGCTATGCGATCATTTTTCTGATGGCTGTCTTAGCATCAGTGATGGCGATCGGTAGCCAGTAATTTTTTTTAGGTTCGCCGCAGGTTTTTATAGCGTCGGGTACCCCAATATATTATCTAATAAAGGTTTAACCCCCTTGATCGCCCCCCAGGTAACCCTTTCACCCCCTATCACCGCTGTCGCTAATCGATCGTTTTTCTGATGCTGTCTTAGCATCAGTGATGGCGATCGGTAGCCAGTAATTTTTTTTAGGTTCGCCGCAGGTTTTTATAGCGTCAGGTACCCCAATATATTATCTAATAAAGGTTAAACCCCCTTGATCGCCCCCCAGGTAACCCTTTCACCCCCTATCACCGCTGTCGCTATGCGATCATTTTTCTGATGGCTGTCTTAGCATCAGTGATGGCGATCGGTAGCCAGTAATTTTTTTTAGGTTCGCCGCAGGTTTTTATAGCGTCGGGTACCCCAATATATTATCTAATAAAGGTTTAACCCCCTTGATCGCCCCCCAGGTAACCCTTTCACCCCCTATCACCACTGTCACTAAGCGATCGTTTTTCTGATCGCTGTCTTCGTGTCGGTGATGCCAATCGGTAGCCAGTCATTTTTTTTAGGTTCGCCGCAGGTTTTTATAGCGTCAGGTACCCCCAAATATGATCTAATAAAGGTTTTAACCCCCTAATTGCCCCTAGTTAACCCTTTCACCAGTGATCACCATATAAGTGTTACGGGTGACGCTGGTTAGTTAGTTTGCTTTTTATAGTGTCAGGGCACCCGCCGTATATAACCCAATAAAGGTTTAACCCCCTGATCGCCCGGTGGGTGATATCAATTAGGTTTTAGCGTCAGAGAGGGTCTGAGTCACACCCCAGGCAGCGTCAGGTTAGTGCCAGTAACGCTAACACCCACGCGTAAAGCATACACCCCCCTTAGTGGTATAGTATCTGAACAGATCAATATCTGATCTGATCAGATCTATACCAGCGGTTTAGGGTTCCCAAAAACGCAGTGTTAGCGGGATCAGCCCAGATACCTGCTAGCACCTGCGTTTTGCCCCTCCGTCCAGCCCAGGCCACCCAAGTGCAGTATCGATCGATCACTGTCACTTACAAAACACAACACACATAACTGCAGCGTTCGCAGAGACAGGCCTGATCCCTGCGACTCCAGTGCTGTAGGAGGTGATTTCACCACCACAGTTAAAAAAAAAAAAGCATATATGCCGAAGCATGGGGGCAGCAGGGGCAGCAGGGCGGAGGAGCAATTTTGCTCCTAATGCCGCATACATACGGTCGAAATTCCGACGGAGGCTTGCCCGTGGAAACGTTTGACCATGTGTGTGCGGCATAACTTTTTTGCGGGAGGATGCCCCCATGCTTCGGCATATATAAATGGTGCATGTATGCCCATCATTAGAAGTGGGTGGATGAAGGGCGGTATTCTAATGGTGGGCATACCCACCAATCAATCTCTTTTTTCGTTCAGCCAACAGGCTGCATGAAAAAAAAAGATTACAATACATGTCCAACAAGGACCAGCAACGTACTGGTATGTTGCTGGACTTTGAATGGTTATACCAGATTGATGCCTGCGGGTTTAGGTATCATCTTGGTATCATTCTTTTCAGCCAGCGGCCGGCTTTCATGTAAAAGCAATCACAGCGGCTAATTAGCCTCTGGACTGCTTTTACAAGCAGTGGGAGGGAATGCCCCCCCCCGGATATAAAAAGCGCCATTGGGAAATTGGGAAAGCATTTTATCACACCGATCTTGGTGTGGTCAGATGCTTTGAGGGCAGAGGAAAGATCTAGGGTCTAGAAGACCCCAGTTTTTTCAAAAAAAGAGTACCTGTCACTACCTATTGCTATCATAGGGGATATTTACATTCCCTGAGATAACAATAAAAATTATAAAAAAAAAAATATATGTAAGGAACAATTTAAAAATAAAATAAAAAAGCAAAATTAATAATAAAAAAAAAAAAAAAAAAAAAAAAAAAAAAAGCACCCCTGTCCTGCCCTGCTCTTGCCCAATGGCGAACGCAAGCGTCGGTCTGGCGTCATATGTAAACAGCAATTGCACCATGCATGTGAGGTATCACCGCGAAGGTCAGATCGAGGGCAGTCATTTTAGCAGTAGACCTCCTCTGTAAATCTAACGGGGTAATCTGTAAAGGCTTTTAAAGGCTTTTAAAAATGTATGTAGTTTGTCGCCAATGCGCGTTTGTGCGAAATTTTAAAGCATGTCGTGTTTGGTATCTATGTACTCGGCCTAAGATCATCTTTATTATTTCATCAAACATTTGGGCAATATAGTGTGTTTTAGTGCATTAAAATTAAAAAAAGTGTATTTTTTCCCCAAAAAATGCGTTTGAAAAATCGCTGCGCAAATACTGTGTAGAAAAAAAAAATGCAACACCCACCATTTTAATCTGTAGGGCCTTTGCTTTAAAAATATATATAATGTTTGGGGGTTCAACATAATTTTCTTGCAAAAAAAAATATGTTTTCATGTAAACAAAAAGTGTCAAAAAGGGCTTTGTCTGCAAGTGGTTAGAAGAGTGGATGTAAGCTTCCTAATGTTGTGTATAAAATGCCAGAACAGTTCAAAACCCCCCCAAATGACCCCATTTTGGAAAGTAGACACCCCAAGCTATATACTGAGAGGCATGTCGAGTCCATGGAATATTTTATATGTTGACACAAGTTGCGGAAAAAAGACAATTTTTTTTTTTAAATTTTTTTTTTGCACAAAGTTGTCACTAAATGATATATTGCTCAAACATGCCATGGGCATATGTGGAATTACACCCCAAAATACATTCTGTTGCTTCTCCTGAGTACGGGGATACCACATGTGTGAGACTTTTTGGGAGCCTAGCCGCGTACGGGACCCCAAAAACAAAGCACCGCCTTCAGGCTTTCTAAGGGTGTAAATTTTTGATTTTACTTCTCACTGCCTATCACAGTTTCGGAGGCCATGGAATGCCCAGATGGCACAAAACCCCCCCAAATGACCCCATTTTGGAAAGTAGACACCCCAAGCTATTTGCTGAGAGGTATTGTGAGTATTTTGCAGATCTCGCTTTTTGTCACAAAGTTTTGAAAATTGAAAAAAAAAAAAAAAAAAAAACAAATTTTCTTTCTTCATTTTCAAAAACAAATGAGAGCTGTAAAATACTCACCATGCCTCCTCAGCAAATAGCTTGGGGTGTCTACTTTCCAAAATGGGGTCATTTGGGGGGGTTTTGTGCTATTTTGGCATTTTATGGCCTTAGAAACTGTGATAGGTAGTGAGGAGTGAAATCAAAAATTTGTGCCTAGAAATCCTGAAGGCGGTGCTTGGTTTTCGGGGTCCCGTACGCGGCTAGGCTCCTAAAAAGTCCCACACATGTGGTATCCCTGTACTCAGGAGAAGCAGCAAAATGTATTTTGGGGTGCAATTCCACATATAACCATGGCATGTGTGAGCAATATATCATTTAGTGACAACTTTTTGTAATTTATTTTTTATTTTTATTTTTTGTCATTATTCAATCACTTGGGACAAAAAAAAAATATTCAACGGGCTCAACAGGCCTCTCAGCAATTTCCTTGGGGTGTCTACTTTCTAAAATGGGGTCATTTGGGGGGGTTTTGTGCTATTTTGGCATTTTATGGCCTTCGAAACTGTGATAGGTAGTGAGGAATGAAATCAAAAATTTGCGCCCTTAGAAATCCTGAAGGCGGTGCTTGGTTTCCGGGGTCCCGTACGTGGCCAGGCTCCTAAAAAGTCCCACACATGTGGTATCCCCGTACTCAGGAGAAGCAGCAAAATGTATTTTGGGGTGCAATTCCACATATAACCATGGCATGTGTGAGCAATATATCATTTAGTGACAACTTTTTGTAATTTTTTTTTTTTTTTTGTCATTATTCAATCACTTGGGACAAAAAAAAAAAATATTCAATGGGCTCAACATGCCTCTCAGCAATTTCCTTGGGGTGTCTACTTTCCAAAATGGGGTCATTTGGGGGGGTTTTGTACTGCCCTGCCATTTTAGCACCTCAAGAAATGAGATAGGCAGTCATAAATTTAAAGCTGTGTAAATTTCAGAAAATGTACCCTAGTTTGTAAACGCTATAACTTTTGCGCAAACCAATAAATATACGTTTATTGACATTTTTTTTACTAAAGACATGTGGCTGAATACATTTTGGCCTAAATGTCTGACTAAAATTGAGTTTATTCGATTTTTCTTATAACAAAAAGTAGAAAATATCATTTTTTTTCAAAATTTTCGGTCTTTTTCCGTTTATATCGCAAAAAATAAAAATCGCAGAGGCAATCAAATACCATTAAAAGAAAGCTCTATTTGTGGGAAGAAAAGGACGCAAATTTCATTTGGGTACAACATTGCATGTCCGCACAATTTACAGTTAAAGCAGCGCAGTGCCGAATCCCAAAAACAGGCCTGGTCCTAATGGCCCGAAATGGTCCGGGGCTTAAGTGGTTAAAGAGCACCTTTAAGTTATTAACCACTTGCCGACCAGCGCACGAACATTTATGTTGACAGAATGGCACGGACAGGCAAATGGACGTACAGGTACGTCCCATTAAATTTGCCGCTGTGTGGCCGCGCACGCCGCCGGTGGCGCGCGCGACTCTGCCGCAAGCTCCGTGACCATGCCGGCGGGACCCGCGGGTTCAATGTCCGCCGGTGTCCTGCGATCGTGTCACGGAGCTTAAGAACGGGGAGATGTCAGTGTAAACAAGATGTCACTGATCGAATGTTCCCTCTCATCGGGAGCAGCGATCAGTGATGTGTAACTCGTAGCCACACCCCCAAACTGTTAGAATCACTCCCTAGGACACACTTAACCCCTTCACTGTCAGTCACATTTACACAGTAATAAGTGCATTTTTATAGCACTGATCGCTGTATAACTGTGAATGGTCCCATAATAGCGCCAAAAGTGTCCGATGTGTCCACCATAATGTCGCAGTCACAATAAAAATCGCTGATCGCTGCCATTACTAGTAAAAAAAAAAAAAATATTAATAAAAATGCCATAAAACTATCCCCTATTTTGTAGACGCTATAACTTTTATGCAAACCAATCAAACGCTTATTGTGATTTTTTTAACCAAAAATATGTAGAAGAATATGTATCGGCCTAAACTGAGGAAAAGATTCGTTTTTTTTATATATTTTTTGGGGGATATTTATTATAGCAAAATGTAAAAAATATTGCATTATTTTCAAAATTGTCGCTCTATTTTTGTTTATAGCGCAAAAAAAAAAAAATATTGCAGAGGTGATCAAATGCCACCAAAAGAAAGCTCTATTTGTGGGAAAAAAGGACGTCAAATTTAGTTTGGGAGCCACGTCGCACGACCGCGCAATTGTCAGTTAAAGCGACGCAGTGCCGAATCGCAAAAAGTGCTCTGGTCTTTGGCCAGCCAAAGTGGTTAAAAAGATAATTAAAATTTGTTTTTTGTTTTATCCCTTTCAGTATCTTTATCCATCTCTTACTTTTCTTTTGTTGAACACCCTCTAGTTCACCCTTTTCCCAATATTTTAATTGAACCACTCAAAGTTCCTATATTATCACCTCCTCCACATTTTCATAATATCTGGCATATCTTATGCATATTAATTGCATCTCTTAAAGCGGAGGTCCGGCGTTAAAAAAGAAAAAAAAAAAATTAAAAGTCAGCAGCTTCAAACACTGTAGCTGCTGACTTTTAATAAGGACACTTACCTGTCGGCAGCCGAAGCCGAGCAATCACTGCCCCGCCGCCATCCTCGGTGAGGGGATTTTTTTTTTCACATTTTTTGTAGCCTTTTTGGCTATTTTCTTTTTTTTTTAGGGTGGACCTCCGCTTTAAGTGCAGTGGTCTACAGCTAAGCTGTAATTGCTGCGATATATAACTGTAGCGGTCCTCCCCCAGGGAGGCAAGGGGGCAAGATGCAAACCACCAGCTCGGCTCTCTGATGTAGGATGCAGAGATATGAGCTAAACCATTACACTTGGGTCTGCGTTTTAGGCCGCCGCCTCCGCTTCTCCTATGGAGGATGATTGTCACTGACAGGGACACTTAGCTTCCAGTAACACGAGTTCCACACCAAGAAAAGTCCAACACTGTTTTATTGACTTGAAACTGGTTGACTTTTAAAAGAACAGACAAGGTGTAGGGAAGAGTAGGTCCAGGCACAACTGATGAATTAAAGTTTCTCTTGTTCCGTCTAGTGCAAACAGGCTTGGCGCACAGTCGCTGCCACCGACTGTGAATTTGGTCATTGCCACTGACCTGGGTGCACGTTGAGGCCCCTGCCACAGGCCTTGGATGAGGCCTGCCACTGACCTGAGAAAGTTGGGTCCCTGCCACAGACCATGAGAACATGAATTACCTCCTTTAGAACAAACGACCCATGTCAGAGGAAGACATCCATCCGGACGGTCACCAGAGGCCTCCACCGGCACCAGCAAATGCTGCGCTGGCTCTAGGGGAGGTCACGTCTCCGGTCCCGTACGCCCAGGATTCAGGCACCCAATACCGGGGGCACCTTAGGAATGCTTCGCCTTCGCGGGACCCAGTCAAAGGTACTGGGCCCCAGGCCTCCTGGTATAGTACCTCACCCCAGGCTGAAGGTGCCTGGGATGGAACTCGACTCCACACGCCCAGGCCAAGGGCACCTGGGCACAGACGAACCGAAGCAGCCCCCAGGCTGAATCTGCCTGGGGAATGGACCTCGTGCGCAAGATGTCCGCCCCCTTTTATATCCTCTCCCAGCAGGCACAGTGGGTTCCCCACCCGCCGTACTACTGCCGCGAGAGGACAAAAAGGGCACGGCTCTGTAATGGTAGTTCAACCCTGGTCCCAGGTGACAGCGTCACCCAGGGACTGCAGGGAACATGACACCATTCATACCTCCCACACTCCAAAATGTCCATAAATCCCTGAAATCAATGTATCTGGGCCAGCTATTGCCCAGATACACCCCACTAAATTTAACACCCGCTACATAACATATATGGTTTAAGTAATGTCATCAAGTATTTTGTTTATTCTATGTAGTCCACTTGATTGCACACAAATGATTCATCAGTCTGGAAAGTGCATGGTCTGAATAAAGTTGTTTTTTTATTTGGCTAGTGTGTGTGTATTTTGTCTGCACAGCGTCTATGGTATTGTATCTGTGATATAAAATCATGCAGAGTAAGTATGAGTTGTGATAAACTGTGCAGAAAGACTGTGTAGCGGTTGTGGATAAATTGTCTGAATTAGGTCTTCTCTAGGTCTGTGCAGATCTCTCTACATTCATACAAAAGCATGCACTCCTACATAAGTCTAATGCTGCAATTTATACCCTCTAATTAAAAGTACATCCAAATAATACATCAGGAATTTGCATTTAAACTGATGCACAGTGCATCTATAATTTGAATCCTGTTATTCGTCTAGTTAGCTAAATCTTTATAGCGGCTGCTACCCTCACCTTTGGAATAGTACGGATTCTTCATCAACGCATATGCAGGTCAGTGTCCTCTATGGTTCCAGCACTGCCCTTTCTGTGACCCCACCATAGCCTTGTCCTCAACCTTAGGCTGGACCAGTGGCGTAGCGTGGGTTGTCAGCGCCCAGGGCAAGGCAAGGAATTTGCACCCCCTAACATATGGACTTTTAGCACTCCCTGAGTCCCTTCCCTTACTACAATAGTTATGATCAGCCAAATTCCTACACTGACCACTACACTACCCTACCTGATTCATACACTGACCACTACACTAACCTTTAGGGATCTCCAAACTTTGGCCCTCCAGCTGTTGTGGAACTACACATCCCATGAGGCATTATAAAACTCTGACATTCAGAGACATTTGTAGGCATGATGGGAATTGTGGTTCCTGAACAACTGGAGGGCCATAGTTTGGAGACCCCTGTTCTACACTGACCTATATGATTCTTAGACTGATCACTACACTTACCTACCTTACCACTGCACTGACCTACCTGATTGCAATGCTGACCACTACACTGACCTACCTGACCACTACACTACATTGTCCACTACACTACAATATCCGCTAAACTAAAATACCCACTACACTACATTGTCCACTACACTACAATACCCACTACACTACAATACCCACTAACACTACAATACCCACTACACTACAATACCCACTACACTACATTGTCCAGTACACTACATTGTCCAGTACACTACATTGTCCAGTACACTACATTGTCCACTACACTACAATACCCACTACACTACAATACCCACTACACTACATTGTCCACTACACTGTCCACTACAATACCCACTAACACTACAATACCCACTACACTACATTGTCCACTACACTACAATACCCACTACACTACATTGTCCACTACACTACAATACCCACTACAATACCCACTACACTACATTGTCCACTACACTACATTGTCCACTACACTACAATACCCACTAACACTACAATACCCACTACACTACATTGTCCACTACACTACAATACCCACTACAATACCCACTACACTACAATACCCACTACACTACAATACCCACTACACTACATTGTCCACTATACTGTCCACTACAGTACAATACCCACTACACTACAATACCCCCTAAACTACCCACTACACTACAATACCCACTACACTACCATACCCACTACACTACATTGTCCACTACATTGTCCACTACACTACATTGTCCACTACACTACATTGTCCACTACAATATCCACTACATTAAACTGACCACTACACTGTCCACTACAATATACGTTACACTGTCCACTATACTACACACTAAACTGATCACTACACTGACCACTACAATACTCACTACACTGTTCACTACAATCCCCCATACACTACACGGATCACTACAACACCCACTACACTGACCACTACAACACCCACTACACTGACCACTACACTACACTGACCACTACAGCACCCACTACACTACACTGACCACTACAGCACAAACTACACTACACTGACTACTACAATGACCACTAAAACACCCACTACACTGACCACTACAACACACACTACACTGACCACTACAACACCCACTACACTACACTGACCACTACAACGACCACTACACTACACTGATCACTACAACACACACTACACGACACTGACCACTACAACAAACACTACACGACACTGACCACTACAACACCCACTACACTACACTGACCACTACAACACACATTGCACTACACTGACCACTACACTGACTACTACACTGACCACTACAACACCCACTACACTACACTGACCACTACAACACCCACTACACTACACTGACCACTACAACACCCACTACACTACACTGACCACTACAACACCCACTACACTACACTGACTACTACAACACACACTACACTACACTGACTACTACAACACACACTACACGACACTGACCACTACAACACACACTACACTGACCACTACAATACCCACTACACGACACTGACCACTACAACACACTGACCACTACAACACACACACTACACTACACTGACCAATAAACTGACAACTGAAAGCCTACAGGCATGGAGAGGTAAACAACATCTGGAAGGTTCGCTGGTGGAGCATGGCATCCAGGGCACCAGCGACCATGCTGGGGAGAATGGGATCCCTGTCTGGAAGTGTTGCACCCGATGGCTGCAGGCTATGGGCAGAGACGCGGCCGTGTCTAGAAGATGGTGGTACCTACGGTGCGGGAGGATGTGGGGCCGGCCTAGGCCAAGCTGGGGTCCGAGGGGTCTACCAAACGGAACCTTGTCTCTGGAAAGCGGAGAGCCAAGGACCAGGGGAGCCAAGCTGAGCCCAAGGTGTCCGATACGCTGCAATGACATCAGCGCCGAGTGGTAGGTGGAAGAGGAAAGCCGCACATGATCCCATTCGCCCAATCACAGGGGCAGCCGAAGACTAAACATGGCGGCTGAAGCGCAGGCAGTGGGGGACACAGGAATTAGAAAGTTTGGGGCACAGAGCCATTATTTTGTCCCCTAAATGTTGCGCCCGGGGCCATGGCCCTCCTCGCTACGCCACTGGGCTGGACATAGATGGACAGATGCCTCAAAGAGAACCAGTAGGTGATGGAATATCATGTTTTCCCTGACTTAGTTGACAGATAGATGCAGCACACACACACGGTGTGTAAAAAAATTAGATCAGTACCAACTTGCAAAACCTATGAGCCATAATGAGAACTTTTAATTGATACAGAGCTAGGGAAACCCTATTTTACTCCGCTAAAGTGACCTTGACCACAGGGTCCAAAATTACCAAATTCAACTTCATAAAAGAACAGATTGTAAACGTACCTTTCCGATGGCTTGTGTCCTCAAACTTTGCTGATCCCCGCCCGCTGCGCATATCAGACATATCTGGGTGTGGCGAACACCTGTTCCTACTTCAGCACATTGTGGACACTCCCCAGCTTGTACATCACTACAGGATGTACAGGATTAAGTAAGGGGAAAAGCCACACACAGCGGTGATCCAAAGTTGGTCACATGCCTACACTTAATTTGATTTATTATTAGGAAGGCTTGGAGAGCCCTTTTGCACAGGTCAGAGCAAAATGAAAGTAAAAATTAGGGAAAGGAGATAAGTAAAAGAATGATAAAAGATGAGCAATATTTAATGTATATTTCAAGTGCCAGGAGAGGTTATTGATAAGGCAATGGGACCAATAGGTGTTACCAAGACACTAAATATAGTGTTAGTAAAGAGGATTTAATATTTTTATAATTATTAATAATTATGGCCAACCTCTAGGTTGGCAAGAACACCTGCAAGTTTAGCTCCGTGTTTAGGCCAACCGGGACAAGAGATTTTAAGCAATATACCCACCACTTCTCCTTTTGTAGGAGGATGCGATCGTAATCGCCTCTTCTGGTGGGCAGCTTGAGAGCGTATATCCCTTTGACCATCATACCCCTAGAGCTACGCCCATGATGCTGGGCAAAGTGTTTGGCTAGGGGTTTCTCGGGAATTTTTTCTTTGTTATTAATTTCTCTCAAATGCTCACCAACTCGTATCCTCAGCGATCTCTTGGTCTTGCCCACATAAATCTTAGGGCAAGGACAAGTGATCATGTATATGACACGAGTGGTTGAGCAATTTATGAGGTCCCTGATCTGAAAGGATCTAATGCCCAGAGCGTCCATGAAAGTGTTAGTTCGATGAACATAAGGGCAAACCTGGCATCTATTGCACGGGAACATCCCTGTTGCCCGTGGGTATTCATTGAGCCAGTTAGTTTGTGGCTCTTTAGTGAACTCTGATTTTACCAACATATCTCCAAGGTTTCTGGCTCGCCGTGCCACCAACATAGGTGATTTACCAACAATCCTGGCCAGATCTGGGGTGTTGGTCAGAATGCCCCAGTGCTTTTCCAGTATTTTTCGTACTGGTTCCCACTGGGACCCAAATGTTGTGATGATTCGTATTGGGTCATTGGTTTGTTGTAAGTCCTCATTGGTTATTTGTTTTTTTGGGGCTAGAAGGTCAGAACGCTCTCTAGTTGCTGCTCTCTTCCTTGCCTGTTTGATCTGTCTATGTGAATAACCACGTTCTCGAAATCGAAGATATAGTTCATGACTTTCTCGTCTGTAGTCCTCTACACTGGTACAGTTCCGTTTGATACGTAAGAACTGGCCCAGTGGAATCCCATTTTTTAACCAGTGAGGGTGGTGACTTGTAGAAAACAGCAGTGTATTTGCCGCTGTGTCCTTGCGATATGTGCAAGTTTTAAGTCTACCCTGTTTGAATGAAATTAGGAGGTCAAGGAAGGATAATTTCTCATGATCAAATGTGTAGGTTAGATGTATATTCCGTTGGTTGGCATTAAGTTCCAACATGAATTGGTGTAGCAGTTCTGGCGTTCCTCGCCATAGCATCAACACATCGTCGATGTACCGCCACCAGGTCATCACGTGGGGGCGGTACATCGTCGAGGAGTATACATCCTCCTCCTCCCACTGTCCAAGATGGATACAGGCATAGGCCGGGGCCCAGGCTGCCCCCATAGAAGTACCCCTTATCTGATGGTAGAATTTGTTCAAAAATTGAAAAAAATTATTGTGCAAAGCAAAATGCAGTAATTCTGTTATGAACTCATTTTGGGGTCCCAATAGGGGGTAGTGGGATTCTAGAAAATTTTCTATGGCCTGGATACCCACCGAATGGGGAATTGAAGTGTACAGGGACTCTACATCAATGCCAACCAGTAGAACTTCTTCTGGTTGTTCACAGTAGCCCAGGTCTTCAATCTTGGACAGTACTTGACGTGTGTCCTGTACGAAAGAGTTTAGGTTAATAACCATATCTTTAAGGAGTGAGTCTAGGTACTTCCCTACTCTTTCCAAAGGTCCTTGACAGGCCGAAACTATCGGTCTTCCCGGGGGGTTCTGCAAGTTTTTATGTACTTTAGGTATAATGTAAAAGGTTGGTATGTTATATTCATGAACGCAAAGGTAATTATAGTCCTTTACTGTTAATAAACCCTCATCTCTTGCATATTTTAGTTTTTTGTTTAGCTCATCAATCAGTAGGGGGAAGGGGTTATGGTCAAGTTGATGATAGGTTGATTTGTCTTTTAGTTGTCTGTTAACTTCTAATTCATATTGCTCTGGGTTCAGTAGGACTACGTTGCCTCCCTTATCGCTATTTTTGATAACAATATCCTTCCTACCTTCCAAATCCGAGAGGGCTTGTCTTTCACCAGCTGTTAGATTATCTGGTGATTTTTTTGTCCAATCAATCCTTTCCAGGTCCATTTGGACCATGTCCAGGAAAGTGTTAAGCCATCTATTTTTTGATAGTGTAGGCATCTTTTGGGATCGTATCTTTAAGTTAGCTCGTCTTATTGAGGGAACTGATTCCTCATCGGGTGTGGCGTTCTCATCCAGTAGCGAGTTTAGGATATCGAGAGCCAGCTGATCTTCTGGATCTGCTGGCTGGGCCATCGTCGCTCCGATATCCTCTGTACAATAGAGTAATCGGAAGAAGGCCTTTCTTAGAAATAATGTGATATCCTTGAAGACTGTAAATTCGTCCATATTGGCTACTGGAGAGAAGGTCATACCCTTTTGCAGGAGGTTCAGGTGGTCTGAATTTAAATTATGATCTGATAAATTAATTACTCTCATGTCGGTACTTTCCGATTGTTTGGTATTGACTGTTGTTATTTGTTCTGACTCCTGGTATGTGTTCGTTCCTGTGTTGGTTTGGGTAGCTTCTGGTTCCTGGATTGTGTCCTTATTTTTGGCTTTGGGGGTGGTACCTGGTCGAATCCTTGGTCCGCCCCCTCGTGCTCTAAAAAAGTTACCGTTTTTAGAGTGTCCTCGTCAGTGTCACTAAGTGATTTATTACGGCGACGTCGCGATTGTGATCTAATGCCACGTCCCTGTGATTTGCTTCGTCCACGACGTATGGTAAGGTCGAAGACTTCGTCCTTATCAAAGTCAGCTAAATCACGTCTAAATTTTCCCTGTTTGGTGATTTTAAGATTTAATTGTACTTTTTCTATCTCTTTCTTTAGAAGATCGTTTTGCCTTACGAATTCCTCCTTATCTTTTAGTTCCTCTAACCCTCGTGCACTCTCCTGTATCTGTTGCTGTATGCTAATTAATTGGATTTTTTCCTCCTGTACTATTAGTCCCATAACATTTAGTCCATGACTAATGCAGAGTTCCTTCCATTTTGGCAAGAAGGTGTCAGTATGGAGGTGTTCAGCTGGAATTGTCTTGTCTCTTAGACCTCTTGGAACAATTCGGTGTTGAATATAGGTTTCCAGAGATGACACATCCCACTTGCGATTCAGGTGTCTTATCAATAACTTCTTATGCTCTTTGAACTTGTTTTTAATTTCATCATCCTGATCGAAAGTGTGTGGTGTGTCATTCTGGAAAGCTGTTCTAATCTCCTGATCTATATCGTCTCCCAACATGAAAGCCATCCCACATGTGACTTAAATAATAAAGAGTTTTTTAAGGTATTGAATACTGCACTGAGGATATATTAAAAAACTTGCTAGAAGTGAACTTAAAGATCACCATTGGACTATAAACAAATTGGGGTTTGGGGATGGGGATTTGCGCAAGTTCCGTTTATGTGTGGGTAAAGAAAAAATGTCACCCACTGTGGATCATCTACCTGATAAGGTTGTTGCTGTAACCATATAAGCATACATAATTAAAAGATATAATGGGGAAGGGGGAGGGGAATTAGGGAAAGGGAAAGGAAAGGGAAGGGAATCAGTCTGTTTAGAGCAGACCGAAAAGCGGTTACTATAAGCAACAGATTATAGATCCAGAAACGGAAATGATTATAAAATTTAATCATTTATTCCTATTATCATTTTAAATATATGTAAAAGGGAACATATAAAGGTGCAGTGTTATTATCAAAAGTGAATGGTCATACAGTACATAAATTAATTGGAAACACCTAATAGACAGACAGGACAAACAAATAACTAAACATGTAACAACACACTTGTCCGGACGTATGATTCAGTCTTATATTGATATGTAACCCAGTAAAGAATAGTATTTATTGTGTTAATTACCGTCCACCAGAGGATGTAAGGTAATCTAAACCACGTAAGTGGATTTATTATTAAAGTCGAATGGGTTTTACATTTGGTATAAGGCTGAGCCTGATGGGGTGGGGGAAGGGGGAAACCAGGGAAGGGGGGTGATAGCGCTGGGGGCAACCATTAGGACATGTATGGATTAGTACAAATGTCCTAGATGCAAGATTTGCATTAGGTACATAATGGGAGTCCACAAATAGGAAGTTTCCTTGAGGGTTGAAGGGGTTAGTTGATGTTGGTAAGAAGGCTGTTGTATTGGTAAATGGATAAATGTCCTCCAAGAGTTGTTGGCAAAAGAAGTTCGTCAATATAGTTATTGGTACAGAAATCTGTAATGCTTTTATAGCGTAGCTCTTACAACATAGCTCTGGTATGCACATTTAAACAGTGTGTAATTGGACCCATTATCATTGTCTGCAGCTCAACTTCAACCCATAAATCAAAGTACATTACCATTGGGCGTCTCCGTGTTGGAACTGGATTTAGCCAATTCTTGTATTTAAATGGGTCCCAAGTTACCTGACATCAACAGCTGATTTGAAGATGTTGTTTATGCCAAACCTGTATGGTGTGATGGCCGGTAACCAAAGCAGGTATTGGAGTGAAGTCCAGGTCCCCCGAGCGTTACCTTCACCGGTATCAGGAAGGAATCCAATGTGGCTACTTTTGAAGTGCCTGATGTCAGTAGCCGCGGTCGTTGCCGCTATCGTAGGTACTGACTGGGGCTTACGTTCCCCGAGCCATGTCGATCCACCCACTCCGTTCAGGACAACGTCACGTGACTGTGCGAGATGTGACGTCAACGCGTTTCGCCGTGCTCTGTGGCGTAGCTTCGTCTGGACGTATCGCGTTACTGGACGGAGCCCGTGTTTATATTTCACTGGGACCAGTGACGCGCCTCATTAAGGGGTTGAGTTGTGTGAAGGACAACCCTTAGTTGCGTCCTGTCGGGTTTTTCCAATTACTATGAGATGTTCACCTTTTTGGAGTTAATCTCCATTGCCGCATGCATGACGCGGCCAGTTGAATCCATTTTAGATGGGAACTTTTAATAATCGAACTTTGTTTCTCTTCAGGTTCCATCTGACGGCATGGACATTCACACTTTTGTATTTGCTAGCAGTCACAGAACGCATTTAGCAGGAGAGGCTAGATGCATTTTTCTTGGGGCTATTATGCAAAGGAAGAGGTCAGGGAGATGATTACATGATGCATATAGGGAAGAGGTCAATGCTAATGGCAGCCAATGTTATATACATCCTAACAATGGAGGGAGAGAAGGGAAGAGATTAAGTAAGGGGAAAAGCCACACACAGCGGTGATCCAAAGTTGGTCACATGCCTACACTTAATTTGATTTATTATTAGGAAGGCTTGGAGAGCCCTTTTGCACAGGTCAGAGCAAAATGAAAGTAAAAATTAGGGAAAGGAGATAAGTAAAAGAATGATAAAAGATGAGCAATATTTAATGTATATTTCAAGTGCCAGGAGAGGTTATTGATAAGGCAATGGGACCAATAGGTGTTACCAAGACACTAAATATAGTGTTAGTAAAGAGGATTTAATATTTTTATAATTATTAATAATTATGGCCAACCTCTAGGTTGGCAAGAACACCTGCAAGTTTAGCTCCGTGTTTAGGCCAACCGGGACAAGAGATTTTAAGCAATATACCCACCACTTCTCCTTTTGTAGGAGGATGCGATCGTAATCGCCTCTTCTGGTGGGCAGCTTGAGAGCGTATATCCCTTTGACCATCATACCCCTAGAGCTACGCCCATGATGCTGGGCAAAGTGTTTGGCTAGGGGTTTCTCGGGAATTTTTTCTTTGTTATTAATTTCTCTCAAATGCTCACCAACTCGTATCCTCAGCGATCTCTTGGTCTTGCCCACATAAATCTTAGGGCAAGGACAAGTGATCATGTATATGACACGAGTGGTTGAGCAATTTATGAGGTCCCTGATCTGAAAGGATCTAATGCCCAGAGCGTCCATGAAAGTGTTAGTTCGATGAACATAAGGGCAAACCTGGCATCTATTGCACGGGAACATCCCTGTTGCCCGTGGGTATTCATTGAGCCAATAACAAAGAAAAAATTCCCGAGAAACCCCTAGCCAAACACTTTGCCCAGCATCATGGGCGTAGCTCTAGGGGTATGATGGTCAAAGGGATATACGCTCTCAAGCTGCCCACCAGAAGAGGCGATTACGATCGCATCCTCCTACAAAAGGAGAAGTGGTGGGTATATTGCTTAAAATCTCTTGTCCCGGTTGGCCTAAACACGGAGCTAAACTTGCAGGTGTTCTTGCCAACCTAGAGGTTGGCCATAATTATTAATAATTATAAAAATATTAAATCCTCTTTACTAACACTATATTTAGTGTCTTGGTAACACCTATTGGTCCCATTGCCTTATCAATAACCTCTCCTGGCACTTGAAATATACATTAAATATTGCTCATCTTTTATCATTCTTTTACTTATCTCCTTTCCCTAATTTTTACTTTCATTTTGCTCTGACCTGTGCAAAAGGGCTCTCCAAGCCTTCCTAATAATAAATCAAATTAAGTGTAGGCATGTGACCAACTTTGGATCACCGCTGTGTGTGGCTTTTCCCCTTACTTAATCTCTTCCCTTCTCTCCCTCCATTGTTAGGATGTATATAACATTGGCTGCCATTAGCATTGACCTCTTCCCTATATGCATCATGTAATCATCTCCCTGACCTCTTCCTTTGCATAATAGCCCCAAGAAAAATGCATCTAGCCTCTCCTGCTAAATGCGTTCTGTGACTGCTAGCAAATACAAAAGTGTGAATGTCCATGCCGTCAGATGGAACCTGAAGAGAAACAAAGTTCGATTATTAAAAGTTCCCATCTAAAATGGATTCAACTGGCCGCGTCATGCATGCGGCAATGGAGATTAACTCCAAAAAGGTGAACATCTCATAGTAATTGGAAAAACCCGACAGGACGCAACTAAGGGTTGTCCTTCACACAACTCAACCCCTTAATGAGGCGCGTCACTGGTCCCAGTGAAATATAAACACGGGCTCCGTCCAGTAACGCGATACGTCCAGACGAAGCTACGCCACAGAGCACGGCGAAACGCGTTGACGTCACATCTCGCACAGTCACGTGACGTTGTCCTGAACGGAGTGGGTGGATCGACATGGCTCGGGGAACGTAAGCCCCAGTCAGTACCTACGATAGCGGCAACGACCGCGGCTACTGACATCAGGCACTTCAAAAGTAGCCACATTGGATTCCTTCCTGATACCGGTGAAGGTAACGCTCGGGGGACCTGGACTTCACTCCAATACCTGCTTTGGTTACCGGCCATCACACCATACAGGTTTGGCATAAACAACATCTTCAAATCAGCTGTTGATGTCAGGTAACTTGGGACCCATTTAAATACAAGAATTGGCTAAATCCAGTTCCAACACGGAGACGCCCAATGGTAATGTACTTTGATTTATGGGTTGAAGTTGAGCTGCAGACAATGATAATGGGTCCAATTACACACTGTTTAAATGTGCATACCAGAGCTATGTTGTAAGAGCTACGCTATAAAAGCATTACAGATTTCTGTACCAATAACTATATTGACGAACTTCTTTTGCCAACAACTCTTGGAGGACATTTATCCATTTACCAATACAACAGCCTTCTTACCAACATCAACTAACCCCTTCAACCCTCAAGGAAACTTCCTATTTGTGGACTCCCATTATGTACCTAATGCAAATCTTGCATCTAGGACATTTGTACTAATCCATACATGTCCTAATGGTTGCCCCCAGCGCTATCACCCCCCTTCCCTGGTTTCCCCCTTCCCCCACCCCATCAGGCTCAGCCTTATACCAAATGTAAAACCCATTCGACTTTAATAATAAATCCACTTACGTGGTTTAGATTACCTTACATCCTCTGGTGGACGGTAATTAACACAATAAATACTATTCTTTACTGGGTTACATATCAATATAAGACTGAATCATACGTCCGGACAAGTGTGTTGTTACATGTTTAGTTATTTGTTTGTCCTGTCTGTCTATTAGGTGTTTCCAATTAATTTATGTACTGTATGACCATTCACTTTTGATAATAACACTGCACCTTTATATGTTCCCTTTTACATATATTTAAAATGATAATAGGAATAAATGATTAAATTTTATAATCATTTCCGTTTCTGGATCTATAATCTGTTGCTTATAGTAACCGCTTTTCGGTCTGCTCTAAACAGACTGATTCCCTTCCCTTTCCTTTCCCTTTCCCTAATTCCCCTCCCCCTTCCCCATTATATCTTTTAATTATGTATTTCCTGTATCATGTCTGCAATCTCCGACCATCTCCTGTATTATGTCTACAGTCTCTGACCATCTCCTGCATCATGTCTGCAATCTCTGACCATTACCTGTATTAGGTCTACAGTCTCTGACCATCTCTTGTATAATGTCCACTTGGTCATGTGTCTACAATCTCTAACCATATGTCTGACTATATTCTGTTGTGTGTCTACTGTCCCTGATACTAAGTATTATGTCTACAGTCTCCTATATCATGTCTGCAATCTCTGGTCATCTCATGTATTATTTCCACAATCTCTGACCATCTCCTGTGTCATGTCCACATTCTCTGACCATTTCCTGTATCATGTCTGCAATCTCTGACCATCTCCTGTATTATGTCTACAGTCTCCTATATCATGTTTGCAATCTCTGGTCATCTCATGTATTAGTTCCACAATCTGACCATCTCCTGTGTCATGTCCACATTCTGACCATTTCCTGTATCATGTCTGAAATCTCTGACCATCTCCTGTATTATGTCTACAGTCTCCTATATCATGTCTGCAATCTCTGGTCATCTCATGTATTATTTCCACAATCTCTGACCATCTCCTGTGTCATGTCCACATTCTCTGACCATTTCCTGTATCATGTCTGCAATCTCTGACCATCTCCTGTATTATGTCTACAGTCTCTGACCATCTCCTGCATCATGTCTGCAATCTCTGACCATTACCTGTATTATGTCTACAGTCTCTGACAATCTCTTGTATAATGTCCACTTGGTCATGTGTCTACAATCTCTAACCATATGTCTGACTATATTCTGTTGTGTGTCTACTGTCCCTGATACTAAATATTCACTAAATGTTATGTGTGGTCCTTTAGCGATGTTGGGGGCCACACTTGAGCCCCTCCCATATAGTTAACCATAACTAAATTAAGTGCTAAACATACATTCACTAAAAATGTGAAAAATGCTAAATTAGATAAACTTGTCACACAAGCAATAATCAGTATCATCAAATAATCATATTATAAATGAACTGTTAGCAAAAGCCGCTACGTGGAACAGGATACATACAAGGGTTACAAAGGGGAAAGCTGCGAAGATAATAAAGTTGTTTGGTGATAACAATATTAGTGTGTACAGATCCCAATCAGACAGATACCGCTGCGTGCAGCATAATCACGGAGGCTGATTGACTCGATAAACACAGAACAGATTGAGAGGCACAAAGAGAGAAGGCTCTTGTCTTATTTCATGTGCGCACAGGAGGATCCGGGTGTCATAAATAAACTTCAAATATTATTGTGTTTACAGCAGAGTAATTGATCTCCTGGGATACACAGATATTTTATCACTGAAGCTTTGATGCCAAAAAACTGATTTTAACGTCTTTGTCAAGTTTAATATTGTAATGTAGAGTTGGAACGCGAGATATTTCCAGCGATGTAGCCATTAGCAGCAGAATGCAATAACATGGTAAGTGATTTAATCACAAAACTCAGTATTCCAGTACTAGGATAACTATTGCTTTCATAGGGTCAGGCTAACATTCCCCTTCTCTAGTACATTAGGGTGACCAGACATCCCCGGTTTCCGGGGACAGTCCCCGGATTGAGGACAATGTCCCCGGACCAAGTCTGTCCCCGGTTTTGTCCCCCGGATTGGATTTGAACAGGGGCTGGGGCAAGTTCAAAGACAGTCAGTGCAGAATAAAAAAAAAAAATCTGAATTACACACCCCTGCTCCGCCACTCCTACTTGCTTAGGGGGGGGGTCCATGTCTTTCCATTATCTGTGCCCCTTTCTGATGATCATGTGCTGGTCGGAGCGAAGGGAATATTTCATCAGTTTCGGGTGCCCATCCAACTCTGCTCGCATGTTCTACTGCCTTGGCTCAAGTCCCGGCCAGCCGCCTGCCTGTTTATCTCCTCGCCTTCCCTAGCGGAGTGATCTTCCTCCACTCCCCACCCAGTAGAAGCCGGGGGCCTGAAGAGTAAGACTTGAGAGGCTGTGAGGCGGGCGGCAGTGGCGATGGGCAGAGAGTCACTGATTGCCGCCATTACTAGTAAAAAAAAAAACATATGTCCCCGGATTTCATTTTAAAAATCTGGTCACCTTATAGTACATGTCCCAGCTAGTTGACACTTTGGAAAGAGCTATACCATTTAGACCCATTTGCCCTGGATTCTTTAATAGTTGCCTGGTCACAGGTCTTTTTCTAACACATCTTCAGATTACATGCTACAATTTTCAGCAATCATCATAGATAGTAGGTAGGGAGCAGTCATTTAATCACAAATCTTTTATTTTTTCCTCTCAGCTGTCTGAATCCAGACTGATACATTTTTTCGGCTCCTGAATGCTAGGAAGCCATTTGTATATGTTGTAAAGAACTGCATTTGTACAGCGCAAACCGCAGGTCAGAAAATGCATTGAATGCAGTGTACATTTTCTGAAAAGGACAGCTATATTTGCAATGCATGTGACTCTAAATTGCTGCATGCAAGGGGTTCTCTACTTGAACGCAATTCTTCCACATTCAGGAGAGGGGGATTAAGGGAGGTTGAATCTATCCTAACCGCAGCAGCTCCTAAAAAAATGCTAAAAGCCTATGTGTTTATGGACACAGGCTTTTATGGAGTCGAGTTTAGGAGCCTTGGCAAAAAAACGCCAAAAGTTCTTAAACTCAAGTTTACGAGCTGTATTGTTCACAAAGCCTAAAGCTGGTCATACACCAACTGAAATGCAGCAGGTTTAGCAGGGACCATCCAAATTTCGATCATTGTGTGGCAGTCCTCACTCAATAGAAGTCAATCGTTTGACCTCTGTTGAAGGGTTATTTTGGATTTTTTTTTCCTGATCAGGCACTAATATAACCTCACCTACTATGTAACTATGCAACACTTCTATTTCTGAAAGCATTCCTAATTTACAGCATTTTTACACACAGGGTCTAAAAGTCACAGTCCCTCCCTCCTTATTCCCTCCCACTGGCAGTAGTATACCTGTTGGTGGAGTTTGGGCCCAAATCTGCATTGGAGCATTCTTAAACAAAGTTTTTGTAATTCCAGTAGAAAGGGGAGTAATCTTCAAAACCCTGGGTTTCCCAAGAGGGGTGATACAGCTAGCCCTACTATATTCAGAATACATTATTGCTAGGCCAAGCAAGTGATTGCACTAGACTAATGGTGGTGTCCTTTATTACAATGGGAAAAAGGATACTTTTGTGGTATATGTGTACTGTAATCAATGGCTGAGAGTGCCCATTGTTTACAGGTGCTCTTGGTAAACCACTGGATCCAATTTTTGCAAATGAGTATCAGCAATTGAATCTTTCGATATTTTTTATTATTATTAATAATAATCAGGATTTATATAGCACCAACAGCTTGTGCAACACTTTATAACATGAAGGCAGACAGTACCGTTACAGCACATTTAATTACAGGAGGAATCAGAAGGCCCCTGCTCGTAAGTAGGGATGAGCTTCGAGTTCGAGTCGAACATTGCCTGTTCGCCGAACAACGAACAATTTGGGGTGTTCGCGGCAAATTCGAAAAGTCTATGGGAGAAATCTAAAGTGCTAATTATAAAGGCTTATATGCAAGTTATTGTCCTAAAAAGTGTTTGGGGACCCGGGTCCTGCCCCAGGGAACATGTATCAATGCAAAAAAAAGTTTTAAAAACGGCCGTTTTTTTAGGAGCAGTGATTTTAATAATGCTTAAAGTGAAACAATAAAAGTGAAATTTTCCTTTAAATTTCGTACCTGGGGGGTGTGTATGATATGCATGTAAAGTCGCGCATGTTTTCCGTGCTTAGAACTGTCCCTGCACAAAGTGTCATTTTTGAAGGAAAAAAAGTCATTTAAAACTCACTCGCGGCTATAATGACTTGTCGGCTTTTATCAATACATAGAAAAGTCATTGATGGAAAAAAAAAAAGCGTGGGGGTTCCCCCAAATTCAATTACCAGGCCCTTCAGGTCTGGAATGGATATTAAGGGGAACCCCGCCGCAAATTCAAAAAAAATGGCGTGCGGTTCCCCCTAAATATCCATACCAGGCCCTTCAGATCTGGCATGGATTTTAAGGGGAACTCCACCCCAAATTTAAAAAAAATGGCGTGGAGCCCCCCCAAAAATCCATACCAGACCCTTATCCAAGCACGCAACCTGGCCGGCCACAGGGGAAGAGGGGGGACGAGACAGCAGCCCCCCCTCCCTCCTGAACCGTACCAGGCCACATGCCCTCAACATGGGGAGGATGTCCCCATGTTGATGGGGACAAGGGCCTCATCCCCACAACCCTTGCCCGGTGGTTGTGGGGGTCTGCGGGCAGGGGGCTTATCGGAATCTGGAAGACCCCTTTAACAAAGGGGACCCCCAGATCCCGCCCCCCCTATGTGAATTGGTAAGGGGTACATTGTACCCCTACCATTTCACGAAGAAAGTGTCAAAAAATTTAAATAAAAACACACAAACACCTTGGAAAAGTCCTTTATTATAAAAAAAAAACATTCCAGCGATGAAATCCAGTGTCCCGCGGCGATCCGATGTCCAGCGCTGTCCGTCATTGGTTGTGCCTGAGCGGACCTGATGGGGAACTTCCTCCCCAGTGTTTTAAATGTATAGACCCGCCCCTTCTAAAGTTCCCCATCAGGTCCGCTCAGCGGACCAGATGCGGAACGCGAGAAGGGGCGGGTCTATTCATGTATTACACAGCGAACGAAGTTCCCCATCAGGTCCGCCCCCTCGGTATGTCCGACCCCGCCTACGTCATTGGCCTGAGCGGGGAACTTCCTTCACTAAGGGGTGCCATGCCCATGTAAAAAGGATAACAAACTTTCAAGATAAAAGGCCTGTGCCAGAAGTTTGGGGGGGGGGGGGGGACTTTAACAGATTGATACTAAAGCTGAGAGAGACTGTTGAGCCCAAGAACCCATTTTCATGCATTCAATTATATGCTGGAAGTCCTGGTCAAAGGAAATTGTGGACCAGCTATAACTGAGGTGAATGCAGCCACCACATCTAGGCTCTGGTAAGCTGCAATATATTAAAATGTTTTTGGGTTTGGATACACATTAAGGATGCACATTGCACAATAACATGTGCATATTTCCCACAAAAAACAGCAGAACACACATCACAGAAAATCCACATACTCAACTGCACCGAAATGCTCAGTATAGGTACTTGTAGCTGATTTTTTTCTTCATTATTTTCCCTCTGCTTTGATTAACTCTTTCTAATAATTGCAGGAGATAATTTAGCCACATCCCTGCCTCAAAATCAATGTTCACCTTAGTCAAATGATCCAGATTTTTGCTGAATTGCACTAAAGCCACTGATTATAGACTGAAAACCATTTAGCCATTTGGAAAATTCCTCCTGCAACAAACTCTGGTTTACATGGCAGCAGAGATTAGCTCCTGAAAAATAGGATTTTTGTACTCACCGTAAATACCTTTTCACTGAGTTCATGGACGGACACAGCAGCAATCTTGACAAAGTGGGTATTAGCCTTCTCTCAGGAGTGGACTAGGCAGAAACATGTTAATGTGTTAAACAACATCAAACACTGTACAGTACCGCCCAGGGGGAGGTCCCTCTGGGTACAACCCCTCTCCCTGCATGCAGCAGCTCAGTTCGTCAAAAAGCAGTACAAACATAAAAAGGAGGGGTGGGTGCTGTGTCCGTCCATGAACTCACAGAAAAGGATTTTACGGTGAGTACAAAAATCCTATTTTCTCTTTCATTCATGGACGGGCACAGCAGCAATCTTGACAAAGTGGGACGTCCCAAAGCAGTGTCAAAACGAGGGGTGGGAAAAGCATTAAACAAACTTCACCCCAAAACAAAACATAGCTCCTCAACGGAGGAGTTGCAACCTTAAACAGCCGCTTGCAAAAAACCTTGCGGCCGAAGGAAGCATCCGAAGATGCGCCCACAACAACCTTGTAAAATTTAGTGAAGGTGCGAACGGACGACCAGGATGCCGCCTTACACATCTGGGAAAACAGACACTTGATGTTGGAAAGTCAAAGAGGCACCTATTGCCCTGGTCAAAAGCGTGACAGGAAAGGGAGGCGCCCGCCCCTTTTGGGCATAAACCTGATCACAATCTGTCTGACCCACCGAGAGATGGCGGCTGACGAGACCACCAGGCCCTCCTTCGGACCAGCCACTGAAATGAACAGTGAGTCCGAACTCTGGAACGGAGCAGTAGCAGACAGGTACACCCGCAGAGCTCGGACAACGTCCAGGGAATGCAGCGCAGCCTCTTGGGATGCGACGGATGAGGACACAAGATGTAAGTACAATGTCCTCATTAAGATGAAAAGTCGAAACGATCCAGGAAGAAAAGAAGGCTGCAGACGCAGCACCACCTTATCCTTGTGGAGGACAAGGCCGCCACTCAGAAACCCTCTAGTAAAGGTAACAGCCACCCGAAAGCTACTTTTCAAGAGAGTGCCAACAGGCATTCTCTGCAATGTTTTTTAAAAAGGTGGTTTCTGGCACACCCAGGGTACCAGACTCAATCCCACAAAGGCAGCAGTGATTGAACCGGAGGGGCCACCTGTCGAGCCCCTTGGAAAAAAGGAAAACACCAGTGAATGGGCCACCAAGAGTCGCTGAAGAAAACAGCCAGGGCTGATATCTGCCCCTTAATGGATCTGAAAGCAAGTCTTTCATTCACTCCATGCTCTAAAACAGCAGGAGCCTGGAGGCAGAAAAAGTACATGAACACCACTCCATCTCCCACATAGAGATGTAGGATCTTCAAGTGCGATGGTAAAAGTTCAGAAAAGATGACTTCCGTGCCCCCAGCATGGTGGAAATCACTGAAAACCGACGGGCCATCGTCACTAGTATCTGAAATCAACGACCAAGTCGTGAAGGGCAGCGACTGTAAGCAGGATGAAATGTATGACCTTGCGATTGAAGGTCCTCTCACATTGGCAGCCGCCAAGGAACATCCGCCACCAGTCATACTCAGATGGCGTACCAGGGACGCCAAAAAAAATCTGGGGCAATTAAACTACCCAGATCCCCTCGGCCTCTACTCTGCGAAGCAGACGAGGAAGAAAATTTGCAGGAGGAAGGCACAACGTAGCCAATACTGTCTCCACAGGATCAAAAACGCATCTGACGCGTCCAACCAGGGGATCTTTTGAACCTGGCCACAACCTCAAAACTTCTGATCGAGTCGAGAGCCAGAAGATCCACATCTGGCGATCCCCATGTCCTGTAAAGGAGACGAAACACCTCCGGGCGTAGGGACCATAGTCTATGGCCCAGCATCTGAGGACTCAAGGAATCCGCCTGCTAGAGTTCCACACGATAGAGCCAGCACCTTTTTGCTCTGCTCACCATAGGATGATAGCAACAGCCTGCTGCAGCCGAGCGAAGTGTTCCCCCTCAATGGGTGACATATGCCACCGCTGTGGCATTGTCCAGCTGGATCCTGACTGAACGTTCCCGCAGCCTCTGTGACTATGTGAAGGGGCATGGCCTGAACGCGCGAGGGAGCCCCCTGACCGGCAGGCGAGGTACTTCCTGCGTCCAGCGACCCTGTGTTGTCCAGTAAAACGGTAATCGACCTCTCGGACTGAAGAGTCGGAGACCTCAGCCACCAGATCAGGGAATCCCTGACTAGCCGGCTCACCCGGAACGGACAACCCAGGGACAATGGAGAAGTGTCCCCTGTGGCCAGGATCCCCGTTTGCCAGACTTGATTGTGGAATTAAAACACACAGTATCGCCCTGAAGGTGGCTACCATGAAAAGCCCCGGACTCGCATAAAAAAGCGCAGTGACCACCACCAGCGTGACGTCCACTGCTGTACCGCAGCATGAAGGGTCTGCGAAGGGAGAAAAAAAATCTCTTGCCTTTGAGGAGTCCAGAATCGAGCCCAGGTATTCCAAGCATTGAGTCGGAACCACACAGACTTCTGGAGGTACAGTACCCAACCAAACTCCCGAAGAGTCTGACTGGCGATTGCCACATCCTCCCTTAATTCTGAGGCAGAAGCCGCTCTCAGACGGAGATCGACAAAATAGCCCACGATTGTGATCCCTTGCTGTCTCAGCAAGGCCAGGATCGGGGCGAGCACTATGGAGAAACTCCTGGTGCCAACGCCGGGCCAAAAAGGGGAGCTACTACTTTTAAGTGCTCATCCCAGACTGCCAACCGCAGAAACCTCTGATGCCTGACACATATGGGGACTGTAATAAAAAACATCCTTGATGTCCAAGGATGTGAGGAGGAATCCCCCGGATGGATAGCAGCGAAAAGCTGCCATCCTGAACCTTTTTGCTCACACAAAGCAGATAAGGGCCTGAGACCCAGGACCGGATCGAAACCTCCCGTCTTTGGGACTACAAATACAGATCGTAGATTCCTCTAAACCTTTCCGGCGCTGACACAGGTACTATCCATCCTGCGCATCAGCAGGTCCTGCACTACCCCAATGTCACAGATCAGCTGCGGAGCTGATCCGTGTCTTACCTATACTGCTGTAGGTCGGCTGGCACCTGTTGTTCCACTAGCCTGTGTTCAGCTCTGGCTGCACTCTTCAGCTATGGGTGTCGCCGGCTTCACCTGTGGCTTAATATATTCTTCCTTCCTGCTACTTCCTGTCCAGCCTCCCATGTGCCTCACTATTTAAATTGCTTGAGCAACACTTGTTTCAGAGCTCCCTGCCTGTAACCTACTTAACCAGACTTCTTGTGTACCGAATCGGCTAGTTTATGCTGTCTGCTGCCCGCCCCGACCTTGGCTCGATATCCGGCTCTCCTTTTGCTTTATCCATCCATCCATCCCTCTGTGACTTCTGGTACTCTCCTCGCGAGCAGGGTGAACCTGGGGG
Organism: Rana muscosa; assembly: GCA_029206835.1. Taxonomy (NCBI): domain Eukaryota; kingdom Metazoa; phylum Chordata; class Amphibia; order Anura; family Ranidae; genus Rana; species Rana muscosa. The sequence continues at coordinate 80,158,122 of CM055125.1, read as the reverse complement.
TCGTGACCTGGGGTCAGCACGCAGATAAGCCCAAACCCTTGTGAGGGGGTCCCTGGCGGAATACCGGCTGGCCCTTAGATTCCACGCCCTGGGGGATCCCGTGTCATCTGCTTGCCTGTGGGCTCACTTCATCACCATTGTGACACCCAAACAAAGTGGCCCGGCGAGCCAGTAGGAGATGAAGGTTGGAGGGAAAAATCTGATTCGTGAACAAGAAAAAAAACTCCCTCTTGTACCCTGATGAAACCACTTCCCAGACCCACTGGTCGGAAGTAGGGAGGCCCACCGAGCTGTAGACTCGCAAGGGTGACCCCCCAAATCCCATAGTCGGGCGGGGACAAACAACCCTCCATCCACAGATTTCTCACACAGGCAAGATTTTGCGTGTGAAAACAGGGATACTTTAGTCCCTTAGCGGGCCCCCTGTCGGCCCGGGAATGCTTACCCGCGGGCCCAGCGCAAGGAAAAAAACGCCTGTGAGTGGAAAAAGGGAGGGCCCTGAATTTGTGGGAGCACCGTGCTCTCGCCCAAACATCATGTTTAATAATGTCATCCAGCGGGGCTCCAAAAGCCTCTAACCCTGGCAGAGGAAATCCGCCAGAACCTCCTAGGCCATCTGATCCGCAGACCAGCGTTTCAGTCAAATCATGCGGCATAACCCCACCGCAGATACTGACAGCACTGGACCACCAGGGAGCTGCATCTAAGGCCGCATTGCAGACAGACATAAGGCCATGCACAAAAACTGGTCCGCTATCATGCAGACCGGGGTTCAAACCATGGTGCAGCAATCTGTGCCCATTAAGGAAACGTTAGTGACACCAGGGTCCAGGGCAACAGTGGCCGCAACTCTAACCCCAATACCATGAACAAGAACCAGGCCACCGCCTCGGTCCTGCTGTCTGCAGGGTCCTTAAAAAAAAACAGGGGCCCCTTCACCGGAATCTTGGGAATCCCTGGATACCAGAGGGCCCCTCGGGGGAGATGACCTTTTCCAGGAAACACTCCTCAAAGGGATAGCAGACCCCATGCGATTCATGGAATTCTGCGGCAGTTCCCATTCTTAACATATAAAAAAACAAATAAGCTACGCAGGAAAAACTCCTAGCGGAGCGGGTCGCCGTAACCCCCATCTTATTGGGGATCCCGCACCCCATGGTAAAGTGCTCTAACAAGCGCCTCTGAGCGCAGACCTGGACACGGAAGAGGCAGGAAAGCAGTTCCGCACCGTCCAAGGGTCCTGGTCCGCATCTTCTGACCTACCAGAGCAGGGGACATTTCCCACAGCAGACCCGAGTCTGAATTTCACCCAGAAGATGGTGGGAGGGGGCGTATCTACCACCCTTGCACCCGCACACCACATCCACCCTGGCAATAGGAGCCTCCAGGACCGCTGACAAGCGCCCACAGCCACCGCAGGTGCAGGAGCACTGCTGCCAGGATAGGAATGTCTGGGGAAGAAGCGCCAGTATGACGCTGTGCTGAGCCACTCACCTGGCCATAGGAACCCAAGGTAAGTATCCAGACTACCCCCCCTAGCTGCTACTGAGAACGAGGGGACCCCCCGGAGGACTCACCACCCAGCTCAGGCACTGCACAGTTGCCGTCCGCTCTCCCTGTCACTGAGGTGTACCCAGTGACACCCACTCATCAGAGGTGATTGCTACTGTTCGCGGCATCAGAGGACTCATTGCAATTACTGGAGGCAGAGACCGGGTTGGAAAAGCCACAAAAACATGGCAGCCGACCCTGTAAAGGCGCCCGGTCCACAAGAAAATGGCCGCCGGTCATCTCTATGGAAGAAAGAGCGCGGACTACAAGAAAATGTTTTCCAATGGAAAAAGGCGCCGGTCACCACCAAAATGGGCGCCGACCATGCTGAAGAGAAACACACAGCAAAAAAACATGGCAGCGAACACCCGGGCACCCACCAAGGTCCCCACAGTAACAGCACACCCCACAGAGAGCAGACCCAAAATGCAGCCAGCCCACAGCTAAGCGGAGCCCCCCCGGCGGACCCCCAGGTCAGTGCACAGCATCCCAGGCACATAATACATGGGGAGGGGGAAAAGCGGACAGGGAGAGAGGAAAAGGAAGGGTGAGGGACCTCCTAATCGACCTCCCCAGAGATGCCCAGCAATGTCATCCTGCTGGGGCAGGGTGGCAGCTACTTACCCCGTCCTGCATGGATTACGCTGGAAGCATCCCAGACAGACCATCTTCCGCGCGGTTATGGAGGGGACTGACGGCCTGGCACGCTGTGACTCAGACATATAGCCCGGTCAGTGCGTAGCTAAGGTCGGCACACGCTCGATGGCCGAAACTGGGGAGCCTACAAGGATCTGGGATCCAGCCGGTCACCCAGTCGGCAGTTGATAGAAGATCACAGGAACAAAAAATAGGACCATGTGCCTGAAGGGAGCCATGTCTTCCTCCTATGCTAGGCAGAAAAAAACTGAGCTGCTGCATGCAGGGAGAGGGGTTGTACCCAGAGGGACTGCCCCCTGGACGGTACTGAGAGAAGGCCAATACCCACTTTGTCAAGATTGCTGCTGTGTCCGTCCATGAACGAAAGAGAAAAAAGGTTTACTAAAAATATATGTCTTTTATTTATAGAGTCCCAACTTGAAAAATGACTAGTAAAAGAAAAGAAAAATCAAGTGTTTTAAATGTTTATACCAATGTGCAAATGAAATGGTGCTGCGCATCTAGTGATCCTATGTGCATACACGTTGTGTGATTATTATATGTGTATACACGCATAGACAATTTCAGTGATTGTGACAGATACATAAAATCAGAATTCTCACATTAAATTATTCATATTCTTCTACATATTAAAAAAATGTCTTACATGTATAGCGATACCCTCAGTTTAAGAGGGCTGCTTGTTTGTTTTGGGCCTTGTAGTGCACCGCTGTCAACCCCTGGCAATCGGCTCTAACCTCTCGTGGCACAGTTAGGAAAGGGGGGTGGTATAATAGTACTCTATCTCTACTGTTATATGGCACAACCCCTTTATAACAATAGCACAGTAATTGACACTGACAACCAATATACTTAACTTCTTTACTATTGGTAAGAGTAAAAAGGGTAAGCAGTATACAGTGTCTCATGCAGATCCCTGCGATATACACATCAAAAGGGATAACATTCAGCAATGAAATGACAGTTTAATAACCCCCGCTGTAGCTATCCTCCCTCGTGAGCAAAAAAATGGCGCCCAGCAATGTCCTATACTACCCAGTCAGGCCTGACTATAACTTGGGGTATAGTTTGTTGAAGAATCTTCGCTAGCAAAACTCGGTGGTGCACATAAAGAACAAACTGTAATCCAAAAGGGTAGCGATGATCGCTAACTTGGTAAAGATGGAGAGACTAATAAACTCAGTTCAGCAGACAGTCTCTCCAGAATATAACTGTAATCACTGATGGGCCTAAACAAAGCTAATAGGCAACAAAGTTAATCAGATACGGTTCTGAGCTGGCGCTCTCTCACCCGACCGGACCGACCCCTGTCCGGTACCTCCGCTACTGTGAGTCGCTTCACAGTGCCCACGATGCCTGGGTCTTCGGTCCTCCAGGGGATGGTGGCACCTCAGGTAGAGCGGAAGCTCCGCAGGCTCCTCGGTGGAGCGGAAGGCTCTCTGGATCTAAGGCAAGGCCCAGGCATCAGGCCTTGCGCGCGGAGCAGGTAAGTGCAGGGATCCTCTTGCTGGGAGGGCGGCGTCCAAAGAGAAAGAGAGAGGCTCCTCCTCTCCCTTTTAAAGTCCACCCCAGCAGTCCTTGCGCGGGGAAATGCACCCTGGGTGCCGCAAAGCGTGCTGGGAACTGTAGTCTGTGGGTAGGAAACGATACCCTGCTACACATGTTTCTTCAAAACAGTAAAAAAAAAGAAACACTGTATAGATGCAGTCTATCGTGTCCTTGATTCTCACGTCACCTCTTGTGCTCAAAATACATTTCTGTATCAGGTAATCAGTGGCGCTCAATCACTTCTGTGCTTTCAAAACTTTCACCTCCTTTTTACTAGTGTATTAGCATGAATCATGGATCATCCAAATCTCGGGATCCTCTTCTGGTTTTTATCCACTAGGGGCCCTCTTAGTTGGACTTCCCTTTGTTAACATCTGATTTGGGGCCTTTTTAATTTTAAGAAGCTCATCTATGATTCGGGTTAGGTCTCACTCAAGGCATGGAGTCTTGTGAAAAAAAGCCCCCCATAGTGTGATTATGCATAAATCTCTTAATTTATTTGGCTAAAAATAGTTGCACCTACAATAAAATCACTTGTTTACAAGCATAAAAACACAAGCTCCGGAGAGCCATGGCGCCGCCATCCCCTGAGGAAGTTGTGCAATGACGACGTAATGCGTAGGGCATGAGTGGAGGCATATTAGGGACCGGAAGTCACGTAAGCAGACATGTCTGTCCGGAGCTTGTTTTTTATGCTTGTAAACAAGAGGGAAGTCCAACTAAGTGGGCCCCTAGTGGAGAGAAACCATAAGAGGATCCAGAGATTGGGATGATCCATGCTTAATGCTAAAACACAAGTAAAAAGGCTGTGAGAGTTTTCAGAGCACAGAGGTGATTAAGTGGCACAAGAGGTGATTGGAGAATCAAGGACAAGAGACTGCATCTATACAGTTGTAGCGATACCCCCAGTTAAGAGAGCCGCTGGTTCTGTTTCGGGCCCTGTACACAGCACCGCCAACCCCCGGCAATCTACTCGACCCTCCTTTGGCACAGTTAGTCTAGGGGATGTTCTAGTAATATAGCTCTCTATACCTGGTTATGCACAATCTAGCAGTAATATGAGCAGTCAATAAATGCAATAATGAACACTGATACCGGAGTGATAAACCGTAAATGATTTACTGTGGTATAAAGGTAAATGATAACTTGTCACATAACATACATGCAGAGCCCTGCAGTAATAAACATACTAATCAGTGCAGAGTGATCACACGCCACGTGCAGCTATCTTCTCTATGCGCAATGTGGCGCACCAACAAAATCATAATCCCTGGTCAGGCCTGACTCAGATAAACTCAGTCTCTGTGAGAACAATTCTTCGCATGCAAGATGAACGGTGGTGCACATTCAGGAACAGTATTTGTAATCCAATTAGGGTTAATAAAGAAAAAACACTTCACCGGAGACTACAAAACTCAGTTCCGCCACTAGTCTCCGGCGGGACAGTAAATATAGCACGGTGGGCCAAGGCAGTCACTAGGCCTAATCAAAGTACAAGTTAATGACGTGAGCAGGTGCTCGCTCACCCCTCCGGACGCGATCCCAGTACGGGACTTCCACCACTGTGTCTTCGCACACAGGGTCTGCAACGGCCGGGTCCCCGGTCCAACTGATGTCAGCAAACTCGAAAGAAATCAGGTGCCACTCAGGCTCAGCAGTGGGGTGGAAGGCTCTTTGAAAGGTGCGTAAGGCCCAGGCCTCGGGCCTTGCACTGCAGCAGATCCGCATAGGGAGTCCTATTGATTGCCGCGCGGTGTCCAAAGAGGCCGAGCTTAGCCTCGCCCCTTCCCTTTATAGCCCCACCCATGAGTCTCTGCGGTGGCCAAATGCACCCTGGGTACCAAACGGGGTTCTGGGTAACGTAGTCCATAGGGCCTTAAAGGAGACCCCGCTACACAGTGTTTATTTTATTTACGATTTTGAAGAAACATGCAACACATTTTTTAAATATGTAGAGGAATATGAATAATTTAATGTGAGAACTCAGATTTTTTTGTATAGGTCACAATCACTGAACTTGACTATTAGGGTGCCCACATATCTCCCGGATTGCCCGTGACGGTCCCGCAATAGACATATCTGTCCTGGGTCTCGGGCACCTTCATTCCGGGACAATACAATGTCCCGGAATGAAATAGAGGACACAGCCACCCCCTACTAACTAATAACTACATTTCGGGAACTGGTTGCTAGGGCCAGCGCTGCTTGGCGTCTTGCAACCAGTGACAATTTACTCTCAGACAGTGAGACCGGGAGCGAGGCCTGCGCCTAGTGCAGCACTGCTGTCCCCACCCACTTCGGCACCTCCTCCTTCTCTGGCACCCAGCGGCAAGCAGCAGGGACTGGTGTGATCTTCACTCTCCAGATAGTGACGCTACTCCTTTACTTCTACACACGTGGCTCATGCCAGGGAGGAAGTGACAGCAGCATTGCATCTGGTGGCAGGCTATGGGTGGCAAGCGGCACTGCATCTGGTGGCAAGTGGCACATTCACCTGACAAATAACCCGCCGCCAAATTCCCCATCAACCCCGAGACTACATTACCCCCTGCCCCCCCTCATCTTTTTTTGGGGTAGGTGAGAGAGGGGGTGTGTCCCTGAATGGCAGTTTGGAAATGTGGTCATCCTATTGACTATCCATGTACACACATATATTAATCACACATGTATGTACATTGGTTTACTAGCAGCACAGCACCATTTCATTTGTACATTAGTATAAACTATAGGTGTGGGAACACTCTAGGTATCTGCAGCAGCTTTTTTGTTTGATATTTATTTGTTTTAATAGATTAATAGCGTGGGAGTAACACCTTATTTTATTTTTTGCTTGTTTACTTGTGGTTTTCCTTTCCATAAATAATTTTTTATTCACTTGTGATGAGCATCTGAACTTGCTAGAAGCTGTGACTACCCCAGGAACAGTCAGTTTTCTGGCACAGCCCCCTGCCTAGTCATTCCTTGTGCTGGCCCAGCTCCTCCTCTTCTCTTTCACCTCCCTTCATAGCCTCTATGTAGCTGCTGGGAAGGAGTGAAGGGGAATACTATAGATATAGAGTGTCACTTGAGTATTAGCTCTAAATTTGCAGGGGCCGCTGACATCACAACCAACATGGACGTGTCCAGCAGCAATCTCAGGACTTTTTAATGTGTGCACCAGGCAGGCTTTTACAGATAAATAACATGCATTATAAACTTTAAATGTGCATATAATCTTGGAGGAAGATTTGTGTGTAAATGAATGGTCTGACAGCAGATGTCTTTTAAAAAAGAAAAGTAATTTTTAAGGCTAGGTTCACACTTAGGGTTGCCACCTTTTCTTCAAGTCAAACCCGAACACTTTAGCGGCGCATGGCAATTTTTTTTTAATTGTATAAACTATACATATATTTTGCTATTAAATAACATTTCTAATCATATGAAGTTAACAACAAGAGTCCCACTTTACATCAGAGTCCACAGAGTTCCCCTTTTACATCTGAATCCGCAGAGTTCCCCTTTTACTTTTGAACTTGCAGAGTTCCCTTACACTGTAAGGAGGGACTCTGCAGACTCTGATGTAAGGGAGAACTCTGGGGCCTCTGACATAAGGGATGCTCTGGGAACCCTGATTTAAGGGGGAACACTGAGAACTGATGTACGGAGAAGACTTTGATGTACGGAGAAGACTCTGATGTAAGTGGAAACACTGTGGCTTTTGGTTTAAAGGGGAACTCTGATGTAAGGGGTGCTCTGAGAGCCCTGATTTGCCTTAGTGTACTTACTCAGAGGCAGGAGAGAGAAGGGAGAGACTTCAGTCACAGACAGGGATGGATGGTGAGCTCACTCACCCCTTGACAGTCAGCACCTCTCATCCAGATGTATCTGAGGCTGGTGGACTTCAAATTTCCGGCCCCAACTTTTCTAAAGGCACAGCACTGGGCATTGGAGTGTGGGCAGACACAGAGGGGTAGGGTGGGAGTAAGAGGAGCAGATTGTGCCCTCTCTCCTCTCCCATCTTTATGTGGGGGGAGCTGTTCGTGCTGGCTTTGGGCAGTGTGAAGGAGTGTAACAAACACTCTCAGCTTAGACAACTGCAGCCAGAAAACCTGCTGGGAAGCCATAGTCCATTCTGAATAATGTGTCCAAGTTTCAGGCAGTCTGAAACCAGGACGCATGATTCCAAACCCGAACTGTCTGGGTGAATCCTGGACAGGTGGCAACCCTATTCACACTGCTGTGATAAGATTTTGATTCAATTTTCTATGTGAAGCTGTAATGCAACTTGATTATGGTTTACATGTTCTATGGGCCCAAAACCATGCTGGAATTGCACCAATGTAGAACAGGAATATTATCCAAAATTGCACTGTGCTGAGTTGCATTGATGTGAATAGGCACCATTACTAAAGGGAAATGTTCGGTTACACTCTTCAAGAGCAGTTGCTCCAGACCTTAGTAAATGAACAGAAGGTCTGCTGACTTCCATCATCCAATCATGTGCAAGCAAAAATGCTGTTTTTTTTTATTTTTCTTGCATGTGATTGGGTATTCTTTGCAAAGTAAAGCTTCACCTCATTACTAAGCTCTGGAGCGACTGCACTTTGCAAAAGGCACAGTCTAGATTCCTTTAGTAAATCAACCCTATTGTGTTTCCATCGTCATGCTATTTTGTGTGATTCAAGTTGCGTATGAAATTGCACTAGTAAGATGAGAGCCTAAAGAATAAAAAGGATGTTTTTTTTTTTCTCAGCAAAAGTTTAGTAAGACTTTAAGATTCACTATTCAAATTTCTGCCTGACCCCAGTCATGCCTATCGCCATTAAAGATCTACAACCTGATCTTTAGTGTAATCCATAAAATAAAATTTCCAGCTTCTCATCTATTTTAGATTCTTGGGAAATTGGCCCGTTTCTTTCTCTGAAGATTTCTGATATTATTTTCTCCTGCCTGTCTGAAGCTGTTGCTCTAGTTGCTTCTCACCCCTGCAATTCCAGCCTTAAATCAGCCGGGCACCACTCATAACACAAATCCATTGACTGTTCTTACTTTGCCATCAGCTGTTGCCAGTTCTAAACGTTTTTCTTTACCTTTCATTCTGTCTATGCCTGTATTTAACTGAGAAACCTGTCAACTCTTTCAGAGATGGGACCATATAATTCCCCTGACAGAAGTAGACAATGCATACATAATAGTGAGGCCTACTCAATCAGAAACATCTGAAATAGAAAGAAATTAGCCATGGTTCCGTTAGCAAACACACACATACACACGCTCGTGATCAGCGGCAGAGAGAGATGCACTGTTAATAATTATTACCACTGCAAGATTTCCAGCTGAATTCTCTCCTGTGGACACTAGAAAGCTACTCTGAGCCCCGCAATGCATCAACCAATTTAGCCGGTTCTATGTTCCATTTATCAGCAGGAGGATGTCTAGAGAGATAAACCATCTCTCAAATGCTTCTCACCAGCCTCTTATTCCCCACAGAGTCTTATTGTCGGAGTATGTTAAGGAAAGGAACAGTGAGTACAAATCAAATGGGGGAATTTTCCCTCTGTTCTAGAGTGATACAGCAGCGTCATCCCTCTGTTTCCAGGGCTGGAAAGTGATTTGTTTTGCAATTTTGTTTTAAGATACGTAATGTCAACCGTCTTGCTTTTACCGGTAGTTCGCTGATCATCAAGTGAAGTTCAGGAAAATAATTATCTCTTAAAGCTCATCTCCAGGCTTTTTTCCCACCACCCTCCCTTCATATAATCCATTAATAGATATTTCTATTATTATTTCTATTTCCATATGCAGTGTTCCTGCTGTGTGAAATAATGGCTGGCGACATAATCGGTAAGGACTGAAGGGGGTCTGTACTGCGAGGACACCGAAAGAAAGGTTTTGCAGGTAGATGTGTGGGGGAAAAAAGCTGACTATGATTTGCATTCTGCATTTAATCTTAATCAGACAATGCTGACTTGGTGACGCCAGTACTGCCTGATCTGAAACTACTCATGGACATTGAGCCCTGTCATCCAGCAATCCCATGTTGTGGGAAGTTAAGTTAAAGCTAAATGCATTGGCTACATAGGTCAGCCATTTAATACATTTCTATACAATATAATTTTTGTCCAGAGCTGAGTTTTAAAGCCCAACTCACTCAGGGCTGGAGGAAAAGAAAACCTTAAAGCCCTGTACACACGATCGGATTTCCTATGGATTCTAATCCGATGGATTTTTCCATTGGAAGCTGACTTCCATCAGACACCATCAGTCAAAAATCCGACCGTCCCAAACGCTGTGACGTAAAACACTCCGACAAGTCGAGAAAAATGAAGTTCAATGCTTCTGAGCATGCGTCGACTTGATTCTGAGCATGCGTGGGTTTTTTGTCCGATGGAGTTCCACACAGACGATCGGAATTTGCTATCGTTTTTTTTCCCCATCGGATAAATTTAAAACATGTTCTATTTTTTTTTTCACCGATGGAAAAAAAAGACAGATGGGGCCCATACACGATCGGTTTGTCCGATGAGAAAAGTCCATCGGACTGTTTTCATCGGTAAAACCGATCATGTGTACACGGCATTACAGTGGGGCCCCCACACTGCAAGGGTTAAATGCTCATTACATCTAGGAGAGATAGAAGGGCTGCAATTCTTGGCTTACCCTCACTCTGTTCGGCTCCAGCACTCTCCTCCTCTCCCTCCGGAACTCCAGGCAGTCCTACAGCATCGAGTTGTACAATGCAGGGCTATGTGGAGGACGCACGAGTACTACTACAGCCAGAAGCACCTTAGAGAGAAGGCTTCGCAGGACCAGTCATGTTGTTAGAGAGACCATGCTAGAACTAGATTTTAATGTAACTATGAAGCCTTATTCCTCTACTCCTAGGCAAAGCCAACATTTAACCCTTGCCATGTTGAAGGCCCCACCTCAAGTGCTGTTTTCTTGTGCCCAGGAGTTGAGCTTTAAAGTACATCCTTAATTTTGTGGAAAATAAGCCAACAGTAAAGCAGACCTAAACTCAACAAGTACCCCACCCCCACAAACCTGCAATCTATCAGTGCCTCCGGGATCTGCCTGGTTCTGGCAATTTTTTATGCATCTTAGAAATGTGGTAATCAAAGTAGAACTTAAGTAATTTTTTTCCCCTGTAGTTTTGCATACAAATGGAGAAAAGTTATAATGTCTGCCAATTATTTTGTGCTATACATGTCCCTGTTGGGGAGATTTCACTTACAGGTAATTTCCTGTTCTAATGACAGTTGTCACAGGGACAGAAAGTGAGAGGAAATCTCCCAATGAAGACAGCTATCGCCTCAACTGACACACAAAAAGCAATAAAGACTGAATGAGGATTAAAATCTTCCTCAACCAATTAGAAAATGAAAAAAGGTTTCGTCTGGTATGTATTCCACGTTAAAAGTGCACTGTAGATTAACTTTTCTGCATTTAAACTTAATGAGAGGTCAAAATCTTACCAACTGATTGGCTTGAATGCTTGTTCTTACATTCAGGTTGTAATCTAGCAGCTCAGGATCCCTGGTATCCTATAATCGAACTGACCCTGAATCCAATCTTGTAAAAAGGAGATCTTTGCATTCTATACCTATTAAGTATTGTCCTCTGATGGATGCTGTTTTGGTGCATTTTCGTAAATTGTTAATCATAATGTCCCATTGTTCTACAGAGAATCTCACCCCAGACAGAATCAACTCATTCTATCCAACAACATCTCCCCTATGCTTTAGAGGATGCCCAACACAGGGTTCCCTTACACACACATTCTGGGACTGCACACACCTCAAAACTACATGGCAACAAGCTAAAAACAAAATAGAACAAATAATAGGTAGAAGAATTGAACTGACATCTAAAATGTGCCTCCTTTTCTATCCTATTCCTGATATTTCTATAGCACACACCAGGCTAATACACACATTGTTCAGTTCAATACACTGGGCTATAGCTCTAAACTGGCGTTCATCTACTGTACCATGGTCTCAAATTATGGATCGCATGCTGGCCATCAAACTTTCAGAACATATTAATCACACTTTATTTGACACTATGGACATATACGATAATAAATGGAAACCTTGGGATCTATCTCTGTTAATTCATGGAACTACAGGTTGACACTTCCGATTCTTATTTTAATTATTATGTTATTTTATTCTTTTCTCATCAAACAAATCCATAAGACATTATAGAGATGTACAAGACTTTACCATTAATTCAGCTATACTTCCCATTATTTGTATCCCTCCCTCTTATGTCACTGCTATTTATAAATTATGCGGATATTTTTTGCACCCCTTTTTTTTGTGATGTACCTCAAACCAATGTACAGATAAAATTGTATTGAGACTTATTTTTCAATAAACAGTTTGTAAACAAAAGTATTGTCATCAGTCATTCTCATTCTTATAGAGGAAAATCTCACACCACAGACCAGAGGCTGTATTCTTGTCCAGAGGCCCTATGAAAAAGGACTACAGATCTGTCATATAAAACACAATCATTTTATAGAAAGGACAACAACAGAAGCTGGAACACACAATGGTGGGCAGAGATAACCAAAATCTCCCAGGTGAATATGAATATCAGGAGTTGGGCATTATGGCGCAGAGATTTAACTGTTGGAGTATCCAAGACCTATAAGAAGCCAGGGGATGACTCTGTCCACTAGACTCTACCTAATCACTAAATATCATTTATTGGCAAACTGCTCCTAACAATATTCCCCGGTGTGACAGCAGGCAGGTAAAATCACCAGGTTGCATCCAGGATGGAAGATATATATGTCCTAGATTCAGGCTTTATGCCAATTTATACCACTAGGGGGAGTGCTGGGAGTCTTGCAGGGGAAGAGTTAAAGGGGTTGTAAAGGTTCGTTTTTTATTTTCTAAATCGGTTCCTTTAAGCTAGTGCATTGTTGGTTCACTTACCTTTTCCTTAGATTTCCCTTCTAAATATTTTTTTTCTTTGTTTTCTTGGTCTGAATTTCTCACTTCCTGTTCCTCCTCAGTAAGCTGTTCAGTAAGCTGTTTTGGCTGACTCTACACCACTCGGATGATGGTGTGAAGTTTAGTGAGGAGAAACAGGAAGTGAGAAATTCAGACAAAGAAAAAAAACATTTAGAAGGTAAACCAAAGGAAAATGTAAGTGAACCAACAATGCACTAGCTTAAAGGAACCTATTTAGAAAATAAAAAATGAACCTTTACAACCCCTTTAATGAGCCCAGCTGAAGTAAGCGGGCTCATTAAGGCCTCTACAAGAACTCCCAGCATGCTAAGGGAGATGCTCCAACCTGGAACCAGATCTGTGTGTAGAGACTGGGGAGTGTGTTTTCTGTGTGGTGAGCCAAAGCCTGTGTGGCTTTTGCTAAGACCTTTTAAAAGCAGGGAGCTAGTGACTGGGGCAGCACAAGGCTGTACACAGTTGTTAGTTAGGGACACCAACGTGTGTAGTGAGCGGTCAAGTTTACCAGCATTTATTTTCCTGTTTCTTTTGTTTTCTGTTATATTTTTTTGTCTGTATACAGTTCGAAAAAAAACCCCACCCTTTTGTTTTTCTCCTACCACTGTCTGCTGTGCCTAATTTTGTGTGGTGAACCCATCCAGGGGGTCAAACACACCCGCTGCCGAGCTAACCCCCTCACACCAGATAGCATTAGCAGACCACTGACAGATTTCAATTGCTCTCATTAGTTCCTGAAAAACACAGTATTTTCTTAAAGCTGAACTCCAGTCATAAAATCTTTCTTGTAAATATAATCCTCAATAGCCAAAAAGGATCCTCTTTGTGTGCAAGAAATGACTTTGCGAACCCAGTTAACACCATATTTATTAGCAGTGCCATCATCACTGTGTTGCACATAGCCTGTACAGAGTAGATCTGTAGGAGAGGCTCCGCTCACTACAAGCTACCTGTAGACAAGTACAGGGGGGGGGGGGGTGACCAATCAACCTGCACTAGAAGAAAGAGCAGCAGTGACCACTCTTTATTACAGGAAGCTCCTAAAAAGATGCTAGATTACTGCACATATCTGGAAGAAATACACAAAGATTCTGATTACGAATACACAAGACAAGACAATACACATAGACATTATTTTATCCTGAAGTTCGGCTTTAAGAAGAAGCATTATGGTAATAAAGTTAAAAGCTGGATCTAAGGATCATCTAAAAATGTTCTGGGACTTAAAACCCTTTCAGCGTGGGCAGCTAGACTTGCCTTTTGTGTTTCTGATAGTACAAAAATAATTTCCAGTTTGCGTTGGCAACTGACCACTATTTATATGATGGGTTTATCGCTTAAAGTCTGATATCTCTATGAATTCAATAGCTTTTCTGCACATATTGTGAATGGTTCCCACAGGCAACTCGGGTTAGAACAGGTCAAGGATAATCTTTGTTTGTCCGTTCACGTAGGAGGAAAAACTAATCAATGACATGATTGAGAGACGAAGACTAAAGAATTCATCTTCTCCCGGGATTCTGGGGAAAAATATACAGACTTGTGTTTCTCCTTTCCTTTGAAAAGAAGAGAGGTTGAGACAGCAATAAGGAGACATGACCCTCAGATTGCTATGAGACTAAATGGCTGAACTAAGAAAGTCATGGACAAACTGCCTGACGATAACCATGTAGATGGATATCCTCACAGTTATTCTTCTATGGTGTCTGCTATTGACCTTAACCAAGGTCATAGCTTTTCAGTCAAGTTTCACAAACAAAAGAGTTAAAGCCCAACTCAAGCCACAGTTTTTCTAGCCTCGGATAGAGTAGGCTAAGGTTAGAACCATTTTACATTTTTATTGCAATATATCTATCACATCATGTCAGGGGGTGCTACCCAGCAAAAGGCATGAGGGGAAACCTCCTTGTTTTGAATTAGTAGATAGACATATAACACCACATTAATATAAGGTTGTTGGACACCCCCCTCCAAAACCATGGGCAATACTATGAAGTTTTCACCTCTCCCCACCCCCTTTAACCCTCCATTTTCCTGGGAGAACAGATAGCAATAGGATTTAAATTATTCTCTTCAAGATCTCTAATCACTTCCTGTCTTGGTAATAGAAATTGAGGGCAATCTCTCCATGTAAAACACCCAGACACCAAGAAAAACCTAGCAGAGATTCTTTCCACTTTTCCCAAACAATACTTAGGACAGAGTTTTTTTCTCAGACAATGGGTGCAGGTAATCCCCCTTCTGAGTCACTCCTTGTCTCCGCCCCCTACCCACCTCCGAGCACTATTCTTATGCTGCGTACACACGGTCGGAATTTCCGTCAAGAAAAGTTCGATGTGAGCTTTTCGTCGGAAATTCCAACCGTGTGTAGGCTTCATCGGACTATTCCTGTCGGAATTTCAGAGAAGAAAAAGTTGAGATCGGAAATTCCAATTGTCTGTAGCAATTCCAACGCGCAAAGTTCCTACGCATGCTCGGAAACAATTTGACGCATGCTCGGAAGCATTAAACTTCATTTTCTCGGCTCGTCGTAGTGTCATACGTCACCCCTTTCTTGATGATCGAAAGTTCACAGAACTTTTGTGTGACCGTGTGTATGCAAGCCAAGCTTGAGTGGAATTCCGTCGGAAAAACCATCCAAGGTTTTTCCGACGGAAATTCCGACTGTGTATACGCGGCATTAGTTCCACCCTGTACCCAACTCCAAGTACTGCCGCTTTTGGAGAACACAGAACCAAGTATCATTTTGTGGTGCTTAGTAATTTGTATTGAATAAATGATAATAAGAAAGCAGTAAAATAGATCCCCTGCTGCCAGCAACAACAGATCTCCCTAGCAAAACTAGACCCCTCCGCAAGAAAAAATATCCCCCAGCAAGAAAAAATACCCCCCCAGCAACAACAGACACCCATCAGCAAAAGACCTGACAGCAGCCAGCATCAACAGACCCTCCAGCATCCAGCAACAACAGACTTTCGCAACAGTAGATCACTCTCAGCAACAATTGATCTCCCCAGTAACAATAGACATCCCTAGCAACAATAGACCCCCCCCCCCCAAACAATATATTCCCCAGCAGCCAGCATTAATAGACCCTCAAGCACACCCCAGCACCCCTTGCCATTACCCACATTCCGTGCTGGAGGTGCTGATACCGTATACCCCCCAAGCAGTTGGGCAGGACAAGCATGCTCCCGTTTGCTTTCCTGTATGCAAGCATAACATAATAAACTTCAGGGAGGTGTTAAGTAATGAACATCCCCCAAGCTGCATATTCAACTACACATGCTGTCAGAGCATACCACTTACCTTCACATTTAAACTCCTAGGGCTGCTCAGAGCACCCCAATTTGAATATGCAACCTTTGCTATTAGGTTTTTATTATAGAGCATGAGCTTTTGCCATTATAGAGTGGACACCGCCATGGGACTATAACAGCTTCTTCTGGGAAGGCTTGAACCCAGAATTTGGAGTGGGTCTGGGGGATTTTGTGCCCATTCACCCAAAAAAGCATTTTTAAGGTCAGCTAGTGAGGTCAAGGCTCTGTACAAGTTGCTCAACTTCCTCCAGACCAAACTCAGAAAACTATGTCCTAATGGACTTGGCTTTGTGCACAGGGTCACAGTCATGCTGTAACATAGAAGGACCTTCCTTAAAATGTTCCTACAAGACCGAAGGCACAAAATTGTCCAAAAATGTATTTGTATACTGTAGTATAACGGTATCCCTAACTGGAAACACCTGAATTCAATAACTTTGAGGGGTCTTCATATACTTTTGGCCATACAGTGTAGCATTTTTAGAAGCCAAGGTTAGTGATGAAAGCTTTTATTAAACCAATATTAAACCCAAAAGCAAACATTTATTATATGGCAGCTTACCAATTTTTAGATGTGATGGCTGCATTAGTTTCATTTTTAGGCTATCTTTCTTTTATTTTTAAATGGCGATCCAGCCAGCAAGTCTGTTGCTCTTCACAAGCACTTCAGCTGGATGCATCGGTTTACATGGTCGGGACAAACCACTCAACACTGGCAGGGGTGATCAAAATATCAAAATGATCTGCTTTTATTTATTCAAGCAAAACCTTTATACCAAAGAAAAAAAAAAAGTTTTCTGTAACCGTTTATAAAGTGTGAGCTGAAGTTTGGCTTCAATTTGTTAGTGTAATTAAGTCTGATAATACAAAGCACCAGCTTTGGCCATACATCTCCTATGGATAACAGGAGTGTAGTTTGTTCTGCACTCCTGTGACCCATTTTTAGCCAACATCTGGCAAAAGCTGTCTTAACAGCGGGCTTAACAATGTCGGCTGACTTCACTCAGCTGGTCCAGGCTCAGGAAAGATCCCGACCATATGGTTGGGATCCACCAAGATCACTGGACCAGCACCTAGCTCAGTCTCTCAGCAATGGGCTGAGAGCCTAAGCCAGCCCCTCCCGCCAACTCCACAATCCGGTGGGTGCTGGAGGTGAGAGCAGAAAGCCGCTGACACTGTGACGGCTCTCTGTTCAGATCAAAGGGTGGAGAACTGAGTGATTAGCAGTGTTTGATCACTCAGTTCTCACTGCAGAGCCGGTGGGGGACAGATGCACCTAGGTGAATATAAATGTTACTGGCCAGATCACCAGGGGAAAACAGAGGGTAGAAAGCCAAAGAAAAGAAAATGTATGCAGGCACCACATCTAATGATTGGTAATCTGCAATATAATACATTTTTGGTTTAATACAGCTTTAAGGTATTTTTCTAACACTTCAGGCTAGAGAAACGTTACTATCTTTTGCCAAGTTATGTAGGATTTCATAACCTGCACCGTATTTAACGGTCATATACATGGTTCTTTACTTCGATCTGGTCCAGGGCCTTATTTTTTTCCCAGGTTCCAACTTTTTACGATGTCGTCATATGCTAGTACCAAATACAAATTGTCTGCTCAGATGAAGGATTGTCTTGGACTCAGAAGACAACACCCTACTTACTGCATAGTCCTGATGCTGGATGGAAGGAGGAGGTCAGTTCCCCTTAAGGATATTTGCAGTTGTAGAAATGCTGCTTACATGGTTGTATTACTGGGAGGCGTCTTACAGAACAGTATACTTTTCAGCATAAAGAAATATAAGCGCTTCCTATTTCCTGCTGTGCATCTCTTCAGATGTGTAGACAGACTGTAGCAGCTGCTCTTTGTACTCAGTGTATTTTTAGCATCAGAGTTTGAAGCAGACTCTTCAGATCGTACAGCTAATAGCAGAAAGATAAAGGATCCAAGCAGTAGCACTGAGTGTGTCAGAGCTGAGAGACTATTTATAGGGTCAGCTGTGGACTTCCAAGAACAGCAGCTGACCACCTACCAAGCTGTCAGATTGAGGTGCGATCCAGCAACCAAAATATCAAACTACACAGCTTGAAATGACGCCGAGTAGGCATATGCTACGGGAAACATAAAGCAAAGCGAACTACCCGGACTTGTCATCTAGAACTGAAGGTAGAATAGGTGCTGGGTCAGGGAAGAAAAGCAGCCATAGTCAATTATCCACAGGCAGGAGAGGACAGACACCTGATGTGGGCAGTTTAAGCTTGTACGAGTATATGTTAGTTAGGAATACAAGACAGCCCTGGCCTACCAATCACGGGGAAGGAAGATCAAGCAGACAGGTTTGAAAACCATGTCCAACCAATACTCTTGCCTCCAAGTAAATTAGCATAGAGAGTATCTTATCACTTTATAAACAAAAATATGTGAAATTGACAAAGCATCCATAATCATGAGACAGCAAGTTAGGAAATGAGCCTTAGGAACATCCATCCACCCGGAAAAGAACAAAGAAAAGAGGGCGCACCAGCCTAGTGCACTATCCCAATAACCTTTACTGTTAAAAACAAGAAAGTGACTACTTACAAACATAAAGCTAAACAAAGCTCAAAGTGATAGACATTTTCTGGCCACTTCGTATGTCCTGTGACTTTGGAGGACATCTTCCTGGATCCAACTGGCTTACGCATTTCAAGGGTAAACCTCTGAGGAAGAGGGCCAAAAACGCTGAGGTAGAGGGTTTACCCTTAAATGGATCAAGGAAGATGTCCTCCCAAGCCATAGGAGCATACAGAATACAGAGTGACTAGAACAAGTCTATCACTTTGATGAGCTTTGTTTACCTTTATGTTTGCAAGTATAGTAGTCATTTGCTTATGTTTAACAATAAAGGGTCATTAGGATAATGCACTAGGCTGGTGCATCCTCTTTTTTTTGTTCTTTTTCCAGTGCTTTGTTGGGACTTTCCCCAGTTCCGAGAGGGCTGCAAGGTGTGGTCTTGCTTACTTCTAGTGACTGGAAATGGATACATAGAAAGATTTTATGCCAGACCCCAACATTCACGTGTTGACATCCAGCCACCTTTCTAGGTCTGGAGAAACCAGGGTGTCTAATAACATGTACCTTAGGCAAAAAGTTGCAGTTAGTTTTTTTTTCTACAGCCAACTTCATGGACACAGTCTACAGACCGGCATGACCGCTCCTCCTACAAAGTAATTGATTGTCTCTCTCCCCGCCGTGTACGATTACACCGGTCAGGGTAAGCAAAGGAATTCTATTGTTTTTCATCAATCAATCCTTCCTCTGTATGTCCTAATACACTGTTCGCTGTACGGCTTCATAGATACCCTTCATGTGTGGCTGATGCTAATTACATTGAATTGGAGAGTTATTGCCCTGCATAAACCAATATTGGAATTGAATCATCTTCAAAGGCACTTCCTATACCAACTCTATGAAGACTATGAACTGCCTAAACTCTATACTGTAGTACCTTTCATTATATCTTATTCGGTTTGATTTTTACAGTTTGCTGACTTTATTACAGGTGCCCTATAATCACTTCAGTGATTCATGTCTGCTGAATTATAACGGAAGTGGTACATACCTCAATCACACAGGATCCCCCTTAGCTGCTGTGCCCATATCAACTACCTTGTCCCTCGTTTTTGTTACCTTACTGGCCAATTTTTGAGCCCTTTCTAATTGCAATTAACCAGTGGACCAATATGCTGACTTTTGTGTGCACAGTCTATTAGTAGCTACCTGTGTGGTATTGGTTGGAGTGTATGTGTGTTGTGTGTCCGTGTATTGATAACGTTATCAACTCTCACTATGTTTGGTGGAGGTATCGCTTTTTAACTTTTATATGGTGGAATTATTCATAATAAAGTAATTTTCATTTTTTATATAACCAGCCTTGTTCCTTTTTGACGAATCCTGTTCGGGCTGTCAACCCTTTCTCCCTCCTTTTTTCATATGCTTCATTTTGAGTCAGAGGAACACACCCAATCCCACTTTTTTATACTAAATTTAGGTGTATGCTTTTGAATTTGGGTAGTTAACAAACTGACTCCTGGTTTTCCAGCAACATAATAATACTTTTTCTACCCTAATTCACGTACTAGATTGATATTTTCTGACAACCCCTCCTTTCTTTTTTTAAAAAGTTGCAGTTATAGCCTAGACACAGCTTTTCACTATCTTTGAGTTCTTATCACATACATACTTTTTTTTTTCCCTAACTCTCTTTACTGGCTTACCTCTCTCCCAATTCCCCAAGTTTTCTGTATTGCTTGACTCTAAGGCTTGTAACACAGTATGGGGCCAGAACGACTTTGTTTACCAGTTTAAGCCACAACCCGAGCCTCTCTTAAATCTGCAAACTTCTACATTCCAAATAAGTCACAGGATTACTCGAGAGGCAGGCTGTGCATTAAGCTGTGATAAGACATCCTTATTTATCATACTGAATGTTCCCATCTATGCTGGTAAAATAAAATACACCAGCATCAGCATATTCAGGGCCTACATAACCCACAGCTGATTGAAGACGTCTGAATGCTGCTACAAGAGCACACTAACAAATTGCTTGCAGAGTCCCTGCATAGATAATTAAAACATTAAAAATACATAAGGGTTCCTTTGGAAATCTGTGTAGTAGATTTTTTCTATTCTCAGAACAAGGGACTCCTGGCAGGGAAATGGGGACATTAGAAACATGCAGGCTTGAGGTTAAAGTGAAAGTTCAGTTTTTTAAAGGGAAGGTGCAGTGTATTTATATTAAGCACATATTTCTGGTATTATAGTGTTTTGTTTTTTTTTTAAACATAATTTTTTATTAATGCCCAACATGGGCTAAGACGATAGGAACAAACGTACATGAAAGGACATTCAAGGAACAAAAAAGGGGGGGTGGAGGGCAGGGGGGGGGGGTGCTGTCAACATCATCACAAAGAGGGAGGAATAAAACAGGGTTCATGTACATTCTCAAAAACGTTGGTGTATTCTATTGACAAGTACCTCTATATTTGACACAGTGGGGCCAGGGCCCCTGCTATCAGTAAATCCTCCAGTCAGAGGCGACAAAGGACAGAAAACCCCGGTCACCCCCGTCCATGCACCCCCCCACCCCGGTGGATGCGGGGGGGTGGCAGGGCAGGGAGGGGGGTCCCCAGAGTAGGCAAGGGAGTTGGGGGAACAGGAACGGGGGGGTGTAGGGAAGCCCTGGTTGATTCAGGACAGCCTCTGAGTGCATCTGTATGGGAAATAAGGGGTTCATCAAGAAGTCCTAAGGGCGATACCTTCTGATGAGAATATGAAATGGTGCCATAGCTCCCATGTGTATTATAGTGTTTACCCTAAAAGTAATTTGTGAAGCAAGTTTTACATGCTTGTGCTTCTATACAGAGTACCATACCAAATACGGAGATTTGTAGATTAGCCACTAGAGGGAGGAAACACTAATTTTGCAGTCACTCTACCTTTTTATTTAACCACTTTTGCAATAAGATATCTGCTAAATAGATATTTTTTTTAAATGAGAACAGGAAAAGTGACATTGAAAAGGGCTACTATACCTAGCTGATTTCTTTCACAGGTATAGTTAGAAAAACAAATTGAAAGGACTATACATTGCCTTTAAATTTAGCTAATGCCAAAAAAAAATCGGAAATATGTAGGCAGCAAGGGTTATTAACAGCCACATCTTCTCTCAAAGTGTCTTAGACACTCCAAAGGTGAGATCTCTCTGTAGGAAGTTATCTCCATCCGCTCTCACAAGGTGTTACTACCATAAAGGTAAATTACAGAACTGGAATATCTATCATGAAAATGCCCCTCCATTGTTTGGCACTGTAATTGACTGCAGCACTGGGATTTGGTTGGTATGCGATTCAACTGGTCAGCACCACAGTCTATATGCCCATCGCACACATTCCTGGAATAAGCTCTGTAGGCTTCTGAGTGCTGTAGCGATCACCAGCTGGATACTGGAACCCATATTATACGTAGATATTTGCCAGCACACCAAGGATTATCAATTTCATCCAAACGTTTTTTTTTTTTCAAGAAAGATTACATAGTGCAAAGTTTCGGAGCCCCGCAGGACCCCGTCGTCAGGCATGCGATACTGTTGTGCAGAAATATTTAAACAAACATCCACCAATCAGAACAAGAGAGTAGATGGCCCCTCCCACCCCATGACAGCATATTACGTCCTGCACTACAAGGAGACAGTGGCTGCAAGATAAACTCAAGAAGCTTTCACCATATCCAAACAATGGAAAGAAAACTCCTTGTTATGTTCAGGAGCAGGATAGAGAGGGGAGTACAAAGTCCTTGTTAAGGTTAAAGGATGAAACCAGCATAGGTTAAAAAAAAGAAAAAAAAAAAAGGGCCCAGGCATCAATACACCCTTGTGTAAAACTAGAAAGGGTTCTTTACAGGTTAGAGCAATATATAACTCTTGCCAGTTCATGGGTTAGCACAAGATATTGATCCAGCCCAGACTAGAGAAAAGACAGCATTCATCCCATGGAGAATTTCCTAGGATGGAATTTCCTAGCCTCACACTATGCAAAATACTGCTTTTCAGTACAATGTTAGACTTTGTGAGAGGGGAATTTCCTAGCTTTTAGAAGCACAGGGATAACAGAATTGGGTAGGCACCTATCCTTCAGGACTCATGCATCAACAGCAAGGCCGATAAAGCCACGGACAGCGAATCAGGATGGTGAACTGAACCTAGGGGCATGAGATCTGGCCAACCTGGAAGGGCTCATGGAAAGTCTGCCAGGATATAAGGTGGTCCAAGTACCATATCTGCCTGGGCCAGTTTGGTGATATGAGTTTGACAGTGTACAAAGACAAATAAAAGTAAAAAAAAAATAAAAAATTATATATATGTACACACACACACACACACACACACTGTACAGTATGTGTGTGTAATGCGTGTGTGTACACAAACTTTTTTTGGTACCAGATAATGGAAGAGTATCTAGCAGCTAACCTTTAAAGTAGCATTAAAACCATAAACAAAAATGTATTATACTGCAGCTTACCTATCCTTAACCACTTCAATACCAGGCACTTATACACCTTCCTGCCCAAGCCAATTTTGAGTTTTCAGCGCTGTCGCAATTTGAATGACAATTGCGCGGTCATGCTACACTGTACCCAAACAATTTTTTTATCATTTTGTTCCCACAAATAGAGCTTTCTTTCGGTGGTATTTGATCACCTCTGTTATTTTTATTTTTTGCACATCAAATAAAAAAACAAGTGAAAATTTTGAAAAAAAAAACGAAGTTTACCTTTGTTTCTGTTAATTTTTTTTGTAAATAAGTACCTTTTCTACTTCAATGACGGGCACTGATAAGGCGGCACTGACGGGCACTGATAAGGCGGCACTGACGGGCACCGATAAGGCGGCACTGACGGGCACTGATGATGCGCACTGATAGGCGGCACTGATATGTGGCACTGGTATGCGGCACTGATGGGCACTCATAGGCGGCACTGATGGGCACTCATAGGCGGCACTGATGGGCACTCATAGGCGGCACTGATAGGTGGGCACTTATGGGCACTGATAGGTGGCACTGATGGACACTGGTAGGTGGCACTGATGGACACTGGTAGGTGGCACTGATGGACACTGGTGGCTGGCATTGCTGGGCATCACACATTGTGGTCGTGCCATGATGGTGCCAGTCAGTGCCCATTTGTGGGCACTGATTGGAATATGTTATTTATGTATTTTTACATGTGGATGGCCATGGGGACTTACCTGGCCATCCACATGCTTGGGGCTTCCCTGGTGGTCCTGGGCGGCATCCTGGTGGTCTAGTGTGGGTATCCGAGGGGGGCTGCGCTGATAAACAATCAGCGCAAACCCCCCCCTGTCAGGAGAGCCGCCGATCGGCTCTCCTCTACTCGTGTCTGTCAGACGCGAGTGAGGAAGAGCCGATCAACGGCTCTTCCTGTTTACATCGTGATCAGCCGCGATTGGACACGGCTGATCACGTGGTAAAAAGCCTCCGCCGGAGGCTCTTTACCGAGATCAGTGTAGCGGTGTGTCAGACTGACACACCGCTCCACCGATCGCTGCAATGCGCGCCAATCCCCCGGGGCGGCTGTTATCCTGCAGGATGTCAATAGACGTTCAGTGTGGATAAGACAACCACTTCCCGGACGTCAATCTCCTATTGACTGGGCGGGAAGTGGTTAAATTTGGTGGCTGCATTATTTTAGTCATTTTTTTTTACCCTGTATTTTCACCTGGTGATCTGGCCAGTAAGTCGGTTATTCTTCAACATCCATACCAAGCTGTCCAGCTAAAGTGGCAGTTGGGGGGTTGAGGCAAACCATTTACCAGTGACAGGGGTGCTTACAAACGGTAAATTTTCATTCATTTGTGTAAAACATTTGTAGTGGAGCCTCCCTCTCCCTCTCGGGTTTTCTCGTTTGAGTGGCTTGTGTCTAGGGGTACCTGGGAGAGGAGAGTGCAGGAACACTACGCCAAGCTCTCCCCTCGTATGTGTATGAGGGTCGAGCAGAGTTACTTGAATTACCTCCGGGTCTGTTCACTGCATACGAAGCCTCCAGCTGTTCCGTGGAGATGTGTCTGCCAATAACATAGAGCCCCACACCAATCGAAAGTCCAACACTCCTTTATTTCTCTGCTTTCAGGGTGAACACAATCAGTTGAACTTTCAGTAACAGACAGACAGGGGTGTGAATACGAGTAGGCCCAGGCACAACTGAACTCTCCTATTCCTTTGCTAGCGAATAGGCCTGGCGCACGGTCTCTGCCACCGACCGTGAGTTTTGGTCGCTGCCACCGACCGGATGAACCGTTGAGGCCCCTGCCACAGGCCTAATAGCAGGTCTCTGCCACTGACCTGAGTTGAATAGTTGGACCGCTGCCACCGGTCATTGAACATGAACCACCTTCCTCTCAAAGATATCCCTCCGGGCGGTCTCCAGAGGTTCACCCGGCACTGGCAATCTGCTGCACCAGATCTTCGGATGAGTCCCTCCTCCGGTCCCTTACGCCTCTGGATTCGGGTGCCCCACTCCCGGGGCCCTCTAGGACAATCCCTCCCTCGCGGGACCCAGCGGAAGGTACTGGGCCCCAGGCCTCCGGCTGAATACCTCACCTCAGACTGAAGGTGTCTGGGATGGAAAACGAACTCCAGGTGTCCAGGCCTAGGCGGCCTGGACACGGACCGCGAACAGCAGCCCTCAGGCTGAAGGTGCTTGGGACTCTAACCCCGTGGCGAAGATGTCCGCCCCCTTTATACCCTCTCCCAGCAAGCACGGCGGGTTCCCTGCCCCGCCGTACAACTGCTGCAAGAGGTCACAAAGGGTACGGCACTGCAGCGATGGTTCAACCCCCGCCCAAAGTGACAGCGCCACCTGCTGGGCCGCAGGGAACTATGCATCACTGGTGCCTTCACCAGTTTTAAAAGTATATACCCGCTACACATTTATACCAAAAAGAAAAGAAAATAGCTGCTGTAACTGCTTATAAAGCGTTAGCAGGAATTCCACTTCAATTTGTTAGTCAAGTCAGTCTAAGGCAGTGGTTCTCAACTCCAGTCCTCAGGGCCCACCAACAGGCCAGGTTTGCAAGATAACTGAAATGCATCACAGGTGATATAATTTGCTGCTCAGTGATTGCAGTATTCTAGTCTGCATCTCCCCAAGGTAATACTTAAAATCTGGCCTGTTAGTGGGTCCTGAGGACAAGAGTTGAGAACCACTGGTCTAAGGCATCATGCACACTGGATGTTATGAAAGCTGTAGCTGTAGAATGAGTTTTGCAGCGTTTTTGCAGTAGCGTTTTTCAGTGTTTTTTAGCTGTAGCAAATTTTTAATTTTTTTTTGCAAAACTATACTCCCACAAAAGCTTATGGCTCAAAAACGCTGATAGACGCTGTTTTTTTTTGTGTTTTTCAGCTTTTTTTGTTTGCATTTTTAAGCTTTTATGAGTTAGTTTTACAGCTGAAAAACTCCTCTTAATCACTTCAGCCCCGGAGGATTTGGCTGCCAAATGACCGGGCCACTTTTTGGAATTCGGCACTGCGTTGCTTTAACTGACAATTGCGCGGTCATGCGGCATGGCTCCCAAACAAAATTGACGTCCTTTTTTTCCAACAAATAGAGCTTTCTTTTGGTGGTATTTGATCACCTATGCGTTTTTTATTTTTTGCGCTATAAACAAAAATAGAGCGTCAATTTTGAAAAAAAAGCAACATTTTTTTACATTTTGCTATAATAAATATCCCCAAAAAATAAATAAAAAAACAATTTTTTTCCACAGTTTAGGCCGATATGTATTCTTCTACATATTTTTGGCAAAAAAAAAAATGCAATAAGCGTTTATTGATTGGTCTGCGCAAAAGTTATAGCGTCTACAAAATAGGGGATAGTTTTATGGTATTTTTGTTAATATTTTTTTTTTTTTACAAGTAATGGCAGCGATCTGCGATTTTTATCGTGACTGCGACATTATGGCAGACACATCGGACACTTTTAACACTATTTTGGGACCATTGTCATTTATACAGCAATCAGTGCTATAAAAATGCACTGATTACGGTGTAAATGACACTGGCAGGGAAGGGGTTAAAGACTAGGGGGCGCTGAAGGGGTTAAGTGTGTCCTAGGGAGTGATTGTAACTGTGCGGGGGCTGGGCTACATGTGACACAACACCGATCACTGCTCCCGATGACTGGGAGCAGACGATCAGTGTCCTGTCACTAGGCAGAACAGGGAAATGCCTTGTTTACACAGGAATCCCCCCGTTCTGCAGCTCCGTGACACGATCACGGGACACCGGCGGACATAGAGTCCGCAGATCCCACGGGCACGGCCACAGAGCTCGCGGCAGGGGAGTTCAAAGCAATGTAGGAAATTCAAAGCAACGTATAAATACGTTGCTTTGCGCAGCCGTGCCATTCTGCCGTAGGGTGACCACGTGTCCCGGATTGCCCGGGACAGTCCCGCATTTTTCAGGTCTGTCCCGGGTACCTTTATTCCAGGACAATACAGTGTCCCGGAATGAAACCGACACAGCCACCCACCGGGCCAATCTGACGCCCCCAAAAAAAGGCCACCACATCACTGCTTTACTCACTGACAGTACTTGTCCTGGCCGGGAATACCTGGAGGAGCACAATCTGCTTGTGATTGGAGAAATCTTGTGTCCAATCACTGTGCTGTAAATCGTTACAGCACAAGCTGATTTTTGGGAAGGAGGGCATCCCTGAATGGTAGTTTGGAAATGTGGTCACCCTATTCTGCCGACGTATATGTACAAGGTGCTGTCGGCAAGTGGGTAAAACCCACTAGTTCTAGGGGGGTTTTTTCCAGCCAGAAAACGCTCCTGACAAAAAACGCTGATAAAAGCCCATGTGTGCATAGACACATAGGATAACATGCAGGGGAGTTTACTAGCTGTAGAAAAAAACGTCTGAAGGCAAAAACAGCAGCTGTAAAAATTTCCAATGTGCATGAGGCCTAAATCTAGCACTGGTGTAAAAAATTCAAGCAATAAACCGCGCTAGCCAGTAACATAAATAAATATACAGCAGCACCTGTGATATGTGATAACATATAAAGTATACAAAAGAATAAAAAGGAACAAGTGCGCTAATGTGAATTGACTAATCAAAAATTATGAATCCACACATATATTGAATAAATGAAGTCCAACAGTGATAACAATGAATGTGTCCTGTGAAAATGAATATATCCTAAATAAGTCCCATCAAAAATCAGCAATGAAGGGAAGCCGTGAAGAGGTGAACCGCAAAAAGTTTGAAATTCGGTGCATGCACACCCGTGTCCACCACTAACAATCAAGCTGCTTACCAGAGGTAAGAAACAAATAAGCCCATCCGCAATCCCAGGGGGAGATCCAGAGAAATCCAGATAAACTTCGCAGAGTTCCAACGTCACTTGATAGGCAGTGGATACAGCAAAGATTTCCCAAGGAGAGAGAGGAGGCTCAATAGTGCATTACCCAATGTAAAATTTATTTTTAAAAACGGGTTTAAAAACACTTACACAATGTACAATTTAAAGAACATAACAACTGGCCGGTCCGCCGTACCTGTCCCGTAGTGATGACGTCAGCACGCACACCTCCCGACGTACGTTTCGTGCTCCTACACGTCGTCTTGGGGATAAATCTAGCACTACCTACTCCCCAGATTGACAGTGCTGCTGTCCAAGTGTGGCTCCATTGCTCCTCCATCCAAAATGGAGACACCCTAAGACAGGAAGTGCATTAATAGCGGGATCGTCTTGGGAAAATAAAATAAAATAAAATGATAAGAAGTAAACAAATTCAGCCACCACATTTAAAAACTAGTGTAGCGGCCTCCTCTCTCCCCTCCTCTCTCAGCTCGTCTGTCTCTTGTCTAGGGGTACCTTAGAGGAGAGAGTGCGAGGTCACCACGCCAAGCCTTCACCGCAGATGTTTGAGTGGTGTAAGCAAAGTTCTTGTTTTACCTTCGGGTCAGTGTTCTGCACCTGGAACCTCCAAAGAGAGTTACCTTGAACAATGTCTGCCAGAAAATGAGCCCCACACCATTAAAGTCCAACACTCCTTTATTCTTCTCCATGCAAAAGTGAACACAGTCAGTTGGACTCCCTTAGAGAACAGAACAGACAAGGAGGTGTGGATGCGAGTAGGCCCAGACACAATGCTCTCTCCACTTTCCTTCCTGAAAGTTGGTTGCGGTCTCCGAGCGAGGGGGGATTTCCTTCCAGGCGGTCTCCGATGGGAGGCTCACCTGTCACTGGCAATATGCTGCACCGGGTCTTCAAGCAAGTATCTCCCACCGGTCCATTACGCCTTCCGGATTCGGGTACCCACTCCCAGGGTTCCCTAGGACCCCCTTCCCTCGCGGAACTCAGTGGTGGGCACTGAGCTCCAGACCTCCTCCCGAGTACCTCACCCCAAACTAAAGGTGCCTGGGATGGAACACGACCTCCGAACGTCCTCTAGGCCTAGGCTGCCTAGGGGACCGACACGAACCACCACCCTCAGGCTGAAGGTGCCCGGGACTCGACTCCCACCACTGAAAATTGCCGCCCCCTTTATACCCCCTCCCAGCCAGCACGGCGGGTTCCCCGCCCCACCATACAACCGCTGAGAGAGGCCAAAAGAGGTACGACACCGCAACGATGGCTCAACCCTGGGCCCAAAGTGACAGTGCCACCTGGTGAGCCCCAGGGAACCATACATCACAGTTTCCCCACCAGATTCAAAAATAGAAAGCATATACCCGCTACACTAGTAAGCTGCAACATATTATAATTTTGTTTTTGGGTTTAATAATGCTTTAACTTGACATTTTAAGACTCTGTCCAAAACCGCAGATAATTCTGGCTTCCCAATCTCAATGAACTAACTGCAGGTTTGTACACAAGCTAAAAGGATTTTTTTACTTTTAGCGGCGTTAGTCAGGGACACAATAGGCAGCCGTTCCGAAATGGCAGCGCAGAGAAGACGAGCCAGCTAAAAAGGACAAGATGGAGTCTGAGTGGAGAGGGGCAGCTTATGAAAGGGAATAAAATATGAGGTAAGGGAAAAACTAGAGCAGACATGGAACATGAATATGATATGAGAGATTACTGGTGACATTGAACACAAGTACACACATCGTCCACTGACACGGATGCCGGATACCAGTAAATGACGTATTGCCAATATTCCTTTCATCTGCTGACCTATAATGTTTCTCTATCACACAACCACTTTCCCGGCCTCCAGAGGGATGAATTTACCTCAGAGTCAGCATTTCCACTCGGAGACAGTGATGCTGATAACTAGCGAGTGTTTATGCTGCATCTCTGCCAAACTAATATCATCTCTTTATTATTATGGTTTCCGTTACCATTCTCCAGAATAGATAGATTCTTTTTATAGCTCTGTGCACACGCAGTAAAGCCAGTCACTGGGAAGCGCCAAATAAACACCAATATTTTTTTGTGCATTTGTACTTGATTATTTTTTCATTGTTTACTAGAGTCGGGACAAAAATAAATAAAAAATCTGATTTTTTTTTAAGGTAAATATGAAATATTGCATATGAATACTATGCGGTCTTCTATCTAGCCAGCAGGTAAAGCTTTAGTCTACTTTTCATACCAATGGGACTGGTCAGTGTCATTGTTCTGTGGCCCTATGTTGATTGGAGTGTGCTTTCAGGTGCCTTCCATTTGCCTTGAAGACGCTTCCAAGATAATTAGAGGTCACTGACATGTACATTTGACCTCCTAACCTGCTTTTAACTTCCCACCAGACTGCATCATTGAGCTTCAACTTAAAGCGGAGCTCCACCAAAAGGGGAAGCTTTGCTTGTCTGCTACCTCCCCCCTCCGCTGCCACATTTGGCACTTGGGTGGGGGGGTACCTAGTTTGAAAAGGTACCCGCTCCCACTTCGCTGGAAGTTCGGCCCTTGCCGCAGCCGGCCCACTGAGAAAGCGCAGCGCGATTTACGCATGCGCAGTAGGGAACCGGCTGTGTAGCCACTAGACTTCACTGCCAGTTTCCCTTACCCAAGATGGCGGCGCCAGCACCCAATAGCGAATTCAAGAATCGGCTTGGATGAGGATACCATGGGACCATTGGACAGGTAAGTGCCCCAAAAGTAAAAGTCAGCAGCTACAGAATTTGTAGCTGCCGACTTAAATTTTTTTGGTGGGGGGCATGGGGGGATGGAGCTCCTCTTTAACCACTAGCCCCCCGCCCGCCGTCATATGATGGCGGGACGATGAGCCTCTCGTTCTGGGCAGATGTCATATGATGTTGCGCCTTCCCGAGCCACTAGGGGGCGCGCATGCGCCCGCCACGTCACTGGGAACCTGATGTCCACCGGGCACCCGCGATTGCCCAGTAACTGAGCAGGACCGTAGATCTGTGTGTGTAATCACACAGATCCATGTCCTGTCAGGGAGAGGAGACCGATGGTCTGTCCCTTGTACATAGGGACACCAATTGGTCACCTCCCCCAGTCAGTCCCCTCCCCCCACAGTAAGAATCACTCCCTAGGGAACACATTAACCCCTTGATCGCCCCCTAGCTTTACCCCTTCCCTGCCAGTCATATTTATACAGTATCACTGTATAAATGTGAATGGTCCCCAAAATTTTTTAAAAGTGTCCGATGTGTCCGCCGCAATATCGCAGTCACGATAAAAATCGCAGATCGCCACCATTACTAGTAAAAAAATCCATAAATAATAAAAATGCTATAGATCTATCCCCTATTTTGTAGCCGCTATAACTTTTGCGCAAACCAATCAATATACGCTTATTGGACTTTGCACCATCCACAGGCAGCTTAGCTCTTCAATAAGACACAGAAGTTGAATCCAACATAATTTTACTTTAGCTAATTGCAGCACATAGTCCATTTTTCCAGTCTTTTGAAGACAGCTTTTTGCAGCCACAGGGTTTAGGAAAAATCATTAACACAGACTGTGGGAACATGGAAGAAATGGGTAGGGTCTGACTAGGACTAAATCAACTGGCACTAAACACGAGGGAGTACAGATGAAGGTGCCAAAACCACATAGTCAACAAGTTGTAGTGGCTCAAACTGCCACTGGATGTCAGCATATTACAGAAAAAAGGATAACCTACCCTGTCCAACTTTAGGCCCCTTTCACACGGGCGGTGTTCGGGTCTGCCTGTCAGTTTTTTAGGCGGACCTGAACAAGCGCTCCATAGAGGTCTATGGAGCGACGGATGTCAGCAGTGACATGTCCGCTGACATCCGACCCACTCCGATCCGCTAAAGTGTGACGGATGGAAACCCTAATTTCCATCTGTTTGGCGGATCGGATGAAAACGGACTCTACGGTCCGTCTTCATCCGATGCCCCATAGAGGAGAGCGGCGCTCTGACAGGTCGGTCCCTGTACAGTGTGCGGAGACAGACCTGTCATCTGCCTGCTCATGGGGGATCAACGGAGCGATTCCTGCTGAGCAAAGCGGAGCCCGTACACGGACACGTCCGTGTGAAAGGGGCCTTAGGAGATCCCTGAAAACTCATTTATTCAGGGAAGCCTATCCCTCACCCACCTAACAACTGTCCCTGAGCCACCCCCATCAAATCATTCTCTGCAGCTCTTACATTTTGTACCACCATCCCCTCCCTTTAGAATGTAAGCTCTATGAGCAGGGCCCTCCTGTACCTTCCGTATTGTACTGTAATTGTGCTGTCCCCCCTCTACATTGTAAAGCTCTGCATAAACTGTTGGCGCTATATAAATCGTGTATAATAATAATAATATTAATAATAACCTTGTTCAGTTCAATACAAAAAATGAAGGCACTAAGCAAAGACATCTCTCACACATTTAAGTCACCCAAAATGTAACCCCTCTCTCCCTATCTCACCTATCTCCCATAGTTGCACTTTTCTCAGTTTTTTTTAATGACTCCTGAGAAGCATAAGTGGCTTCTATATGTCCCTGCACAGGCACCATTCATGCCTCCCACAGCTCTGCAGACAACCCTTGTACTCTCAATTACTATTCCACCTGGCACAACCAATACCCCTCCTGGCCATCACCCACCCATTCAGTGCCACCATGAAATACCATGCAAGCTGTTCCCTGGTTTTGGCCAGCACAAGGAGATCAGAGGAGGTAAGGCAGATTGACAGAAACAGCATTGGTCAGGCTCAGAAGTCTGGAGGACCAGCTGCACAGTGCTAGGGATTTTGTTTACCCATTGTCACCGCTACTTAAGTGGCCAGTATACTCCCAACTGGAGGTAGGTGCAGCAAAAGGTGGGCCAGAAGGGGTACTGGGGGAAGAGAAGGCGAATCTAGTGGGAATGGGGCAAGAGGAGTACTTCGGAAAGAAGACTGGCTGTATGTCTGCAGATGTGTTTTTCTGGTGCTGTTACTATAGAACTAAATTTCTGTAGATGTGTTGCTATTGATGTCACAAAACTGATTGTATCTCTGTAGATATGTTTGTGTGCCACTGCAGGACTGGTTGTATCTCTATGGGATGCCTTTCTGACAGTGTACAGTAAGTATGTTTGTGATTGCATCTCTGCAAATTGTCCTTTTTGTGGCATCAGTGCTCTACTGATGCAGTGGGTGGGGAAGGTAGAGGCTGGAGTATTTATCTTGTAAAGAAGATGATGATATACAACCCCAATTCCCAAACAGTTGGGAGGCCGTGTAAAATCT
The DNA here is from genome assembly GCA_029206835.1 of Rana muscosa. Taxonomy (NCBI): domain Eukaryota; kingdom Metazoa; phylum Chordata; class Amphibia; order Anura; family Ranidae; genus Rana; species Rana muscosa. The sequence goes on along the minus strand of CM055125.1, from coordinate 80,124,866 downwards.
ACATAAAACTAGAATGCAATGATTTGCAGATCTCATAAACCCATATTTCATTCACAATAGAAAATAGAAATCATAATCAAATGTTTAAATTGAGAAAATTTACCATTTAAAAAAAAAAGAAGGGAATTTTGAAATTGATGGCAGATGCACGTCTCAAAAAGTTGGGACAAGGCCATGTTTACCATGGTGCAGCAACTCCCTCTTCTTTTAACTCTCTATAAACATCTGGCAATTGAGGAAACCAGTTTCTGGAGTTTTGGTAAAGAAATGGTATCCCATTCCTGCCTGATAAAGGGTTCTAACTGCTCAACAGTCCTGGATCTTCTTTGTCATAACTTTTGTTTCAAGATGCACCAAATAATTCCAATTGGTGAAAGGTCTGGACTGCAGGCAGACCAGTTAGGAACCCAGACTCTTCTACTATGAAGCCATGCTGTTATCATAGATGGAGTATGTGGATTAGCATTGTCCTGCCAAAATATGCAAGGCCTTCCCTGAAAAAAAAACATTGTCTGGATGGGAGCATATACTGCTCTAAAACCTGGATACGGGCAGTTACCGGGTTACAAACTGGCTAGCTTCTGTCAAAAGGGGCATGACCAAAAAAGGTCTGCCGATCAACATCAAACCAGTGTGTACTGGCAGGGGGTTGCCCCCCCCCACCCCCCATCAGAACACAGTAGCTCAGAAGGGGAGATTGCTGAACTAACATTGCAACGTTACTACAGCAGCTCCTCCTGAGCTCTTCAGTTTTTTTTTTTTGTTCAGCTCACTGGGTTGAACTACTAGTGTGTACCAGGCTTTAGAATGATGACATACCTTCCAACTTTCTGAATTGAAAAGAGAACACCAATAGCACAAAGTATGCAGGTAAGGGACAACATTCCCCTCCCACAATGTCTACAGTTTTGCACAGCACAAATTAAGAATACACCACAACGTTCCTATTATACTGGCTTTAGAAAATAGCAAATGCAATAATTAAAGGTTGTATACAAGGTTTTGTGCAGTAAAAAAAATGAATAAAAAAAAAACTTTTGATAATTAAATACATTTTTTTTAATACAGGTCTATCAGACCAAAATAGACAATTGAGAAGGAAAAAGGGAGAGAGGTTTGGTTAGAAAAGAGGAACAGTTGGGAGCTATGCAGCAGTGGCTGGTCCATAAGAAGCGCAGCCATCCTTATCTCCATACGCTGGGCCCCTAATCTCCACGCGGGTCGCTGAACGCATAGATTTCTATGAGTTTTTTTTTTTTTTTAAGCACATGATCAATGCCTGAGGCTCTAATTGGCTTCAAAAAGGTTGTGCCCGAGCCCACCAACTTGAGACATTTACGAACCAACATTCGCTATTGTCTTCTTGCTTCTCCTCCCTTCAAGACAGGAAGCGGGTCCTAAGACCGAATTGGGCGCGAGGAGAAGCCGGGGAAGCCGCTCGCGACCTGGATGGGGTACGTGCGGGGCTGGCTGGTGGGCGGGGGGGGGGGGTTTGTTTACCCCCAAAAAAATTGAGCACCAGCCGCCACTGGAGCTATGTGATTACTTTTCAGTAGTGCTATAAGAAACCCATTAATCCAATGAGTTGCCAGCACAGAAACTCAATTATCAGATCTGAAGGTCCCTACCAGACAAACAGGCTACTCTGTTGTGTTGCCTCTAGCATTATCCCATAGTGCTCTGAGAATCCTTTGTTATATATTATACTTTTATTTTCAAAACAAAGACTGTAAATATATAATTAAATAAATATATAACAAATAGACACAAAACAACAAGAATTGACCCAACACTATTCCCGTTAGGATACTTCTTTAACCTATAACTTCTAGTCCTAACTATCACCTTATTATTGTCTAATTACATTACCTTATTGCCGCCATTACTCCATTAGCCACACCCAGATCTACGCAGGGAACAGCGTATTTATAATAATGACCAACACAGATCAGGTTTGCACACTATTCATTCATTTTTGGCTTGTACAAGATCTTAAATACACAGGATGAGATGGGTGGTATTAATTATTTTCCACCAATAAGGGGTATATGTTCAAATGACTTGTTTCCTTTATAAACCTACTTATTCAATTAACCAATTATAATGATACATATATTCAGAATTCTTTACATATCTGTATCTAAGCAAAACTATTACGTCACTTAGAATATATATATAAAAAAAACAACCCTATGGTTTCCTGTCAGCCAAGACACACTGGGGCTTATTTACTAATGCCGGAGAGTGCAAAATCAGTCTCACTTCTGCAGAGAAACCAATCAGCTTCTAACCACAGCTCATTCAATTAAGTTTTGGCAATAAAACCTGTAAGCCGATTGGTTTCTATTCAGAAGTGAGATTGATTTTGCACTCTCCAGCTTTAGTAAATAAACCCCACTGTCTGGTACATATGCAAGTTCCTCATATCGAGTTTCAATTTCAACATAAGCTTACTTGTTAAGCAATAATATATTAAAATCTTACTGCTAAGCAAAATAATAAATGTAAAGGAGCAATAACATCACACAAAGCAGTGTAGACATTAGGGGGGATTTTTTACAAGACCCTTTTAATTCCCAGTTTCCTTTTTGCTGAACTATCTCACAAGTGCATTTAGGAACAATAAAGTAAAACTCTGCATAAAAAAAAAGAAAAAGATTGCTTTATGACCGACTTACCTGGCAAGTGATGCCTCCAGCGTTGTAGGGTGATGGGCGATTCCATCCTCTTCCGATCTTCTTTCGGGTGTCCAGATTGTTCAGCCGTTTATTGGCCGGGCAAACCTAAATCCCACACATGCATGACTGAATGCCAAGATGTGCATGCGTGCATTGGTGCACACAAAAGATCAGTAGGGTTTCTTCTGCAATTAACCACTTCAGCCCCGGAAGGATTTACCCACTTTCTGACCAGGCCATTTTTTGAGATACGGCAGTGCGTCATTTTAACTGACAATTGCGCAGTCATGCAACGGTGTACCCAAACAAAATTGATGTTCCTTTTTCCCCACAAATAGAGCTTTCTTTTGGTGGCATTTGATTGCCTCTGTGGTTTAAATTTTTTGCGCTATAAACAAAAAAAAGCGTACATTTTGAAAAAAAATTTTTTTTTTTACTTTCAGCTATAAAACATTTAAAAAAAATGTAAAAAAACAATGTATTCATTAATTTAGGCCAATATGTATTCTGCTACATATTTTTGGTTAAAAAAAAATCACAATAAGTGTATATTGATTGGTTTGTGCAAAAGTTATTGATTCTACAAAATAGGGGATAGATGTATGGCATTTTTATTATTATTTTTTTTTTTACAAGTAATGGCGGTGATCAGTGATTTTTCGCGGTACTGCGACATTGCGGTGGACAGATCGGACACCTAACTGACATTTTTGACACTTTTTTGGGGGAGCAGTGACATTATTACAGTAATCAGTGCTAAAAATATGCACTGTCATTGTACTAATGACACTGGCAGGGAAGGTGTTAACATCAGGGGCAATCAAGGGGTTAAATGTGTTCCCTGCAGGTGTTTTCCAACTGTATGGGGGGACTGTGTGACTGGGGAAACACACAGATTCATCTTCCTGCTTAGCAGAAAGACAGGATCTGTGTGATCTCCCCTGTCAGAACAGAGATCTGCCTGCTTTACACAGGCAGATCCCCGTTCTGTCACTGCAGGGAACGATCAAGGGTGCCCGACCCGCTGATTGGCTCCCCCACTGGCCAATGGGAGCGAGCACACACAATAGCGAGTTTCCGAGCTTACATACAGCGACGACGATTCGCGTGATCGTGCCATCTTGCCCCAGTATATTGACGGCGGCTGGTAAGCAAGCGGTTAAACATCTTTTACATTTTTTACTTTATCTGCTTTAAAATAAAAAATCTGTGACTTTAAGAAAGCTGGAATATTATTGTGAAAAGTAATTCCGGACTGTGAGGTCATTTTAACAGAATTATCTGAGGACTCTGGAGGAGGGAGTGGGCTGCCTTGGACTGAGACCAGAGGGCAGAGGAATTAGCAGCCTATCCGCAACCAGACTGACTGCTTGATGGATTGCAGTAAAGCTAATTATTAAGTAAATAAAGCCTGGAACTAATCTGTGAAATACTAGAAATGTCCATTAGCAGTTTTCTGCATTTTGATTTCAGCCTAATTTCAAAGTTTGCTATGAGTAGCTCAGGCCCAACCAACCGATGCAGTGTGAGGAAGAGATTACATTGTGCCTTGTATAGATGCAGGAAAACCGGGAGACACATCAAACTCTGATTATTTACAGAAATTTGTTTGGCCAAGTTTTCAGAATAAATTATTTAGCCACTGTGGTGCTCCCACTATGAATAATTAAGATGACAGTCATCCTTCACATACTTATGAGTCATGGTTAATATCAGAATAACTAGTAAAAAAAGACGAAGAATCTGGAAGCTGCTGCCTGTCTATACACAAGAGTGACTGAAGCTTGGCACAGCTCGTCAAAGTTATCAAAGTGTTTGAAGGAAGAGAGGTCCCAGGCACGTGTACTACCCTTTAGCAGACACATTCTCCCTTTCATCCTTTAGAATCATTTCCCATACAGATCACATTCAGATTGATGGTGGTGAGACAATGTGAATTGTCTTAGTCAGTTTTCTTGAACAATTAAATGTCAAGCAGGTGTCAATCAATTTACAGTAAAATGGATCTGAACAAATACCTTAGGCAGTCACAAAACACACAAATGAATGCAGCTTTGTAATTATGAACACATAATTAAATGCATTTTTTATATGTAAATGGTGTACCTGGATTTGACCTGGTATCACCCTCTAGTGATCTCTGTACAGTGTGGGTATGCGAGGAAGAAGCAATACAAAGAGCCCATGTGCTGTTCATGTGCTGATAGGAGGAGAGAACAGAATGACTGATATATGAGATCACACTTGTATTACTTTTGCTTTCAATGGCCAGTTTTGGGCTGGGATGGATGGGTCCAGGGTCTGGGGCTCAGAAGGAGTGTTTTGGATGATGCTGGTCATCAGACTGAGGAAGTCTAGTGGCAGAATGAATAACGCTGGGGAACTTTCCTGATTGAGGCCTGATTCACATTGTGCAGGTTGCAGTTTGCAATTTGCAGGTGCATTTTGCGCTTTTTCAATACACATCTTTAAAGTGGTTGTAAACCTAGTTACACCACTTTCACCTACAGGTAAGCCTATAATAAAGCTAACCTGTAGGTAGGTACTGGAAATATCTCCTAAACCTGCACGGTTTAGGAGATATTTACCATATACGATTGTGCCAACGTCATTAGCGCACGCACACTAAAGAAAGGGCACAATCATGCCATTTCTAAGAGGCTTGTGACATTGCGCTACTCCAGCCAGTCACAGAGCCGGAGTCCAGACCAGGAAAGAAGAGGGATGAAGATGAATCTGAACAAATACCCAAAGCCCGCAAATGTCCACCAGAGGGGACATTGCAAGCTTTGTTTGCAGGTAAGTGGCACATAATGAGCTAGTATACGAGCCCACCCTTTTTTTGAAGCCAATTAGAGCCTTAGGCTCCAATCACGTGCTTAAAAAAAAAAAAAAAACATTTAAATCCATGCGTCCCTGCATGGAGATTAGGGGGCCAAACGCATGGATTAGGGTGGCGGGCGGCGCCCATGTACCCTGCATTACGGGCCGCCACTGGTGAAATGAGAACAAGACATTTTATGAACAGATGAGGTAGAGCGCGTACTACCTACTATAATCACTGCACCATCACCGGGAGTATACATTTCAGCACAGGAGGTTTGGTACTTACAGCACTCACTAGGAATGGAAGTACACATTTTAAATAATGCAGTACAGCCCACACATGTAACACCCATCCTCAGAGGGGATTTTTTCCCTTTTTTTTTTACATGAAAAATGTTAAACATTTTTTTTTACCAAAGTTCAAATTTAAAGACAGATAATGATTCAGTTAAATTGATTTGGACAGACATCCAGTAGATTAGGTTTACAAAGTTTAATTGTCAGTGGATATGGGTAATTCATTTTCAATCAATCGTGATTAAATATTCATCAAAATCAATGGATTTTGTGAAAAATACATCCATTGTGTATTGGGGGTATATGGGGATTTAACACAAACCTTCTGCTTGACCCTGAAAAGAAATAGCCCAGGTTGGCTAAAAAATCTTTGAAATGTCTGTGCTTATGAGTTTCAGTCTTAACAAGCCCTATATCAAGGTCTCCTGAAGGTTCAGGTTGCAAGAAATGACTAAGCTACACTCACTGGTGGCCAGATTCACAGGTAAGTGACTGTATGTTGTTTTCACACAATTACAAATCTTTCTTTCTCATTTGCACACAAGCGATCCAAAGGCAATTGTTATTTGCAACGCTCCTCCTACTGACTTGTTCCTCAGTAGGATGATAAAATCCTACAGAGGAACTCCAGCTAAAACTTCTAGAGTTGGATAGAGTGAGGAAGGGGTTAAACCCTGAGGATGTGAGACTTTTGTAGCTGTCTGTGTCCCCGTTGTGAAGGTTTACCATCGCTATTTGTCCCGGTGATCACATTCACCAATACATAAAATGTCAGCAATCCAAAATTGGGGAATCTTTCAATAGGGACACCTGTACCAGTGTTTACAAAGATTCAATTTCCCTTCATTTGACATTTCCTCTCACTTTCTGTTCGGTCCCTGCAAGAAGCAAAGGGAACTGATGGGGACATAGGGGTAAACAAAATCTGGTAGAGGTTCTAACCCTTCCCATTCTGTATGAAAGAAAGTTTTACCTATAAAGTCTATCCTACTAAATTCTAGTCTGCGATGCTTTATATGGAATGGACATAAACCATAGACACAGTTCTGCTGCTTAACACCTATTTAAGCTCTTGAAAAGATATTCTGAGGGCCATAATACACAGCATGCCTGGCCTAGCTACTGAACCGCCACCAACATAAACACATTCTGAGCTAAGAAAGGGGTCAGTGAGAACATTAAAACCTAAATGCTATAGAACTTGGGATCAGTCTTTTCACTAGCTAAAGGATCAATATGAATATTGTCGCTTAATATTTGCAATAAAAAGTATTCGGCGGGCAAAACAATAAATGAAGAGCCTTATCAAAGCTAGACAGCTAAGTGCGCATGCGCGGGGACTCGGAGAAGGACGTGTGCTGACCGAGCTCCCGGCACCCCGACCCACCAGAGCTAACGATAGCGCAGGCACTGAGGTCCGTGAGCCAGGACCGATCCCACACCAACCCCGAAGTGGCGATGAACCGTAGGGCACAGGGGCAGCCGCGGAAAGGACACGATACGCAAACTACAGCCCAGAAGAGAGCAGGGCCTTCCCCTACAGCACAGCCGCGATCCAAGATGGCGCCGGGTAAGCCAGACACACGAGGCAGCACGGCAGCAGCCAGATCCGACGGCGCTACACAGAGAGGAGACAGGCAGCTAAATCTGGAGCCAACTAGGGATCCATTCTCCTCACAATCCTCGGGAGAGGTGGAGACCGGACAGCGGGGTGAGTCACTATCACATCCCCCATCCCCAGCCATATACGCTGATAGACATGACTCTCCAAACTCCCCTGCCTCCTCCATGGATAGGAACATGGCAGACTTAGCAGAAGTCCTCATTAGCCAATCCAGCCAATCCAGCCAGGATATGCCAATTCCCCAGCTCTCACACTATTCCCCTGATGCTGTACTTTTGGGCAGATTCTCCACCATGCTGCAGCAGGAGCTCTCTAAGGCCTGCACATTAATCACCACTGACCTGAAAAAAGACATCCATAGCTTGGGAGAGCGTTTTGAGCTAATTGAAACCAAAGTGGATGGAGCCATCAAAAGGGTCAACCAGAACTCAGCCATGGTGACAGACCTCCAGGATAGATTAGAAGAGGCATTCACAAAAATTGAAGATTTGGAGAATCGTTCTCGTAGGTACAATGTCCGCGTGCGTGGCCTCCCTGAAACTCACACAGATCTAGAGGGGGCTGTAAAAGACCTGATGAAAACCCTTATCCCTGATATAGCCAACCACCACATGGAAGTTGATCGCGTTCACCGAGCACTGACAGCCCCAAGGGCCGACGGCCTACCACGAGACATTATTGTTAAGCCACATCACTACCGCATTAAGGATAAGATGATGCTTGCGGCTCGCAACAGGCCGGACCTGTCGCTATTTGGAACACCAATACAGCTCTTTACAGATTTGGCGCCATCAACGGTCCAGAAACGCAGAAACCTACGGCCATTACTCCAGCAACTTATGGCCAAACAGATTAAGTATCGATGGTCGTTCCCTTTTAAGTTATCATTCACTTACAACGGAAAGTCCCACTCCTTTTCCACGTTCCAAGCAGGCGAAGACCTACTGCTTAGTCTCGGCATCATTGCACGGGACTCTCCGACTCCGATTTCATCTCCCCCTCGTCTGGATCATCGTCCCCTCTCCCCGATATGGCAGGATCGCACACGCTCACAGGCCAGAAATGCTCGCCGGAATACCTGAGTATTATTGCTCTTCTCTCTTTTTGCTTTTTTGCCCCCTTTTGGGAACTGTTAGTGCTTGATTGCACGGATATGGCCTGGGCCCATGGTGGACTATGGGCCTGATGGGGCCATCGTTACCGTTCACAGTTCACAGGTTACAAAGTCACGGGTTACAAAGTTACTGGAGTTCCTGGTTCTTCGGACTGGCTGCCAGCCGAATATTTTACAACCCCGACGGGCCCAACCTGGTCGAAGAAATTTTGCTTTTTGCTTTTTAGCAGTCTGGGGGCCTTAGTCGGACCGCAATGTGTTCCCCTGTTGGGCTGTGGCTCGGGGGCCGGAACGACCGATGGGGACCCTTCCGGCCCCGGCGCCACTGGCCTTGGGAATGCATGTTCCTATAGACAGCCTGTTATGTTAAAACTGTATTGATTGATTTTGTCATTTCCGATATGACCTCGAATAGCCTGCTCGTACAGAGTGTAATCATATTTGGGTCGGGGTGGTCATGCTTGCCACCCAACTGCAAGACTACCTATCCTACGACAAGGATGGTACCCTTGCACCTAATTTGCCGGATGTTGTCTCCGGCAGGGGTTATTCCCCATTCCTTCATTCATCAGCTAGGATTGAGTTATATTGGTTGTTTGGGCCTAAGGCCTATGTATATGTTTTTTTGCTTTTATTTTTGTTTCTCTTCTTCTCTAATGCCTTTTCCTTCTCTCCCTTCCCCCTCTTTCTTCGGAGCCTCGGTTCAGCGCCCTTCCCTTATGTCATGGTCTGAGAGGTCACATAGCCAAACAGTCATCATCATCGGGACCCTTCTCGCTTCATTCATTATGCAAGGTAAGAGTGCTCTGCCCTACCACGATGGCCACCACATATAACACAGACTATTCGATAGTTAGCCACAATGTACATGGATTTAACTCCCCTACTAAAAGAACTAAGGCTTTCCAGTTTTATCATAAACAGAAGGCTGAAGTCCTGCTATTGCAGGAAACTCATTTCTCCAATGTCTCAGCGCCCCGTTACCTCAATGGGAAGTATCCACAGTTTCACTTGGCAGGGGGTCGGGAAAAGAAGGGCGGTGTAGCCATCTGCTTTTCGAAACGGACCCCCTTTACCCCCATCGCTATCGTTAAGGACAAGAGGGGTAGATATATTATGGCAGTGGGGCGGCTCCATGACCAGGAGGTGTCCTTTATATCATACTATGCCCCGAATACTGGACAGCCGGAATTCTTTAGCAAAATGCTGAAGATTCTTATGCCCAAAGTCCAGGGTCAGGTCATTATGGGAGGCGATAGTAATATTCCCTTGGACAGAATTATGGATAAATCGGACTCCTCTAGACCAACATTGAAACGCCCACCGACTGGAAGCAGCAAGGTTGCACGTCTGTTTCATTTCTATGACCTCATCGACGCCTGGCGAGAAAATAACCCTACGGTCAGAGACTTTACACACTTTTCACAAGCCCATCATACTTACTCGAGGATAGACCACGTTCTAGTACGTACGCCTTTGCTACCATTTATTAAGTCGGTTAAGATTTTATCTACCCCTTGGTTTGATCATTCCCCGATAAAACTCTCTACTTCAGGGCTATGGACTAAATCTAGACCCTCCCCGTGGAGACTTAATGTGAGCTTGCTGAATGACCCTACAATCTTTTTAGAGATTCAAAAGGAAATACAGGAATACTTTAGACTTAATAAGGCATCGGACACATCCCCCGCAATTAACTGGGTAGCTCATAAAGCAGCGATTAGGGGCATATTGTTACAAGTGGCAGCCAGGATTAAACGCAATAGGGAACAGGCAAATAAGATTCTGGAAACTAACTTAGATAACTTACTTAGTGAACAGCACAGAAATCCCCTGGTAGATATAAGGCATAAAATTGACGAGGCTCGACTAGCACTAAATCTTAGCTTGACTACTCAAGCGGAGAAACATATTAGTTGGTCTAAGCACAGGTTCTATACGATGGGTGATAAACCTACCACAATGTTAGCTAGAAAACTGGTTCCTCGACCGTACACACCGACTTTGCCTAAACTACGACTATCCACGGGCCTAACCTCCCAGAACCCCGAACGGATAATTGGAGAATTTCACAAATTTTATGCTAAGCTGTATGGAGTGCAGGACAAGTTCGATTCATCTGAAGCGAGCACATTCTTTCGCGACTTACAGCTGCCTAAATTGACACAAGCCCATGCGGAACTGATGGACGGTGCTCTTACAGAGCCTGAAGTCAGGGCTGCAATCAAAACCCTACACCCTACCAAGGCCCCTGGGCCAGATGGATTCCCGGGTCACTACTATAGGAAATATCACGATCTTCTGGCCCCACATCTCTGTACTTACTTTAATGACCTGAGAAGCGGCAGCAAGCTCCCCAGCCATGAAAATGTAGCCTATATAAGTGTTATCCCGAAACCAGGAAAGGACCATACAGACTGTTCCAATTATCGCCCAATTTCTCTGATCAATACGGATCTTAAGATTCTAACCAAAATACTGGCCCAGAGACTTAATACTTTTCTTCAGTGTTATATCCATCCTGACCAAGCAGGTTTTGTCCCGACAAGACAGGCATCGGACCAAACCCGCCGGATAATTAACCTTATCTCGGCAGTTCGGTCTGATTGGGATGGAAAGGGGACTAGGAGGGGAATGTTACTTTCATTGGATATCCAGAAGGCGTTCGATTCTATCTCCTGGGACTATCTTTTTGATGTTCTCACACGCTTTGGATTTGGGAGACGCTTTCTGGATCTCCTTCACATATTATATGATTCCCCCAGTGCCTCGCTAATGCTCAGAGGATATACATCCCAAACATTTCCTATCAGGAGAGGAACTAGACAGGGCTGCCCGTTGTCGCCACTATTATTCGCCCTGGCGATTGAACCACTAGCGCTCAAAATTCGCGCCTGCAGAGATATACAGGGCATTTATTGCGGAGACTATGAACACAAATGTTTACTCTTTGCGGACGACTTGTTGCCGACCTTGACCTCACCGATCACATCCCTACCTAACTTGTATGCTATTTTGCAGCCTTTCTCCAACATTTCCGGATTGGCAATTAATCATAGTAAGTCAAGAGCACTGAACTTATCTTTGCTAAGCTCCACTCAGGCTACGCTTGAAAAATCATTTCAATTCCGATGGGAATCCACAGCTCTCCCTTATTTAGGCATACAGCTGACCTCATCTATTGGTGAGTTGTACAAAGAGAATTATCCAGCCCTTTTCAAACGGCTAACAGCTGACATGGCTAAGTGGCAGGTTCACCCGCCATCGTGGTTTGGCAGACTTCACTCAATTAAAATGAATGTTCTACCTCGATTATTGTATTTCTTCCGTACCTTGCCAGTTTCATTGGCCCGTGATGACCTTAAACGATTCCAGAATAAAGTACTACAGTTTATTTGGGGTGATAAGAGACCCAGGGTGAATAGGAGCACTCTATACACGTTGAAGCGGAGAGGAGGACTTGGTCTTCCAGACTTATTAAAATATTTTTATGCTGCCCAGATAGCACAACTTACAAGGTTTCACTCCCAACAGGCACAGGCCATTTGGATGGCTATGGAATCTTATTCCTGCCGTCCCAAACCTATTTCTTATATTTTATGGCTCCCTATCAAGGAGCGACCTCCTATACTTTGCCCTACTTTATCCATGTCACTGGAACTATGGGACAGACTCTCCAGATCTCACAAATTCAAATCTCCTCATTCTCCACTGACACCTCTGCTTCAAAATAAAGCATTCACCCCGGGTCTCACTCCACTAGCGTTCGAATGGTGGACTAATAAGGGTTTTAAGTGTATTGCTGACTTGTGCGATCATAGAGGTATGCTGACCGAACGGACTATGGCTGACAGACATCAAATGCCTCCAGCGGAGGGTTATAGGTTCGCCCAAATCTCACATTATGTACAAACCCTGGCTCGCAAGAGCAACCTAGCAACCCAAACTCCCATGGAACATCTATGCAAAAATTATGATAAAATTAAAGGACATTTATCTGCTATATATTCGATATTGCTGAGTGTATCGACAAAGCTGACTTATATGGTCCAATGGGAGACCGACTTGCAGGAAACCCTGGATCTGGACGAATGGCATAGGATAGCCGAGACAGCATCTCGTTCGCTCGTCAATACTTCAATAATTGAGGCCAATTATAAGGTTCTACTGAGGTGGTATATGGTGCCGGTCAGACTGGCAACTTTTGTCTCAGGAGCTACCCCGTTGTGCTTTAGAGGATGTGGCCAGATGGGCACCACCTATCATATTTGGTGGACATGCCCAAAGGTCCGGAGGTTTTGGATCAGGGTGTATAATTTAGTTTACTCCCTTACCCAACTAAACCTAACTAAATCAGCTAAGCAAGCACTACTGGGGGGAGGAGATGTGGAAGCCTCCAAGTCCTGCAAGAGGCTCTTGACATTTATTTTTATTTCAGCCAAAATCACTATTGCTAGGAACTGGAAATCGGCAGCTCTACCATTCGATCAGCTTAAAGGCAAATTGTCTTGGTTGATGCTAAACGAACGCTTGACCGCTCTGGCCCAAGATAAAATGAAACTGTTTCATGGAGTTTGGGACCCATGGCTTCGTTACCTAACTAATGACCCGGGGATGTTTACAGCATAGCCTAGGGGATTAGGTTGAGATGTCTGGATGCTGAATTGGGGCTCCTCCCCCCCCCTCCCTCCCCCCATTCCCCCCTCCTCAACTGTCCTTTCCTTACTCTGTCTCCTTCCTTCTATTCTTTGTCACTGTCCTCTTTCCTCTCTTTTGAAATTTGTTTATTGTTTATTTTTGGAGTCAGATCCAGACCTTAGAGGTTTGTGCTGCTCCCTGTTTTCTCAGCTCCTACGGGACCATTGTCAGTCTGATCAGACCTCTGGGCTGCCCACATGGCCGGCTGAGTTGCGCCCCCCCCGATAGATGGATGGGGGGGCGGCTCATCTGGGTGGACGGTTCAGATATGATCTGCGATGCTAATAGGGGTTAACGGCTCTACGGAGCTTCGGACTACTCCAAGGACCCCTACACTTGGTGATCTTCATTGTGTTACCCCAAATGTTGATTGTGACTGTACAATGTTATGTGGCGACTTTTATACATTTTGTATGACAAAACTTGAATAAAAAGATTGAAACACAAAGCTAGACAGCTTATTTGATTGAATGGGTCACTTGCAATACGCAATATTTTATATATATATATATATATATATATATATATATATATATATATATATATATATAAAAAAAAGACACATTTGTGCCTTTTAGGTTTCATGTACACTGCTGCTGGTAAATGGACGTTTAGGAGCAGTTGGATGTTTTTTTCAGCTGCCCCTGAACTCTCCTCTATGTTATCTTATCAGTACATATACACAGCGTCATTTATAGTTGTTTCTAGGCAGTTGAGTTTAGAAGCATTTTTTGGAAAGCAACAAAAATGCGCCCAGGACGGATGTGCAGAGGCATTTGAAACGCCTGTAACAGCTTGTAAACGCGTGTAAACACGGTAACTCGTGTTAAGCTGCATTTCGATTACAGACGTTTAAAATTGTTGACTATTTTTAAAAATGAAAAAAAAAAAAAAACACTTCTAAACGCAAACGCAGCTAAATACGGCATGTAAATGCAGCATATAAACGCGGCAAAAAGGACGTTTTCAAACTCTGGTTACTATCTGTCAAGTTAAATCGTTCAGGAGAGGTTGTAAAACATCTCGTGTACATTAAGCCTTATACAAGTATTCCAAAACAAGAAATTAAGCCTTGAAATACATTCCTGAAAAGCGGAGGTCAGTCCCACTCCATTGTTGGAAATTTGGGAACAGCCTGTATTAACCTTTAAATCATAAAGGTCAGATGTGTAATTTTCAGTACTAAAAAGAATTGTCCAGCTACAGTAGGTGACCGCGATATTGTGTCAATCGCGCTGCTTTTATTGGCGAGATTGACCACCTATGAGCCCTGTCGCGGGAGCCAGCGCCGAGCTGGCTCGCCAGGAAAAGGAAAAATGTGTTGAAGCCGACATACGTCCGACTTTCAATGAACGGGTATCCGACTTGGTTTCCCATCAATACCAGGCACTGTGTTTGGTATGAATCATGAGGGGGAACTCCACGCCAAATTTTAAATAAAAAAACGGCATGGGTTCCCTTCCAGGAGCATACCAGCCCCTTAGGTCTGGTATGGATTTTAAGGGTAACCCCCTACAACGAAAAAACGGCGTGGGGGTCCCCCCAAAATCCATACCAGACCCTTATCCGAGCAAGCAGCCCGGCCGGTCAGGAAAGGGGGTGGGCACGAGCGAGCGCCCCCCCTCCTGAACCATACCAGGCCGCATGCCCTCAACATGAGGGGTGGGTGCTTTGGGGCAGGGGGGCACCCTGCGCCCCCCCACCCCAAAGCACCTTGTCCCCATGTGGATGAGGACAAGGGCCTCTTCCCGACAACCCTGGCCGTTGGTTGTCAGGGTCTGCGGGCGAGGAGCTTATCGGAATCCAGGAGCCCCCTTTAATAAGGGGGCCCCCAGATCCCGGCCCCCCACCCTATTTGAATGAGTATGGGGTACATCGTACCCCTACCCATTCACCTGGAGGAAAAAAGTGTCAAGAAAAAAAAAACACACACTACACAGGTTTTTAAAGTAATTTATTAGGCAGCTCCGGGGGTCTTCTTCCAACTTCGGGGGTCTCTTCCGACTTCTCCGCTCACTTCTCTCGCTCTCTGGTGTCGTCTCTGCGCTCTCTGGTTCTTCTCCCTCTCTCCGGTGCCTTCTACCTTCTGCCGGGCTCCTCCGCTTTCTTCTTCCAGCTCTTTTGCTAGCGTTGGCCCGGTCTTCCCCGTCGTCTTCTTCCCTCTTCTCAGCTTCGATGTTGACACAACGCTCTCTTCCGCTGTAATGCCGTGTGCTCGGTGCGCAACGATTTATATAGGCATGGGGCGTGTTCACCGGGTGACCCCGCCTCTTATGACGTCACAGTCCCATCACTTCCCCCGGGTGGTGATGACATAAGGTCACCCCGCCGCATGCCTATATAAATAGTTGCGCACACGGCATTACAGCAGAAGAGAGCATTGTGTCAACATCGAAGAAGAGAAGAGGGAAGAAGACGATGGGGAAGACCGGGCCAACGCTAGTAAAAGAGCTGGAAGAAGATAGCGGAGGAGCCCGGCAGAAGGTAGAAGGCACCGGAGAGCGCGAGAAGAACCAGAGAGCACGGAGAAGGCACCGGAGAGCCGTGAAGTCGGAAGAGACCCCCAAAGTCGGAAGAAGACCCCTGAAGTCGGAAGAAGACCCCCGGGAGCTGCCTAATAAATGACTTTAAAAACCTGTGTAGTGTGTTTTTTTTTTCTTGACACTTTTTCCTCCAGGTGAATGGATGTACCCCATACTCATTTACATAGGGTGGGGGGCCGGGATCTGGGGGCCCCTTATTAAAGGGGGATCCCGGATTCCTATAAGCTCCTGGCCCGCAGACCCCGACAACCAACGGCCAGGATTGTCGGGAAGAGGCCCTTGTCCTCATCAACATGGGGACAAGGTGCTTTGGGGTGGGGGGCCGCAGGGTGCCCCCCTACCCCAAAGCACCCACCCCCATGTTGAGGGCATGTGGCCTGGTACGGTTCAGGAGGGGGGTTCGCTCGCTCGTCCCCACCCCCTTTCCTGACCGGTCGGGCTGCGTGCTCGGATAAGGGTCTGGTATGGATTCTGGGGGGACCCCCACGCCGTTTTTTCGGCGTAGGGGTTACCCTTAAAATCCATACCAGACCTAAGGGCCTGGTATTGCTCCTGGAGGGGAAACCATGCCGTTTTTTTATTTAAAATTTGGCGTGGAGTTCCCCCTCATGATTCATACCAAACACAGTGCCTGGTATTGGCAGGGATCCAAGTCGGATCCCCGTCGCTTCCTTCTCGCGCTCGCTGTAATGTGTTTTTCCTATTGCAGCGAGCGGGAAACACATTCCCCTGGGCAGGTACTGTACCATATATATTTAAACCTCCCTTGGAATTCTGAAGGGAGAGAGAGAAAGTTGTACAGCACAGACCCATAACCACCCATTCTCCATGTAAGAAACTGTGTAAATTCTAGCTACCATGCATAACAGAAATCTTACATCAATTGTACCCATAGTGGGCTTTCTGACTTAAAAGCAATGTTTGCTGGAAAGACTTGGAAATTCACTGACTTGTTCATTTTGTTAACCAGAATTCTTCACTAAGCTGAATTCCCAGAATAAAAAAATAAATAAAACACTTGTAGTGGGCAGGTGTCAGCTGATCACATGTGCAGCACCATGGCAGTTGCAGATCAAACCGAGGCCAAGATGGCAGCTTGCTTGGCTGAAAGGGATAAGAGAGGTTTAGTTCAGTTTTAAATGTTTGTTAAAGCAGAACTAAACCCATCGATTTATCAGTTTTAAAAGACAGTTACGTTCCTGGTGGTCTGGAATGGAACTGTCACCTTTGCTTGTGTCCTTAACCAAGCTGTCAAATGGCAGGTGTCATAACTGATCACATGTGCAGCAGCATGGCAATTGCAGATCAAAACAGAGGCCAAGATGGCAGCTTCCTTGGCTGAAAACGATAGCAGGGTTTCGTTCTGATTTAAAGTGGTTGTAAAAGATCACCTTGTAAAACAACCCATTCAGTTTAAAATAGAAATTAAATGCAAAACATTTTTGTATAAACATATATTATTTTTTTTTTATAAATACCCTTTTTATAAGTGATCACATTCCCTCTGTTCTTAGTTGCATAAGAGCTGGGGGGAGGTGAAGCAGCAGCAGTGAATGGCTGTGAATGGCTGTGCTGCAGGGGTGTGTCAGGACAAGTCTGATTATTGGAAGAGAGCAGGCCGAGTTCCCAGCATAGCTAGAGAACTGACCATGGGTCTGTTCTCCTGCTTAGTGTGGTCAGTTTGTAATAGGAAAGCAAGGGGACTAGCAGGAACACCAGGGATTTCACATAAAGGAAGCAATACAAAGAGAACAGGATACTTCTCCATACAAGTACATGGTATAGCAGGCACATATCAGGAATATGAAGTGTTGGGGTAACAAACTCTTTAAGTCCAAAGGGAGTGGAATAATGTGAAATATGAGCACACCAGTGCCCTCCTCTCTGATGCTCTGGATTGTAGTTGGGCTCTCACCATCCTCATGTACAATGCAGGGCTATGATGTCAGCGCATGACTGTCAACTGGAGCGCCAGTCACATAGATGGAGGGAGCCTGCTGGAATGAGGAAATAAGGTAGATATTATAGCTTATTTCTCTACCCTCAAACTTAATGAGCATTTTAACAGTGCGGAAAGGACCCACTGTAAGGATGTTTTTTATGGTAATTTCCAGAGTTCAGCTTTAGCGCACCCAAAATGACCATTGTATGGCAGCCAAAACAAGTGGTCGCTAGCAAATAATGCTTACCATATCCCCATGAGACTAATCATTTAACCTACTAAGCACGTCACTATTATTCAATCCCTTGGTCAATACAAAATAATGAGGACTGCACCCATTAAACAAATAATCATTATCCACATTTATTGACATTAACCTCACACAGGACAGGCCATCTATCTCATTGGGCATGTCCCTGTCATTAGATCTTCGTGTGCCTATACTATATGAGGCCATAGAAGGATAGATTTATAGATTTTAAACCCATTAAACAGGTCATTATAATTAGATCCCCTCTGTTACTACACTGGGCAGATCACTTTAAGGACCATAAACTAAAAAATGAAGTCACCTTTAAGATACAGAACTTCTTAATACTGCGCACAGCTTCATCTGCGCAATATTTGAATTATTTGATATTGTATTTGCATTGTGCTACAGAGTGAAGTGCAGTCTACTGCTCTGTGCTGTTAATCATTTTGGGCTACAGAAGGCTTACCAGAAGTTGCTTCTAATGTCTTTCAATAGAACTGCTAGTCATGAAGCTAGCTATGTGCAGGAAACGTTCCTCATAATATGAATATTATCTCAGATATTTTTCATTCCAATAGGCTTTAAAAACTCAGGGATGCAATGTAATTTTACTTTCTTGATTTTCTGTTTAAAAAAGACACATGGGCCAGATATAGGCTAGACTTTGCAGGTACAATAGGAACATTGCACAATCTCTTATGTGTGCATAAACAGTTGTCATTCAAGAAGATCTGCACTTCATGAGCATTCATTGGGGCAGTTGGCATCATATTAGGTACAACGTGACCTAATATGGCTTGTCTATAAGTACCTAGACCTGTACATGCCTAAATGCCATCCAATTAAAACTGAAAATGAAAAGAAAAAAAAGGGCACTAGGGTAGACCTGGACATTTTATGGACCTGGGTCCCATCCCGCCCTTTGGCTGTCCCTGCCTGGCCTGCATGAGGTGAACCAGAAGTTAGAAATGAAATGTAAATAAGTGTATGCCATGCATGCATTACAACTGCATTGCTTTTATTTTGAAGGAGACTGCTATTTTTTTTCCCGGTTTATGTATGTGTGTGTGCCAAAGCACCCTCCACAGGTGCCTACACTTCTACCACCCAGAGCATTTGACACTACTCCATGGCTCTGGCGGTTGAGTTTGGGTTCCCTGGATCCAGGCCGGCCAGTCAGTCACCAAGATGGTGGCAGCTGAATTTCTGCCCTAGTTGGTACGCTGGTTGCCAAGATGGTGGCGGCCACACTCCTGCCCTTTTCGAGTGGCTTCAGCTATGTAGGGGGCGGCGCTGCCCCTAAAAGGACCATGGGAGGTTGGAAGCAATGGTATGATGCAGGTGAAGGCATGTGGGGGCATATTGCCAGGTCTCACTCTCCATCCCACAGGTAAAGGGCTGAGCTTAAACCCCCAATAGTTGGCATTAACTTCTGCCTTGCTGGGTAGGTGATGTCACACACTTTGGGGACATGAATAACATTGGAGGGAATATATAAATACCTTCATGGGTACATTTGAATTCTATATTAGTATTAAGGGGGATATAATATCTAGTTATGTGCATCCATATACCTGGAATATTTAATTGAGCAGAATTAAAGCAGAACTCTGGGAAAAAACGTTTTTCCATGTCAATGCTACTGATTTCCTAACTTCACTGAATATGTCACTCATCTTCTGATTCACTCGGTAGTTGCTCTGAAATAACCTATTCATTTTCAAATCAATTCTCTTTGGTTTCCTGTTTCTAAGAACAGTGGCTGCTATGCCTCCAATTCCCCCAGCCACTGGGTCATGGCCACTGGTCTTGGCACATCCCTTCTGTAGTTTTTTTTTTTGTTCAGGAAGCAGTGATGTAATTCAGCCCCACTTGCAGTGGTGGGAGGGCCGTGACTATCCGACACATTCAACATGTACAGGCCTAGCGTACCTGCCCACAATCACTACAATTCCCTGTGGTTAATGGGAACTGTAGATTCCTTTTACTGCAGAGAAAGAGGAGAGGATATGACATTGTGTGACAACTGTTATTGCACCTCCTCCTTGGCAGAGCAGATGCTGTTATATTTTGAATTGCAGAAATGAGGTCATGAAAATTCAACTAGACGTTTCTCCTTTTAGTGTTTTGTGTAGGAAAGGGGGGGGGTACTAATGGGTGATTTATTTGCTTATCCCAGAGTTCTTCTTTAGGTTCAGCCTATCGGTTTGGTCATTCACAACAGTCCCAGTTTCTCATGGTGCCTTGGGAAAATTAATTGCCCAGTCCGGCTCCAAGGGTCTAGTAGACTCCTGATGACTTTTCTACCTCCAGCCAATAAAGAGGCCCTAGAGGAGATCACTGAATTGGGAGTTCAGCAGTCTACCATTACTCTTCATTCTTCATACTGGGTTCCTCTGCAGCCATCCTGGGCTCAAAGAGCGTGGTAATCCCAGAAACTGCTAGAGGGGGGGAAGCAGTGGAAAGATGTGCAAAGATGCCAAAACCGTCCAGCAAAAACCTATGGGGAGAATTCTGAATTAATAGGACCAACAAGTAGGCTCAGGACGCAATGCCAGTTCCAATTTTTATAAAAAAAGTTATATAAAATCGGTTGCTTATATTTCTGAATCTCCTAATCATATGTTGTCATTGAAAGTAACTGCTGCTTATGCATTTTTCTCAACTCAGTTTGAATTGCCCAGGTCTGTAACAGGTTTGCTTCAAAACAAACATACAGAACATGCACACAATAATCGCTGATCTTTTCCATAGATCTGTCATCTAGGTTTACCGGTCCCTTTACCCGTTAAAAAAGGAAAAATCAATGTTATCCCATCTCTTTGTTCCTGGAATTGTCCCTTTAATCCATTGACCATGTGACTAGCTTTGCACAAGGCAAGCATATGGGTTTTGAATAGCACATAAAAGGTCACAGGCATCTATATAATGCCGCCTGCACGTTTGAATGACTGTTTTAGTGCTACCTACACACACACCTGTGTTTTCTAGAAGGGCTAGCTTGCTTTTAAGACTGTGCACTGAGTGACAAGAATGAATGTTATTTTCTAATGACCTTTAAGAAGCTCTGGGAAGGTCACCGCTCCCTCACTGGCTCCTGAAGTCTTTTCATTAGTTTTTCATTTGCTTGTGGACCTCGGCCAATAATGGATTCTCTCGATCACACTCACGATGCAGCTTTCTACACAGCCGAGCCCGGCCTCCCATCCTGAAAAGAGGAAAAGAGCAAGTTTTAATTGCAAGTTTACTGTGACTCTTTAGATCAGGGCAAACATTTCACCTAGACAAAGGCAAATTTCAGCTTGGAAGACATCTTGAAATACTGTCTGTTGTACATGGTTTTTTAACATTGCATGATCAAAAACCATATATACACCACCAGCCCCATAAATTGAAATCAGAGTGCAATTGAATACTTATGGACATGGGCGCCCGCTGAGCTGGGGAAAGTGTCTTCACTCTGACTTCAACACTCTTACGATTCCAGGGGGGGGTGCAATTGACCCCCCTTGCCCTATGGAGCGGACGCCCATGCTTATGGATGTATTTATAATGCATTTGCAGAGCTATTCATCCTGTGAAATTGCATGTTCATCCATTCTGTGCCAATCTCTGCAAAATCAAATGTTACTAGGCTATTGTCTTATTGTCTCTCCGGGTCAGGTGTCATTCAATAGCGTGATTTAGAAAAATAATGCATTTTGGCAGTCAATGCTTACTTTTTTTTTTACAATTATCAGCTCCATCTAATAACCATGATGTGGTATTTTCCTGATTCAACCTGTTCTTTTGAATGAAGAACTTCCCACCTAGTGGGAAAATAGTCTAGTAAAGATAGATTTTTCTGGCATTTGCACATAACAAATGTACATGTTGTTTTGCAGGGTAAACTGCTCTGCAAATCTTGTATAACTACACCCCTTAAAGTGCATCCCTGGCCAAACCATGTTCTTTGTAGGCCCGTTCAAACCAACAGCATTGGTGTGATGTAGTCTTAATGCAAGAACCTGGCAATGTAACTTATGTCTAATGCCGCGTACACACGACCCTTTTTAATGTCATTGAAAAAAACAACGTTTTTCTCGACGTGATTCTTCTCAAGCCTGCCTTGCCTACACACTATCATGAAAAAAAATGCTCGAGCAAAGCCCGGTGACGTACGAAATGTACGACGGCACTATAAAAGGAAAGTCCCATTCGGATGGCGCCACCCTTTGGGCTGCTTTTGCTGATCCTCGTGTTAGTAAAGTTTGGTGAGAGACGATTTTCGGCCTCGTGCTCTTCCGTCCGTTACAGCGTGACAAATGTGCTATCTCCATTACAAACGCTAGTTTTACCAGAACGAGCGCTCCCGTCTCATCACTTGCTTCTGAGCATGCAAGTTTTTTTCACGTCGTTAAAGCGTACACACGGCCGTTTTTCATGATGAGAAAAACGACAACGTGAAAAACTACGAAAAAAATTAGAGCATGTTCCAAATTTTTAATGGCCATTTTTCACGTCGTGAAAAATGCTCTGGAGCCCACACACGATCGTTTTTAATAACCAAATAAAAAAATGGCATTTTTCTCGTCATGAAAAACGGTCGTGTGTACGCGGCATAAGGCTACTTTCACACTGAGGCGCTTTTTACAGGCACTATAACGCTAAAAATAGCGCCTGCAAATCGCCTTTTTCAGCCGCTAGCGGGGGTTAAAAGCGCCCCGCTAGCGGCCAAAAAGCGCCGCAAATACGACGGTAAAAATAGTGCCGCTTTACCGCTGACACCCCCAACGCCCCAGTGTGAAAGTAGCCTTTTTGCTTCAGTTCACACCCACAGGCTATGTCGACATGCGGTAAAAATAATAATAAAAAAAACAGAACATGTTACAACCAAGGCATGCAGAATACCCTCTCTGAATGCACAACACATCGAACCATGAAGCGGATACAGCAGCAGAAGACCAGCTACAGCTACAGCAGCCGAAGACCACACCGGGTGTCACATAGGGTTGCCACCTCATCTCTTTAAACATGAACACATATTAATTACACAGGTTCTGTGGCTGATTAACTGTTTGCCGACCAGTGCACGACGATATAAGGCAGAAAGGCGTATATATACGTCCCCTGTAAGAAGCGGCATTGTGGACGCGCGCCGCCGGCGACGCACCCGCTGCGAGCTCCGTGACTCCGACTGCGGGTCTTGCGGACTCTATGTCTGTGGGCATACCCGTGATCGTGTCACGGTGAGGAAGAATGGGGAAATGCTATTGTAAACAAGCATTTTCCCAGTCTTCCTAGTGACAGGACAGTGATCACAGCTTCCTGTAATTGAAAGCTGTGATCACTGTCGTGTCACACACAGCCCATCCCCCCTACAGTTAGAATCACTCCCTAGGGCACACTTAACCCCTACAGCGCCACTTGGTGTTTAACCCCTTCACTGCCAGTGTCATTTTCACAGTAATCGGTGCATTTTTATAGCACTGATCGCTGTAAAATGGTCCCAAAAATGTGTCAAAAGTGTCCGATGTGTCCGCCATAAAGTCGCAGTCATAATAAAAATCGCAGATCGCCGCCATTACTAGTAAAAAAAAAAAAATTATAATAAAAATGCCATAATTCTATCCCCTATTTTGTAGACGCTGTAACTTTTGCGCAAACCAATGAATATACGCTTATTGTGATTTTTTTTACCAAAAATATGTAGAAGAATACGTATCGGCCTAAACTGAGGGAAAAAAAACTTTTTTTATATATTTTTTGGGGATATTTATTATAGCAAAAAATAAAAAATATTTCATTTTTTTCAAAATTGTCGCTCTATTTTTGTTTATAGTGCAAAAATAAAAACCGCAAAACCTATTTGTGGGAAAAAAAGGACGTCAATTTTGGTGGGAGCCACGTCACGCGCAATTGTCAGTTAAAGCGACGCAGTGCCGAACCGCAAAAAGTGGCCAGGTCTTTGGCCAGCAAAATGGTCCGGGGCTTAAGTAGTTAAGGTAATAATTAAACTCACTCGGTGCGTTATCTGCCTTAAAACCTGTGTAATTAATATGTGTTCGGGTTTAAAGGGATGAGGTGGCAACCCTAGTGTCATACCTGTCAGGTAAGAACAGGAAACTGAGGCTACAATTCACACAGGCTCACCAAAATTGTACAATAGAAGATCGGAAAAATGTTGCCTGGCTGATGAGTCTCCATTCCAGCTGCGACATTCAGATGGTAGGGTCAGAATTTGGCAAAAACAACATGGAAACATGGACCCATCCTGGGTTGTATCAACGGTTCAGGCTGGTGGTCATAGTGTTAAGGTGTTTGGGACATTTTCTTGGGACACTTCGGACCGCTTAGTACCAATTGAGCAGCGTTTAAATGCCACGGCCTACCATATTGTTGCTGACCATGTCCATCTCTTTATAACTACAGTGTACCAAGCTTCTAATGGCTCCTTCCAGCAGGATAATGCACCATGTCACAAATCTCAAATCATATCACCACTGGCTTCTTAAACACGACAATGAGGTCACTGTACCTCCAATGGCCTCCACAGTCACCAGATCTCAATCTAATAGAGCACCTTTGGGATGCAGTAGAACGAGAGATTCCCATCATAGATGTGCAGCTGACAAATCTGCAGCAACTGTGTGATGATATCATGTCACTATGGATCAAAATCTCTGAGGAATGTTTCCAACACCTTGTTGAATCTATGCCAAGAAGAATTAAGGCAGTTCTGAATGCAAAAGGGGGTCCAATCCAGTACTAGCAAAGTGTACCTTATAAAGTGGTGGTGAATGTGTAATGTTTTCTGTGCAGGATTTCCTTTATGTGAAATTCCTGATGATCCTGCCAGTCCCCCTATTTTCTTATTTCAAACTGACATAGAAGCACATCCGTCAGTGTGCTTCTTTGCATTCTACAATAGTTTATTACTCTGAATACTATAGTACAGAATACTACATTTAGATTAGCTGCTACTGTATGTCATTACTGCCTAGCCTAGTCATTCATTTTTTTTGTGGTCGTGCTGGGTAAATCAGAATTCTGTAGTTTGGGGCAAACCCTTTCTAAGGATTCCAAGGTCTACTGGGAAACCATTCTTTGTTTGCCTCTTACTTTTACTTATAGCTACGTTTTTGAAAAGCCAGGTGTGCAAGGACTCATGATTGCCTAGGTGAACAAGGAATGTTTTGTAGATCTACACAATGATGAGTTACCTTATAACCTTGGGGACCATTTTGCTGGTCATTGTAATCTCAACACACCTGGGCAACAACGTGGAACAATACAGCAACAGATGGCTACAGACAGCTGTAAAACACCCAGTTATGCCGCGTACACACGATCGGACATTCCGACAACAAAACCGTGGTTGGTTTTTCTGACGGATGTTGGCTCAAACTTGTCTTGCACACACACGGTCGCACAAATGTTGCTCGGAAATTCCGATGGTCAAGAACGCGGAGACGTACAACACTCAGACGAGCCGAGAAAAATGAAGTACAATGATTCCGAGCATGCGCAGCACTTTTGTGCGTCGGAAATGGCTACACGCGGTCGGAATTTCCGACAAGAACTTTTGCCGTCGGAAAAATAGAGAACCTGCTCTTAATCATTTGTTGGCGGAAATTCCGACAGCAAATGTCCGTTGAGAAGCTCACATCGAACATTTGTTGTTGGAAATTCCGACCGTGTGTACGCGGTATTAGACTTATTTTCCAACTTTGCCTCATTATCCCTCTTGTCCAAATCCATAGGTCAGTGCACGTGTGTGCGATGTAGGATAAAGAAATGCCACGTGTATGTAAATATTAAGAGGAAAACAATATTTCTAAACTGTCCATTTTTTTTATTTTTATTACAAACATCTTTGAACAAAGTCATATGGGGGTTTGTAAGGATTAAACTACCGTATATACTCGAGTATAAGCGGAGGCACCTAATTTTACCACAAAAAACTGGGAAAACGTATTGACTCGAGTATAAGCCTAGGGTGTCCATCTGCATGCCTCACTGTGTCCGTGCCTCACTGTGTCCGTGCCTCACTGTGTCCATGACTAGACTGACGTTTAACATGGGAGTCTATGGAAGGGGTGCCCAGCTTTGAAAAATCGGTGCTCCCCGGCCGTAGGTCTCCCGGACAACAACCTTTGCACACTTATAGAGGAGACATGGGGCTACATGTGTGCCAAGTTTTGGGTCCAAGGGACCTAGGACCGGCCGGTACCGGGTCCCCAAATTTACCGGAGAAATTACCGTTTAACATGGGAGTCTATGGAAGGGGTGCCCAGCTTTGAAAAATTGGTGCTCCCTGGCCTTAGGTCCCCCGGACAACAAACTTTGCACACTTGTAGAGGAAGAGTGGGGCTACATGTGTGCCAAGTTTGGGGTCCAGGGGACCTAGGACCGGCCTGTACCGGGTCCCCAAATTCCGGGAGATCAGGCACAAAAAGGTGACCCGAGTATAAGCCGAGGGGGGCATTTTCAGCACAAAAAAAATGTGCTGAAAAACTCGGCTTATACTCAGGTATATACGATATATGGAAAATTTTTATATCATGCGCACAAGCAATTTACCTTTTTTGCCAGCAATCAACTCATTTGCAGCCCAATTTTATACAGTCCTAAGGGCAGTCTTAAATGTTTATCAGGAATGTGAGCAATTTAAACCCTGCATGTGGCAATCAAGGGGTTAACTCCTGAAGATGACAAACACTTACAAGCCTTAGAAGTGCTCATTATCACATGCAATGATTTTCCAACCCGTGATTGTTTACCTATATTTTCTTTTGCGCCACAGAAAGGCAAACAAGTGGGCATCACTACATAAAGCTGGCGGAGTTACAGATAAAAACCGTGATGCTCCTGTTGGTAAGGGGATCTGAAAGGGCATAGACACCACCTGTTCCCTGTGAGAGCCGTGTTTGTGTATGGCCACCATTATGCATAACAGCTGCAGATAAAGACACTGTAAGCAGTGCATCTGTAGTGCTGGAGATAACAATATCATCTTGCTTTTTTTTCAGTGTTACCAGCCTACCTACCAACTCTTTGGGATGAGAGGAGCACTTAGAAACCTTGTATGCAAAAAACATTCCACTGCCACACCCAGTTTCATAGTCCAAGAAAAATGATCAAGAAAAATAAATAAAAAAATAGAATAAACCAACAAGTGTATTTTTCATTACTACTTTTGTTGTCTATGAAGGTTCTTACTTTTGCAGGTATCGTGATATACACTATACTACCAAAAGTATTGGGACACCTGCCTTTACATGAACTTTAATGGCATCCCAGTCTTAGTTCATAGGGTTTAATATTGAGTTGGCCCACCCTTTGCAGCTACAACAGCTTCAACTCCTCTGGAAAGGCTGTCCATAAGGTTTAGGAGTGTGTCTATAGGAATGTTTGACCATTCTTCCAAAAGCGGTTTTTGTAAGGTCAGACACTGATGTGGACTAGGGATTACATGGAAGAGCGAGTTTGGGGTGGAGGAACTTCACTGGCCAACCCAACAGAACACCTTTGGGAGGAATTAGAGTGGAGAATGCGAGCAGGTCTTCTCAACCAACATCAGACAAGCTCCTAAACCTTGTGGGCAGCCTTCCCAGAAGAGTTGATTATAGCTGCAAAGGGTGGGCCAACTCAATATTGAACCCTACAGACTTATGCCGTGATCGGAATTTCCGTCGGAAAAAACCTTGGATGGTTTTTCCAACGGAATTCCGCTAAAGCTTGGCTTGCATACACATGGTCACACAAAAGTTCACACAAAAGTTCTCTGAACTTTCGACCGTCAAGAACCTCTGACGTTCAAGACGTACGACGAGCCGAGATCAACGAAGTTCAATAGGCACTTTGGCTCTTCTGCTTGATTCTGAGCATGCGTGTTTTTTTGCGCATCGGAATTGCATACAGAAGAACGGATTTTCCGTCGTAAAAATAGAGAACCTGCTCTCAATCTTTTGCTGTCGGAATTTCCGCCAAACATACACACGGTTGGAATTTGCAGCCAAAAGCTCACATCAGACTTTTTCTGTCGGAATTTCCGATCGTGTGTACGCGGCATAAGACTGGGATGCAATTAAAGTTCATGTGGGTGTAAAGGAAGGTGCCCAAATACTTTTGATAATATAGTGTGTCTAGTAGTAGTTAAGCACATTCAACTGGACTTGCTCTGGAATGTTGTCGATGCTTTGAAGCTTGTCCAAGCCACTTCTTCCATTCTCATTAGAACTGAAGAAATGGTTTAGATAGGCTACAGAAGGACTTAAACATTACAGAACAAGTCCCGTTGAATGTGACTAACTACTACTAGATACTACTTTGGTCCTTTCTGCATTTGTTATTTTGGTTTTTCAAAAGAAAAATATGAAATTTAGAGGATGAATAAAATGGCTAACAGTAATATAACATGTTTGGAAACATTTTGTTATATTGGCATATAAATTAGAATAAAAAGAGGGGAAGCACAGTCCCTCCAAAGTTGGGAGCTGCAATAAAGTTTACCTGGAAAGGTGATGTAAAGCCTTGCCTCTTGTTTGTATAAATCACTTATTATCTAAACTCCACTGTTAATAGCTTGAAGCCCAATTGATGCCACAGAAATAGATTTTTAACCTGGGTACACACGAGCCAAAAATGGTCGGTTCAGCAGGAACTGGTTGACACTTGACTTGTGTGTACAGCTCCACGTCTGACAGAAACCGGTCCCACAACTGGCTTCTGTCGAACGAGCATGGTGGACAACCAGCATCCAAATCAACACTCACAGCCAACGACAGTAAGTGCTGACCACTGTGGTCTGGTGGGGGGGCAGTCCCCTGTCAGGACACAATAGCTCAGCGGGGAGGTCATTGCACTAACATTGGATGTGTTAATGCGGCAATCAAGTATTTTTTTCCTGTAGCCTGCTGGTTGCCCAGCATTAGTCAGATAAATCTCGGTTTTCATAATCTTACCTCCACTACTCTGCAAGGCCCCTTTCACACTGGGGCGGTGGGTGCATCGGCGGTAAAGCGCCGCTTTACCGTCAATTTTGCTGCACTATTCAGCCACTAGCGGGGCACTTTTACCCCCCCTAGCGGCCGAGAAAGGGTTAAAACCACCGCAAAGCGCTGCTGCAGCAGCACTATGCCGGTGGTATAGCCGCGCTGCCCATTCATTTCAATGGGCAGGAGCGGTGAAGGAGCGGTATACCCACCGCTCCTTCACCGTTCCAAAGATGCTGCTAGCAGGACTTTTGTTAGCGTCCTGCCAGCGCACCGCTCCAGTGTGAAAGCCCTCGGGGTTTTCACACTGGAGAGACAGCAGCGGCTCTTTCAGGGCGCTTTGCAGGTACTATTTTTAGTGTTATAGCGCCTGCAAAACGCCCCAGTGTGAAAGGGGTCTTAGGGTCTAAATATGACCATGCAGTCCAGTATTCACCAGACTTGGACATGATGTCCAGTGCACTCTCCAATCTAACAGACCAATCAGACCATTTATTCTGCAATCTGATAGTGTGAGGGTTATCTCCTCTATTGAATGTACAAAAGCAATACATATGAAGAAATCGTCACTTCAGGATAAAAACAAAAAACCTAAACTAAAATAAATGGAGATGGACAGTAGATATATGTCCATGAGCGTCAAAAGGAAGCCCATTTCTACTCTACTCAGCCAAAAACAGATATTAATATGAATTTTTTTCAGACTCAATTGATTCCTAACACAGAGGAATGCTCTTTTACCAAGCATACAGATCAGCAATGTGAAATAGTTCAGCACCATGGACAGCACATAAGCGGATTCATGTTCCTATGTCCACTCTGTCCATGGTGCTGAAATAATTTATTACCTGAAACTACAAGATTGCCAGCTGAGATAGTATTGATCTGTCCTGCTTCCAGCATTTATGTGATAGAGGACTCATTAAACGTAACCCGTCTCAAGAGGAGTGTAAACATCCAGCTTTATCCTGCACCCATATTTCCTATTCTTATACTATCTAATCATGTCTGTGCATAGCAGTATGAAGACAATACGAGAACATAAAGTACATCTAAAATGGACAGCCTTAAGGCAGGAAATTGGGATATACTGATTGATGAATACAAGCTTTCATGTTTTCTTTGTGTTTTTTTTTTTTTTTTTTTTTTCTGAAGGGAGGTTTGAATAGAAGCAGGTACATTTTCCTATAATGAACCTAGATGATGCCTAAAAAAAACACAATAGACTTCTTTCCTTCACATTTAATATTTTATAAACCCTAGTAACTTAGACCATGACTATCCTGTGATGTCACAAAAATTCTTTGTTGTTAGGCCACGCCACTGAATTATTGTATTATGAAAACTAGCCGAGCACCAGAAGATTAAAGCATTATTGGTAGAAGATAAAACGCAACAGCTTTGCATATAAAAATGAGCTGTGAAAGCAGCCCAACACCTTATTAAATAAAAAATAAATAAAAAATCTGTACGCCTATACCAGTTAAACACAGGAAGACGATTTATAATGTGGTTTTTCCTCTGCTGTTACTGAATAGCAGTTAAAATTAATATGCATTGACAGCTAAACTATTATATTATTTAGGTGTTTTTCGAAGGAGTTCTGCCAGAGTTTTATTAAACATGTGGCACTTTAGCTTGATTTTAAATACATCCAAGGGCAATGCTGGGCCTTGCTAGATCCAATGGGTGAGCCACGCTGCATCACAAAGACCAGAGGTATTACAATTCTGGGATGGCAGAGGGCAAGAGTAATGCAGCGTACACACGATCGGAAATTCCGACAACAAAACCGTGGATTTTTTTTTCCGACAAAATATTGGCTCAAACTTGTGTTGCATACACACGGTCACACAAATGTTGTCGGAAATTCCGAACGTCAAGAACGCGGTGACGTACAACGAGCCGAGATCAATGAAGTTCAATAGGCAGTTCTGCTCTTCTGCTTGATTGTGAGCATGCATGTTTTTTTTGTGCGTCGGAAATTGCATACAGACGATCGGAATTTCCGACAATAACTTTTCTTGTCGGAAAATTGGAGAACCAGCTCTCAAATTTTTGTTGTCGGAAATTCCAACAGCAAATGTCCGATGGAGCCTACACACGGTCGGAATTTCCGACAAAAAGCTCACATCGAACATTTGTTGTCGGAATTTCCGATCGTGTGTACGCGGTATAAGTGTCAGGCTGCAAGAGATTTTAGAAGTAGCTGTGATTTATATCATCTAGACCAGGGGTGTCAAACTCAATTTCATTGTGGGCTGCATCAGCATTATGATTGCCCTGAAAAGGGCCGGTTGCATCTGTAAGATTAGATGTCCAGTGCATCCCCTCCCCTTACATTAGATGTCAAGAGGCGCCCCACCATCAGAAGTTGAGTCCCCCACCCTCCCTTACATCACAGTGCACCCCCCCCCCTTTCCTTATGCTGCTGCTGGGAAGAAGCTGGATGCATTGCTTGAAAGCAGAAAGTAAGGGTCTGGAGTAGGACCAGTGGAGGGCTGGAGCTCTCCTGCAGCTGCAAGAGAGGTACGAGGGCCACATGAAATGTCCTGTAGGGCCCGGGTTCGGCCCGCGGGCCTTGTGTTTGACACCTATGATCTAGACTTTAAAAGTCAGATGGCCAATGCCTTTTGACTTTTTTGCACTAACTATAAGTAATGTGGATCTTTGTTTGGCAGTTCTATGTAGATGGCTGTGGGAAAACAAGTATGGGATTAGGTTTCCTTTAAAAAGCTGAAGAATACAGTAAAACCTTGGATTGCAAGCATAATTAGTTCTGCAAACATGCTTGTAATCCAAAGCAATTGTCTATAAATGCAAGTTCCCCCATAAGAAATAATGGAAACTCGGATGATTCGTTCCATAACCATTTATTCATAAGTCCTTCAGTTTATAGTCCATATAAAAAGATTATAGCAGTGTCATAGGTTGTGTAACCATAAAATGTCCATCCACAAATGGCTTAGAAGCAAAATCCAGCAGGAGCTACAGAGTATAAAAGAGAAGAGAGGCACCTCTAAAGCCCTGTACACACGGTCGGATTTCCTATGGATTCTAATCCGATGGATTTTTCCATCGGAAATCCGATGAAGCTGACTTCCATCAGTCTTGCCTACACACCATCAGTCAAAAATCCAACCGTCCCCAAACGCTGTGACGTAAAACACTCACACAAGCCGAGAAAAATGAAATTCAATGCTTCTGAGCATGCGTCGACTTGATTCTGAGCATGCGTGGGTTTTTTGTCCGATAGCAAATTCCGATCGTCTGTGTGGAACTCTATCGTTTTTTTTTTCCCATCGGATAAATTTAAAACATGTTCTATTTTTTCTCACCAATGGAAAAAAGACCGATGGGGCCCATACACGATCGGTTTGTCAGATGAGAAAAGTCCATCGGACTGTTTTCATCTGTAAAACCGATCGTGTGTACACGGCATAAGTGTCGCAATATGGTTACATTTAACTACTTCAGGCCCACAGGATGTCATATGACGTCCTCGGGTTTGTGGGGGTATATCTGAATGATGCCTGCAGCTACAGGCATCATTCAGATATTGCCGGTTTCAGACGGCGATTCCCTACACCATGAGAATGATCATAGCGGTTCCGCCGCTTGATCGTTCTTACGGGCAGCGGAAGGGGACGCCCCCCCCTCCCGCCGCCCTCCGGTGCTTCTACCGACTCACCTGTGCGATTGGTGAGTCGGTGACAGGATCCGCCGGCCCCGGATGTTGATCAAAGAGATTTCCGGCGGACCAGATGGTTGCCGGAGTCTCTATGATCGTCGGAGGCCGGGCGCGATGTTATGACGTCACGCCCGGCCTTTGCATTCAAAAAAATGGCACCGCTTCGGCTTTGAAGCGGTGATCATTTTTTTTTTTTTTTAGGCTTCTAAGCCTAGAGGTGAGATGTGGGGTCTTATTGACCCCATATCTCACTGTAAAGAGGACCTGTCATGTCATATTCCTATTACAAGGGATGTTTACATCAGCAAGATTTGACATGCAAATTAACAGGTCAAATCACATGTCAAATCGCAGCCTATTGCCAGCAATAGGAGCGTCCCAATTGGTGCGACGTTGAATGTACGGCGCCACACCGATTTCCAAAAGAAGTTCCTGCACTACTTTTGGCGACTTCGGTCGTACTGAAATGCGGCTTTGAAATCGTGTGACTTCAGAGAAAGTTGCAGGATTTCAAAGCCGTGTTCTATGTGAATAAAGGCTAACCCTTCTCTAATGTGTCCAAAACAAATGAAAATGTTTTAGGTGGCCCAAAACAGTATTAAAGGATATGTTCACCTTGTGCAACATGTTATGGCGCGTACACACAACCGTTTTTCAGGACGAGAAAAATGCCATTTTTAAAAATGGTTGTGAAAAACGATCGTGTGTATGCTGCAGAGCATTTTTCTCGACGAGAAAAATGTCAGAAAAAAAATTAGAACCTGCTCTATTTTTTCTCGTCGTTTTTCACGTCGTTCCTTTTAACGGCGTGAAAAACGGTCGTGTGTATGCTTTTACGAGGGGAAAAAAAACACGCATGCTCAGAATCAAGTATGAGACGGGAGCGCTCGTTCTGGTAAAACTAGCATTCGTAATGGAGATAGCACATTTGTCACGCTGTAACGGACTGAAAAGCACAAAGACTGAAAAGCGCGAATCGTCTCTCACCAAACTTTATTAACAGGAGGATCAGCAAAAGCGTCCCAAAGAGTAGTGCCATTCGAATGGAACTTCCCCTTTATAGTGCCGTCGTACGTGTTGTATGTCACCGCGCTTTACTCAAGAATTTTTTTTCATGAACGTGTGTATGCAAGGCAGGCTTGAGAGGAAACATGAAAAATCACGTCAAGAAAAACATTGTTTTTTTCCATGACATGAATAACGGTCGTGTGTACGCGGCATGACACCCATATTCAGAGTGTAACATGTTACAAATGTACTGGCTCCCGCACCCACCTGGATCCCCCTGTTTGCAGCCACAATCTAAAGAAAATTTGGCCATGCAGGGCTCTGCCCACGTCATTCATTCACGGTTTCTGTGAATTAATGGACTACAACTGCTAACAGCCTTTCCTGCATTCGACTTGTTGTTCTCAATGAACTACTACGGCACTCTTGAGCTGTTTTGTTTCTTCCTGTCAGTGTGAAAGGGCCTGCCTGTAGGATGTACGGGGCAGACAGCTCACATTGACAGTCTCTGCAGGAGACCTGCATGGCATCAGCTATCTGCTGATCACTGGTGCAAAGCTTTCCAGGCTCCTACAAAAAAAAAAAAATTGTAAATGGACATTTTTTTTACCTGGAAAAAAGTGTGCATTTATTTATTTATTTTTAAAGGTGAACTTCAAACCCAAAAGCAATTTTTTTTTATATTTCAGCCTATCATTTCTTAGGTGTGATGGCTGCATTTGTTTCCTTTTCTAGGCTTTATTTCTTCTATTTTCAGTCAGCAAGTCTGTTGTTTTTCACAAGCTTCCATCAGTTTACATGAATGAGACAATCCATTTACCCCTGGCTGGGGTGATTAAAATGATCAGCTTTTATTTTTATGTAAAGCCTTTATCCCAATAGGAAAAAAAAACTGTTATGCTGCGTACAAACAATCGGAAAATCCGACAAGCCGTGGATTTTTTTCTGACGGAATGTTGGCTCAAACTTGTGTTGCATACACACCGTCACACAAAATTCCGACCGTCAAGAACGCGGTGACGTACAACACTACAACGAGCCGAGAAAAATTATCCCGAGCATGCATGTTTTTTTTTTGTGCCTCGGAATTGTATATAAAAAGGATCGGAACCAGCTCTCAAATTTTTGGTGTCGGAAATTCCGACAGAAAAATTCCGATGGAGCCTACACACGGTCGGAATTTCCAACCAAAAGCTCACATTGAACTTTTCTTGTCGGAAATTCCGACCGCGTGTACGCGGCATTACTGTAACTGATTACAAAATGTGAACTGGAGTTTGGATTTTATGTATTAAAATGCTAATACATTTAACACTACCCTCCCCCAATGACTAACAATGCTGCTGTCTGCTGTGCCTCCTGTTCTCATTCCTCCAGAATTGTGTCTCACTATAATACAGGAGGTGTGTTATTGGCCAGATCACCAGGTGAAAACAAAGGGGGAAAAGCCAAAAAAATAATTGTGCAGCCACCACATCTAATGATTTAGAAGCTGCAATAAATTACCGTATATACTCGAGTATAAGCCAAGTTTTTCAGCACTTTTTTGTGTGCTGAAAATGCCCCCCTCGGCTTAAACTCGAGTCTGTGTCCATCTTCAAATTTGTGCTCCTGATCCCAGCCAGCTGTAGGTCCCCTGGACCCAAACTTTGGCACACATGTAGCCCCACTCTTCCTCTGCAAGTTTGCAAAGTTTGTTGTCTGGGAGACCTACAGCCGGGGAGCACCAATTTTTCAAAGCTGGGCACCCCTTCTATAGACTCCCATGTTAAACTGTAATTTCTCAAATGATTTTGGGGACCTGGTACTTGCCGGCCCTAGGTTTCCTGGATCCTAAACTTGGCACACATGTAGCCCCACTCTTCATCTACAAATGTGCAAAGGTTGTTGTCCAGGGGACATACGGCCGAGGAGCAGTGATTTTTCAAAGCCAGGCACCCCTTCCATAGACTCCCATGTTAAACTGTAATTTTTCCAGTGATTTGAGGGACGCGGTACTGGCCGGCCCTAGGTTCCTTGGATCCTAAGCTTGGCACACATGTAGCCCAACTCTTCATCTATAAGTGTGCAAAGTTTGTTGTCCAGGGGAAATACGGCCGGGGAGCAGCGATTTTTAAAAGCTGGACACCCCTTCCATAGACTCCCATGTTAAACGTCAGTCTAGTCACACAGCACCGGAGATTAGGTAGGGAGATTGGGCACAGTGAGGCATGGGCACAGTGAGGCATGGCCACAGTGAGGTATGGGCACAGTGAGGCATGCAGATGGACACAGTGAGGCAAAGTGAGGCACAGTGAGGCATGGCCACAGTAAGGCACAGTGAGGTATGGGCACAGTGAGGCAGGCACATGGACACAGTGAGGCAAAGTGAGGCACAATGAGGCACGCAGATGGACACCCTAGGCTTATACTCGAGTCAATATGTTTTCCCAGTTTTTTGTGGTAAAATTAGGTGCCTCGGCTTATATTCCGGTCGGCTTATACTCGAGTATATACAGTACCCTATTTTTTTGGGTTTTAGCTTTAAAACCGCTTATAGAGCAAAAACTAAGCTGCCATTTTGTGTGCTCGGTATTGGAATAAATGGTACATAGTGGAATTCTATTTTATATAGCCATAATCCATCCAAATATTTTTTTATGCTCTGCAAGAAAGAGTGCAGCTCCAATTTATTGTAATGGATGGCACAAATCTGTATTCTCAATCAATTCTGTGGTCCTTAACATCAGCCAGCAGAGAGTAAGAGAGATGAATGGCACGACTACTAATTGATCAATAACACAGGCAGTATTAATAGTGTTTGTTACTTGCCAGGATAATAACAGTCTACAAAGTGCAAAGAAAGCACAGGAGCAGAGCATCCGTCATCATCTTGTAATTGTCCCTGCTGAGTCCTGGAACCTTGTGACTTTCTTCCCAGACAGGTCATGACAAGCAGTCAAAGGGACAGATGCTCTCATGCATCTACATGATATGAAGGCGACAGCTCCATTACTCACACAGCCCTTCAATACCAAAACAATATTTACCTATAAAGAAGGCAAAGGATTTAACCTAATGTACCCCTTTGTAAAGGAGTCTATGAGCAGATGAATAAAGGAATGACAGTGAAAACATTCAGGGCATTGCTAAACTCCTTTTACAGGTCATGGCCATAGACTTTATATAAAAGGTTTATAGATGAACGTCTATAGTAATGGGAAGCAGTGACCCACAACAGCTGATCATAAAATTATTTTGGCGTCAAGCCCTGATCAATCATGTTTTCACCTGGATCACCCATTATAACCCATTGTGTACCATCCAAAGTAGGAAAATCTGGCACACATTTGCAAGGACTACGCTAAGCATACACAAACTAAAATATAATTGATTGCTGAAAAGAATAAAATGATTCCACCTGTATACATATAAAATAGATCTTGGTAATGTAATTGGGGAAAGCAAAGGGGAGAGGCCGAGGATGATTGATGTATCTGACCTTTTGCCAATTAACCTAATTACTTTCAAAGTGTTCTTTCAGCTGTTCTTTGTTAGTACCACTAAAGCCTCGTACACACGCTCCGATTTCCATCGGATAAATCCGTGGAATTTTGTCCGAAGGGCGTTGGCCGTGAACTTGTTCTGCATACAGACGGTAGAACTTTTTTAGCCGACATACACAAAACTACGTGGTGTTTCTGCTCTTTAGTGCCACCCTTTGGGCAACTTCTACTTCTGTGAATGTTGTCTTATGGTTAGCATTGGTTCGGAGCATGCGTGTTTGCACTTTGGATTTTTTACTGATGTAGTTGTGTACACACGATCGGATAATCCGACAAGACACATTTGTTGTTGGACAGTTTTAAAGCATGCTATAAAACATTTGTTGTCAGAAATTCCGTCAACAATTGTCTGATGGAGCGTACAAACGGTCGGATTTTCCGACAAAATCCTGCCATCACACAATTGTTGTCGGAAAATCCGATCGTGTGTGCGGGCCTTTACTTTGCCAACTTTTTGTTTCAGTGCCCCAACTTTTTGGAGATGTGTTAAGCCTCGTACACACGATCAGATTTTCCAATGGGAATTGTGTGATGACAGGCTGTTGGCGGAAAATCCGATCGTTTGCATGCTCCATTGGACAATTGTTGTCGGATTTTTCGCGGACAAATGTTGGATGACAGGCTTTAAAATTTTCTGTGGACAATTGTCTGTTGTTGGATTTTCCGATCATGTGTACACAACTCCGTCGGACAAAAGTCCAAAGTACAAACACGCATGCTCAGAAGCAATGCTCACCAAACACAACAATAGCAGAAGGTGCCCAAAGGGTGGCGCTAAAGAGCTGAAAAAACACGTAATTTCAGGTTTGTTGGCCGACAATTGTGTGCCAATGCCATTCGGACAAAAGTCCTACGCTTTGTCTGTGGAAAATCCGATCGTGTGTATGAGGCTTAAGATTTTCTGCAGATTTTTGTCTTCAGATTTACCAAAACCATGTAGTGCAAGGGCCTGCCTGATTGCATACAAATTGGAACGCTTAAGGTTTGACCTCATATTATATGGTTTCGGTAAATCGAAAGACAAAAATCTGCAGAAAATCTAATAGTGTGTATGGGGCTTTAATTTGCCAACTTTTTGTTGCTCTGTCCCTTCTTAAAATGGTACATTCAGTTTAAGCATTTGATATGTTTTCCATATTTTAGTGTGAATAAAATATTGTTTATTAGATTTGGAAATCATTGCATTCGGTTTATATGTAGATTTTTGGTATTGGGATTTTATCATATGTGACCATCGAATTACACATGGTCACAAATATAGGGTCTGAGAGACATACACAAGCATATTTTGTTTTGAAAAGTCATGCTCAAAGGAATGCCCATGCTTGCAGAAAGGTCCATAGAACTATGCACAGCATTAGGACCCTGTGCGCATCTACATGCGTATGTATACATGCACACTAGCATTCTGCGTGTGCTAATTTGCGCCAGCTAAGTCACAGCTCAGACATGGAGCTGTGGCCCCGCCCCCTCTTTTTCCTGATTGGCTTAGACACAGCAGCGGTGCCATTTAGCCAACCAGGAGGGAGGTCTCGGATGGCTGAGACACTCGTGGACATCACTGGACAGAGATGGGGCTCAGGTAAGTATTAGGGGGGCTGAGGGCAGCTGCTGCACACAGAAGGCTTTTTATCTTAATGCATAGAATGCATTCAGATATAAAACCTTCTGACTTTACAATTACTTTAAGGCCCGTACACACGAAAAGAATATCATACAAAAAATACCACTTTCGAAGCGATCATATGATAATCTGATCGTTAGTACACAGCTTTCGTCTAAAATTACCTGATGGGACAACGCAAACATTTTTCTCATATGATACTAGATAGTACGGTACAATGCAAAAATATGACATCACTTCTGAAATTCTATTCGGTCGTACGAGAATATTTGTACTTTAGTAACCTATTAGTTGTCATTATGGAGACTAGCATGCATAAAAAAAAAAAACAACAAACATTTGTTTGATAATCTCATTGTGTGCATACCTCCCCACAACGCACGGATTCTGCGGGTTTTTCCCGCATCGACAAGTTCTTCCCGCAGTCCCGCGAGAGTGTACATTTTCCCGCACCGGTGGAATAGGAGGAAGAGGAGCCAGTGGATGAAGCACGGGAGGGAGGTAAGACGCCCCCCCCCCCCCCGATCGGCGGCCTCCCGGGACCCCCTCGCGACCGTGGGTGCCCCCCCCTCCCTGCCCACCGCTCACCAACTGTGATATGAGATGAGCAACAACCAACTGTGATCGGATACTGGATAACCTCTGTCCCGCTGCTGTGCACCCCCCCCCCCAGCTTAACAACAGTGATTGGATTACCACCAGAAAAAAATAACCTCTGTTCCGCGGCAGCACCCCCTCAGGGAACAAAAAAATTATACTGCATGTCCCGCGCTGGAACTTGTAAAAGTTGGGATGTATGTTGTGTGTACTGGGCTTTACAGGACTCATTGCTGAGTGGTCGCCAGCTCCTTCTGCTTGTGACCTGATCCTGTGTTTATCCGTTGACCCGGGTTGCTGTTCCTGTTTGTCCCTGAACCTCTGTTGCTGACTCTGGCTTGGGACCCGACCCTGCTTCCTGCCTGCTGCTCCAGTACTACTTCTACTTGCCTGCCGCTGACCTTGGCCTGGCTCAGACTCTGCTCCTGGTTCCTCACTCTGTACTCATGCTGCCTGGTTGTTGCTGACCACTGCCTGTCGACTACGTATCCGAATACCAGAATCTGCCTGCTTCCAGCTGGCCTGCTTCAGCTCCGCATCTGCTATGGAACTGTAGACTACTGCAATCCTGCGCCTATGGAACTAAAAAATAATAGCACAGTACAGCCTTCTTAAAACAGAAGGTATTCACATGTCTCACTCCACTGCATATTACTCATGTCTGAATAGTAGGTGGAGGCATGCAAATCATTCCTTTTCACCTTATCCACTAAACTGTACATTCAGAACTTTTGCATATATAGCCCAATATACTGTAAAGCTACTTATTTAAAACTGCATACAGGTGTATTAGGCCTACTTACCATCAACAATGCAGTGAATGGAAACAATGGACTTGTTGCAGAAGACATGGTGGTCAGTGAGAAAAACTTAACCTTCCGAAACTGAATCAACCCCGTTTGTTTCTCAGCCAGGGTACCGTGGCTGTGTTCATCGTCCCAGGTTCAAGTTTCCCATTGATAAATAACATTTTTTTTTTTACAATTTTGATGGGGATGCCTTGAGTCTCTGCATACTTTTAAAGGGCATCATGACATTGGTTAGGCTACAGTTACACTGAGGTGCTTTTCAGGCGTTTTAGCGCTAAAAATAGCACCTATAAAGCGCCTCTCAAGCCACCCCAGTGTGAAAGTGAGTGCTTTCACACTGGAACGGTGCGCTTGCAGGATGGGAAAAAAAAGTCCTGCAAGCAGCATCTTTGGGGTGGTGCGGAAGCGGTGTATACACCGCTCCTGCACCACCCCTCTGCCATTGAAATCAATGGGCAGCGCTGCCGAAGTGCCTGCAAAGCACTTTTCGGGCGCTTCTAACCCTTTCCTCAGCCGCTAGCAGGGGTTAACCCCTGTAAGACCGGCCGCAGCACAATTGCTCTCCTGCACGAATCGCCGTAGCTGTACGGTGGCTCGCGCAGGCTCAGTTGCGGGCGGTGAGCGCTCGTTCTTGCTGCACGCTGTGGGAGCGTGCCCGCGGGTCAGGAGGACTCGATGTCCTCCGGCGGCCCGCGATTGCCTTGTACACAGGCAGAATGGGAGGTGCCCAAGTGAACAGGGCATTTCCTCGTTCTGACAGGTGACATGACAGGGATCTACTGTTCCCAAAGTTCATAAATCTATTCCCTATTTTGTAGCCGCTATAATTGTGCAAACCAATC
Source organism: Rana muscosa (assembly GCA_029206835.1). NCBI lineage: Eukaryota > Metazoa > Chordata > Amphibia > Anura > Ranidae > Rana > Rana muscosa. The sequence continues at coordinate 80,083,799 of CM055125.1, read as the reverse complement.
AATATACACTTATTGCGATTTTTTTTTTTTTACCAAAAATATGTAGAAGAATACATATCGGCCTAAACTGATGAAGAAATTTGTTTAAAAAAAATAAATGTAGAAAATGTATTATAGCAAAAAGTAAAACATTGTTTTCTTTTAAAAATTGACACTCTTTGTTTATAGCGCAAAAAATTAAAACCGCAGAGGTGATCAAATACCACCAAAAGAAAGCTCTATTTGTGGGGAAAAAAAGGACATCAATTTTGTTTGGGTACAGCGTTGCACGACCGGGCAATTGTCAGTTAAAGCGACGCAGTGCGGTTCCGGGGCTGAAGTGGTTAAAAGCGCTAGAACTAGCGGCGCTTTACCGCTAACGCGGCATGCTCCCCAGTGTGAAAGGGGTCTTAAGAAATCCTGTTCCGGATTATACTTTCCATAGCTCACATATACAAAAACTGTAGAAAGGAAAATCAGAGAAAAACTGTTTCCACTAGCCAGCTATCATTTTGGGAGAAACATAAAGCAAGGATTCTGAAGGCGGCTATAGATCCATTTTGCTTTCTTATATATTTTTTCAAAAAGCAAAAGTTACTGACTAAAAATAGAAACCTAGGAAACATTTTTAATACATAACAAGGTCAACAATGGATAAGCCCCGGGCCTAATGTAGAAGAACATTCTTAAGTTCAGGCATGTCATTGTACTGCAGATAACAGAACGGTCACGCAGTATGGAGGAGCATAAACACAGTCAATGACTTCTTTGTATGCACTTGGTAGATGTTATTTTCCCAGAAAGGAACAAACACCACTAATACTGCCAGAATTATTGATCAATTAGTAATCGTGCCATTCATCTCTTTTACTCTCTGCTGAGAGATATTAAGGAAGTCACTGGTTTCTGCCACTCAATTAGTTAGGCCAGCTGGGTTTTAATGCACCTTCGGGGACACAATAACTTGGCAGATCCCATTATAAGCTGGTTTCATTATTAACCCATCCCACGTACCCAGGGGGCAGATCCTCTGTGTGGCAGGAACATTTTACATGATGCAGTCAAAGCCAGTGAGTGAAAATGAGATAATATGTTTTAGGAGTGCATCTGTTTAAAAAGGAGACATCCAAATGAATTAAAAAATCCCTATACAATTGGGGATCCTTTGAATGGCAACAAGGAGGGGTAACCATCGGTCACAACTTCCTCCCAAATAACAGCAGAATCATTGGAATAAATTAGATTTGAACCCTAACGTAATGACATGTAGTTTGCTATAGCAAACTGTTTCATCTTTCAATCAAGTATACGGTTTTCATATTTTTTATTTTTCATCCTTTGTTGCATATCAGCACAGCTGATCTCCTGAAGCTCTTTTGCAGACAGATTCTGTCTTCATGCACCCCAAAGATGGCTGCATGGCATTTCTCATGTTGGGCTCCCTGATAGGAAATGCCTGTTCAGTGTGCATTAGCACGACCACTTGTGACCACCATTGCAAGAGCAATGAGAGGGTGACAACACAATTGGAGAAAAGGACAGGATGTTTGTCACCCCATAACCAGAAGTACCTGAACAATGATTTTCACGTCATGATCACCAGATTAAGGATAAAGTTACAGGCATACCCCGCTTTACGTACACTCGCGAGTACGGACATACCCGCGAGTGTACATAAAGTGCCTCACAAGTACAAATATTCCCGCGCCATGCACCCGCACTAGACGGAACTGAAGCTCTGAGCATGTAGCCTGCCCTGTTCCAGTGTGCTCTTCCTGTATCCTGGCCGCCTCCCCACCTCCGGTGACATCACATCTGCTCGGTGGTTCTTCCGGATTCCCTGTCAGCCACAGAATGCCATCCAGCCTCTCCACAGCGCTGTCCTCTGTGCACAGCGCGATGTCCAGGGGATGGATTGGAGAGACCCCCCCTTGCATCAGATGAGCTTATTTACATGTAAGTGTTCCCCTGACACCCCCACTACAGCCCCTGATGCCCACGCTACAGGCTCCTGGCACCCCCACTACAGCCCCTGGCACCCCCACTACAGCCTAGAAGTGGAAAAAATTATTGCTTCACTTTAAATACATTTTCGTTTTACATACATGCTCTGGTCCCATTGTGTACTTAAAAGCGGGGTATACCTGTACTTACTTCAACATGTTAAACCTTAAATGAGATTTTAGCAAATTGGCTAAGCCCCGGTTCACACCGGTGCAACTTGTCATGTGATTTGACAGTTTAAAATCACATGACAAGTTGCACCTCATTTGCGCCTATGAAACCATTCAAATCGGTGCAACCCCGACTTTGAAAAGGTTCCAGCACTATTTTTGTGCGACTTGCATAGACATCCATGCATGATGTCACACAGATGTCGGCAAGTTGCCCATGAAATCGCACTGACTGGCGGCTTTTAAAATTGCACTGAAGTAGCGTGATCTCAAGGCCACATTCAGTGTGAACTGGGGCTTACATCTAGCTTGAGGGCCAGTTCACACAGGGATAGCACTGGAACATATGGGTTCAAATCCATTCGTTCCTATGCGATTCCTGCGGGGTGTGCATTTTGACAGCCCATTTATTTGCTTACACTACTTTTATAAATACACTGCACCAAATCACAGGGTAATGCAGTACCATGCGATATGATGCCCGCAAACAAAGTGCAATTGCGAACTCAGTTTGGGGTACTGTTAACAATACATTGGCACCCATATGCAGATCGCAAGGGCAGTGCGTTTCAACACAGCACGTGAAATGCACATCAAATGCACTTTTTCTGCACTGTGTTCTGGTGTGAAGAAGCCTTTCTATTACTTTTTCTTAATCCCAGAAACAGATCCTCACTTATTCTGACAGGGGCATTAAACGTTTGCATTAAAGCTGAACTCTAGGCATAAAGTCATAAATAAAAGTAATACATTTGACATGAGGTTATGACCAAGGATTCTCATCTGGACAGGTTAAGGGGCTGCTGGCGTTTGCTTAATCCAGAGGAAACTGTTTTTTTTGTCTCATCTGCTGGTAAAAGGCGGTTTGGGACGTGGAGCCCAGAGATTTCTTAAAGATTTGAGAGGGATGAAATCTCCAATCCTGGGTCTATGTTTTGTGAACCACCAACACACTAATTGGACAGGTGTGTGCTGGGCATTTAGGAGAGACCTGACTAGGATTCTGGGCTCTACCCTGGCAGAAAGAGGAGGTCTCTGCAGTAGTGTATTTAGGATTTGAGCTGCCCTAGGCCTGACTAAACTCGTGCACCCCCTAATTTAAATATGACCCACCCCTTCCTGTCAAGGTCACACCCCTTTCTGTTTAAGACCCGCCCTGAAATTTTTGAGTGGGGACACTAGTTCTGAGGGACTGGGGGCAATAGATTCCCTTAATTTGCATAGATTTCCTCTGACTTCCTGTTTGGCTATGGGGCAGGAAGTGAAGGGAAATCTCTGCAATGGGACAGGGATGGTAAAAAATAAACTGACAGTGGCTATAACTCTCCCTTAGTCTATCCAAAATGAAAAAAACAGTGTTGCCTATAGTTCTACTTTAAGCAAAAATTTCTGATAATTTTATGGAGAGGACTAAGAAGATATAACCATGCCAATGGTGCAGCAGAAAACATAGCACAATGAGGAAGTTTTGTGGTCCAGGATAATAGGACAGTCAAAATTAGAAACAGCGCCCCCCACCCACCCACAGTTGCGGAATGCCGGCCGCCCGCATACTGAAAGCAGTGCAGTAGACTAATTTGCCTCTCAGCCCAGTCCGCCCCATAAGACTGGCGCTAGACTAACAGTGTAGCGCATGCCTGCAGGGACTCTTTCCGTGCTGCCCCCCTGCAAAGTGCTGCCCTGGGCCTAGGCCTTGTTGGCCTAGGCCAGGATACAGCATTGGGTCTCTGCCCAGGAGTTAGGACAACTCCACCTACGAGAGACAGGTCGGAGCCATAGCTGCAAAAGGCTGCTAGGTATGTGCACAGAGATGGTCTAAGACAGTGATGGCGAACATTGGCACCCAAGATGTTTTGGAACTACATTTTCTATGATGCTCAACTTCACTGCAGAGTGCATGAGCATCATGGGAAATGTAGTACGAAAACCTCTGGGGTGCCAAGGTTCGCCATCACTGGTCTAGAACATGGACAAGGGCCTAAAGAGCAAGGCCAGAGAAGCCGTGCTGAAGGTGTAAGCCAGGAGGTGGAATGTCCTTTGTTTTGTTGATGGAAGAGGATTGCTGAATACCCCTGTGAGGAAAACACATTTTGTGAAAACTTCCTTTTAATAAAAATGGGCAAGGAAACCCTTAAAAAAAGAAGAAAAGCGAGTGGCGGTGTCCTTAAAAGCTCTATCACTTGAAGCAGTACAAGCAGCTAATCAGTTCATGTGCTGACCAGAAGCATACCGACAGGAGAAGAATGCAGAGTGACAGAGATCAGCAAGTCACTGGGGTACTTCTTCTTTCACTGTCCAGTCATAGGTTGGGTAGGGTCCATGATGGCCTGGGCTGAGAGGAAGTGGGTGGAGTGATGCTGAGCATTAAACTGAGGGAACCTATTCATTTAAGGGAAATATTGCAGCAAAGGCTGGATTTTTTATGTTTCTTTCAGCAGGCTAATCATGTTTATGTTGTATTTTTGCTACATTTCTGCTCTAACCAATGCCACTTTTATATAAACCAGATTATATTACAGATTTAGCAATCCTTATTAATGTGAAAAGGGGGTGTAAATAGAAAATAGTACAAAATCTCTTACGCAAAAGCACACTCGGATTATTATTACAGCCATTGTATGAAATGTGATAGCTTCATAATTTTAATCAGCGTTTGTAGCAATGACATTCTAAAAAATGCACTTTGTGGATTTCTTTTAACAAATAATACATTTACTAATCCATGTGTGGGATGCAGTGATTCATTTTTATTTTTTTTTACAAATATTTCCTCTTAGGTATACGTCAAGCAGTTGAGCCATGCTTGGTGCAGCTCATCCTAAATTCTATGTGAAGAACAGTCAGAATTCTTAAATTAGCCAAGGTATATTCAGGGCAAAAACAATATAAAGTGGACTAATGACTAAAATTCACACTTCTAATGAATCAGCGCTGCCCACGTCAGCATTACCAATTCACATTATTATTATGTCTTTCCTCATATGAACACCATGAACACTTCTGCTTTATGTGAACTCGCGCCTAGACTTAGGCTACATTCACACCTCTTTAATGTGAAAAAAATTAAAATCCTGAAGAGTTTGTCCTTGGAGAAGCTTCCAGCAAAACGTACCTTTCACAGATACATAATAGCAGTGCAAAATACGCTTCTAAGATCTCGTTCACACAGGCCCTAGCTTGCATAAGATCAATGTGTGCAGCATGCTTTTGTAAAACATTTGTAAAGCTTTGGGGCAAGGTTTAAAGATTTTTTTTAAACCTTCAAAGAAAGTTTTATGTCCATTATGGAGATGTTCAACATAGATCTTAAAGTCCAATTGAACATTCTTAAAGAAGAACTTCACTACCCTGTTTTTTTTTTAAATACGGTACACGCTTTCCTTTTATGCTGGGCTATCTTCAAAAAATATACTCACACACCTGGTGAATCCAGAGTTGGCCTGCCGGGGTCCTGCACTGCTCACATTGGAGGTCGGCTGTCTCTTCTGGGTTCAGACAGCCAGTCTACTGATCTGCTGTACTGCAGATGATGCCTCTTGGAATATGTGGCGTGCATCCCAATTGAACCTTCTTAAACAGGAACTTCCCTACCAATTGCGTTTTCTTTTTAATACCATATTTACTTTTGAGCCGAGTTGTCCTCCAAAAATATACTCGCATGCCTGCCGAACCCAGCTTTGGTCTGCTGTGGTCCCGAAGCCCTTGCCCTTCCTTTGCTTCTGGTATCTTCAGAGGCGGACTTTCTCTTCTGGATTTATACAGCCAGTCCCCTGATCTTCTGTACTGCAGATGATGCCTCTTGGGATATGTGGTGTGCATCCTAATTGAACCTTCTTAAACAGGAACTTCACTACCCCTCTGTGTATTTTTTCAATTCCATTTTAACTTTTAAGCTTAGTTCTCCAAAAATATACTCACATGCCTGCCAAGCCCACCTTTGGTTTGCTATGGTCCCTCAGCCCTTCCTTTTCTTCTGACATCTTCATAGGTGGATTGCCTCTTCTGGGTTTAGACCGCCAAGTCCCCTGATCTGCTGCACTGCAAATCTGGGGACCTCTTGAGATATGTGACATTCATATCCCAGGAGGCTTTAGAAGCAGTGGGCATGCCATTCTTCCCCTAGGTGAGAATGGAGCCAGGAGGAGGGCCAGAACAGAGAAAAAAATAAATAAAATAAAATAACCGAAAAAGCTGAAAAGTAGACTGTGAAGGTGGGGAGGGTTTAAATAAAACAGAGTTTACTATTGGAATGCAAGTCGGCTTTAATTTATTACTGTAATGCAGCCAGGGGCATATTCAATAATATATATGCCTTTTATACTGCTAAGTGCTGCAAGAAAAAAAAAAAAAAAAAAACCTGTGCTGGTTGCACATAGAGTCAAGAATCAGCCCAGCAATCTAACACCCCCTCAACAATGCTTAAAGTGGTTGTAATGGCTTTTTTTAAAAATGTAAAATAAAAAAAAGTTCTACTTTTCTTCTCTGGGTATTGCAGAGAGAACCTCCTCTTCTGAATTCCCTGCCGGTGCTCTCCGCTCCTGGGAAGCCATGTGCTAAGGGGGTAACTGTGTGGGTCCGCTCCCAAGCTGGGCTGTGTGAATCCATAAACACACAAAGTGTGGCTCTGCCCTGCTCTCTTCTCACAGAATTTGAATGACAGCAGCAGATGCTAATGGATCCCAATGGCTTTCACTGCACGCAGTCTCCTGTGAGACCAGGAAGAGAAAGCAGCAATGCTGAATCAAGAGAGCAATAATTGGGGGACAGTAATCGAAATAGAAAGAATCGAGAGAGACAGTGCTGGATCGAGAGAGGTAAGTGTTTAGGGGATGGGGGAGAACAGGTATTGGACAGTTTTATGCATTAAGGTAAAAAACCTTTTGTGTTTATGACCAGTTTAATCAACAGTGCTGCTCAGGAATGAAAGCCATGTGGAATGGAGCGATGCTCCATTGAAAGTGTCGGACTGCACGAGAGCCGAGTATGTGAGAGCTGCGGTCTGACAATCCAATGTGCTGGAAGGAAACTTTTTTTTTTTTTTTTTTACATTTGCTGCAGGACTTAGCTGATAAAAAACAGAAAAAATAGAGCCATTTTTATTTATATACTGTATGTGGCTAGACTGCATTACAGTAATAAATAAAGAGGGTTCAGTTGGGTTTTAATGGGAGTACTGACTGTTACTTTAGCACAAAGTGGGCTTTTAATAAGCTTCAAGTAGTACCGAAATCCGCTTGCCAATCAAATAAACCTCATCCGGCAGATTTTTAAGTGACATAAAGGATCACCAAAGCCTGTATGTGTAAAGAGCAAATATGACAGATCCTTTGAGCATTTTACATTACAAGCTGTACATAAGCTGGCCATAGCTGAAAGAGATGGGAATATTTGACAGAAATTCAACAAAAATGATTTGAATATTCAATAAATAAGAATGACTGCAGCATTCTAGGAACAAAGACAATAACCGATGACAAACGCAATGAGAAATATCAGTAAAAACAATTTTCCCCCTTGTTGAAAAATCATTCCCAGTGGAAGATCGTTTTTGAAGAAATGGTATCAGCACAAATGATTGTTTAGCGCACAGGGCAGTCAGAGTCTTAAAGATATCTGAGGCTGTTTAAAGTGCAAACAATCAGAAATAAAATGACCTAAAATTGCAAAACTCACATAAAACAACGGTCGAATGAGCTCCTGTTTGTTCACTTATGGCCATTTTGATAAGGAATATTGATTGAACAGTCTTTGAATTTTTAAAGAATAAATCTTTGTTAGATCTTCACACAAAATGATTTTATATTCAGCTGGACTTTCCCTTGAGATGCATATTGAAAAAAAAAAAAAAAAAGAAGGACTACAGTTCCCCCACAACTAGTTGTTTTATTCAGCAATTAAGGGTTTTTATTTACTGGCTATGTGCTTATTTTAGGTTCTATTATTTTATAGCCGATATCTGGCCTAATCCCTACCCCCAATTAAACTTTACATACCCCCTCCATAGTTCTGAATGTGCCGTCATGTGACTTGTTGGGTCCGGAGACTTTTTTCCTTTACACTGAATAGTGGGAGGGTCCTTTTTAAACCCTGATGACGGGGAGGTTTTCTATTGGCTGTCCATTGGAAGGGTGCTTATAGGGTCCTGAAGAATCTAGCAGCAGCACGAAGGGCAACAGCAAGAGGGGGTTCCAGCAATGGATTACTGGCCCCCACCTACAGAGGAGGTGTCATGTATCAGAATTATAGAGTTGAAGAAGAGTGGGATTGGGGTGGGAAGGAGGGACTGGGTGATGGGAACTACATTTGTCCAGACATGGCATTTTAACTGAAAGTTGTAAAGGCAGAAGGTTTTTTATGCATTATGGTACAAAAGTCTTTTGTGTGCAGCCCCACCCTTAAATTTACCTGAGCCCAATGTTGATTCAGCACTGTGCCTGAACAGCGACTCTCTCTGCTCTCTCTACCTCCTCATCGGACAGAGAGGCAACAGTGGGAGGCATCCACCTGTAACGTGACGCATATTCCTTCTCAAGCCCCTGATGGTGTCAGAATTGACTAAACTAGTATAGGTGCTAGATGTAAATATTTAGATTAGTGTAATCTGCTCTACCGCCCAACAGTTGCGCTAGAGGCAAATCTATCTTAAGCATGTCTACTTAACAGAATGCTGCAATTCATTCATTCAGGGCTGCTCCTGTGTTCTGGTGCTGTTGATTTTGCCTGGACTCCTCCCAAGTTCCAGAAAGTAGTAGAGCTTTCGGAAACATGGGCGGGAGTTAGGCAAATGGGCAACATGAGTATGTAAGAGTCTAAGCCAATTACAGGGGAGGTGCCCCTGAGCATGCTGGGATTGGCCTATATATTGAGAGAACATGTGAGCTTTGGGTCCTTCCTAGATGGTGGAGTGCACCAGCCAGTGGTGAGGCAGACTTTTCACCCATGTCACTTGCTGCCATGCGGCTTCAGGTGGGGGACTTGAGGGTCTGAAGCTAAAGTAGAGGAGTGACCCTAGTGCTTCTGAAGAGCTGACTAAAGGGGAGCAATGCCTGAGAGGATCCGTTTGTGACTCCTGTGAGTACAGACCAAAGATCTGGGGGCCTGTTCTTTTTGGCCTTTTTTGCTAGTAAAGTCAGTCAAGGGTCCAAATAAAGGAATCACTGGCTAGTGATCTGAAGAGCTTTGTCTACCTGTCCTTCACTACAAGAGACTTTGCTCATGCTCTTTATTTCTGCACTGCTACACAGAATAAGTCTGCCATCTGCTTCCAGCAAGGGACTTCACCTACTACTCAATTCTATGTAGCGCGTACTTGAATTTAAGGGAGGCATCTGGGTGGTAGTGTAACCCAGATGCACAGGTTGCTAGTGTATCCGAGACCCTTTTCTGGTTCTTGGAGGACTCTGGTGGTGTGAGGTTCCTTGTGGCCCAGAGGTGGCGCTGTTGCCCTGGGACGGGGCTGAGCTCACACCGCAAGACTGTGCCTTTTTGTCCTCCCCTGGAGTTGGTACAGCGGAGTGGGGAACCCGCTGTGACGCAAAAGGGAGAGGGGATAAAGGGGGCGGACGCCCTTACCACAGGGTTTTCAGAGCTCAGAGTTGGAGGACGCGGCCGCACCCAGGCACCTTCAGCCTGGGTGCTGGCGTTCCGGTGTTCCAGGCCTAGATGCCCTTGATCTAGCCGGAGCGAGGATGGAGTCCATCCCAGGCACCTTTAGCCTGGGGTGAGGTACTATGGCGGATGCCTGGGGCTCAGTACCTTCGACTGAGTTCCACGAGGGTGGAGGAATCCGAGGGGGGCTCTAATTCCTTGGGTGCCCGTGTCTGAGTTCGTGAGGACTGGTGTGCGTAACTTCTCTGGAGAGTCCGGCGCAGCATCGCTGGTGACAGAGAGGCCTCCTGTTTCTCCCTTGGACGGATCTCCTTCCCCTGACAGGGGGCGTGCTAGTGAAGGTAATTCACGTTCTACCTCACATAGTCAGTGGCAGTGACTATCCGCCACTGGTGTTATCACAGTGGTTAGCATCAGAATGGAAAGGATTGTGCCTCGATCTATTCCCCATTATAACTCAGTGGAAGAAACGGTTTATTGTTTGACAAGAAGAATAAAACTGAGTTGGACCTATTCACTGTGTGGAACTCTGGTTACTAGGAGCAAAGGAGTCAGGAACGAAGTACTGGACTTGACTCTAGGACACCTGCACAGGGCCCAATTTTCTGGCCTTCACCTCTTAGTTATGGAGGACATGGGCCGTGGTGCATCTCACCTCTCCCTCCCAGGGACCCCTAGACAACAGCCGCATAATCGATAAAGCAAGAGAGAGAGAGAGGGTCGCTACATCTATATTAGAGTGCTCAAATTGTGCATAGTTTTGTTCTGGAGTATCCTACTACAAATCACCTACCCTATCCAAGTTCCTACAAAAAAAAATACAAAAGAACACCCCTAGACTGGTCTTTGACTACATTGAGCTAAAGTGTGTATACCTGGCTGCATAAAATACGTTGTGCTTGTCTGCCAGTGAAGAAGTGAGGACTGTCTGTGTAATACTCAAGCGACTCCTACGAGGGTAGCGCTAAACTATTTAGGTGGAACAGAGTGCGCATGTGGGAGGTGCTACCTAGGACTGTCTGGGTTTGTAAGTGGTGAAATTTTGTACTGCAGCAGACTTTGAGAGGTGTTTTTGTTGCAGTCAATTATGAGCTTGTTTGCTTGAGTGTTACTGTTATCTTTATTTTAAAGCTGTTGGATGTTATGGAGAGCCCTACGGTTTCTCTTCATCTTTTTTGAGTTCATCATCATACTGGGAGCTCTTTGCATCAAGTGAGTTGAATTTGCCTTTGGAGTTTGCCCTGCTCTGGCTTTAGAGGGGACATGATACAAAGGTCAATCTAAGAAGGTGAGTGTGTGCCCACTGGGGAAGGTGGAGGTCACAATAGTTTTGTCACCAATGTTTATGACTTCACATATTGCACAAGGAAATTAGAAGATATAATCAATGGACACTGTCATTTGTTTGCAATACATTTTGATCAAGTTTTTTTTCACATTTGAAGATTTCTTATTGTGTTTTTATATTAATGTGCTTTATTTTATTCAAGTGGCACATGTTGTTCTGAATTATTGCAATTGATGATATACTGTATAGTAGGTGTATGGGTAGCGCTCATATCATTTGATATACTAGCTAGGATTGATATATTTGTATTTAGCGTGGCATATCTTATACGAGGGTTCTTCAAAAAGGTTCCACACTTTTTAAAACGCTATTAAATATAAAAAAGTGCAGACATTTTTTAAAGACCCCTCGTATATGAACATTTTGTTAGCCGATATACATATATATATTTTTCACTTCAAAAAGATTAGGCAAAGATAGCCTATAAGAAATATTGACGGTTATCTGACCTGCTGAGGGAAAGACTTGTGACTTTAGTGCTTCTACTGTGAACGTGGAGGATAAATTACTCCATAGTGCCTTCAACTAGAGAGGTCAACGAGGGCTTGTTTAAAGGCTCATTTACTGCATGTTAAGAATTTTGAAATGCTTTAACATCTGTCCCTGGCCACATGTTCACTTCTTCAAAATCACAAAAAAATGACAATGAGATCTGATTTGTGATCATCACTGCAGTTCTCACCACCATATCTCCTCTATAACACTTGCTGAATAGGAGAAGTAACAAAACCAATTACCTGCATTAGCCTATAATGGTCCATATCCAACAAAAGGGACAAAAGCAGTAGAGCAACACTAGATAAAGCAAGAATGGGATGTCTGATCTGCCTGACATGCAACTACATCCTGTTCAGCTGGAAAATGGTCATTTAAATATCTGAGCAATGCAGAAAGTTGTAATATTGTCTACTCTTCACCTTTTCTCTGCCAAGTACTAATTGAACAAAATAGATGATGATGGCACTGTGACAGCTGGCCGCTCCTTCCAATCCTTATCATTATGAAAGCAGAACTTCCCACTACCCAGCTCTCCTCTGTAGTCTTGTTCTGTGACCTTGCAGCCTAATAAAGGCAATTAGCGCAATGCTTCGCTGTTAACTACTTGCACAAAATGGCAAACTTGGTTATGTTAGAGGAGAAAAAGGGATTGATGGCACTAAATCTGCCAGGGATTGGAAGCTATAGCTAGGACAAAGCTCACAAAGTAAATCTACCATACATAATACTCAGGCAGTTGCTTTTCTTTGCATTAAAGTGTTACTAAACCCAGGACCCTGCATTCACTATATCTGGTCTCCCACAGTACACAGAACATGGACATGCAATTATTTTATTAAATATAAACTGCTAAATACCTTTTTTCATCAGCAGTATATAGCAGTCTTGTGACATCTATCTGTGCCTGGCCAAGCACTGGTTAAAGCTTGTAGGAGTTTTTATTCTACTCTGACTGTCCTATGGAGGCTGCGTGACCCCTGACTTTCTGTCCAGACAGTGCTGATTGGCCCTGTGTGGATCACATGCACCCCCCCCCAAAAAATATAAGAAAAAAACACTCTAGCAATACACACTAAATTGAGCATGTGCAGACTGTCTCCTAGGGCTCTGTACTATCAGCAGATGGATTGGGAATGTGGAAGAAGGGGATGATCAGAGAAGACAGGATCAAGCAGCCTTTTTACACAATGCAGAGGATTAACCCCTTAGGTTCCACAGTGAGTATAACAAGCATGCTATGCTGCATATACTATACATCCTGATTTTACTGTTCACTTTAAAGGATCTGCTACTGACGGTTTGGTGAAATGTACTACAGTATACCTTCAGAGGTCTAGTGGTGTCTATGCCTCGATGGGTCAAGGTCATTTTGGCAGCAAAATGGGCTGTATTGAAAGGAAAAGGGGGACTTACTCCATATTAAGTGGGTTGTCATGAAGCTATAGCTTTTCGGTGTATATGGGTGGGTACTGATTTGCCTGCCACAGGATACATAACCACTTTAATGCCGCGTACACATGATCGGAAATTCCGACAAGAAAACCGTGGATTTTTTTCCGATGGAACGTTGGCTCAAACTTGTGTTGCATACACACGGTCACACAAATCTTGTCGGAAATTCCGAACGCCAAGAACGCGGTGACGTACAAGACGTACGACGAGCCGAGATCAATAGGCAGTTCGGCTCTTCTGCTTGATTCTGAGCATGCGTGTTTTTTTGCGCGTTGGAATTGCATACAGACGAATTTCCGACAAGAACTTTTTCCGGCGGAAAAATAGAGAACCTGCTCTCAATCTTTTATTGGCGGAAATTTCGACAGCAAATGTCCAAACAAATGCCTACACACGGTCAGAATTTCTGACCAAATGCTCACATCGGACATTTGCTATCAGAATTTCCGATCGTGTGTACGCGGCATAAGACCAGGCCTTTTCTGAGACTTTTAGTTTACATGTAAAAAAATTGTTTTTTTGCTAGAAAATTACGTTGAACCCCCAAACATTATATACATATATATTTTTAGCAGAGGCCATAGAGAATACAATTGTGGGTTTTGCAATTCTTTATGTCACACAGTGTTTGGGCAGCGTTTTTTTGAATGCACATTTTGTGGAAAAAATACACTTTACTGAATTTTAAGGCACACACACAATATAAACACACACTTTTTTTGTAATATATTAAAGATATTTTAACTACGGTATTTAAAAAATCTCCATAGGTGACACTTTAAAAGCCTTTACAGGTTTCCAGAGTTACCCAGGAGGTCTGGTGCTATAATTATTGCTCCTGCTCTGATGTTCTCAGCAACACCTCACATGTGTGGTGCGATTGCCATTTATGTATGCGTGCAGGACCAACAAGTGCGTTCCCGTTTGCACGAGAGCATATGGGGGGGGGGGGGAAATAGAGGTTTAAATGTAAATTATTTTTTTTTTTAAACTGTTTCTTTAATATTTTTTATAGTACTTTTATTGTGGTTACAAGAAATGTAAACATCCCTTGTGACAGCAATCGGCAGTGACCCTTTATGGGGAGATCTAGGGATAAGGACAGATCCTCTGTCCTTAAAAAGCATCTGATCCACGCCAAGATCAGTCTGATCAGATTCTTTTTAATTTTTTTAAAATAGCGCTGTTCACTTCCAGTGAAACACAGTGATAAAGTACAGGTCACTTCCAGTTTCCTATACCATAGAGCTGATCCGGGACCTTTCGGTCCTCAAAAAGCTTTATGGTAAGCCGGCAGAACTTTCGGATTCAGTTCCAGGTTCTCCTTTGGGACCGAGAGCCCAGGGAGGTACCAGCAGACAGTAGGGGTGGGGCACCTACAAAAGCAAATCAGCAGCTAATTCATCGCTCGGATGACCGTTACAAAAAAGATGACAGTCTCCTGGAAAAAGCAATACCAGGATGATGCCTGTAGCTGCAGGCATCATCCCTGTATAACCACTTGAAATACAGACATGTAAGTAGGTATTGCCGTCTTCAAGTGGATAATTCTGTTCAGCCAGTCTAGAGATGCAGACACCCATTCCATGCAGCACAACAACAGCACAACTCAGTAAGCAGAACCCCCATACCTGCTGAAGGGACAATGACGGAGCAGCAGCACCCTAATAATGCCATTCCTCTACATTAAGGTGACCAGATTTTTAAAATGAAATCCGGAGACATATTTATTTTTTACTAGTAATGGCGGCAATCAGCGACTCTCTGCCTGTCGCCGCCACCCCCCTCACAGCCTGTCAAGTCTTACTCTCCGGCCCCGGCTACTACTGGGTGGGGAGCGGAGGAAGATCACTCCGCCAGGGAAGGCAAGGAGATAAGCAGGTAGGCAGCTGGCTTGGACTTGAGGCAAGGCAGAAGAACATGCAGCCGAAACTGAAGAAATATTCCCTCCGCTCCGACCAGCACATGATCATCAGAAAGGGGCACAGATAATGGAAAAAAAATACACCGCCCCTAAGCTTGTAGGAGCGGCGGACCAGGGGTGTGTAATTCTGATTTTTTTTTTTCTGTTTTTGAAATTGCCCCAGCCCCTGTTCAAACCCAATCCGGGGACAGACTTGGTCTGGGGACAGTGTCCTCAATCCGGGGACTGTCCCCGGAAACAGGGATGTCTGGTCACCCTACATGCCACTCTGCTATTTCTTCCTGTTCGCATGTTTCCTGTCCAGCACATGTGCACCACAGCAGAACCTGATTGGTTACTAGTCCTGACCCTCCCTGTTTTAGTCTAAAGATGCATGCAAGATATAAACTGTGGCTAGCTGTGCAAGATTAGCTTTTTTCCAAGTAGGCTCAGTCAGAGTTGCAGAGGGGCCCACAAATAGTCGGATGATTAAACCTATTCAGGTACTTATATTAAATGCCATTTAGGTTTTTGAAGGAACGCATGACTGCATTTATTAATATTTTGTTTTTTATAACTGCCTGAAGTTCATCTGTTCAAATCAAGAGCAGGCAGAATGCCAAGCTCTCTAACACTTACTGGTAAGGGAAAAACAAACTGATGTTTTACACTGCATCCTGCTGTTTAATGGGACTGGATTCATTCTACAAATATATTTCCTGTAGTCTGGCAAATGTAAAGAACTGAGTGAATCTGTACTAAATGCTTAAAAAAAAAAAGTTGCATACCACTGTATTATTAGGTTTCCGCACCCTGAAGTGGACACCTTTCTGCTCAGCAAGGTTGCTATTTAGCAGCAAGGACTCTGTCTGAACCACCTGTGAGCAGGGCTGTCTTAATGAGAGGGCACACCCAGGTGCACGGGGGGCCCCTGCACTTTCCCCAAAGCAGCTGGTCCTTGAGCCCACGCTGCCCTGGAATTGGGGGCCCCATGATGACACTTAGAGTGATGGATACACAGGGGAGGCGGCTGGCACAGATGGGCCATGCTGTGCAGAACGATACCTATTATTTCACTGCACAGCAGGGAGGGGCAGGGCCGGAGCTTCAGTGATGCTCTGACTCTGCCCCATGCAGCTTGAATGCTCGGGTCTCAAAGGCTGCGTGGGGTAGGAGCCAGATTGGGAGCTGCTGAGTCTGCAGCACTGAGAGCCCACCTGTGGAAGTAGCATTGTGGATGGTGCCATGGTGAGCCCAGCTGTCCACAACTGTTTGCACTGAAAGTCTTGGAAAGTCCCTCCTCCGCCCCTCCTTCTGCCTGCTTGATTGATATAGGTGAGTGCAGTGCTGGAGGTTGGCACAGAGACAAAAGTTTACATGCACTGCATCTTCACTGGAAAAGGGGGCGCTACATGGATGGAATAATGGTGCTGGGGAATATCAAGGGTGTATGGAGGAAAACAATGCTGAGGGGGAATCTGGGGTGTATAGGGGGTAGCAATGCTTGGGGTATCTTGAGTGGCTATAGTGCTAGAGTTATCAGGGATGTAGAGAGGCCACAGTGTAGGGGGTATCAGGGATGTAGTGGGGTCACAATACAAGGGGTATCTTATGGTATATGGTTCCAGTGCTGGGGGGATATCTGGGGTGTAGAGGGGGTCAGAGTGCTGGGGGGATATCTTGGGTGTAGAGGGGTCAGAGTGCTGGGGGGGGGGGTATCTGGGGTGTAAAGGGGTCAGGGTGGTGGGGGGATATCTGGGATGTAGAGGGGTCAGAGTGCTGGGGGGATATCTGGGGTGTAGAGGGGTCAGAGTGCTGGGGGGATATCTGGGGTGTAGAGGGGTCAGAGTGCTGGGGGGATGTCTGGGGTGGAGAGGGGTCAGAGTGCTGGGGTATAGAGGGGTCAGAGGGCTGGGGGGATATCTAGGACATAGAGGGGCCATAGTGCTGGGGAGGAATCAATCTAGCAGATATATTATATGCACAGGACAGCTTTGTTACTTTATGTATGTAGTATTTTCCCACTGTTTCTTTTCTGTACAGAATGATTGTTCATGTAGTTAATGCGGAGCTCCACCCAAAAGGGGAAGCTCCGATTGTCTGCCTCCTACCTACTTGATGTCTCTTTACCTGCACTGTCTCCAATGTAGGGGCCCCAGAGCATTACTTTGCCAAGGGGCACATGATGCTATTAAGACGGCATTGCCTGTGAGTGGCTCCTCTGCTGTGTATACCCCAGAGACTGCATGGCTAGCCCATAGCTGGCCATTTAGGAGAAATATGCATATTTTGCTGAGGCTGTATGTAAGTGGATATGCGTTTTTTTTTTTGGTTCCATAAAATGTTTATAATTTTTTTTTTTAGGTGTACAGAGACTCATCACAAAACAGGACGTAACATTACTTCATATACAAAAATAAAATCTATCACAAGGGATTGTGTACACACTATATCCCAAACAGTATACTGAAAATGACAATGGAATTTAAACAGAGAAAAGGAAAATCCCTTCTAAGCTAAATGCCTGACGTGCAGATAAACTTGGATCTAGACCTTACAGTATTGAATAATATAGTAGATAGCCTCGCAATGCAAAAAAAATACATTCTTTGAAAATATGCCCAAACCTGGATATTGCTCAATGCTTGCCCGTCTGCCCAAGTCTCTTAAATCGCAAGGAGAGAATAGGAGGAGTAAATAAAAAGGGAGAGTGGTGGATAAAGGTTATTTTTTTATTTTATTTTTTATGAACGTGTTACCTTTTTAATGCTCTGGGCTGGTGCACTATGTTGACTGCCCCTTCCTACACCAGTGCGCGTGAAAAGTTGCTGCATACTACATTCCTGCATCGATTGCCAATTCTGGTGGAGCTTTCCGAGCAAGGTGGATTATGGGAACTACAATGGAAGTAGTACTTTGATAGGACGCAGGTACCCCTTTCTACTTATTATTAAATTATGGCACTTCAACTAATTACTACAATGGAAGATCAATTAAATGCAGCATCTAATACACCCTTCTCTAAGGGAAAAACTGTCTTCTTCCTGTCTTTCCACATACATTTAAGACAATATACAAGGGTGTTGAGACCTTTTTTCTTGTTTGTCTGTTGCAGTTGTGGTTCTCCTTCGACCATTTTTTGTAGCTGCAAGCTTTCATACACTCATTATTTGGAATGGAGGATTAAAATTGCCCACCTGGACATTTTAGTTAAGTGTGCTAACACGCGCTTTTCCTTCTGGGCTCTTTTCGTTAAGAATTGAAAGCAATCACATGTGTGATTTGCACATACACCAAGGTTGCTTAGGAGTCCAAGATACCTGGGATGCTATTTGTGCAGAAGTCTGCACACTGTCTAAATCTACTGCAAACCTTGGAAAAGTCTTAAATAAAAATGTCAGCCTGCTTTTAGAGCGCTGGCTGGAGCACACCCATACCCACCTCATGTGCCTTTATATTAGTTAGTAAGTTTGCTCATCACCATGAAATGCAATTTTAGCATGAAGTAATGGACCAAGGCCAGCAACCATGATACTGGGCCATATTTTGCACTCTATCATACAGTTTCCACATGTTGTTTGGTTACAGCCTTATTCCAAAATTGATTAAATTCATTATTTTCCTCAAAATTCTACAAACAATACCCCATAGTGACAACGTGAAAAAAGTTTGTTTGAAATCTTAGCAAATTTATTAAAAATAAAAAACAAAATCACATGTACATACCGTATATACTCGAGTATAAGCCGACCCGAATATAAGCCGAGGCACCTAATTTTACCACAAAAAACTGGGAAAACGTATTGACGCGAGTATAAGCCTAGGGCGTCCATCTGCACGCCTCACTGTGCCCAACTTTGCCTCACTGTGTCCATGTGCATGCCTCACTGTGCCCATGCCTCACTGTGCCCATGACTAGACTGACGTTTAACGAGGGAGTCTATGGAAGGGGATTTGAAAAATCGGTGCTCCCCGTCCGTAGGTCTTCCAGACAAAAAACTTTGCACACTTGTAAAGGAGAAACGGGGCTACATGTGTGCCAAGCTTTGGGTAAAGGGGACCTACTACCCTCTGGTACCAGGTCCCCAAAGTCACCAGAGAAATGACCGTTTAACATGCGAGGATATGGAAGGGCTGCCCGGCTTTGAAAAATTGGTGCTCCCCGGCCGTAGGTCCCCCGGACAACAAACTTTGCACACTTGTAGAGGAAGAGTGTGTGCCAAGTTTGGGGTCCAGGGGACCTACGATCGGCCGGTACCGGGTCCGCAAAGTCCGGGATATCAGGCGCAAAAAGGTGACTCGAGTATAAGCCGAGGGGGGCATTTTCAGCACAAAAAATGTGCTGAAAAACTCGGCTTATACTCGAGTATATATGGTAATTATTCACAGTCTTTGCTCAGTATTTTGTTGCAGCACCTTTGGAACCAATTACAGCCTCAAGTCTTTTTAAGTATTATGCTAAAAGCTTGGCACACCTATTTTCGGGCAGTTTCTCTCTTGCAGGACCTCTCCAGATCCATCCGGTTGAATGGGGAGCATCGGTGCACAGCCATTTTCAGATCTCTCCAGAGATGTTTAATCGGGTTAAGTCTGGGTCACTCAAGGACATTCAGAGTTTTCCTGTAGCCACTCCTTTGCCATCTTGGCTGTGTGGTTAGGGTCGTTGTCCTGTTGGAAGATGAACATTTGCCCCAGTCTGAGGTCCAGAGCACTCTGGGGAAAGTTTTCATCAAGGATGTCTCTGTACATTGCTGCATTCATCTTTCCCTCGATCGTGACTGGTCTCCCAGTTCCTGCCGCTGATCAACACCATGCTTCACTGTAGGGATGGTATTGGCCAGGTGATGAGTGGTGCCTGGTTTCCTCCAGACAGGATGCTTGCCATTCAGGCCAAAGAGTTAATTTATTCTTTCATCAGACCAGAGAATTTTGTTTCTCATTCTGAGAGTCCTTCAGGTGCCTTTTGGCCACTCCAGGCGGGCTGTCATGTGTCGTTTACTGAGGAATGGCTTCCGTCTGGCCACTCTACCATACATACCCGATTGGTGGAGTGCTGCAGAGATAGTTGTTCTTCTGGAAGGTTCTCCTCTCTCCACAGAGAAACGCTGGAGCTCTGTCATAGTGACCATCAGGTTCTTGGTCACTCACCTCTCTGACTAAGGCCCTTCTCCCCCTATCGCTCAGTTTGGCCGAGCACCCCACACTAGGAAGAGTCCTGGTGGTTGCAAACTTCTTCCATTTACGGATGATGGAGGCCACTGTGCTCATTGGGACCTTCAATGCTGCAGAAATTTTGCGGTACCCTTCCCCAGATCTGTGCCATAGCTTGGTTTGTGCTCTGACACGCACTGTTAACTGTGGGACCTCACATAGAAAGGGTGTGTGCCTTTCCAAATCATGTCCACTCAACTGAATTTACCACAGGTGGACGCCAATAAAGTTGGAGAAACATCTCAAGGATGATCAGTGGAAACAGGATGCACCTAAACTCAATTTTGAGTGTCATGGCAAAGGCTGTGAATACTTATGTACATGTGATTTTTATTTTTAATACATTTGCAAAGATTTCAAACAAACTTCTTTCATGTTGTCAGTATGGGGTATTATTTGTAGAATTTTGAGGAAAATAATGAATTTAATCCATTTTGTAATAAGGCTGCTGTAACACAACAAAATGTGGAAAAAGTGAAGCAATGTGAATACTTTCCGGATGCACTGTACAGTCCACCAACTGTGCTGTTTTTCAGTAAAATCCTGGTCTGTGACCCTCAGACAGACAAGTCTGCTCTGTAGCACTGCCTCCAACTGACCACGATCCTTTTTTTTTTTTTTTTTGGGGGGGGGGGGGTTAATTATAACTAACCACCAATGCTACTGATTACCAATGATTTCATTAGGGGGGGGGGGGGGGTGGACCACCACTGACTTTAAAATCGGTGATAAGAAGGGGGGGAAGCAACACTAAACAATAATGCTTTTTAAAGTTAGTGTTATACTCTATTAAGCCATGCACAATATTAGTAATTTACCAATGCCCATTTATCACAGTAGTGCATGTAGCAGGCCACAGGTCCTTGTCTCTAGGGTGTCCCTCTTTCCCAAGTTCTACAGTCGGTACCTATACTAAAGTAGCACTGTAGCCTAAACATATTTCAGTATTTATATATATTTAACAACCATTAAATAAACTTCAGAATAGACCCCCATTTACCGAGCTCAGGGATCCTCAAACGACAGCCCTCCAGCTGTTGCGGAACTACAAATCCCATGAGGCATTGCAAAACTCTGACATTCACAGACATGACTAGGCATGATCGGAATTGTAGTTCCTGAACACCTGGAGGGCTGTAGTTTGAAGACCCCTGAGCTGCAGCCACTGTGGTTAATTCATCCACAAAGTCAAATATACTTCGTTTTACTTTCATTTTCTCTACATAGGTCAGTTTCCCCCATCAGCAGTTTGCAGCTTGTGATTTTTTTAATCACTATTGTGAACACAAAGCAGGTGCACAGCAAGGCGGGAGGAAGAAAAGTGTTTAGACCCAACCTGAATGACTTTAGTGCTTGATTTGAACTGAGAATGAGATGCTCCTGAGTGTCTATAACTACAGATGTCAGCGAGGACCTAAAACGTATTTATTGCTTGTAAAAAATTGAATGTCTATAGCACCCCCCCCCATTTAGGGGTGCTATGTTCAAATTTAGGGGATAGTGTGAGCCAATAGTTGCGCTCAGACTATTAATTTTCTAAAACTTGCTTCTGCTCTGGTGTGATATTGCCTGGCTGCAGTGTTCCCTGTTGCCTGTGGGTGGCGCTGTCATCTCCGGCTCAGGTGGAACCACAGGGGGTATCGCAACACCATTGGGTGTCCTCTCTCGGCAGCCGTGCAGTGGGCGTAGTCTACCCGCTGTGCATGCTGGGAGAGGGTACTTAAGGGGCAGACGCCATTAGGCGTGAGGCGTTGGAGAGGACCCCTTGGTCCGAGAAGAGCAGACACGTACCCCACCTTTGGTGGCCCTCATGGCCAGGGGTACGTGTGTGTGTGTGTGTTCAGCCCCGGGCACCTTTAGCCCGAGGCTGCATCGTTCCAGGTGGGACCAGCACCTTTAGCTGAAGCCTACACTAGAAGAGGAGTCCCAGGGTGCCCAAGTGAGGGTGACTCGCTCTGAAGAAGAGGAAACCAGGGAATCGGTGAAGGAAATCACTGTCTCGGGAGAAACCTGGTTACCTATCAGAGGGAAGGATTCCATAACCCGCCACAAGCCTAGTGCCCTATTGGCACCTAAGGACTTAAAATATTACTAGGCTGGGAAGTTCAGATTATTTCCTGATCATATCCCTAGGAAACTACAAGTAAACGCTTCGTGCTCCACACCGGCTGCTAGGACCGCTCTTGGAGGGACTATCCGGGTGAGCAAAACCCACTCAGGCCTGAGTAGCGACGATTGATGATTGAGTGCTGCATGCCTGAACCTGCTTCCTAGTTCATTTCTCTCTATCTCCAACTTTCCTATCGAGTTCCTAAGCAACCAAAATAAACCTTTTGGGTTTCTATACTGTCTGGACAATGGCCTTCTTGAAGTAAAGAGAGAGAACAGACTTCTTCCTACACTCTAGAGCAGTGATGGCGAACCTTTGCACCCCAGGTGTTTTGGAACTACATTTCCCATGATGCTCCACTACACTGCAGAGTGCATGAGCATGAGCATCATGGGAAATGTAATTCCAAAACATCTGGGGTGCCAGGGATTGCCATCACTGCTCTAGGGTGAAGAATCCAACGGAAGGAGGCAACTCGCTGCAGGACCCAAATCGGATAACACCGCCCACCCTCTGCACCAAGGAGGATACTGGGCATGTGGCATGGTGTGTCCCACCTGCTAGCGGAGGTAAGCAAGGAAGGGATCTGTGTGCTACACATAGTTAAGCTGGGCTCTAAGATGGATCAGAGGCAGTTTGCCTGGAAGTGCCTTCTACCCAAGTGTAAACAAGCTATTCTAGTTATCCCCCTACATTCTTTAAAGTGGTTGTAAACCCTTACAGACCACTTTGACCTACAGGTAAGCCTAGATTAAGGCTCACCAGTAGGTGCAAGAAATATCTCCTTAACCTACATGGTTAAGGAGATATTTGCAAGAAATACGGCACCAATGTCTACGGCGCATGTGCGCCGTAGACAATGGCGCAGGCGCACTGAGTGTGCCGTTTGTAAAGGCGATTATGCCGTCACTGCCAGCGCATGCGCGGGAGTAACGTCATCGCTGCTCCGGAGCAGCGATACCCGGAAGTCACTCGGTATCATGGCGGCGACGGAGGAGGTGACCGAGGACCGTTGCGGGGAGCTTCGATCTCAGGTAAGCAATTCATAATGAGCTAGTATGCTATGCATACTAGCTCATTATGCCTTTGTCTTGCAGGGTGTTTTTTTTTTTTTGTCTGTTTTTTTAGAGAGGGTTTACTTCCTCTTTAGGCCTCATGCCCACGGACGTTTTTAAAAGCGAGCAGTAAATAGCGGTTTGACGCCAGGAAAACAGGCGTTAAAAAACGCCAAATTTACCGCGTTTTTGATGCGCGTTAGTACGCGTTAGTACGCGTTAGTGCGCGTATTTTAGCGTCAGCGTTTGTAAGCGTTTTTTAAAGAAAAACACATCTCAAGGCTATATTCACTCCCACATTACCCACAATGCCACAGAAAACAAAGAAAACGTGTTACAGAGCTTTTGTCAGTGCCATTTTGTTAGGAGAGAGAGAGGAGAGAGCATTACACATCATTTAAAGCATTTTAGCATATTTCAGGAGTAATATGGATCCCGTCATGTTAAAAATTGATGAGGCAATCCTCCTGATCATCTTGCGGAGGCAGCGGAGAAGGAGACAGGAGGAGGAGAGAAGGAGGAGAACACGGCAGTTTTGGATGCATCCAATGGTATCCCATCGGGTGTCAACTGGCTACTTTGCCAACATTTTTTCTCAACTGCGGTTATATCCTTCAAAGTTCCAGAATTTCACAAGGATGTCAGTGACGCGGTTTGAACATCTGTTGGAGAAGCTGAGGCCAAGGTTGACCAGGATGGACACAGTGATGCGGAGCTCTGTGTCACCGGAGGAACGGCTCCTAGTGACACTCAGGTAAGTGCAATACACATATGGGTTAGGGTAACGGAATACGGTTAGGGGTTAGGTTTAGGGGATAGGAAATAGGGTTAGGGGTTACGGTTAGGGGTTACGGTTAGGGGATAGTGTTAGGGTTAGGGTTTAGGGTTAGGGTTTAGGGTTAGGATTAGGGCTTAGGGTTAGGGGTTAGGATTAGGGGACAGGGTTAGGGTTAGGGGTTAGGGTTAGGGGTTAGGGGATAGGGTTAGGGTTAGGGCTTAGGGGACAGGGTTAGGGTTAGGGTTAGGGGACAGGGTTAGGGGACAGGGTTAGGGGACAGGGTTAGGGGACAGGGTTAGGGTTAGGGGACAGGGTTAGGGTTAGGGGTTAGGGTTA
Source organism: Rana muscosa (assembly GCA_029206835.1). NCBI lineage: Eukaryota > Metazoa > Chordata > Amphibia > Anura > Ranidae > Rana > Rana muscosa. Next base: position 80,059,347 of record CM055125.1, on the reverse strand, counting down.
GGGGACAGGGTTAGGGTTAGGGGACAGGGTTAGGGTTAGGGGACAGGGTTAGGGTTAGGGGACAGGGTTAGGGTTAGGGGACAGGGTTAGGGTTAGGGGACAGGGTTAGGGTTAGGGGTTAGGGGACAGGGTTAGGGTTAGGGTTAGGGGACAGGGTTAGGGGACAGGGTTAAGGTTAGGGTTAGGGGACAGGGTTAGGGTTAGGGGACAGGGTTAGGGGTTAGGGGTTAGGGGATAGGGTTAGGGCTTAGGGGACAGGGTTAGGGTTAGGGGTTAGGGTACAGGGTTAGCGTTAGGGGACAGGGTTAGGGGACAGGGTTAGGGTTAGGGGACAGGGTTAGGGTTAGGGGACAGGGTTAGGGTTAGGGTTAGGGGACAGGGTTAGGGTTAGGGGACAGGGTTAGGGTTAGGGGACAGGGTTAGGGTTTAGGGTTAGGGGACAGGGTTAGGGTTAGGGGACAGGGTTAGGGTTAGGGTTAGGGGTTAGGGGACAGGGTTAGGGTTAGGGGTTAGGGTTAGGGGACAGGGTTAGGGGTTAGGGGACAGGGTTAGGGTTAGGGTTAGGGGACAGGGTTAGGGGTTAGGGGACAGGGTTAGGGTTAGGGGTTAGGGTTAGGGGACAGGGTTAGGGTTAGGGTTAGGGGTTAGGGTTAGGGGACAGGGTTAGGGGACAGGGTTAAGGTTAGGGTTAGGGGACAGGGTTAGGGTTAGGGGACAGGGTTAGGGGTTAGGGTTAGGGGTTAGGGGATAGGGTTAGGGTTAGGGCTTAGGGGACAGGGTTAGGGTTAGGGTTAGGGGTTAGGGTACAGGGTTAGGGGACAGGGTTAGGGTTAGGGTTAGGGGACAGGGTTAGGGGACAGGGTTAGGGTTAGGGGTTAGGGGACAGGGTTAGGGGTTAGGGTTAGGGGACAGGGTTAGGGTTAGGGGACAGGGTTAGGGGTTAGGGGACAGGGTTAGGGGACAGGGTTAGGGTTAGGGGTTAGGGGACAGGGTTAGGGTTAGGGGACAGGGTTAAGGTTAGGGTTAGGGGACAGGGTTAGGGTTAGGGGACAGGGTTAGGGTTAGGGGTTAGGGGATAGGGTTAGGGCTTAGGGGACAGGGTTAGGGTTAGGGGTTAGGGTACAGGGTTAGGGGACAGGGTTAGGGTTAGGGGACAGGGTTAGGGTTAGGGGTTAGGGGACAGGGTTAGGGTTAGGGGACAGGGTTAGGGTTAGGGGACAGGGTTAGGGGACAGGGTTAGGGTTAGGGGTTAGGGGACAGGGTTAGGGTTAGGGGACAGGGTTAGGGTTAGGGGTTAGGGGACAGGGTTAGGGGTTAGGGTTAGGGGACAGGGTTAGGGTTAGGGGACAGGGTTAGGGTTAGGGGTTAGGGGACAGGGTTAGGGTTAGGGGACAGGGTTAGGGTTAGGGGACAGGGTTAGGGGACAGGGTTAAGGTTAGGGTTAGGGGTTAGGGTTAGGGCTTAGGGGACAGGGTTAGGGTTAGGGGTTAGGGGACAGGGTTAGGGTTAGGGGACAGGGTTAGGGTTAGGGGACAGGGTTAGGGTTAGGGGACAGGGTTAGGGTTAGGGGACAGGGTTAGGGTTAGGGGACAGGGTTAGGGTTAGGGTTAGGGTTTAGGGTTAGGGGTTAGGGGACAGGGTTAAGGTTAGGGTTAGGGTTAGGGTTAGGGGACAGGGTTAGGGTTAGGGTTTAGGGTTAGGGGTTAGGGGACAGGGTTAGGGGACAGGGTTAGGGTTAGGGGTTAGGATTAGGGGATAGGGTTAGGGTTAGGGGAAGTTTTTATTTTTATCAATAGTTTTTTTAATATGTGAACTTTTTATCTTATCTTAGGTTCCTTGCCACAGGACAAAGTTACGTGTCCCTACATCATTATTTTCTACTTGGCCTCACAACAGTGTCCAGGGTGATAAGGGAAACATGTGTGGCAATATGGGAGGAGTTACATGAGGAGGTAATGCCAGAGCCCACAGAAGAGATCTGGGAATCTGTGGTTGACACTTTTTGGGAGAAAACTCAATTCCCAAATTGTATCGGTGCCCTTGATGGGAAACACATCAGGGTGAAGAAGCCTCCCCAGTCTGGATCATCATATTTCAATTATAAGAAATTTTTTTCAGTGGTCCTCCTGGCATTGTCCGATGCCCATCTCAAATTTCTTTTTGTGGATGTGGGAGCATATGGAAGCCAAGGTGACGCCCGTATATTCCGGGAGTCGGCCTTCGGACGTCGTCTACATGAGGGACGACTCAATATCCCTGAAAGCAGGCCTCTACCCTGCACTGAGGAACCCAGCCTACCCTTAGTGATGGTGGCAGACGAGGCCTTTGGACTGGCTGAAAACCTCATGAGGCCATACAGTGGCTATGGTCTCAGCCATCGCCAAAAAATCTATAATTATCGGCTCAGCCGTGCACGCCGTGTCGTTGAATGTGCATTTGGGGTGTGCACGGCCAAATGGCGAGTTTTGCTCACAAGTATGCAACTGGATGTGGAGAACGCCATTAAAGTAGTCCTGGCATGCTGCGTTCTGCATAACTTTCTAAGGGACAGTGACAGCAGCAATGTTGAACCGGAGCCCAGTAACCAAACTCAGAGGGTACAATTTATGGACTTGCGGTCAACGGCACGTGTCATGGGCATTCGAAACCAATTTGCTGCATTTTTTGAATCCCCTGATGGAGAGGTGTCATGGCAGAATGATCATGTGTAATTTAAAAAAATGAAATTCAAATGCATTCAGATTCAGAAAAATTTGATACAAATATCGATCCTGGTAAACGTTCAATACAGATGTATACATCTTTACTTTCTTGTGTTTATTTTTGAAATAAATCATTTTAAAGATTGTTATTTTTCCATTTTGCAATCATTGTTCAACAAGTATTGACTGTGCCTTCAGGCAAGCGTATGCTAAGCCCCTTTTGAGTGCTTTGCCCTCTGCCTTCGGGCAAGCGTATGCTAAGCCCGTAATGGGCTAGCATAGGCTCGTCTGAAGGCAGAGGGCAAAGGAGTCCTTTTGCCCTCTGTCTTTGGTCAAGCGTATGCTAAGCCCGTAATGGAGTGCTGTTGTGCATCATATAAAACACAAATTGTACAATTTTGTTATTCAAACCAAAAAAATATTTATTAAACAATTGGTACATCAAAGCTGGTGATAGGTGGGGTTGGACATCTGATCACTACGGGGATGTGGGGATTGGGGACGGGGCTGGGGTTCAATCCAGAATTCTTGCTGGTAGCGGGGGGGGAATTGATTTGATGGGTGAAAATTGGAGGTTGAGGGAGGAAGTTCACTTTGTAAACATGGCATATAAAACGATCCCTGAGACGGGGTAGGTGGTGGTTGGCATTGTTGAGTGGGCTGATGATGAGAGGGGGGTGCTAGCACTGCTGAGGTCCTGGGGGCCATTGGGGGATCATGAGAAGGATTATATGTATTGCTCGGCGCTCTCACACCTCTCAATTTCTCTTTCCGGTATTGCATTGCCATAGTTTGTATTTTATACATAAAATCCTTCTCTTCTTCTCCCCCAATGTCCTCCAGGAGGTGATATAGGCTACGGCAGAAGGAGACGCGTGGGTTGCTGTGATCTAAAAAAGGATCCACACTGCGCCTCTCCTGCCGCACTTCCTGCAGAAGTGCTAGCACCCCGTCATCTCCCTCAACAGTGCAGCCACCCCTCGCCTGACGTCCACGACCACGGCCACCGCCACGACCGCGTCGCACACCACTGTCCTGAATGGCAGTTGAGGATATTTCCAATGCCCTGGATTCCTGCAAAAGAACAAATCATTTTACATTCACATGTACATGGACAGACAGACGATGAGATAGACAGGCAGACATAAGCACTTACCTCATCAGGGCACTGAACACTGCCCTCATCCACATTGTTTGGCGATTCACTACATGTCATCAGACTGCTCGGTCTTTCCAAGTTGTCCTCCTCTGCAGACACCTCCCTGGCTGCAGAAATGTTTGATGTTGTCCTGCAGACAATGAAATAAAATAATTAACTTAAAGTGGTTGTAAACCCACTAATACAACTTGCACCTACAGGTAATCCTAGATTAAGGCTTACCTGTAGGCGCAAGAAATATCTCTTTAACCTACACGGTTAAGGAGATATTTACTTTTAAACCCGGCGCCGCTGACGTCACGCGCATACGCATGCGTCTGTCGTCATTGCCGCTACGGGGCCAATCACAGCGCCGGAGTGGCGATAAAGAGAAGAGACGTCTAAGCAAGGTGGCAGCGGTGGAGGTGTCCCAGCATCGCTGCGGGGGCTTCAATATCAGGTAAGTCATTCATAATGAGCTAGTATACTATGCATACTAGCTCATTATGGTTTTGTCTTGCAGGTTGGTTAAAAAAAATATATATATATTATATATATATATATATATATATATATATATATATATATATATATATATATACACGTTTACAACCAATAGTCGTATAAAATACCGCTAGAAAAGATATGTACATAGGCAACTATATTGCGAGAAAACAAACTTACGGTCTGCTGCTGTTCCTCATATTTTCTCTGAGGAAATTCAGCTCATTATGAAAAACGTGAGGCTTCTTGATCGGGGCTGCCATTCCACTTCTTGAAGTCTTTTCCTCATCGGTTAAATCCCTCCTGACGCGGTCTCGAAGGGATTTCCAGCGTTTTTGCAAAATTTTAGCTAAAAAAAACATGGAAAAAGGTTTTATATGCATTCCCAAAGTATTCTAAATTTTTTTTTTTGTTCCCCTGTGCCTATGTGCTCGCACACAGAAGCGAACGCATACGCAACTCCCGCCCACATATGACATTGTTGTTCAAACCACACATGTGAGGTATCGCCCCGAACGTTAGAGCGAGATATATAATTCTAGCCCTAGACCTCCTCTGTAACTCAAAACATGTAACCAGTATGATTTCGACGTACAAAAGTTTGGCGCCATTCTACGAGCATGTGCAATTTGAAAGGGTGACATGTAAGTTACCTATTTACTAGGCTTAACATAAAGTTTGAAATTAGGTAAAAAAAAAAAAAAAAATTTTAAAAACATTAAACTTTTTTTTTTTTTTTTTTTTAAATACGGTCGAAAAATGTATGCGCTTATAACGTGTGAGATTACGCCATTGTATTCTCTAGGGTCTCTGCTAAAAAAACATATATAATGTTTGGGGTTTCTATGTAATTTACTGACAAAAAAGCAGATTTTCATGTAGGAAAGAAATGTCAGAATTGGCCAGGATGTGAAGTGGTTAAAAAAAGATCATACATTCAAGGAAAAAAGACTTACTTATTTCCTTTCTCTCTCCATGTGAACTGTCTTCCCAGCCAGGGGTGATGGCAGCACTTATATCATCCCATATCGAGACTCTCCTTAGGTGGTCTCCATGCTGCAGATGAGACACATCCCACAGTTCGGGATGGGCCTGAACAGCCGTTATCAGCTCCCGTTGTCCCACAGCTTGTGCCATCTTACAAGCCATGTTCTCTTCTTCACAAGCACACGGCTGTGCAAAGGACTCCTGGGAAATAATATTATCCAGACAGGAAGTTCCTGTCTTTACATTGTCCAATCATCTTTTTACATGCTTTTACATAGGAAAACACCGGAGCTAAAAAACGCGATTTTCGGCGTTAGTGCGCGTTTGTACGCGTTTGTACGCGTTTGTACGCGTTTGTGCGCGGTTTTTGACGCTTCGCGTTTTTTCCTGCCTAACGTCGGCGCCGCGGAACGCACTGGTCCTGGGTTTTTTTTACAGCTTACAAACGCCTATGCTCTTTACAGCTCAAAAACGCATAGGTGGGCATGAAGCTATAGACTAACATGGACAGGCGTTTTTAAGCTGTAAAAAACGCTCACAAACGCGGCTGAAAAAACGTCCGTGGGCATGAGGCCTTAAACTAGTGAAAGGAAATATGATGCTGTGGGTTAGGCTGGCCATAGATAAGTAGAATCATTAAGGAAAATTCTTCAGAAAAGAAGGTGGTTCTAAGAAAGTTCGTATTTCTAATCATTAGTGGGTCAAATCGGCATTTATTTTTTATAGCCGCGATGAGAAAATTTGAAGGAGCAGAATGGACTTTTTTCTCCAACGAACGAAATTCTAAAAGCATATGTGGTTTTCATTCATTAAAGTCCACTCATTCCAAAATCCTAAAGGAGAAGTACAAGCAAAGCTTGTATGGCTGTACTTCTCCTGTGGATCACAGGAGTGCAGTTCGTTATGCACTCCTGTGAGCCATTTTCAGCAGACAGCGGGCTGAAGCCCGCTGTCGGCTGACTTCACAGAGCAAGTCCAGGCTCAGGCAAGATTGCGACAATGGAATTGGGTTCCGCCCACATGCCTGGACCGGCTCAGCCTCTCAGGCGTCAGGGGAGCGATGCAGCATCCAGCTAGGTAAGTATGAGTTTAAAAACAAAACAAAAAAACATTCTTCTCTTTTAAATGCAATTAAAATCTTTTAAACAGCATTTTAATATCTGAAAATTTTCGTGTGAATTTTTCCAAGCCTTTTACTTCAAAATGTTATCCATCTATGGCCAGCTTTAGTGTACTTTACATATCACTGTCCTTTTTTTAAATCTTCGTAAATTACCCCAGTAAATTAAAAGCTTGCAAATTTGATTACTGGATGCTCAATATCCCTTTGCAATGACAGAGAAAAGTCATAGTTTCACAGCTGCTTACAGAGACTTATAAAACACATCACAAATGGCCTTCACTGAAATTATATAAACTGACTAAAACCTGAGGGAACATAGTTACAGTAGAAAATCCCAGTTAGGGCATCTAATGACTTTCAAATTCCCAGAGGAAAATCAATCCACAGTAAGGATCTGAAACAGCTGGGGCTGGGATGTCCTTGTCTAGTTGACTCCCTTGAAGAATTTCCACAAACATAAATATACTGGAAATGAAAAGTGTAGTCAATGCTCATAGCAACCAGATGATTTATTCATCTTCTAATGTGCAGCGGAAAATCTGACTGGCTGCTGTGGTCAACACCCCCTTCATAGGTAACCCCAGATGATTTGTTTATACAAACCCTGTTTCATAAAAACGTATTGCTGGCCGCAATGCTGTCTTAATTACCAAGTAGGTCAGCAATAGCTACCTATGCGTTTCTGCATTAAAATGTCTGCATAGCATTCTCTCATTAAGACTTTTCAAGATGGTAAAGTTGGGTAATTACACTCCAGAAAAAAAAAGATAGAAAAAACTTTTATTTTTTTACATTTTGTATTTTAATTTAAAGTGTTACTAAACCCACAGTAAAATCAGTCTGTATATGCAGTAAAGCATTCCTGTCACTGTGTAACCTAAGGGGTTAATCCTCTTCATTGTGTAAAAAGTCTGTTTCATCCTGTCATCTCTTATCCTCCCCTTCTTCCACAGTCCCCAAACGATCTCCTAACAGAACAGAACCTTGGGGGCAATCTAGACATGCTCAGTATTGTGTGTATTACTAGAGAGTTGTTGTTTTTTTTCTTGGGAGGGTGCATGTGATCAGTGTAGCACCCTAGTATTAGGCAGGGTGGCCAGCAAATTTAGTTGTACTAGGCGGTAATTAGCCTGGCTAATTGGTAGTTGTATCCTCTGTCTTTTTTGCCTTAATCCTGAATCTGGTGCATTTCTCTCTTCTGTCAATAGGTGGCACTGCTGCCTTTGGCGTTAGAATGACAAGACCACAGTGAGTTCAGGTTGTGCATAGACATAAGTTCTCAGCCAATCATATTTGTACCTAAGCATGCTGGGAGAGTCTATTTAAGGGGAATGAGTCAGATGACCTGTGTTCTTTTAGCCCCATGCTGAATCCTGGGGGCTGTATGTGAAGCAGCAGCTGAAGGTTAGGCCTAAGCCTGAGGCCTAACCACGTGTGTAGAGGCTCAGCCGAGGGGAGCCTGATCGTTGCAGAGGTTCAGCCAGACAGTGAACCGAGTGTTGACAGAGGTGAAGGAGAGGTCAGAAATAAAGGGGACACCTTCGCCAGTAAGGGACAACTACTCCTGTTATCACAGGCCAGGTTTTTAAAGTTAGTTAGAAGTACCAGAGTAGACTTTATCACTAGCCAGGGAGGGTAAACAAGTTGGGAAAGCTTCAGCATTCAAGTCAGGGACCCAACAGGTGAGCGTGGGTGACACTTGAAGAGGATTCATCGGGTTAGCCGAGAGCCAAGCCAGGGACCCAGCAGGTAGCGTGGGTGACGCTTGGAGTGTACAGCTGGTTAGCTGTGGAAGAGCTCAAGGGATCCAGCGGGTGGCTGGGATCTGAAGGTCTGGTGAGAAGACTGGGTGAGAAAAGCTACAGCGGGGGGCTGTAAGATGGAGGCCAGGTCCTACACAATGGGGATACTAAGTCTGGTATGTGTACAGATCTATGTTGAAGTCAACCTACAAGTTCAGTTGCCATAAGAGACAGCAGTTCTACAAATACAGTGCTGCAACCAGCTTAATGGCCCTCGACCTGTATAGTCCCCTAAGTATGTTCTTTGTATATTGTAGTAACCCTGACCAGGTTTTTTGGGCTGGAGCACCCCTCCCCCTCCTCATTACCTCTTATTAGTGGCCACCAGTGAATAGGAGGAATCCCTTCAGTTCTCTCACATAGAGGAGTTTGGCTCCCATGGTTGAGACACAAGATCTTTCATTCTATTACTAGGGTAGGACCCACTAATCCGGGGTACTTTGTCGCAGTAAGTGGGCTTAGCAATATATGACCATATAGTGTGACCAAAACCCCGTATTTTTTTGAATATGTTCAGGTGTTTTTAAATAGCCATGCGGGGTAAATGTCATTCTTGTATGTGTGCGTTGTAATCTGTTTTGTACAACCTGCATAGCTGTCTACCTATTTTGTCTCTGTTATCCAATTGCTATTGCATCTGCCTAAGGGTGTTCAGGCCCTAACTCTCTCTCCCCAAGTTCTTGTTAAGAGACAATAAATTGCTTTTGTTCACATTCAAAAAGTGACTAGCGCCCAATCATTCTATCTTGCATTACACCCACTATGCCTAGTAACCCACTCTACCAAGAAGGATGTCAGCTCTCCTTGACTCTGGAGGTCACCATTAGGCCTTTAGGGGTCATGGCCCCTGCTACATTTGGCGCCCAACGTGGGACAAAGGTGTTATTCCTGCAGTGGTTGTCCCTAGCAACTGGCTACAGCTACATTGGGATTTCGTCTGGCTCCGTGGGAAGGTGGCAAGTAATATCTTTATCCTGTATGGACTGTGTTATTATCCATTTCTATAGGGGAGGACCAACGTGTCTCATTGCTCATGGGAGAGTGTCAGCCTGGTCTTTTGTCACTTTACACCAGCTCTGCAGGGGTTAAGGCAAACTCCATTAATGTTTTGGCACGCCACGTGAGGAAGGAGGTGGGCGCTGAAGTTCCTGGAGAGCATGTGGGCCAATCCCTTGGCAGGGGGAGGAGCCATCGCTCTGCAGGGGAGGAGAAGGAGACGCTGCTGTGTACACCGCCATTACCAGTACACGTGTTGCTATACTGCTATCAAGCGGAGAGTATGGCGCAGTTCGGAGTCTCAATGTCAGACTGGAAAGTCTATGCTCCGGGTATTGGTCTACCCTCAGATGAATTGGGAAAAGCATGACGCCATTCCAGCTCAGGAAGCTCCTGAGAACCCTGCTGCTGTCGCTTGGCTTACTGAAGTGGCTGCTCCTTCAACTATTGTAGCTGCTCCAAAGTCAAGTATCCCAGTTATCTCCCGGTTGGGCCCACCTGTATTCTCTGATGATGGAACCTCCTGAGGAGAAGACAATTTAACCTGGTAAGCCTGATGCTAGAGAGGGCAGTGTGCCTGTGGGGACTGTAAAACATGTGGCCACTAAAGGAACAGAGTTTGAACAATCTGCTGCTGTTAGTTCAACTCTGAACTATTTTTGTATACTATGTTGTGGCTTGAGAGGTGGTCTGAAAGTGATGCTGAGCAACAGTGTGAGCTTACAGAGGAGGAAGTTCTTTCTATTATCCAAGCCTCCAGCATTAGGCCTGAAGTTGTCTGCATCTACAGTACATCATATGTTCTCTGTTGTGCAAGTTTCAGAAAAGAAGGAAAAGCTATGTGCAGCCCTTGGCAGGGGCTAAGCACTGTATCGTCCATACTATGTTCACTCTGTGCTTACGGCCTGTGGCAGGGGCCAAGAATCCTGGGCAAGGGATTCCCTTAATTTGCAGGGATTTCTTCACACTTCCAGTTTTGGCTATGGGAGAGGAAGTGAAGGCAAATCTCTCCAATGGGATTACAAACCCTCCCTTACTCTATCCAAAATGGAAAAACAGTTTTGCTCGTAGTTCTGCTATAAATAAGGCCATATGAGGCTCCAAATTTAGATCTATCCTTTAGTCCGTCATCTCATAAAACACACATCATGAACACCTATTATTCATCACTTCAACTTCCACCTTCACTTTGTTGAAGCTAGCACCCAAAACCTTGATACATTACATCTAATCCATCTCATCATTGGGACTTTCAGTCTTATGAAAATATCAATACAGAGAGTGATCAGCCATTAAACTGGGGTCATTTACAAGCTCTTCTGTCCAGAGACTGAGCACAAGTATGTCACAGCCTCATTCTGTCTGATTTTCCGCAGAATCGCTGGCAACCTTGTTTTAAGGACAAGGTGTGCAGTAATTACAATGCTGACAGAGAGAGAAATGAGACACTTGGTTCAAAGGAACAGCCTCCAGTCTCTTGTTGATTCATTAGCAACATCCCGCAGTGTTCTGCCTTGTAGTGATAGATACAGTATATAACATACCGAGGGGACACAGAAATGGTCAACATGTTCTGGAGCATTACACACTGTGCCAAGATACTAAATCGAACCATTTACCAGAATGTCCTAACTATGGGAAGATGGTTAATGGGTTAAAGGGGAAATAGTGATCCAGGGCAATGGAGACCAATTCCATATACAGTATGCTCTAGTTAAAATGACACTTCCATTGAATTTATGGATCGGTTCAAGGTAGTAACATACAATAAGACAGTTGTTTTAGTAATAGGATTAATTTCGTGAAGGTGGAGGGTAAGGTTGGTTCATCACAACTTATGCACCTCATGCTTCACCTCACATGGTCTGCACCCACTTGACAATTGTCCGTTACTTGGCATCCTTCCTGTTACTAATCAGTAGGCATGAAGATGCAGTGATGGGAAGAATGGCAGTGTCCAGTGTTTATGGAAAGAACTCAAACTTCTTGGCCAGCTGTTGCAGAGCAGACCTCTGGGGAAATCCAGGATGGAGAAAGATCTGGGGGTCCTTGTAGAAGACAGACTGAGCAATAGCATGCAATTTCAAGCTGCAGCAAGCAAAGTCAGCAGAATATTGGAATGCATAAAAAGGGAATTTACACTTCATAAAACACTGGTTCGGCCACATCTTTAGTATTCCATCGAGTTCTGGTCACCAATCCTCAGGAAGGATGGTCTGAAACTAGAAAAAGTGCAGAGAAGGGCAACAAAATTAATAAGGGGACTGGAGGACCTCAATTATGAGGAATGGGTTCAAGCACTAAACTTATTCTCCCTGAAGAAGAGACACTTGAGAGGAGATATGATAGCGATATACAAATACCTCAATGGTGATCCCAGAGTAGAAAGAAAACTATTTAATCTTGGGGATTGTAAGAAGACACAGGGCCACACAGTGAGACTGGAAGATGAGCAGTTTAATCTGAAAGAGGAACTGCAGTCTGCTCACATGATTTTTAATAAAAACATCTTTGCCATTCTGAAGCTTCCCTACAACCACTTTGCATATTATTTTATATATACTGTGGTTCTGTACTTGCCAAATATGCTGCAGAAATCTCCCTCCACCAAGTCTGGCTGCAGCCATTTTAACTGTGGGCAGCTAAACCAACTTCCTGGATTTACACCGACACACAGAGGCACACCTCCAGCTCTGCAGCCCTCATTGGCCCTCTTATGGCTCTTCCCCCTCCCTTCCTGGCAAACTCTCATGAGAGTGAGAGAGAGAGCTGTGCATGATGTCATAAGCCTAGGCTAATGACCAGACAAGAAACAGGAAGTGGGCTGTATAAGGTATTTACTGTCAGAAAAATATGTTTTACTATCCAAAGTTAAAACAACAAGGGCAGAAGATTTAATAGATGGAAAAAAATTACTGAAGGTCCGCTTTAAGCTGCATAGGGGTTTTTCACTGTCAGGGCAATAAGGATGTAGAACTCTCTTCCACAGTTGGTGGTGTCAGCGGGGAGTATTGATCGTTTTAAAATTCTCTTGGACTTGCATCATATTGAACACAAAATACAAGAATATGGGAAATGATTATCGACATTGACACACATACACAGGTTGAACTGGATGGTCTCTTTATTCAACCTTACCAACTATGAAACTATAAGGTGGTTTTCTGAAAGCATCGCTAATAAGGATACCTGCCCATGTGGTTGTTATACTAGGTTTGTATCTTAAAAATGCATTTAATACAAAAAAAAATTAAGAAAAAAAGCATGAAAAACAAATACCGTATATACTCGAGTATAAGCCGAGTTTTTCAACCCTTTTTTTAGGGCTGAAAGTATACCCCTCGGCTTATACTCGAGTCAGTACCTGAAAATCTTCTTATTCTGCGGCCGGCGTCCATTGTTTAAATCTCGCGGCTTTCTTCTGGTCCCTTCCGCGATAGGTGTTTCCAGCAAACACTGTGTTGAGTGTTGCGCCCATCATGGACGCTCTCTTGTCTGACGTCCGTGATTGGCGGAACACTGAACACAGTGCCTGCTGGGAAACGGAGTCAGAGAATGAGAGGATCTCCGTGATAGGCGCAACACTCAACACAGTGTTTGCTGGAAACGCCTATCATGGAAGGGACCAGAAGAAAGCCGCGAGATTTAAACAATGGACGCCGGCCGCGGAATAAGAAGATTTTCAGGTACACTGACTGACTCGGGCACAGGGAGGCTGCAATGGACACCGTAAGGTGGCAATGGGCACAGTGAGGTAGCAATGTGCACAGTGAGGTGGCAATGGGCACAGTGAGGTGGCAATGGGCACAGTGAGGTGGCAATTAGCACATTTCCCCCCTAGGCTTATACTCGAGTCAATAAGTTTTCCCATTTTTTTGTGGTAAAAGTAGGTACCTCGGCTTATACTCGAGTATATACGGATAGTCCAGTTTAAAACTTGTGTATGCCGGGGGCGTGGCCACAGCATGCACGAGTGAGGACGTGCTTTCCCAGAGCTCCGTGAGACCCGCGCTCTGATCAGCACATTCGGCAGCTTTAGAGGGGGAGAAACTACCGCAGCCCGGATGCCAACGAAGCGCAATCACTCCCCGTGCCCACAGCGGACGCTCCGGGACCGGTCCGGATCGTTGGACAACTTTTTTGGGACACGCAGCAAAACGGCAGGTACAGCCAAGATGGCGCCCGGCTCCCACGCTGCCAGGGCTGCCTCCCCTATCGGCTCCCCGCATCTGCCCTCACAGCCCCTGCCTTCTCCCCCTTCTCTCTCTGGCCCGAACAGCGGGGATGAGCCTGCACAGGAGGGAGATCCATGGGATGATAAAGACATCCGTGCACACATCCTCTCCCTCCCCACTAAGGCCGACCTAGAACGATTTGCAGGCAGAGTGGAGATGGCTTTTAAGAAAGACATTGAGGCCTTACAGGCGGACACAGCGCATCTGGGAGATAGAGTGGAGACTCTGGAGGCGCAATGGGATGAGACTAACCCGACCCTGCAGGCCCTCTCTGATCACTGCAAACAACAGGATCGCAGGCTTGAGGCCTTGCTGGATCAAATGGACGATTTTGAGAACAGGAGCCGCAGGGTTAACATTCAGATCAGAGGTCTGCCCGAAGCCACTGGCCCCAGGGATATCATCCCCACCCTGCAAGGGGTCTTTAAGCAAATCCTTGGCCAACAGGCACCTGAACATTTTGAAATTGACCGGGCCCACAGAGCTCTGCGGCCCCCTTCTGATGACCCTGAGAAACCAAGAGACATTATCTGTAAACTGCACAAATACTCGCTGAAGGAACGTATCATGAATCAGGTCAGAGGGGTCAGATTTGTGGATTTTGATGGGGCCAAACTGACATTTTTTCCAGATCTCTCCAGATGCACGTTAATGCAACGCCGAGCCCTCAAGCCACTGCTGGCGGCCCTACAAGATGCCCAGCTTCCCTATCGGTGGGGTTTCCCGTTTAGCCTCTCCGCTACTAAAGAGGGCAGGCAGGCCACACTACGGAACAGGGACGACCTACCCCGATTCCTGGAAGCCCTAGACTTGCCTCATGTCGATATCCCGGATTGGAGATCATCGTCAGATATCCCTCACCCGGCACAACCTGAACCGTGGCAATCAGCCCGTCGGAGACGTCGCCGTGGACCCAGACGGGGCCCCAATGGCTCAGCACCTCCCTCCCGACCTCTGCAGGGAGAGGCCTAGTCGCCTGAACTATCTGCTGCTGGCTCTTGAGGCGTCTATGTTCATTTTTGATCTCTTTTCCCTTTGTGACTTCCCCCTAGCTGCTGTATCACTCTCCTGCCCCTGGTCAAGGGGCAGTTGCACACTTTCAACATTATGCGGGTCCCCATGCGGACTTGCTCTTGGTGCCCTGCCACTTCCCCCCAATAGGTCAACTCCCCGGAGTTATGTGTCCCTTTTTGGGAATGCCTCTGCTTGCTGGCCTCCACCGTCTCCTCGGCTTGAGGAGGGGGTGGAGGCTCCCGACCGGCGGTGACGATGCACTTTGTTGCGCCCTTTGGGCTTATCACCTGTTTCTGTGTTTTTGTTCACTGAGTTTTTTTCCCCTTTGTTTTTCATGTCCTTTTTTCCATAACACCTGCTCTAACTTTGGTTTGTACTCTAGGCTACTGTATGTGATCAGGGAGTTCCTGGAGTCCCTTGCTGTGGGCTCGACTGCGCTGTGGGTCTCTCTCCCCTCTTGCCGCTGGACTGTTGGCCCCACCCGGTAATCTCTCATCATGGCTGACATGAAAATCGTGTCGTACAACGTACGCGGCCTGGGCTCCCCGTCGAAACGCGGTAAGTTGTGGCTTGAGATGAAACGCATGGGGGCACACATCCTTTTTTTGCAGGAAACGCACTTTCGCACTGACTCGGTCCCCCGCCTTCCAACCCATTTATATAACTCTTGGTACCTTAGCAACTCCCCCCGCCCCAAATCAGGGGGGGTGGCTATAGCGATCCACAAAAAGTGCCCCTTTGTAATGACGGACCAATTACTCGACCCAGAGGGTAGATTTATGTTTGTCAAAGGCACCATATTTGCCCGCAAGTTCACATTTGCAGCTGTGTACGCTCCAAATAGCAAACAGCTTACCTTCTTAGATGCAGTATTGGAGTCCCTGTCCACCTTCCGGGAGGGGCAGCTCATCCTGGGAGGGGACTTCAATGTTAGCCCTGACCCGCTGGCAGATACGTCGTCGGGCCACTCGACTCATTCCTTTGCCTTCCTGAAGCATTTAAAAAAATCCCTGCTGGAACACCATTTGGTTGACTGTTGGCGGCTCCTCCACCCGACAGACAAAGACTATAGCTATTTTTCCGCAACACATAATGTCTATACCCGCATTGACCTTCTTCTGATGGACCAGTATTCACTTGACTCTCTAGCTAGCGCCTCAATAGGGTCCATTACCATATCAGACCACGCGCCGGTCTCCATCTCCCTGCGTCCTCTGTCAATGGAGGCACGGACGTGGAGCTGGCGCCTGAATGATGGCATCTTGGATGATGCGGTCGCTCAGAAACAGGTGTTGGACACCATCTCCCTGTATTTCACTGAAAACACACCGGGTGAGGTCAGCATGGGCTCTGTATGGGAGGGGCACAAGGCCGTGGTTCGGGGGGAGCTGATATCCTAGGGGGCGAGACTGAAACGGGCCAGGGAGGGAGAACTGCAGGCCCTCTTGGCCAAATTACAGACAGCGGAGTTACGACATAAAAAGAAAATCACCCCAGACTTGGCGTCGGAACTACAATCCCTGCGACAGGAGCTGGCCGCATTGTTAGACACCAAAATTAAGGCACGCCTTCGGCATTTAACACACAGGTATTATGAGTTCGGTAATAAATGCGGGAGGCTGCTGGCAAGGGCCCTTAAAAGCCAACGCGACTCGGGACATGTCCACAAGCTTACTGCCCCGACGGGAACTTCGTTCGTTCACTCCTCAAAAATTGCGAATGTCTTTCGGGACTTTTATGCACATTTGTACCATCTCCCTGATACCTTACATGGCACGACGGAATCCCAACGGGTTGACCGTATTCACCAATACCTCACGGAGGCCGAGTTCCCGCAGCTGGGACCCTAAGGGAGGTGTGGGGGTCCCAGTAATCCGCAGGTACTATGAGGCTATAGCATTACAGCGTATACTAGACTGGCACCACAATGTCCGGTATAAACTCTGGGTACTTCTAGACAAATTCCTAGGTCGTAACTTGTCACATGCCCCCTGGGTTCCCAGGGGTCTCTCGACGCTGGTTTCCCCGTTTGCTGCCCACGCGCTGGCGATCTGGGATAGGCTGAACAAACAGGGGCTGCTTGCACCCCCAACTTCTCCTTTGGCGCCCCTGGGAGGCTTCCCCTGGTTCATTCCGGGGGAACTTCCTTCCTTTTTTCGGACGTGGGCGGCGGATGGTGAGACCAGATGCGGCAGATTTATTCAAGACCAGGGCCTACTGCCACTGGCTACCCTACGGAACCAATATGGCCCCTTCCCTATGGATGAGTGGCGCTACAGGCAACTTCAGCATTTTATTACTAGTCTGCCCCAGGGGGTTCGTTCCCCCACTTTGGCTTCTCCCTTTGAACGCCTGTGCATGTCAGACTCCGCTGTTCCCCATGCCATCTCGGTCCTATATGACCTGCTACAATCCTTGCACAGCAAGGAGAAACCGGGATTTATTGGTGAGTGGGAGAGAGACCTCCAGCGCACTTTTACCGAACCTCAACTGGATCACATGTATAGCTTAACAAACTCGAGCACAGTAGACACTAAAATGCAGAATAGCTATAAGGTTCTGACTAGGTGGTATAGAGTGCCGTCCAAGCTTGCCAGGATTTACCCCTCTCTGTCAGATACTTGCTGGCGGGGATGTGGACTCAGAGGCTCATTTCTCCACATCTGGTGGGAATGCCCCAAGCTGAAGCCCTTCTGGCTAGATGTCCATGCACAGATCAAACTAATCTTGGATCTGGACCTTCCGGATTCTCCGTTAGAATCGCTATTGCACTTTCCCACCATCCCCCTCAGCCTATATAGTAAGTCCATCCTGCCCCATCTGCTTAACGCGGCCCGGCGGCTGATCCCGATTTATTGGAAGACGCCCCGGGTACCTTCCCGGGTGGATTGGGTAAACTTGGTCAATAATATCATGGCTGCTGAGGAATGGATGGCTAAGTGCAAAGATAGATATGAGCAATTCTATTCCATATGGGCTACATGGATAAACTATACCAACCCACCTGTGCTGGGCGTGCCGGGCCCCCCTCTGGTCACGGCCGCCACAACGTAGTAGAGTTGGGCTGGGCGGGTGGCTGGAGGGCCGCAGACGAGACAGTGGAGCTTTCACAAAATTACAGAAGCTCGCAATGCTACTTTATACTAGCTGGTGTTACTATTTCCCCTGTTTTCTTTTTCTTTTTTCTTTTTGTTCTTTGTTCTTTGTTTTATTGACTTATTACTCTTACGGCTTGGGCCCGGTAACTGTGGACCCAGTCTAATCCTACCCTCCCTGAGTGGGGTGGTATCCCTGACAGGGTAATTTGGGGTGATTCATGCATGTTTGAATTCATATCACGGTGATTATATGCTGATTATCATTCCCCCGGGTACGGTCGCTGGACTGTACACCTCCCTTGTTTACCTTTTTACTGACTGTTTGTACACGGTGAGGGGCTCCTCATATTTTGATGTACCTAGCAAGCTTTTCTACTTTGTCAATTGTTTATATGCTTGTCCCTTGAATATATATTCTAAAATAAAGATTACATTAAAAAAAAAAAAACTTGTGTATGCCTACATTGCCCGAATCAACATGATTGGGGTCAGATCTCTAACACAACAGATTGGTTGAGTCATCACAGATGGCAGAGTTTAATTCATACTTTCTTAAAATATAAAGGAACAAAGCTTATTATCTGTTATTATACGTGCATATCCACTATATGCATCCACCCATACATCTTTCCAGGCAAAAAAGTAAAAAAAACAGCTCATGCAAACACTGTATTCAGGCTTTCATATAAATATACTGTATTGTTACATTGCTTTTTTGGTTTTTAGCGCTTTGTGCCCTTATCCACTCCAGCAAACTTGTGATTTTTATAAAAAATTTTATTTGTTTTTTAGATTCGGCCATTTTTCACCCATTTGTTAATTTGTAGCTAATCTTAATTAGCCCTTATTAAATTGTATGTATAGCCAAAACTCTTTTCTTTTCACCTATTGATAGAGTAGGGAAGAGTAAAATCCCTCTAAATAGTTTTTCTTTCTGCAACATTTTGGAGAGATTTTTTCTCAGCTGCTCCAGGCACACAATAGGAAGTGAAAAGAGATCTCTACAAACGGAGAATTCCCCTATTTGTGATCACCGGAACAAATGTCAACTTCCAAAGATTTGTCCTCACCATTTGTTTTCGGGTTGGCTTTCCTATCAATTTCTGTATTGGTAACAGTAGTCACTAGGACAAACAGATTGTGAATATGCCTAGCAGGGGCACAAACAAAAACTTTACAAGAGCTCCAATCCTGCAAAAAAAGAAAAAGAAACTGGGCTACACATACAATATACTTTAATCCTTTGATCTCTGGAAGGTTTTAAGGCCTTCGTGACCAGGGCATTTTTTTTTTGCTATTCAGCACTGTGCTACTTCAACTGGCAATTGCACAGGACCCAAACAAAATTTATATAAGTTTTATCACACAAATAGAGCTTTCTTTTGGTGGTATTTAATCACCACTGTTTTTTTTTTTTTTTTTACGATAGATAAATGAAAAAATACAGAGAATCTTGAAAAAGTTAAAATAAAAATGATCTCCCTCTTCTGCCTTTCTCCCCTCATATTTTCTGATTTCTACAATCACTCTTTTCATCTACCTTTCCCCCACTTGGTTGGCTTTAGACAGAAGACCCCTTCACAGGAGCCTTTTGGTGTAGAGGCGGGCGAGAAGAGGGGGGGGAATAGGTTGGCTGCTTTGGTATCTTGGGAGACCTTGTTCTTTAACTACCTGCCTCTGTTTTTTATATGTTAGATTCTTCCCTGCGTGTTATGAGAAGTGATGATGCAACATATGTACCTAATTTGTAATGCCGCGTACACACGATCAGACATTCCGACAACAAAACCGTGGATTTTTTTCGGACGGATGTCGGCTCAAACTTGTCTTGCATACACACGGTCGCACAAATGTTGTCGGAAATTCCGATCACCAAGAATGCGGTCACGTACAATGGCACTATAAAAAGGGAAGTTCAATACCAAGTGCGCCACCCTTTGGGCTCCTTCTGCTAATCTCGTGTTAGTAGAAGTTTGGTGAGAGACGATTCACGCTTTTCAGCCTCGTGCTTTTCAGTTAAAAAATAAAAAAAGATTATTCAGGAGATCACGAGAAATAATAAAGAAATCAGTTTGTCAGAACTCTGTGTGAATATCAGCAGCAAAACAACTTCATTATTCTAGCATTATAAAGAAGAAGAGAATGCGCTGCATTAAAAGATTAAAAATTTTGCAGCGTGACAAATGTGCCATCTCCATTACGAACGCTTATTTTTACCAGACCGAGCGCTTCCGTCTCGTACTTGATTCAGAGCATGCGTGGAATTTTGATGCGTCTGGATTGTCTACACACTCTCAGAATTTACGAGAACGGATTTTGTTGTCGGAAAATTTGAGATCCAGCTCTCAAATTTTTGTTGTTGGAAATTCCGACAACAAATGTCCGATGGAGCCTACACACGGTCAGAATTTCCGACAACAAGCTCCCATCGAACATTTGTTGTCGGAAATTCCGATTGTGTGTACGCGGTAAAAATCGGTATATACTTGGAATCTCTCCTTTGTTCCTACCTTGTTTACTCAAAACATTTATGCAGAATAAAAAAATCTTGGAATAAAAAAAACACGTTTCCGTTATAAAATTTGCAAACAGATAATCTTTCTTCATAAATTTAGGCTAAAATGTATTCTGCTACATTTCTTTGGTAAAAATAACCCAAATCAGTGTGTATAATTTAGTCTGTGTGAAAGGTATAGAGTCTACAAACTACGGTACACTATATTACCAAAAGTTAAGCCTTTTAATTGCACCGAATGCACCACTAGTTCAATTCAGGGGTATAAAAGGTTGCCAAACAATCTTGTTGTACATTCTCTAAAACAGCCTTTCTCAACCTTTTCAACACACAGGAACCCTTGAAATAGTTCTCCGGTCTCGGGGAACCCCTGCTAAAAATTTGAACTCTACAACTCATGATAGATTAGTGTAATGGTCAGTGGGAAGAATGGCCCTTACACTTGTGGTCATTGGGAAGAATTACCATCTTACAGATAGATAAAAATAGGATTTTTATAACAGCTTACCTGTAAAATCCTTTTCTTGGAGTACATCACGGGACACAGAGCGACATAGTCATTACTAATGGGTTATATAGTTACCGTCAGGTGCTGGCACTGGCACCTTCCAAAACCGGAAGTACCCTCCCCTATATAAGCCCCTCCCATCCGGGAGCACCTCAGTTTTGTACCAAAGCAATAAGTGTCCCCAAAGAGGGGCGGGAGCTCTGTGTCCCGTGATGTACTCCAAGAAAAGGATTTTACAGGTAAGCTGTTATAAAAATCCTATTTTCTTTCTCGTACATCACGGGACACAGAGCGACATAGTCATTACTAATGGGATGTCCTAAAGCAATGCCAAATGAGGGGGGGGATACACCATATATAAGCTGAGCGCTATCAGACATGAGGATCTTTTGCGGCCTGCAACACACTGCGCCCAAAGGCGACATCCTCCTGACTTCTAACGTCCACCTGGTAAAACCTAGTAAACGTGTGTACTGAAGACCATGTTGCGGCCTTACAGACTTGAGCCAGGGAGGCCTGGTGATGCACTGCCCATGAAGTTCCAACTGCTCTCGTGGAGTGCGCCCTAACTTTGAACGGAGGCGGTCTACTTCTCAAGCTATAGGCTTGTATTATGACCTGTCGAATCCACTTGGCTAAAGTAGATTTTGACGCTGCCTGACCCTTTCTGGGGCCTTCCGGCAGAATAAACAAAGTATCCGTTCTGCGAATCTGAGCAGTGGCTTTTAGATAAGCTTTAACTGCTCTTACTACATCCAAAGAATGCAATAACTTTTCCTCTACCGAAGTAGGCTTGGGGAAAAAAGAAGGAAGAACCACATCTTGGTTCAAATGAAAACTCGATACCACCTTAGGAAGAAAGGCTGGATGAGGACGTAACACTACTCTGTCCTTATGGATAACCAGATATGGCTCCTTACAGGACATAGCTGCTAATTCCGATACTCTTTTAGCCGAACAAATGGCTACTAGAAAAATCAATTTCCTGGTGAGAAGCACTAAGGAAATATGCTGTAATGGTTCAAATGGTTGTTTCTGTAGAACCGACAGAACCAAGTTTAGATCCCATGGACATATGGGAATATTAACCGGAGGACTAATACGCATCACTCCTTGTATAAAGGCTTTGACTAGTGAATGCGAAGCCAAGGGCCTTTGAAAAAATATTGACAAGGCCGAAATCTGACCTTTGATAGTACTCAAGGCAAGCTTCCTATCTACAGCCCATTGTAGGAAGTCCAGAATTCTACCTATTACGTATTTACGTGGATGCCATTTCCTGGCCTCACACCAGGCGATGTACGCCTTCCAGATTCTATAGTAGATCTGCCTGGATACCGGTTTCCTGGCATTGATCATGGTAGACACCACAGCATTAGAGAGCCCTCTCCTTTTTAGAATGTGGGCTTCAATAGCCAGGCCGTCAAACCTAGGGCTGGTAAGGAAGGGTGGTATATCGGTCCCTGCGAAAGCAGGTCCGGACGATGTGGGAGGGTCCAAGGACTCCCCACAGACATTTTTACAATCTCCGCGTACCATGCTCTTCGGGGCCACGCTGGAGCCACCAGAATCACTGGTTTCTTTTCTACCCTGATTCTGCGGAGTAATCGAGGTAACAATTGTGGCGGTGGGAATGCATATATCAGCTTGAACTGATCCCAAGGGAACACTAGGGCATCCGAGCCGCACGCTAGGGGATCCCTTGTCCAAGAGACAAACCTGTCCACTTTCGTGTTGAACCTGGATGCTAGCAGATCTACATCCGGTGTTCCCCACCGCTGACATATTGTCCGGAAAACCTCGGGATGAAGGGACCATTCCCCTGGGCATAATTGTTGGCGACTTAGAAAGTCCGCCTTCCAATTCTCCACCCCTGGAATGAATACCGCAGATATGGCTGGGACATATCTTTCTGCCCATCTCAGGATTTAATTTACTTCCCTTTGGGCTGCACGACTCCTGGTGCCCCCCTGACGATTGATATATGCCACTGCTGTGGCATTGTCTGACTGAACTCTGACAGGGGACCCTTGGAGTTTGGATGTCCATGCTACTAGGGCATACCGGGCTGCTCGTATCTCTAAGAGATTGATGGGCAGGGCCTTTTCCGCATCCGACCATCCGCCCTGGAGAGACCATTGCTCCAGTACTGCTCCCCAGCCTAAAAGGCTGGCATCTGTAGTGACCACCTTCCAAGAAATCGGACTGGAGGATTTCCCTCTTTCCAGATTCCGGGGAACCAACCACCAACGGAGGCTTCTGCGAACGGAAGGGGACAAGGACATTGGTACGTCCAGAGCCTGAACTTTTTTGTTCCAGGCTGACAGTATGGCCCTTTGCAACTTCCTTGAATGGAATTGACCGTAGGGTACTGCTTCGAATGATGCCACCATTTTTCCCAGCAGCCTCATGCACAGGCGTATGGATGGCTGTCTTTTTGAAACCACTAAGTGGATCAAATCTCTCAAAGACGACCCCTTTTCTCGAGGCAAGAAAATTTTTCTCTGGTCTGAATCCAGCCTTAGCCCCAAGTATTCCAGACTTTTGACTGGTTTTAGGGCTGACTTGTCTCGGTTGATAATCCAACCGTGATATTCCAGATACTTGATTGTCTCGTGAACAACCACTTCTAGTTTTTCCACTGAGTGGTCTATCAGCAACAAGTCGTCTAGATATGCCATTATCGTTACACCTCGTGTTCTTAGATTGGCCAATAATGGGGCCAGAATTTTTGTGAACACTCTTGGTGCTGTGGCCAGACCGAAGGGTAAGGCTCTGAACTGAAAATGGCGCCCTTCTATCGCAAAGCGTAGAAATTTTTGGTGGGCTGGAAAGATGGGGATGTGCAAATACGCATCTTTGATGTCGATCGAGGCTAACCATTCCTCCCCTTGTAGGGCAGTGGCTACCGATCGGATCGACTCCATCCGGAAAGTCCTGATATGTAGGAATTTGTTTAGCCCTTTTAGATTTAATATGGGCCTCACGTCCCCGTTTGGCTTCGGAACTGTAAAGAGGTTTGAGTAAAACCCGAACCCCCATTCTTCCAGGGGGACCTCTATAATTACTGCTTGAAGCAATAATTGTTCCAGTGCCAACAGGAGGGATCCTCTCTTCTGGGGATCCCTTGGCACGTTCGACCTTATAAAGCGGGAAGGAGGGGAGTTTTTTAACTCCAATTTGTATCCCAGATTTACTGCGGAGAGCACCCATCTGTCTCGGATCGTGTCCCGCCAGGTTTCTGTGAACAACTGAAGTCTTCCCCCCACCCGATTGGGTGGGGGCAACCCTTCATGCATTTGACTTTGGGGGAGGTTTTGTACCTCTCCTGCTCCAGGGCTTCTTGTTACCCTGCAACTGTCCCTGATTTTTACCTCCGGGATTTGACCGGGGAGGCCGTCGGAACTGTTTCACAGCCGATGTCCTAGGGACTGGAGAAGCCGGCCTCTTAAAAGAGGGACCTCTAACTCTATTTTTGACCGGCAAGAGTGTACTTTTACCGCTGGAAATTCTCTGGATATACTTGTCCAGGTCTTCCCCGAATAAGCGCTCCCCATGAAATGGGAAGCTGACCAGCAATTTTTTACAGGGAGCTTCAGCAGACCAGTTTTTGAGCCATAGAAGCCTGCGCATATGTACTACAGACAGCGTAAGGCGGGAGGCCTGATGGATTGAATCCTTTATAGCGTCCACCGCAAAGCATAAGGCTCTAGGTAGATCAGCTAGAGCAAGAGCCTGCTGATCTGGCACGTCCCTTAAGACCTGTTTCAACTGATCCTTCACTGCTTGGCAGACCCCTATAGCTGCCACTGCTGGTTGTGTCACCAATCCTGCTGTAGAAAAAGCAGATTTCAATAAGGACTCCAATTTTTTATCTATTGGGTCCTTGAACATTTGGACATTTTCCACCGGACATGTCAGTGATTTATTCACACAAGAGATGGCTGCGTCCACTGTAGGGACCTTCCATTTTCTGACGAACTTATCCTCCATAGGATAGACCACCGGAAATCTCTTGGGGGGAGTAAATATTTTGTCAGGATGCTCCCAATCCTGGTAAATGAGCCCCTCCAGTAAAGGATGGATCGGAAAAGAACAAACAGTCTGGGGAGCTTTTAGCGACCCCAACGAGGAGACAGAAGAGGAGGATGGCTCCGCAAGTGGCATTTTAAATGCTGATCGGACCATATTAGTCAGGGACTGCACCCATAACCTCTCAGCATGTGATGCTGAGAACGGCTCCTCCACTGTTGATTCCTCTACAACTGAATCAACCTCATCCTGATCCCCCTCAGGTAGGTCGTTCTCTGTATGGGACTGTTGCTCTGTTAACAGGCACTCTGAGGGAGGAGACGGAGATCGAGCGCTTTTCTCCTGTGACAGGGAAGCAGCAATTAGTGCTGACAATCTCTCTTCCAGCCCTCCCAGAGCTGAGGAAAAAACCTCCTCTGTTACATACACAGGAGCAGGTGAACTGGGGACAGCCACAGTACCAGGTACTCCTGGGGGTGCCCTACGGTCACTAACATCTGATTCTTCAGGGGAGACTGGTGCAGCCAAAGCATGCCCAAGATCCTCAGAGCCCGATGGAGACCCCCTATTCCTCCTGGAATTTCTAGTCCCGGAGTTTTTAGACGGCATATTCCTAAGCCACAAAGCTGAGGTATTCCAGCCGAAAATACACCAGTTACTGATAATAGTCTAGCATAAATGCTGCTATAATAAACAGTTGGTGTCTACTAATGTGCCTTTCTAGGGGATGCCTGTATCAACCGCTTGCTGTATGCCTTTAAATGTTGCCAGCTCTGTCTCTGTACTTCATAGCCAGCTTAC
Organism: Rana muscosa; assembly: GCA_029206835.1. Taxonomy (NCBI): domain Eukaryota; kingdom Metazoa; phylum Chordata; class Amphibia; order Anura; family Ranidae; genus Rana; species Rana muscosa. The sequence goes on along the minus strand of CM055125.1, from coordinate 80,033,892 downwards.
TGCAATAATGTGGCTTTTTTTTTTAAAAACCTGCTGGGACGCCCGCACATGCGCAGAAGCGCTGCGGCGCGCACAGAGCGTCATCCCCCAGGCCCCGCCCCTTTTTCCGGCCACCTCTATATATAGAGGCGCGTGCACGCGCGCGGCCACGTGCGCCTCGGCGCTAATTTTCAAACATGGAAACCAGGGACAGGAGCCAGGGCCCCCTTTGCCGCAGGCCGGGGGGATAGACGAACACTGCAACATGGCAGAGGAAACAGTTTCCTGTAGGAGAACTCACCAGCTGCCTGGACTTTGCTCTCTGAGAAGAAACTAGTCCATATGACAAGAAAAACATTCCACAGCGGCCTCTAGTGGACAAACACAGGTACCGCAGTTTAATATACTAAACATATATAAAAAAACATTCTTTTTTTTTTTTTTTTTTTTTTCTTGACCACCATTAAAAATTATTACATTTTTTTTTAGTAGTTACAGGCATGCACAGATATTAGCGGGAATACCGTTAGGTAACAGACAGAAAGACAAATTAGGCTTGGGGGTCCCCCAATAGAACCAAGTTCCTGGGGGCCCCCACTTACCTGTTCCCCGCCGCAGGACTTTGTTTGGTCCACAAAAGCCCAAACTTCACCTATCACGGCAGGCATTGTAATCAAACCTTCAGGGACCGGGTTCCCAAGGATTCCACTCCCCTGGACCTGTATAGCACCCTGCACAGAAACCATCTTGGTCGTGGGTATGACCAGAGCTCTGGATCCCAGGGTCCAGCTCTCCTAAGAGAAGCATTACAGGCAGAACCTTGCTCTTCTCTGCAAGGCCCGGGTACCGACCGTTTAGCTATGAAGCTTTTTTGGTCGGATCCGGAATAGCTTACTGAGGCCCAAAAGAACCTGTACGCAAGCTCAGTGAAAAACACATGTTTCTTCTTGGCCAACACCTTAGACACTGGCAAAAAACTGAGGTGCTCCCGGATGGGAGGGGCTTATATAGGGGAGGGTACTTCCGGTTTTGGAAGTTGCCAGTGCCAGCACCTGACGGTAACTATATAACCCATTAGTAATGACTATGTCGCTCTGTGTCCCGTGATGTACGAGAAAGAAAAGATCACTGGTGTCAGTGGGAACTTATCTGAGAGGCAGAAATTGCCCAATGCTGAAGGAACCCCTAGTAACCTCTGGAGGAACCCTAGGGTTCCACGGAACCCTGGTTGAGAATCACTGCTCTAAAAAATCCTTTTGATTACCAAAAAATATATAATAGAAGGGCACACTTATCTATCCAATCAAGCTGGCCCTGGCATTACATAGTTGATGTAAAAAGGAGACTGTACAAAGGTGGTGGCCCGTAATTGGATGCAGGCCCTGCCCCCCACAATTCAGTGCTGGAAAAAAAGAGGTTAACGACACTCTTCCATATAAGAAACTGATTTATGTGCATAGAGGGTGTCCGCTTAAGTATGAGAAGGTCTGGAACAGATGGTTGGTGGATAGTGAAATGTGTACTTGATATGTTTATCCCTCACTCCCCCCCCCCCCCTTCCTGTTTTTTTTTCCCCTTTCTCTTTTTATTTGTTTCTTTAGTGTGTGCTGGCTCCATTTCCGTTGGGTATTTAATTTTATGTCACTCAGATGTTTCACTGTGTTTATGTATGTATTACTTTTTTTGGTTACGATGGTTTATATCGATTTATGTACCATGCATATACTTTTCAATAAAGTTGGTTTTCCAAAAAAAAAAAAAAAAAGAAGGAGACTGTACAATTAGATTGTATAGGGTTTGGTGAGCTTTACAGACTTGCAGGGACAAACTTCTCTGTTTTCAGTACTGCAGCTCTAACAAACATAGTCCAACGCAAACAAAACCCTTTAAACTACTATTATTCCATTTAATACTGTTGCTGGAAGATAGCAGTATCGATCAATATCAGTAAAGTCCAAAAATTAAAGAAGTTAGATGATAGAATCGGGAAACCACCCAAAGGCTGCCTATTTAAAACTGACAGAAGACTATTTATTCTTAAACTGCCACTACCACTGTAAGCCTCTCTAATGGAGCGGTCCACGAGTCCAGGGATAAAACAGTGGGAATCCATATCCATATGCTCCCCAAAGACTGTTATGTGATCGTTCAGCTCTGGGTAGGGGGAAGACACTGGCTGTGTAGAAGCATGTAAGTACAGAGGTGGGCAGGAGTAATCTCCTGGAGGGGGAGGACAGGTTGTGTTTTAATGACGTCAGCTGGTGAAGCAGTTTCATCTAATTCAACCAAAAAAACAAACAAAAACACACACACAGAAAACCTCCATATACAATTTCCTATACCCACAGTTGATCCAAAAAAAGACAACCCAATTCACTCCAGTGGGGGTAAAAAGATCCTTCCTGATCTCCCATTAGGCACTCGCCTATTACCGGGACCAACTACCTGTCATTATTACCTGTAAATATTAATATCCAGTTATAATTTGTGCATTTAGAAATGGAGAATGTATTTTCTCATTCTACGAACAGTTTTCACATCCTGTAGGATGTATGCCAGGAAATTGTTAAAAAGTTTGCTGAAGTAACAGGAGGTACATTAATGGTATTACTGGTACACAAAGAAGCTGGCAGACTAAAAAAATAAATAAAAAAGTGAACTTTAAAAGGGCCACCCATTTTTTGGGCTACTAAAGCTAACAGAAAACACTCTGTTCTTCTCATTTTAAGAAGGAATCCACTTTAAAAAAGTTCAAAGAGGTTGCAAAGATTTCCTTCAATAATTAGATTCCAGCATAATAAAAAAAAAGTGTAAGCATTGTATGATATTCACAACAAACTTTAAAGCAAGGTATTAATGAGAACAATCCATTTTCTCTACCCACTAAAAATTTTAATATATAAACCTCCAAGCACCGCAATATCCACTGTTCCTTCCTAATTGAATTCTTGTGCTGCCCTTTGTCTTGACACCTGCAAACTCCATTTGTATTTTCTCTTCTGAGTAAGCAGTGCTACTACTGCTAACATTGCTTTTAGGAGTCTTTTGTTGCTTCTATTCCCTGACTAGTGTTTAAAAAGTTTCAAGGTAATGCTGCGCCCATTGGAGGATGAGTCCCGAACTGCTGGTAGCATAAATCCTGACCTTGTGCATAGAGCAGCGAGTATGGCATGTTTTGTATGAATTCCCTACCATTAAGAGCAAGCTTCCTCTGCTTTTATGTGGATATATAAAGAGAAATACAACAATCAAGGCAAGGGAGAGGAGGAGAAAGAGAACATAGATTTTTGTTTCTTAAATACAGTTGTTTTTATGTCTTCTGATTTTTCTCCTCCATGTATTATTGAAATGATATAGTAGTCTGATTTTTTTCCCAGTGTAGGCGAGATGCAATGTCAGTAGCAGTGAAATTTTTTGTGCTAACCATAAAATTGTTTTCTTGAAGTTCATTGATGGATGCAGGAGGAAAGAAATTCTTGACATTTGGGTATACTGCCGTCTTCAGGAGGTGTGGACACCGGCGAACAAAAGACGTTAAGCTAGCCCCCATATGACCCGGTTTCCAACTGTCATGAGGAATACGGCCCTCTATGGTTTTCAAGAAAAATATTTCACAGTGAGAGTAACTCTAAAGCCTCGTACACACGGTCGGACTTCAAACAAACTTTTCTGTGGATTTTTGTCCGAAGGGAGTTGGCCGGGCACACCCATAGCATACACACGGCAGGACTTTTCTGCAAACTTTCCCATGATCACGTGTTTTTTCTGTTCTTTACCGCCACCTTTTGGTCAACTTCTGCTATTGTTGGTTGATTTTAACATTGGTTCTGGGCATGCGTATTTGCACTTCAGACAAAAGTCCGATGGATTTCTGTACACACGATAGGACTTTGCACCGTAGGACTTTTGGTGCCGAAAAGTTTGTCTATTGAAAACAGAAAAAGTTTGTCCGATGGAGCGTAAACACGGATGGATCAAGTCTGATCGTGTGTAGATATATGGGACATCCAAAAGCAGTCCAGCCGAGGGGTGGGTATCAGTCACCTTAAAGCGGAAGTAAACCCATCGATTGAACAGTTTCAAAAAGCAGTTACATTCCCAGCATGCCGGGAATGCCAACTGTCACATTGGTTGTGCTCTCAACCAAACTGTCAAACCATCCAATGGCTGGTGTCATAACTGATCACATGTGCAGCATCATGGCAGTTGAAGATTAAACAGAGGCCAAGATGGCAGCTTCCTTGCCTGAAAATGATAGGAGGGTTTACTTCCACTTTAAGATCCAACTAATGTGGAATCTAGAACAAAGATTTGAAGCCATCAATGTCAGATGAAGGCCATTGGGACAAAGACAAATATGTAAAATTGCCACAAAAGGAGGAAAAAAGGACACAGAGGATCAATAAGGTGTCCCAAAATGGGACAGACTGACACTGACAGGAAATTTGCTGCATGTCAGAATGATGTGTCTCAACTGACAACGTGGAAGACAGCCAAACCTTTAGCATAATATAGACATATTATAGACAGGGATAATATACAGGGTTATGGGAAATAATTATCTACACACACACACCAACTTAGGTTGAACTGGATGGACGATTGTCTTTATCCAATCTTACCAACTATGTAACTATATAAGACAAATAATAGTAGAATGGTAGATCTCTAAACAAAAAGAAGCATTTGCAAGGTTGTCAACAAGTAGGGGAGCATTCTGAAACCCAAGATAACTTGCCCTCAAATGGCGGGAAAGAAAAGTTATGACCAAGTAAGAAGAGTAAACAACCAAGTAAACGCTTATGCCCCGTACACACGATCGTTTTTAATGTCATTTTTTAAACCAACGTTTTTCTCCTCGTTTTTTTTCATGTTTCCTCTCAAGCCTGCCTTGCGTACACACCATCATTAAAAAAAACCATCAAGCAAAGCGCAGTGACGTTCAACACGTACGACGGCACTATAAAGGGGAAGTTCCGTTCGAATGGCGCCACCTTTCATGTTAGTAAAGTTTGTTGAGCGACGATTCGCGCTTTTCAGTCCGTTACTGTGTAATGAATGTGCTATCTCCATTACGAACGCTAGTTTTACCAGAACGAGCGCTCCCGTCTCTTACTTGATTCTGAGCATGCGCGGTTTTTTTTCACGTCGTTAAAGCATACACACTATCGTTTTTCACGTCGTTAAAAAAAACGACATGAAAAACGACGTGAAAAAAGAGAGCATGTCCGGAATTTTTAATGGCAGTTTTTCACGTCGTTAAAAATGCTCTGGAGCATACACACGAACATTTTTCAGGGCCATTTTTTAAAATGGCAGTTTTAACGGCATGAAAAACGATCGTGTGTACGGGGCATTAGGGTGCAATTAAACCTGCGAATGCACCCGCACTTTGACTAAATGTGAGACCGCCAGCAGAGGTTTCTGTGAATAGCTGCAAAAGGCAGCCACACTGAAAGCAATGGCAGGCTTGCAGGCTCCTGCAGCCAATTGTGGCAACTGACATGTAATCTCTTTTGCAGAGATCACATGCAAGTAATAGGCCTTGGACACAGTCTGTGTCCAGGGCCAATCACATGTGATTGTTGGGTAAGCGAGTGGCTGTGATTAGCCTCCCATTGCTTTCGTTAAAGCTGCCTCCCACAGCTAGTCACAGGAACCCCAGCAGGGATACGTGCAAACTTTGTTGGAACTTACCATTAAAAGATAAAAATCAAATGTTCTTTTGTGTATCCTGGGTATGCAAGGGCCTTAAACATCTAAATAGACAAAACACCCATGCAAGACACCAGCTTAGATGCTTGCAAGAGACCATAACAGCTGAACCACAGGTCTTGGACAATTAATTCAAAAGCTCCAGGACACAAGGTTTTAACCTCGGGATGGAACAGTTTAATCAAAAAGCGTTTATCCATACGGACATAGGCTCACAAACCTGCATCACTGCCAACATGGGACAAACAGATCTACCAGACAACTCAGACTGAGATCAAAGTAGAAAATCTAAATGTAGTCAATGAATACAGAGTGTAAAGAAAAGATCCTAGGATCAACAACTCTAAAAGAGTTTGCATGAAACGGGGTCAGTCCTCCAATTGAGAACAGAATGCACTGCATCAGAGTATCAATGACTCCTTGTTAGGTGGAGTCATATGGAACTTGTAGAAATAAAGCTCTTAAGTAGAAGGCTCTGAGCCTGAATCAGAGATGGCAACAGGAGCCTCAGGCACACTTGTAGGTGGAATTTTACCAGGATCACAAAGTAATTTTGTTCTGGAAGGTGCCAGAGTGTGCTTGAAACCCTTGTGAGTACAGCTACAGTAGTCAGCAGTGCATGCATCATGAATTATGCACTTGGTTTTGACAGTGCATGTATCACTGGTTATGCACTTGTCAGCCCTGAATGGCCTCCTGCATCCTAACAACCAAGGACAGTAGGCGGAAGCAGCCACCTGTTTCCAAGCAACCAATGAAACAAGGCTGCAGAAGCCTCCTACATCCTAGCAATCAAGGACCCTAGGCAGCAGGAGCTTCCTGCATCCTAGTAACCTAGGCAATGGCAGGCTGTGTCCTAGCAAACTTTTGGCTGCATTAATGCTGTACATTTGTAGGCATGTAAACGCTACCTAAACATTACATGTGTACAGTGTGATGGAACCATCCAGAACACAGCTTGGGTGTTTCTGTCAAGATAAAGGTTCCTCCAGTCTGGACCCAGGAACCAGGTATTATAGCTGAATATTGCACCCAAGAATCTAGTTGACACTAGCTTAGGTACTCTGGAACTGGAACTGACTTTATTGTAAAATCACACAGAATATATAGCACACGTGATCAGGTGAGTCTAATCACATTATCATATGCAAAGAAAACTGTATACAGGAATATAATTAACACAGCTAATGAACAACCAATGTAAACAGTATGCTAATCCACCTCTAGCAACTAATAGCTGACAGTGATCGAATTAACATGAACTAAGTAATAACTAGCCACTTAAACCAGCCTAGGTGACCAGACCGTCCGTCACCCAGCCCACCACCTTGGACACAAAGTACATTACACATTATTATAAGCTAGTAAAGGAAGAAAATCCTGGATGGCCGCACTCCGTGAAAAAATGCTTATTTATTCTGTAAAATCCATGACACAGCACAGCATACAACCACAAAATGTGAACAGGGACTAGGCTAACGCGTTTCACATCGTATGATGCTTACTCATAGCCATGACACAGCACAGCATACAACCACAAAATGTGAACAGGGACTAGGCTAACGCATTTCACATCGTATGATGCTTACTCATAGCTATGAGTAAGCATCATACAATGTGAAACGCGTTAGCCTAGTCCCTGTTCACATTTTGTGGTTGTATGCTGTGCTGTGTCATGGATTTTACAGAATAAATAAGCATTTTTTCACGGAGTGCGGCCATCCAGGATTTTCTTCCTTTACTATCTACATTTGTGCAGAGCCAGCACCTGTGTGTCTAGGGTGGGGCGGAAGCATTCCATGAATTCGGAGGCTTGGGAGCGGTAATCTCTTTTTCTTCACATTATTAGAAGCATAAATATATAACATCCCACAATGGTTCCATAACAAGGTAAAGTGGTCACAATATTAATCACATCTCCAAGAGATGATTAGACAGACGGAAACAATAGGTAACTCAATTAACAATGGGAATGCACACCTACAAGGCACACAATGGGAGAAAGTCACACATAACAAACGGTGATCCCACCCCACCTCAGAGTCAATGGCAGAAGTCTAGAAGGGTCTGGGAGACAAACCCATACACAGTTCCAGTAGTCTGAAAAGGTGAAATTCATTTATCTTCATAGATCTTGAGGGATATTGTTAATATTTCTGTCCCAAGTGAAGGAGCCTCTCCAACCTAGTCTTCAGGAGGGCCACCATATTCCCTCTACCCATTAACCTGTACATACGGGATGAGCCAAACACCCCCCCCGGTTTGGTTCGCCCCAGAACCTGCGGACCGAAAGTTTGCGCAAACTTTAGAACCCTATTAAAGTCTATGGGACTCGAACGTTCGAAATCAAAAGTGCTAATTATGAAGGATAATATGTAAGTTATTGTCCTAAAAAGGGTTTGGGGACCCGGGTCCTGCCCCAGGGGTCATGTATCAATGCAAAAAAAAGTTTTAAAAACGGCCGTTTTTTCGGTAGCAGTGATTTTAATGATGCTTAAAGTGAAAAAAAAAAAAGTGAAATATTCCTTTAAATATCGTACCTTGGGGGTGTCTATAGTATGCCTGTGAAGTGGCACGCGTTTCTTGTGTTTAGAACTGTCCCTGCACAAAATTACATTTCTAAAAGGAAAAAAAGTCATTTAAAACTGCTTGCAGCTTTAATGTAATGTCTGGTCCTGGAAATATGGATGAAAATCATTGAGAAAAATGGCATTGGTACCCCCCCCCAGCCCCTTTGGGTCTTGTATGGATATTAAGGGGAACCCCGCACCCAAATTAAAAAAAGAAAAGGCGTGGGGCCCCCAGGCCCTATATACTCTGAACAGCAGTATACAGGCGGTGCAAACAAGACAGGGACTGTAGGTTTCTTCTTAATTAGAATCTGTTTGTAATTTGGAACAGGTACATTTTTAAAGTGTAGCTCCAGCCAAAAAATCTATTTTTAAGTTTTTTGGAAAACATAGGGAAGGGTTATCACCCCTGTAACATTTGTTTTGCTGTCTGTGCCCCTGTTCAGAACATTTCTCCTCACTTTCCGTCCCAATGACAAATTTTTTTTGAAAATATGGGGTTTTTATTGAAACAAGGATTGGTGATAAAGCATCAGTGGAGAGGAGACACCTTTTTCTCATATTAACTCTTACAGGAGAGAATTTCCCTTCCTAGGGGTAGATTTCCTCTCACTTCCTGTTGTCTCCTTCCGTTTGCAAGTAGGAGTCGTTTGTAAGTTGGATGTTTGAAAGTAGGGGCCTGCCGTATATACTCTGCAGAAATTTGGCCCTTAGATGTTGGTGTTGCCACAACACTGTAAGCCCTCACAGTTACTCTTGGTGGGTGCTGGAACGCCCTGCTGTGAACGATTATATCAAGAATTGTAATTACATGCCATTGTTAAACAGTTGTAGGAAAAATTGGGCCTTTGGTGGTGGTGCTGGTGCCATAACACTAAGTCCTCACAGTTACTCTTGGTGGGCACAGGAATGGGTCCAGCTGTGAAATATTACATCAAGAATTGTAATTACATGCCCCTGTTGAACAGGGGCAGAAAAATTGGGCCTTAGGCTCTGGTGCCACAACACTGCAACCCCTCACAGATACTCTAGTTGGAGCGCAGGAATGAGCCCTGCTGCAAAGTATTGCATTAAAAATTGTAATTGCATGCCCCTGTTAAACAGGGGCTAAAAACTTGGGCCTTAGCCACTGGTGGCGGTGCCCAGAAACAAAAATTTTCTTACATGCTATCAGCATGATCATTGAGGAGGAAGAGGATAGTCACTCAGCATAACAGGAAAGTCACTCTGCATCAGCATAGGCAGTCTTAAAGGGATCTGACATTTCAAAGAAAATTATTCTGTTACATCAGCATCAGGTGCTTGGTAGCTGGTGGTGATCCAAGACTGATTCATTTTTATGAAGGTCAGTCGATTGACCGAGTCGGTGGACAGGCGCACCCTGTGATCGGTTACAAAGCCTCCAGCAGCACTGAATGTGCGTTCTGAAGGAACGCTGGATGCAGGACAGGCCAGTAGCTCAATTGCATACTGTGCAAGCTCTGGACAGTGATCCATCCTCAAGACCCAGTAACCCAGAGGATTTTCGGTGGGAAAGGTGTCCAAGTCTGATCTTGCCCATAGGTATTCCTGTACCATGTAAACCAGACGCTGGCGATGGTTGCTGTAACCGATCATACCTTGGGGCTGCGGACTAAAAAATTCTCCACCGCTCCACCACTCCTTCTTTGATTGACCAAAGCCTCAGCAACACGTTGTCCAGGACCAGGAATTTGTAACCTCCCAGTCTCTGGGAACGCGTTGCACAGACCTTTCTGCAAGACCTCCCGAAGATGCTTCATCCTCTGCTCCGTCTGCAACGGCAAGATAAGGTCCGCAACCTTACCCTTGTAACGTGGATCAAGGAGGGTTGCCAGCTAGTAATGATCCCTCTCCTTGATAGCACGAATACGAGGATCCTTCCGCAGGCTTTGCAGGATCAGGGAGGCCATGCAGCGTAGGTTTGCTGAGACATTCGGTCCAGAGTCCTCTGGGTCACTCCGGACGATATGATCCGCAGCCACCTCCTTCCAGCCACGTACAAGTCCATGGGTGTCTTGGGACTGTAATTGATCCCTTGAAGACTGCTGCTGATGCTGAGTGCTAGGCTCCACCTCCATGCTGACGCAATATTTCTCCTCCTCCTCTTTCTGTGTGATAGGTGGGCCAGCAAGAACACTGTCTGGATAAAGGGGGCCTTGAGAGATAAGGAAGTCCTCCTCTTCCTGCCTCTGTTCTGCCTCAAGTGCCCTGTCCATTATTCCACGCAGCGTGTGCTCCAACAGGTGGACAAGAGGGACAGTGTCACTGATGCATGCACTGTCACTGCTCACCATCCTCGTGGCCTCCTTAATTGGTGCCAGGACAGTGCATGCATCCCTGATCATGGCCCACAGGCGTGGGGGAAAAAAATCCAAGCTCCCCTGAACCTGTCCTGGTGCCATATTGCAACAGATACTCATTGATGGCCCTCTGCTGCGTGTGCAGCCGCTGCAGCATGGCCAACGTAGAGTTCCACCTGGTGGGCATGTCACAGATTAGGCGGTTCTTGGGCAGGTTGTATTCCTTTTGCAGGTCAGCCAGCCGAGCACTGGCATTATATGACCAGCGGAAATGCCCACATAGTTTCCTGGCCTGCTTCAGGACCTCCTGTAAGCCCAGGTACCTGCCCAAGAACCGCTGCACCACCAAACAAAAGCACATGGGTCAGTTGTCCTTGTCAGAGGGCGGAGAGGAGGTTGGTGCCATTGTCGCAAACCACCTTTCCTGGCTTAAGCTGGCGTGGCGTCAACCACCTCTGAGCCTGCCCCTGCAGAGCTGACAGAATCTCTGCCCCAGTGTGGATCCTGTCCGCCAAGCACACCAGCTCAAGCACCGCATGGCATCTTTTTGCCTGCGTACTTGTGTAGTCCCTCGAACGCCTACGGAGCACCGCTGGTTCCCGAGGACAAAGCACAGGAAGAGGCCATGGAGGAAGAAGAAGAGGAGGGGGTGGAGGAGAGAGGTGTGTCAGAATCACCAGTAGTAGCATTTTGGAGGTGTGGTGGCGGAACAACTTCCAACACTACTGCACCTTGTCCTGCATCCTTCCCAGCTGCCAGCAGAGTCACCCAATGCGCCGTGAAAGATAGGCAATGTCCCTGTCCATGCCTGTTGGACCATGAGTCAGCTGTAATATGCACCTTACCGCTGACCGCCCTGTCCAGCGAGGTCAAGACATTGCCTTCCACATGCCGGTAGAGAGCCGGAATCGCCTTCCGTGAGAAAAAGTGGTGTTTGGGAACCTGCCACTGAGGAACCGCACATTCCACAAACTCACGGAAGGAGCCAGAGTCTACCAACTGAAAAGGCAGCAGTTGAAGTGCTAGCAATTTAGCCAAGCTAGCATTCAACCGCTGGGCATGTGGATGGCTGGGAGCGAACTTCTTTCGGCGGTGCAGCAGCTGGGGCAAGGAAATTTGCCTGGTACAATCTGACGTCGGTGTACCGATAGCAGATTGCCCGCAAGTACTTGGCTGTGACAGACCTAATTCTACACCTTCATTCCTCTCAGTACAGGTTTCATAGAGGATTGAAGGTATAGTGGGGTTGGAGATCCCAGCTGATGAGGAGCAAGGAGAGGTCGCTTTGCGCTTTGGTGTGGGTCTTTTTTTTATGCTTGCCAATGGACTGCATGGCAGGTCGACATATGTCTGGTCAAGCACGTGGTGCCCAAGCGGCTCATGTATTGGCCACGCGAGATACGCTTCAGACATATGTTGCAAATAGCAACGGTGCGATCTGCTGCACATGTCTCAAAAAAGGTCCACACCAAAGAACTTTTGGAATAACGGCAAGAGACAGCAGCGTCCTGAAAATGTGGTACACTGCGGTGTGATGCAGTCGGTTGGCTGCCCTTAAGCTATACTGATTATACTGCAGCTAGCAGAATCAACTGTCTGCTGTGGTATTAGTATGAGAACACCAGCAATTGTATTCAGGTACATTTAGGTGCACGCTGTGCAAAGGACACAGTACACTAAGTGAAAATAATGTAGCTCCCTGCCTGTGGTATTGGTATGAGAACACCACCAATTGTATTCAGGTACCTTTAGGTGAACGCTGTGCAAAGGACACAGTACATTAAGTGAAAATAAAGCAGATCCCTTCCTGTGGCATTGGTATGAGAACACCATCAATTGTATTTAGGTACCTTTAGGTGAACGCTGTGCAAAAGACACAGTACACTAAGTGAAAATAAAGCAGATCCCTGCCTGTGGCATTGGTATGAGAACACCACCAATTGTATTTAGGTACCTTTAGGTGAACGCTGTGCAAAGGACACAGTACACTAAATTAAATCAATGCAGCTTCCTGCCTGTGGTTTTAGTACGATAACACCACTAATTGTATTGAGGTACCTTTAGATGAACGCTGTGCAAAGGACAGAAGTACACTAAATTAAATTAATGCAGCTCCCTGCCTGTGGTATTGGTATGAGAACACCACCAATTGTATTCAGGTACACGCTGTGCAAAAGACACAGTACACTAAGTGAAACACTGCAGCTAGCACAATCACCTGCCTGCCTGTCAGTATAGAGAATAACAGGAACGGATCTAGCTAAACTGAATACAGTTTGTAAATATATATACAACACCTAGGATGCATATATATCCTCTACACACTAACTGCAGCTAACTGACTCGCCTGCCTGCTCCATCTAACTCAGAATAAATTACACTGTCTCTCTCTGTCTCTAACCTCTCTCTTTAACCACTGCAACACACTACACAAAGCCACCACGGAGGCGGCCTTATATAGTGTGGGGCGTGTACTAAACCCCCTGAGACATAATTGGCCAAAGCCACCCTGGCTTTGGCCAATTATGGCTCTCCGTTTTTTGCGCGCTGTGATTGGTCAATGCATGCGGGTCATAGTGCATGCTTGGCCAATCATCAGCCAGCAATGCACTGCGATGCCGCAGTAAATTATGGGCCGTGACGCGCCACTCGAATTTGGCGCGAACAGCCCATAATGTTCAAAATTCGCCGAACAGGCGATGTTATAGTCGAACATGGGTTTGACTCGAACTCGAAGCTCATCGCTATACATGATTAATATTACCTCTTTCCATTCACTTCAGAAGGGAAGCTTTATTGTCCTTATTCAGAAAATTAATCCAAGCCTCGCTCTCAGCGTTCATCATGCGGTTGTCCATCAGAGAATGATCTGCTCTCTCCATGAGCCTGAACCAGTGGATAGGAGGCTTGCTCTTAATCCTCTCCAAAAGCACCTGTCCAAGTTGGGTCTATCACATACAGGATTTGGACAACATAAACACAGGACATCTTGTCAGTTCCTGACCTAAGGAACACCCTGTTCCTGTAAGGAACTAATACAGTACACAAAGATCTGGAAAGTGCCACATGCAAATCCCAGTGCCTGAACGTCACATTCCAGGTTAACTCCACTATCTTCAGCGCAGCAGAAGTTGGGTATGGCTTTCAATGCTTTGCTCAGGATAGTCAAGGCCCAATAGCTGCTGTCTAGAGACTAGTTCTCCTCTCCCCCTTCCTCCCTGCAGTCTTCTGGGACATGTCACAGGTCCCACAAAAATATCGGACTATTCAGGAGGCGCAGTGCGACTTGCGCATGCTCAGAGGGCACCTGGCTGTGAAGCCGCAAGCTGTCACAGCCTGGTGCCCACAGTTAAAATGATGACGCTGGGGAAAGAAGACAGAGAGCAGGGACAGCTTGGGTGAGCACATCACTGGATCCTGGGAAAGGTGAGTGTTTGTTTATTAAGTCAGTAACTAAAGTTGTTGTAGCTGCTGACTTAACAAAAAAAACAACTGGTGCTTGATTGAAGCCACTGAAGAGAAAAAAACATACACGACATACAGAGCATTTTTAATGAAGAATAAAATCGAACAACAAATCAGACAGAAGGTCAAGTAAAATATAGCTAACATTTTCTCAGCAGCACTGAGGAAAAGGCATCCAACCTCTCAAAACATAAGCAAAAATTTGGGGCATGACGATTGGAGGTGGGGTTATATGGGGGCTGGCTTAATGCTTTTTTGTTTGCTAGTGTTCAAGACTCCTGAAGGCAGCAATATAATCAGATGTCTAAGAATTACTATCTTCCTGTGTCCCTCAATTAACAATGAAGAAAAATAAGCTGTAAAGGGTCAGTCCATACTGACATTTATATATAATTTACTGGTGGATAGGGATGAGCTTTATGTTCGAGTCGAACACAAGTTCGACTCGAACATTGGCTGTTCGCCCGTTCAACGAACGGCAGACAATTTGGGGTGTTCGCGGCAAATTCGAAAAGCCGCGGAACACCCTTTAAAAGTCTGTGGGAGAAATCTAAAGTGCTAATTTTAAAGGTTAATATGCAAGTTATTGTCATAAAAAGTGTTTGGGGACCCGGGTCCTGCCCCAGGGGACATGTATCAAGGCAAAAAAACATTTTAAAAACTGCAGTTTTTTCAGGAGCAGTGATTTTAATAATGCTCAAAGTGAAACAATAAAAGTGAAATATTCCTTTAAATTGCGTACCTGGGTGGTGTCTAAAGTATGCCTGTAAAGTAGCGCATGTTTCTCGTGTTTACAATTGTCCCTGCACAAAATGTCATTTCTGAAAGAAAAAATAAGTAATTTAAATCTACTCGCGGCTATAATGATTTGTTGGGTCCCCGGCAATACAGATCAGTCATTGAAAAAAACGGCAGGGGTCCCCCCCACAGTCCATTACCAGGCCCTTTGGGTCTAATATGAATATTAAGGGGAACCCCTAACCAAAAAAAAAATCGTGGGGTCCCCCCAAATTCCATATCAGGCCCTTCAGGTCTGGTATGGATAATAAGGGGAACCCCGTACCAAAATTTTAAAAAATAATGGTGTGGGGTCCCCCCAAAAAATCCATATCAGACCCTTATCCGAGCACGCAACCTGGCAGGCTGCAGGAAAGGAGGGGGGGACGAGAGAGCGCCCCCCCTCCTGAACCGTACCAGGCCACATGCCCTCAACATGGGGGGGATGTTGATGGGGACAAGGGCCTCATCCCCACAACCCTTGCCCGGTGGTTGTGGGGGTCTGCGGGCGGGGGGCTTATCGGAATCTGGAAGCCCCCTTTAACAAAGGGGACCCCCAGATTCCGCCCAACGCCCCATGTGAATTGGTAACGGGTACATTGTACCCCTACCATTTCACAAAGAAAGTGTAAAAAATTGTAAAAAAACACACAGACACAGTTGGGATAAGTCCTTTATTAAAAATTAAAAATCAAAAAAACATTCCAGCGATGTAATCCAGTCTGTCCAGCGTTGTTCTCTATGTCCCGCAGTGATCCGATGTCCAGCGATGCTGCAGTCTCCAGTCTCCACTCCACACAAAACCCCCCATAACGTAAGAGGGCGAGGGGTCACCCGTCACATCATAAGGTAAGCCCCGGCTTTCCCCGCTTGCCGGGGAATACCCAATGACGTAGGCGGGTGACCCCGCCCTGTGACGTCACGGGGCGGGGCGTGGTCACCCACCGACATCATTGGGTATTCCCTGCGTGCTGGGGAAAGCTGGGGCTTACCCTATGATGTGACGGGTGACCCCGCCCCCTCTTACGTCATGGGGGTTTCGTGTGGAGTGGAGACTGGAGACTGCATAATCGCTGGACTTTTGTTCACCGCGGGACATAGAGAACAACGCTGGACAGACTGGATTACATTGCTGGAATGTTTTTTCTTACGTCATGGGGGTTTCGTGTGGAGTGGAGACTGGAGACTGCAGCAGTCTCCACTCCACATGAAACCCCCATGACATAAGAGGAGGTGGGGTTACCCGTCCACTTCATAGGGAAAGCCCTGGCTTTCACCAACAAGCGGGGAATACCCAATGATGTTGGCGGGTGACCCCACCCCGTGACCTCACGGGCGGGGTCACCCGCCTACGTCATTGGGTATTCCCCGGCAAGCGGGGAAAGCCGGGGCTTACCCTATGATGTGACGGGTGAACCCGCCCCCTCTTACGTCATGGGGGTTTCGTGTGGAGTGGAGACTGGAGACTGCATAATCGCTGGACTTGGACAGACTGGATTACATTGCCGGAATGTTTTATTTTTTTTTATTTTTATTTTTTTTTAATAAAAGACTTATCCCAACTGTGTCTGTGTTTTTTTTTTTTTTTTTACACTTTCTTTGTGAAATGGTAGGGGTACAATGTACCCGTTATCAATTCACATAGGGGGGGCCAGATTCTGATAAGCCCCTGCCCGCAGACCCCCACAACCACCGGGCAAGGGTTGTGGGAATGAGGCCCTTGTCCCCATCAACATTGGGACATCATCCCCATGTTGAGGGCATGTGGCCTGGTACGGTTCAGGGGGGGGCGCTCTCTCGTCCCCCCCCTCTTTTCCTGCGGCCTGCTAGGTTGCGTGCTCGGATAAGGGGCTGGTATGGATTTTTGGGGGACCCCACGCCATTTTTTTTATTTTGGTGCGGGGGGACTTTGATCTGTATTGCCGGGGACCCGACAATTCATTATAGCCGCGAGTAGTTTTATATGACTTTTTTTCCTTCAGAAATTACATTTTGTGCAGGGACACTTCTAAACACGGGAAACATGCACTACTTTACAGGCATACTTTAGACACCCCCCAGGTACGAAATTTAAAGGAATATTTCACTTTTATTGTTTCACTTTAAGCATTATTAAAATCACTGCTCCCGAAAAAACTGCCGTTTTTAAAACTTTTTTTTGCCTTGATACATGTCCCCTGGGGCAGGACCCGGGTCCCCAAACACTTTTTATGACAATAACTTGCATATTAACCTTTAAAATTAGTACTTTTAATTTTTCATGTTCGTGTCCCATAGACTTTACCGGTGTTCGTACAATTTTTTTGCCTGTTCGCATGTTCTGGTGCGAACCGAACCGGGGAGTGTTCGGCTCATCCCTACTGGTGGAGGCTGATGAAAATAAATAAATAAATAGAACCAGTAATATTTAAATTGGTATAATCATGCAGACTAAACCTCTGCACACGGAGGAGTTGGTAGACAGTATGTGAACACAAGCTCTTGACAAAGCAGCAACTGTCAGACCCCTGAGCCCCTGACACTCAAGCCAACGTGTCACCAACAAGTAGAGTTAGTAAAGCTAAAAAAAGGGGTGTTTCCCCCAATAACAACTGAAGGTTGAAAATGTAGATTACGGTTTAAACCAAACTAACCAATTCTCTCTGATCTTTCATGTACTACAGCACTTTAGAAAACCCTCTTTCACCAGGGAATCATACCTCCAAATATCTCCTTCCTCCTCCATTCTCAGAATAGATGAGCCACTCATATTTTGGACTGCCAGTTTGTCAGCCTGATTAGTGGATCCGGAAGTGTTGTGTTAAATTGCTCCATCTCTTAACTGAACACCCTTCATTGCCAGGAATCCCAGGAAACTGACATACAAATACAGAACCAGCTTGTGCTGGAACACAACTCCTGCTAAGATTTACTATGTACAAGTGTGGTACAGGAGGCAGAAAGTTGGCAGGTCAGTTATCCATTTGTATACTCTGGAATGGAAAGACACACATATTGAGAGCGAATAGCGCTGCTCACCCCAAATAATGAGACATGGAAAAGGCCCCCCAGTGGGGTTTTTAGGCAGCGAAATATAGGCAATTTGCTTAAGTATGGGTTAAAAAGATTAAATATGTACATTTGATTACAATCAAGTTGAAGCTCCGATAAAAAATTGTATGAATACACACACAGAATATACAAACACAGCATTGCTATACAGTTATTCATGCATCCCACATTGATTTTCTTGGTGTTCACTGCAGCTGCTGGCCGTCTGTCCATGTGCACCCCCTTGGGGGCTTCCTCCCTCCAGTGTGACCCCCTGTAGGTCACACCCTGGTTGGTGGTGCCACATTCTGGGATGTCGAATGGCTGGGAGGCTGTCGGATCCCTTTGAAGCATCTTTTGTGGAACTCTGATTAGAAGCAATGTCTCCAACACACATTTAACTGGTAACTACATACTCTGTATCTCTCACCTTCGGGCACACACCCAGGTAATGAATTGAAACGTACTTTATAATTCTTTATAGCAAACCACATATCCTCTGAAGAAGATCCCTTGTGATCGAAACGCATCAGGACATATTCAGATGCATTTGACATGTATAACTGTATAGCAATGCTGTGTTTGTATATTCTGTGTGTGTATTCATACAATTTTTTATCGGAGCTTCAACTTGATTGTAATCAAATGTACATATTTAATAAATCTTTTTAACCCATACTTCAGCAAATTGCCTATATTCCGCTGTCTAAAAACCCCACTGGGGGGGGGGGGGCCTTTCCCATGGCTCCATTTGTATACTCTTTCCTCAGAGTTGGAGTATACATGGGAGTAATTATCATATATAGTCGTGCATCAAATGCTATTTAGTGCGAGTGCTCAACAAATGTCATTTGGAACAGGGCATATAATCTAATGAAATTCTATGTAGAATGGATCACTTGAGTGCTCATCAAATACCAATTGGTAGGAATCTTCTAATATCTCGTCAAATGCCACATGAAAAGGCTAGTGTGCTCTCTTGGCAACTACATACCCTTGTCTACACTTTAGGCAAATTATAATGGCATGTTAAAGCATGTTACCCACAACATTTCATATTCCCCTGCTGTGCCATGTACTGTGTTGGTGATTTTTATAGCATAGATATAAATTAATTGGTTACATGCTATTTTCAGAAGCTAGGCCTCCCCTATTGATATGCAAATTAACCTGTTGGACTAGTTTGTGAAACTCAGGACCAAAAATTATGTACAGGAATAGAGGGGAGGGGAAAGGACTTTGAGCAAGCTATGTGCTTAGGAACATAGGAGCAAAAGTTGTTCTGGAGACTTCAGGGAAGAAACAGCTGTGTTGAAGCACTCTGAGAAGCAAAGAGCCATGAGAAGACTTCATTACCAGAAAGGACCAAGTTAAGTAACTTTCAGTGTAAAGCCTAGTACACACGGGCAGAATGTCGGGTGGCATCGGCCGGTTTAATAGAAACCGGCCGACATTCGGCACGTGTGTACTGGAGTCGGTCCGACAGAGGCCGGATTTTTGGCCGCCTTGTGTCAAAGGGGCATGACTGAAAAAGGTCTGCTGATCGGCTGCCGATCAGCGCTCTCAGTCAATGGCTGAGAGCGCTGACCAGAGTGTTCTAGCATGGGGGTCGCCCCCTTGTAACAATAGCACAGAAGGCAGGATCACGGTACTAACATTGCATAGTTAGTACATTGGCTCCTCCTGGGCAGTCAGTTTTTTTTTTCCTTCAGCCCTGCTGGGTTGAACGGAAAAAAAAATACTAGTCTGTACGAGGCTTAACTCTCTTCCAAACATTGTTCGTGCTAATTTTCTGGGAAGGACGGTTAGTTTGGGCGTTGATACAAGGTCTCACAAAATATGCATACATTATATGTTATGAATGGTTTTTCCTGCAGTTGTAGGTGCAGCTTGTTTAGTAAGTTGAATTTTAAAACACTACAGAGCTTTAATTGCTTCCTTGGTTTATACCGCAAAGAAACCTTTAAAAGCAAAACATGTACTTGTAAAAGTATCCTGTTCCCTTTGAACTTTGACTTGTGCTAAAACCCTATTCCTGCACAACTATTCACTGGGAAGACCGGTGTACTGCTGTTTCTCCTACCTTAGCTCTCTGAGCTCCTTGTGCAGCTTGCAGCTGAGAAGAGAGGGTATGTGATCACTTATAAAAAATAAATAAAAAAATTGGTATTTATCATGTTTTTATATATACACACAAATGCTTTGCCTTTCGTTTCCATTTTGAACTGAATGGGTTGTTTTACAAGGTGATGGTTCACATTCACTTTAAAGCAATTAGTAACCTTTTTTTTTTTTTTTTTTTGATTTCTAGCTAATAAATTTTCCTAATTACATTAGTAGACATGAATTATTTTTTTCTGTTGCATTTAGTGAACATTCTTGAGCTAATAATTGATTTGGAGATATTTTAATTGGCTTATTGTAATTAATTTCTTGTTTTAATGATTTTCAATTACATAGTAATTGATGGTACAATATGTGAGTCATGACAGTAATGCCTTCTTTCTCTGCATGTCATTCTGTTGTCATTAAAAAATATAATGCTTCTATGTGTGTTACTAAATGGTTACACACTATTTTACCAAAACTTCATGTGTGTGTAAAGGCAGACACCTGCCTTTACACACACACATGAAGTTAAATGGCATCCCAGTCTTAGTCCATAGGGTTCAATATTGAGTTGGCCCACCCTTTGCAGATATAACAGCTTCAACTCTTCTGGGAAGGCTGTCCACAAGGTTTAGGAGTGTGTCTATGGCAGGGATATGCAATTAGCGGACCTCCAGCTGTTGCCAAACTACAAGTCCCATGAGGCATAGCGAGACTCTGACAGCAGCAAGCATGACACCCAGAGGCAGAGGCATGATGGGACTTGTAGTTTTGCAACAGCTGGAGGTCCGCTAATTGCATATCCCTGGTCTATGGGAATGTTTGACCATTCTTCCAGAAGTGCATTTGTGAGTTCAGGCACTGATGTGGACGTGAAGGCCTGGCTTGCAGTCTCCGCTCTAATTAATCCCAAAGATGTTCTATTGGGTTGAGGTCAGGACTCTATGCAGGCCAGTCAAGTTCCCTCACCCCAAACTTGCTCATCCATGTCTTTATGGACCTTGCTTTGTGCACTGGTCCAAATCATTTGATGGAGTGGGGGATAATGGTGCGGGGTTGTCTTTTAGGGGTAGGGCTTGGCCCCTTAGTTCCAGTGAAGGTAACTCCTAAGGCGTCAGCATACCAAGACATTTTGGACAATTTCATGTTCCCAACTTTGTGGGAACAGATTGGGGATGGCCCCTTCCTGTTTCAACATGACTGTGCACCAGTGCACAAACAAGGTCCATAAAGACATGGACGAGAGAGTTTGGGGTGGAGGAACTTGACTTGCCTGCACAGAGTCCTGGCCTCAACCCGATAGAACACCTCTGGGATTTATTTGAGCGGAGACTGTGAGCCAGGCCTACTCGTCCACATCAGTGCCTGACCTCAGAAATGCGCTTCTGGGTGAATAATCAAACAGTTCCATAGACAGACACACTCCTAAACCTTGTGGACAGCCTTCCCAGAAGAGTTGAAGCTGTTATAGCTGCAAAGGGTGGGCCAACTCAATATTGAACCCTATGGACCAAGACTGGGATGCCAATAAAGTTCATGAGCGTGTAAAGGCAGGCACCCCAATACTTTTGGTAATATAGTGTATATAAAATATTCTCTCAATTATAAAAAATAATGCTTCTACGTGTTAAAAGTGAGAACACCCCTCACATTTTTGTAAATATTTTATTATATCTTTTCATGTGACAGCACTGAAGAAATTACACTTTGCTATAAAGTAGTGAGTGTACAGCTTGTATAACAGTGTAAATTTGCTGCCCCCTCAAATTAACTCAACACACAGCAATTAATGTCTATACTGCTGGCAACATAAGGGAGTACACACCTAAGTGAAAATGTCCAAATTGGACCCTATTAGCCATTTTCCCTCCCCAGTGTCATGTATCTCGTCAGAGTTACAAGGTCTCAGGTGTGAATGGGGAGCAGGTGTGTTAAATTTGGGGTTATCGCTCTCACTCTCTCCTACTGGTCACTGGAAGTTCAGCATGGCACCTCATGGCAAATAACTCTGAGCCACACTGCTCAGTAAAGCTACAAAATAATATTATAAGGCGCAGAAACAAAAGAGAAGGAGCAGAACAAAAGCTCTTGGTGTATCTGCCAGTTTTCTATATTATATTCCCATATGTGAGCCCCCCCCCCCCGCTCCCATTCGTCAAATGTTATACCAAGGAAAACAAAAACCGCACGTATGTCGGGGGAGGGAAAAGGAAAGGGAGCAGAGGAATAAGACGAGCACTGTCCCTCTCCAGTTTGGAGTTAGCTCCCACAGACCACCCCACAGTGAAATTTGAAAATATCATGGGGAAGCCAGCAAAGTTTGTAATTTTGAGGAGTAAAAGAATTCAATCCAGTAGAACCATTTCTGATTGAATTTTTCCTGCATGGCTTTCTCTGTGGCAATTAGATCTTCTATCTATATACAGTGCCTTGAAAAAGTATTCATACCCCTTGAAGATTTCCACATTTTGTCATGTTACAACTAAACACATAAATGTCATTATTATTTTATGTGATAGAAATGGTTTTAAAAATGTTTTACAAATAAATATCTGAAAAGTGTGCCGTGCATTTGCATTCAGCCCCCTGAGTCAATACTTTGTAGAACCACCTTTCACTGCTATTACAGCTGCAAGTCTTTTTGTGTACCAGCTTTGCACATCTAGATCTCAAGCTCTGTCAGATTGGATGGGAAGCTTCTGTAAACAGCAATTTTCAAGTCTTGCCACAGACTCTCAATTGGATTTAGGTCTGGACTTTGACTGGGCCATTCTAACACATGAATATGCTTTGATCTAAACCAGGGGTCTCCAAACCTTCTAAACAAAGGGTCAGTTTATTGTCCTTCAAGCCAGCGAGAGTGTAAATTTTCCTGACATCAGTGGGAGTAAACATTGCCACATTTGGTATAAGGTGGAAGAATAGTGACCCATCATTGGGAGGAATAGTACCACATTTTGGTGTCATTGGGAGAAATGGTGCCTCATTGTTGATGTCAATTGGCAAAATAGTGTCTTGTATCAGTGGGAGAAGAGTGCCCCAAGGGCCGGATAAAGGCAAGCAAAGGGCCGCATCCGGCTCTTGGGCCACAGTTTGGAGACAACTGATCTAAACCATTCCATTATATAGCTCTGGCTGTATGTTTAGGGTGATTGTCCTGCTGGAAGGTGAACCTCCACCCCAGTCTCAAGTCTTTTGCAGACTAACAGGTTTTCTTCTAAGATTGCCCTGTATTTGGCTCCATCCATCTTCCCATCAACTCTGACCAGCTTCCCTGTCCCTGCTGAAGAAAAGTATCCCTCACAACATAATGCTGCCACCACCATGTTTCACGGTGGGGATGGTGTGTTCAGGGTGATGTGCAGTGTTAGTTTTCCTCCACAGATAGCGTTTTGCTTTTAGGCCAAAAAGTTCAATTTTGGTCTCATCAGACCAGAGCACATTCTTCCACGTGTTTTGCTGTGTCCTTCACATGGCTTCTCGCAAACTGTAAACAGGACTTTTTATGGCTTTCTTTCAACAATGGCTGTCTTCTTGCCACTCTTCCATAAAGGCCAGATTTGAGAAGTGCATGACTAATAGTTGTCCTGTGGACAGATTCTCCCACCTGAGCTGTTGTTCTCTGCAGCACCTTCAGAGTTACTATGGGCTTCTTGGCTGCTTCTCCAATGAATGCTCTCCATGACCGGCCTGTCAGTTTAGGTGGACGGCATGTCTTGGTAGGTTTGCAGTTGTGCCATACTCTTTCCATTTTCGGATGACGGATTGAACAGTGCACCGTGAGATGTTCAAAGCTTGGGATATTTATTTATTTTTTATAACCTACCCCTGCTTTAAACTTCTCCACAACTTTATCCCTGACCTGTCTGGTGTGTTCCTTGGCCTTCATGATGCTGATTGTTCACTAAGGTTCTCTAAAAAAAAAACTCTGAGGGCTTCACAGAACAGCTATATTTATACTGAGATTAAATTACACAGATGGACTCTATTTACTAATTAGGTGATTTCTAAAGGCAATTGGTTCCACTAGATTTTAGATTTTTCTGCAGAAGCCTGGAACGTATTGCACTCGTGATCAGTATGTGAGCTCCTGCAGACATGTTCTCCGTAAAGGCTTTCTGTTCGAAACCTGGAGGACATGTCAGTGGATTAGGAGAGCGCTCACGCAGCCCATTGAAACTACAAGTCAGTTTCTACGGTGGCAGATGGTACTTGCAGTTTACTAATTCACAGGAATCTGTGAATTAATGATGAAACTTTGTATTTAAAAAGTGACAGTGGATGCGTGGAGAAGAACCCACGCCGAGGGTGCCAGGGGGAGCTGGGGCAGGAGCTGGAACATGTTACATGTTCAACTCTTAATCATGGTTGTTAGGGTGCTGGCGGGTGCTGGCTCATTAACAACCAGCTAGTTTGTTAAATAGTGTGTAGCTAGACCTCCCCTTACGTAACAATTTTTGTGAATGGACTTTTAGACAGGTTTATGTGGTATTTCTTAGCAGTAAGCGCTTCCTAAACCTGTAGTGAAATGACTTTTTTCATGTCACATGACCCAAATATCTCATGCAATATTCTTTTGTGAATTGACCGCAATGTATAAAGGAAAGTTTTTAAAAAAAATGAGACAACTATGCTATACTAAAACAAAGAAAAAGCTGTCAAGTATAATGCCATCATTCGGTACCTATCAGCCTGGGTAGCTCTAACACTTCGCCTGGGTTCACACTATTGCAATGCGGGAACCGGCACTGGAATCGCGCTGGTTCCCACATCGCATCTCCCTCACAGGCAGTTCACACTGCCCTCTGCGAATCACTGCAGGTGTCAATACAACGTTAATGACACCGCATGTTCGGTTCGCAGATCGCAGTGCGAACTGTGAATTCGGACAGGAATCAGATTGCATGGGTGTGAACATGCGATCCGATTCTAGTACTGCACAGACATTGCACTGCGAATCATATGCAATGTCTGAACCCAGGCTTCAGGTAATGTCAAGCCAATTCATTCCCAACTCCCACATACTGTAACCCTATAGGCCCATGACCATGATAGGCTCCCTTACTTGCCAACAGGAATAAGCACAAAGTAGAAAGCAGAAAAATACCGGGGTTGCCTCTAGGTGCATGAATTCAATACTTGAAGGCAGTGTCTCTATTTTAATATAACTGTAGCGCCCTGCTTCTATTGGGTAGGCGCTAGTGTAAATTTAGTTATCGGAGTTATACAGTAGTTCAACTCAGAATGATTGTACCAAATTTTGGGTCTCTGTTCCAGTTCGGCTGGGTTTGCATGTTTTCCACCTAACTGTGGGTGTCGCTGTCACCACAGGTCAGGGTTGGAAATGCAGCAGGCTGAATGTATTGGGTACCTCTTGCCCAGAAGCAGCTCAGTGGGATTGGTCACCCAGCTGTGCATTCTGGGAGAGGGTACTTATGGGGCAGACACCGTTTTGGCAGGGTCTTCCGATCTTGACCTGACGGCCCTTCTGGCCTCAGGGATGTGTTAGCAGTTTTTCCGCCTCGGGGCCTGCAGACCCCCCGAGGCTCCGCCACTAAGAGTAGGCCCAGGAGTTTGCTGGGGCCTACTGATCAAGGTGTGGTCCTGTGTCACTTTGCCTGCAGGAAGGGACCGAGCAATTGAGGACTCAATTGAAGGACGCATCCGGACGGAAATCTACCTCACAGTGCTGCCGGCCTGGCTGAAAGATTCTAGCACTGTGTGTTGTGTTTCGGAACTTTACCAAGTGTGTGGTTACACAAGTCTGTGGCAGAGACTTTTTGAACGAGCTCGCACCGGCTGCTAGGTCAGCGAGAGAGGCCTATCCGGTGGATGTTAGATCCAGTGTGGAAGCTGTTGGTCCTCTGGATTAAGGAAAGTACCCGTGATCCGCAAAGCTAAGGTACCTGAATCTCCCTAACCCTCCATCCCTCTGTTTGGAAATTCCTAATAAAACCCTTGAGAAAAATAGACTGAATGTTTGGTGCAGACATTTGTGAACAACTCTTCAAGGAAGACCCCTAGGACGGACGTGGTGAACAGTAAGGTAACGGCAGGCCCATATCTTAAACCAGCGGCCCCTACGGGGGTATTGCTACATAACAATAGAGCTGTTTTAATATATGTGATTGTTTCAGTAAAGTAACAGCCAGGAGAGCTTAGAAAACATTTCATGTGCTATTCCTTTAAACCACCTTGTTAAATGTTTACAGCTTAAGGAATAGGGATGAGCTTCGTGTTCGAGTCGAACATACGTTCGACTCGAACATCGGCTGTTCGATCGTTCGACGAAGATCGAACGATTTGGGCCGTTCGCGCCAAATTCGAGTGACGCGAACGGCCCACAATGCACTACGCCATCGCAGTGTCATCCAGGCGCTGTGATTGGCCAAGCATGCACTGTGACCCCGCATGCTTGGCCAATCACAGCGCCGGCAGCGAGGAGAGCAATGATTGGCCACAGGCAGGATGCCTGTGGCCAATTATTGCTGAGGGTGTTTAGTACACGCCCCACACTATAAAAGGCCGCCAGCACGGCGGCCTAGTGTAGTGTGTTCCGGAGCAGGGAAAGAGAAGCATAGGCAGGGACAGTGACATTTATTTTTTTCTTGCTTAACCTGGATTCCTTTAGTTTAGGGAAAGAGAAGGATAGGTAGGGAGAGTGTCAGTGTGTTTTACTGTGTGAATCCTTGTTTCTTGGGACAGGGAAGGACAGTGAGGGAATTCTCCTTGTGCTATAGTGTGCTTTAAAAAAACATTTTTTCTAGGGACAGAAAACTATAGGTAGGGAGAGTGTCAGTGTGTTTTACTGTGCGAATCCTTGTTTCTAGGGACAGGGAAGGACAGTGAGGGAATTCTCCTTGTGCTATAGTGTGCTTTAAAAAAACATTTTTTCTAGGGACAGAAAACTATAGGTAGGAAGAGTGTCAGTTTCTTTCACTGTGATAATCCTTGTTTCTAGGGACAAAGAAGGAAAGTGAGGGAAATTCTCCTTGTGCTATAGTGTGCTTTAAAAAAACATTTTTTCTAGGGACAGAAAACTATAGGTAGGGAGAGTGTCAGTGTGTTTTACTGTGCAAATCCTTGTTTCTAGGGACAGGGAAGGACAGTGAGGGAATTCTCCTTGTGCTATAGTGTGCTTTAAAAAAACATTTTTTCTAGGGACAGAAAACTATAGGTAGGGAGAGTGTCAGTGTGTTTTACTGTGCGAATCCTTGTTTCTAGGGACAGGGAAGGACAGTGAGGGAATTCTCCTTGTGCTATAGTGTGCTTTAAAAAAACATTTTTTCTAGGGACAGAAAACTATAGGTAGGGAGAGTGTCAGTGTCTTTTACTGTGCGAATCCTTGTTTCTAGGGACAGGGAAGGACAGTGAGGGAATTCTCCTTGTGCTATAGTGTGCTTTAAAAAAACATTTTTTCTAGGGACAGAAAACTATAGGTAGGAAGAGTGTCAGTTTATTTCACTGTGATAATCCTTGTTTCTAGGGACAAAGAAGGAAAGTGAGGGAAATTCTCCTTGTGCTATAGTGTGCTTTAAAAAAACATTTTTTCTAGGGACAGAAAACTATAGGTAGGGAGAGTGTCAGTGTCTTTTACTGTGCAAATCCTTGTTTCTAGGGACAGGGAAGGACAGTGAGGGAATTCTCCTTGTGCTATAGTGTGCTTTAAAAAAACATTTTTTCTAGGGACAGAAAACTATAGGAAGGAAGAGTGTCAGTTTCTTTCACTGTGATAATCCTTGTTTCTAGGGACAAAGAAGGAAAGTGAGGGAAATTCTCCTTGTGCTATAGTGTGCTTTAAAAAAACATTTTTTCTAGGGACAGAAAACTATAGGTAGGGAGAGTGTCAGTGTCTTTTACTGTGCAAATCCTTGTTTCTAGGGACAGGGAAGGACAGTGAGGGAATTCTCCTTGTGCTATAGTGTGCTTTAAAAAACATTTTTTCTAGGGACAGAAAACTATAGGAAGGAAGAGTGTCAGTTTCTTTCACTGTGATAATCCTTGTTTCTAGGGACAAAGAAGGAAAGTGAGGGAAATTCTCCTTGTGCTATAGTGTGCTTTAAAAAAAAAATTTTTTCTAGGGACAGAAAACTATAGGTAGGGAGAGTGTCAGTTTCTTTCACTGTGATAATCCTTGTTTCTAGGGACAGGGAAGGACAGTGAGGAAAATTCTCCTTGTGCTATAGTGTGCTTTAAAAAAACATTTTTTCTAGGGACAGAAAACTATAGGTAGGAAGAGTGTCAGTTTCTTTCACTGTGATAATCCTTGTTTCTAGGGACAGGGAAGGACAGTGAGGGAAATTCTCCTTGTGCTATAGTGTGCTAAAGCATTCCTCATCAACCATCTTTGAAATCCTTGTTTTTTTGGACAGTCAGGGAAATTGTCGTTGTGCTATTCTGTGCAAAAGCAATCATCCTCAACCATATTTAGAAATCCTTAAGTAAAGGGACAGAGAAGGACACCTGAAGGTAGCCCTTATTGCTTTTTTCCCATCTCCCTGCAGGCCATCTATTAGAATGTCTGGAAGGCAAACAAGGAGAGGCAGACAGTCAGGAGGCAATAAAAGAGGGCAAGCAGGCTCTGTGTCTGGGGGCAACAGTGCTGGTCGTGGACGCGGTGCATTGTCATCAGCACATGGCCATGGGACACGCTTGTCCTTCTTTTCGGCAGCTGGACATGTTGAGCCACATCATGCCGAAGACTTGGTAGAGTGGATGACCAAGCCCTCCTCCTCCTCCTCATCCTCTCTCACCCAGGCTCAGGGTACTGGAAAAGCAGCTGCCAAAGCGTCCTCTTCCCTGGTATCAATGTCAGACTCATCATCAGTCACTCCTTCCCTAGACCCACCATGTCCTCCTCCTGAGGAGTCCCCCGAACTGTTTCAGCACAGTGTTGGGTACATGCTCCAGGAGGATGCCCAGCGTTTCGAAGGGTCTGATGATGAAACCCAGCTACAGGAAGGCAGTAGCGTGAGAGCAGACAGAGGGGATGCTCAAGAAGGACACCAATCTGGCAGTCATGTTCCAGCAGCTGCAGCATACTGCCAGATTGGCTCCAGTGATGAGGAGGGAGGGGATGATGAGGTCACTGACTCCACGTGGGTGCCTAATAGGAGAGAGGAGGAGGAGGAGGATGAGGAGGAGGCACATCTCCAACGAGGCAGGATGCCCTTTGGTGGCCAGCGTAAGGGCAGTACACCGACGGAATCACACCGCAGAGCTCCGCCTGTGCAGGGCGCTGCCTCTGCCCGTCATTCAAAAAGTTCTTTGGTGTGGGCCTTTTTTGAGGCTAGTGCATCAGATCGCACAGCTGCTGTTTGCAACATATGTCTCAAGCGTATATCGCGTGGCCAAAACATCAGCCGCTTGGGTACCACATGCCTGACCAGACATATGTTGACCTGCCATGCAGCTCGTTGGCAAGCCTACCTCAAAGACCCACACCAAAGAACAAAGCGGACCTCTCCTTGCACCGCATCAGCTGGGATCTCCAACCCCACTATAACTTCAGTCCTCTCTGAAACATGCACTGAGAGGAATGAAGGTGTAGAATTAGGTGTGTCACAGCCAAGTACTTGCGGCCACTCTGCTAGCAGTACACCGACGTCCGATTCTAGCAGGCAAATTTCCCTGCCCCAGCTGCTGGACCGTCGAAAGAAGTTCACTCCCAGCCATCCACATGCCCAGCGGTTGAATGCTAGCTTGGCTAAATTGCTAGCGCTTCAACTGCTGCCTTTTCAGTTGGTAGACTCGGCCCCCTTCCGTGAGTTTGTGCAATGTGCGGTTCCTCAGTGGCAGGTTCCCAAACGCCACTTTTTCTCACGGAAGGCTATTCCGGCTCTCTACCGGCATGTGGAAGGCAATGTCTTGGCCTCGCTGGACAGGGCGGTCAGCGGTAAGGTGCATATTACCGCTGACTCATGGTCCAGCAGGCATGGACAGGGACGTTACCTTTCTTTCACGGCCCATTGGGTCACTCTTTTGGCAGCTGGGAAGGATGCAGGACAAGGTGCAGTAGTGTTGGAGGTTGTTCCACCGCCACGCCTCCAAAATGCTACTACTGGTTGTGACACACCTCTCTCCTCCACCCCCTCCTCTTCTTCTTCCTCCATGGCCTCTTTCTGTGGTTTGTCCTCGGAACCAGCGGTGCTCCGTAGGCGTTCAAGGGGCTACGCAAGTACGCAGGCAAAAAGATGCCATGCCGTGCTTGCGCTGGTGTGTTTGGGGGACAGAAGCCACACTGGGGCAGAGGTCCTGTCTGCTCTGCAGGGCCAGGCCGAGAGGTGGTTGACGCCACGCCAGCTTAAGCCAGGAATGGTGGTTTGCGACAATGGCACCAACCTCCTCTCCGCCCTCCGACAGGGACAACTGACCCATGTGCCCTGTGTGGCTCACGTCCTTAACCTGGTGGTGCAGCGGTTCTTGGGCAGGTACCCGGGCTTACAGGATGTCCTGAGGCAGGCCAGGAAAGTCTGTGTGCATTTCCGCAGATCTTATAATGCCAGTGCTCGCCTGGCTGAGCTGCAAAAGGAGTTGAACCTGCCCAAGAACCGCCTTATATGTGACATGCCCACCAGGTGGAACTCAACGTTGGCCATGCTGCAGCGGCTGCACACGCAGCAGAGGGCCATCAATGAGTACCTGTGCGACTACGGCACCAGGACAGGGTCAGGGGAGCTTGGTTTTTTTTCTCCACGCCAGTGGGGCATGATCAGGGATGCATGCACTGTCCTGGCACCATTTGAGGAGGCCACGAGGATGGTGAGCAGTGACAGTGCATGCATCAGTGACACTGTACCTCTTGTCCACCTGTTGGAGCACACGCTGCGTGGAATAATGGACAGGGCACTTGAGGCAGAACAGAGGCAGGAAGAGGAGGACTTCCTTGCCTCTCAAGGCCCCCTTTACCCAGACAGTGTTCCTTCTGTCCCACCCATCGCACAGGAAGAGGAGGAGGAGGAGGAGGATTGTGTCAGCATGGAGGTGGAGGCTGGCACTCAGCATCATCAGCAGCAGTCTTTTAGGGATGATTTACAGTCCCAAGAAACCAGTGGACTTGTACGTGGCTGGGAGGAGGTGGCTGCGGATCATGTCGTCCTTAGTGACCCAGAGGACTCCGGAGCGAATGCCTCAGCAAACCTACGCTGCATGGCCTCCCTGATCCTGCAAAGTCTGCGGAAGGATCCTCGTATTCTTCGGATCAAGGAGAGGGACCATTACTGGCTGGCCACTCTCCTTGATCCACGGTACAAGGGTAAGGTTGCGGACCTTATGTTACCGTCGCAGAGGGAGCAGAGGATGAGACAACTCCGGGAGGCCTTGCAGAAAGGTCTGTGCAACGCGTTCCCAGAGACTGGGAGGTTACAAACTCCTGGTCCTGGACAACGAGTTGCTGAGGCTTCGGCCAGTCAAAGAAGGAGCGGTGGGGAAGGTGGCCGTCTGACCGATGCGTTCAGAC
The DNA here is from genome assembly GCA_029206835.1 of Rana muscosa. Taxonomy (NCBI): domain Eukaryota; kingdom Metazoa; phylum Chordata; class Amphibia; order Anura; family Ranidae; genus Rana; species Rana muscosa. Next base: position 80,002,468 of record CM055125.1, on the reverse strand, counting down.
AATTCTTTAGTCCGCAGCCCCAAAGTATGATCGGTTCCAGCAACCATCGCCAGCGTCTGATAAACATGGTGCAGGAATATCTAGGGGCAAGGTCAGACTTGGACACCTTCCCCACCGAAAATCCTCTGGCTTACTGGGTCTTGAGGATGGATCACTGGCCAGAGCTTGCACAGTATGCAATTGAGCTACTGGCCTGTCCTGCATCCAGCGTTCTTTCGGAACGCACATTCAGTGCTGCTGGAGGATTTGTCACGGATCACAGGGTGCGCCTGTCCACCGACTCGGTTGATCGACTGACTTTCATCAAGATGAACCAGTCTTGGATCACCACCAGCTACCACACACCTGATGCTGATATAACAGACTAATTGATTTTAACATGTCACATCCCTTCAAGACTGATGCTGATGCTGAGTGCCTGTGCTGTTATGTTGACTGGCTATCCTCCTCCTCCGAGTCCTCAATGATACGATTGATGATGATAGCTTGGAAGATCATTTTTGTTTATGGGTGCCGCCACCAGTGGCTAAGGCCCAATTTTTTAGCCCCTGTTTTACAGGGGCGTGTAATTACAATTTTTTTAGCAATAATTTGCCATAGGGCTCATTGCTGTGCTCCAAGTACAGTATCTGTGAGGGGTTGGAGTGTTGTGGCACCAGTGCCTAAGGCCCAATTTTTCAGCCCCTGTTTAACAGGGGCGTGTCATTACAATTTTTGAAGCAATACTTTGCAACAGGGCTCATTGCTGTGCTCCAACTACAGTATCTGTGAGGGGTTGTAGTGTTGTGCCACCAGTGCCTAAGGCCCAATTTTTCAGCCCCTGTTCAACAGGGGCATGCAATTACAATTCTTGATCTAATAATTCACAGCAGGGCCCATTGCTGCACCCACCAAGAGTAACTCTGAGGGCTTACAGTGTTGTGGCAACGCCACCAGCACCACCACCACGAAAGGCCCAATTTTTCAGCCCCTGTTCAAAAGGGGCATGTAATTACAATTCTTGATCTAATAATTCACAGCAGGGCCCATTGCTGCACCCACCAAGAGTAACTCTGAGGGCTTACAGTGTTGTGGCAACACCACCACCACCACCACCACCACGAAAGGCCCAATTTTTCAGCCCCTGTTCAACAGGGGCATGCAATTACAATTCTTGATCTAATAATTCACAGCAGGGCCCATTGCTGCACCCACCAAGAGTAACTCTGAGGGCTTACAGTGTTGTGGCAACGCCACCACCACCACCACCACGAAAGGCCCAATTTTTCAGCCCCTGTTCAAAAGGGGCATGTAATTACAATTCTTGATCTAATAATTCACAGCAGGGCCCATTGCTGCACCCACCAAGAGTAACTCTGAGGGCTTACAGTGTTGTGGCAACACCACCACCACCACCACCACCACGAAAGGCCCAATTTTTCAGCCCCTGTTCAACAGGGGCATGCAATTACAATTCTTGATCTAATAATTCACAGCAGGGCCCATTGCTGCACCCACCAAGAGTAACTCTGAGGGCTTACAGTGTTGTGGCAACGCCACCACCACCACCACCACGAAAGGCCCAATTTTTCAGCCCCTGTTCAAAAGGGGCATGTAATTACAATTCTTGATCTAATAATTCACAGCAGGGCCCATTGCTGCACCCACCAAGAGTAACTCTGAGGGCTTACAGTGTTGTGGCAACGCCACCACCACCACCACCACCACGAAAGGCCCAATTTTTCAGCCCCTGTTCAAAAGGGGCATGTAATTACAATTCTTGATCTAATAATTCACAGCAGGGCCCATTGCTGCACCCACCAAGAGTAACTGTCAGGGCTTACAGTGTTGTGGCACCAGCACCACCATCAAAGGCCCAATTTTTACTACCACTGTTCAACAATTATATGTAATTAAAATTCCTGATATAATAGTTGACAGCAGGGCGTTCCAGCACCAACCAAGAGTAACTGTGAGTGCTTACAGTGTTGTGCCAACACCAACAACTAAGGGGCCTATTTCTGCAGAGTATATACGGCAGGTCCCTACTTTCAAACATCCAACTTACAAACGACTCCTACTTGCAAACGCAAGAAGACAACAGGAAGTGAGAGGAAATCTACCACTAGGAAGGAAAATTCTCTCCTGTAAGAATAAATATGGGAGAAAGGTGTCTCCTCTGTACTGATGCTTTATCAGCAATCCTTGTTTCAAGAAAAACACCACATTTCAAAAACAGTTGTCATTGGGACGGAAAGTGAGGTGAAATGTTCTGAACAGGGGCACAGACAGCAAAACAAATGTTACAGGGGTGATAACCCTTACCTATGTTTTCCAAAAAGTTTAAAAATAGATTTTTGGGCTGGAGCTACACTTCAACAATGTACCTGTTCAAAATTACAAACAGATTCTACATAAGAACAAACCTACAGTCCCTGTCTTGTATGCACCGCCTGTATACGGCTGTTCAGAGTATATAGGGCCTTTTTTATTTTATGTGCGGGGTTCCCCTTAATATCCATACAAGACCCAAAGGGGCTGGTAATGGGCTGGGGTAGGGGGGGGGGGGGGTCATGGGGTAGCTATGCCATTTTTCTTAAAGATTTTCATCCATATTACCGGGACCAGACATTACATTAAAACCGCAAGCAGTTTTAAATGGCTTTTTTTTTCCTTTAGAAGTGTCATTTTGTGCAGGGACAGTTCTAAACACGGGAAACACGTGGCACTTCACAGGCATACTTTAGACACCCCCCAGGTACGATATTTAAAGGAATATTTGACTTTTTTTTTTTCACTTTATGCATCATTAAAATGACTGCTCCCGAAAAACGACCGTTTTTAAAACTTCTTTTTGCATTGATACATGTCCCCTGGTGCACAACCCGGGTTCCCAAACCCTTTTTAGGACAATAACATGCATAATAGTTGTTATAATTAGCACTTTAGAATTCGAACGTTCGCATCCATTGTATTTAATAGGGTTCTAATGTTCGTACGAACTTTCGGTCCGTTCGCGGGTTCTGGTGCGAACCGAACCCGGGGGTGTTCGGCTCATCACTATTAAGGAAGATTTATAGGACACATGACAGACTTCATCACACCTTCTATTTGTCAGGCATCTGTTATTATTTCTCTTGCAGCATCTGACACACATGCACTTGACCTTCCCAGGGGTGGATGAAACGCAACACACCTGCAATACAGTTCGTTAAAAAACGTCAGCCTTGAAAACCATCTTGGAGCAGGAAAGTAGACAAGTGAAGGTCTATATAAGACAGAAAAGAGATGGCAAAAAAATATCTACTAGAAATGCTACCCAACAAAACAATACATCTTTTGCTGTGTATTAGCAACAATACAAAAAAAATAAAAAACGAATACACCCGTGGATTGCGGGCAGTGTTGCCAACCTACCAGATTGAAATTTTCTGACACAACACCCAAAATTTACTGGCACAGCCAAGTTTTTACTGGCATTTCCAAAAGTTTCAACATTTCATTTTTAAGTACAAATGTAAGTATTTAGGCTATAAATAAGTACAATATGCAATTAGAAACATATGTCTTATTTTATCTACAATATAGTAAGTAGCTCAGGGACAGGACTCAGGAGGGCAAGAAATTAGAATGGGCGGCACACACACATGAAGTTGACTCTCACAGTAAACCTGACAGCAATGTGCAGCAGCACAGATGATGAAGATGACACCTCACCGATAGTGATGAGCCGAACACCCCCGGGTTCGGTTCGCACCAGAACCCGCGAACGGACCGAAAGTTCGCACGAACTTTAGAACCTTATTAAATACAATGGATGCGAACGTTCGAAATCTAAAGTGCTAATTATAACGACTAATATGCATGTTATTGTCCTAAAAAGGGTTTGGGAACCCGGGTTCTGCACCAGGGGACATGTATCAATCCCAAAAAAAGTTTTAAAAACGGCCGTTTTTCGGGAGCAGTCATTTTAATGATGCATAAAGTGAAAAAAAAAATCAAATATTCCTTTAAATATTGTACCTGGGGGGTGTCTAAAGTATGCCTGTGAAGTGCCACGTGTTTCCCGTGTTTAGAACTGTCCCTGCACAAAATTACATTTCTAAAGGAAAAAAAAGCCATTTAAAACTGCTTGCGGCTTTAATGTAATGTCTGGTCCCGGTAATATGGATGAAAATCTTTAAGAAAAATGGCATAGCTATTCCATCACCCCCCCCCCCCTCCTACCCCAGCCCATTACCAGCCCCTTTGGGTCTTGTATGAATATTAAGGGGAACCCCGCACACAAAATAAAAAAGGCCCTATATACTCTGAACAGCCATATACAGGCGGTGCATACAAGACAGGGACTGTAGGTTTGTTCTTATGTAGAATCTGTTTGTAATTTTGAACAGGTACATTGTTTAAGTGTAGCTCCAGCCAAAAAATCTATTTTTAAGCTTTTTGGAAAACATAGGGAAGGGTTATCACCCCTGTAACATTTGTTTTGCTGTCTGTGCAGTGTGCACCTGTTCAGAACAGTTCACCTCACTTTCCGTCCTAATGACAAATGTTTTTTGAAAATTTGGGTTTTTTATTGAAACAAGAATTGGTGATAAAGCATCAGTGGAGAGGAGACACTTTTTTTCCCATATTAACTCTTACAGGAGAGAATTTGCCTTCCTAGGGGTAGATTTCCTCTCACTTCCTGTTGTATCCTTCCGTTTGCAAGGAGGAGTCGTTTGTAAGTTGGATGTTTGAAAGTAGGGGCCTGCCGTATATACTCAGCTGAAATTTGCCCCTTACATGTTGGTGTTGCCACAACACTGTGAGCCCTCACAGTTACTCTTGGTGGGCGCATGAATGGGCCCTGCTGTGAATTATTAGATCAAGAATTGTAATTGCATGCCCCTGTTGAACAGGGGCTGAAAAATTGGGCCTTTGGTGGTGGTGGTGTTGACACAACACTGTAAGGCCTCACAGTTACTCTTGGTGGGCGCAGGAATGGGCCCTGCTGTGAATTATTAGATCAAGAATTGTAATTGCATGCCCCTGTTGAACAGGGGCTGAAAAATTGGGCCTTTGGTGGTGGTGGTGTTGACACAACACTGTAAGGCCTCACAGTTACTCTTGGTGGGCACAGGAATGGGCCCTGCTGTGAATTATTAGATCAAGAATTGTAATTACATGCCCCTGTTAAACAGGGGCAGAAAAATTGGGCCTTAGGCACTGGTGCCACAACACTGCAACCCCTCACAGATACTCTAGTTGGAGTGCAGGAATGAGCCCTGCTGCAAAGCATTGCATAAAAATTTTTAATTACATGCCCCTGTTAAACAGGGGCTGAAAAATTGGGCCTTAGGCACTGGTGCCACGACACTGCAACCTCTCCCAGATACTCTAGTTGGAGTGCAAATGCCTGTTGGTGTAACACACCAGGAAAAAGCAGCAATACAGGCTAACTTCAGGTGTAATATGATCAGGAGGCACACTCCGCCCGCTGTAAGTGCCGCAAATGCCTGTTGGTGTAACACACCAGGAAAAAGCAGCAATACGGGCTAACTTCAGGTGTATAATGTGCAGGAGGCTTAGCAACAATGACACTGACACTGTCCCCTGCCTATCCTTCTCTCTCCCTGCACACAAGGTTTAGCAAAGAATAGGACACTGACACTGTCCCCTGCCTATCCTTTGCTAAACCTTGTGTGTAGGGACAGAGAAGAATAGATTTGACACTGTCCCTGCTCCGGAACACACTACACGAGGCCGCCGCGCTGGGGGCCTTTTATAGTGTGGGGCGTGTACTAAACCCCCTCAGCTATAATTGGCCACAGGCATCCTGCCTGTGGCCAATCATTGCTCTCCTCGCTGCCGGCGCTGTGATTGGCCAAGCATGCAGGGTCACAGTGCATGCTTGGCCAATCACAGCGCCGGGATTACACTGCGATGGCGCAGTGTATTGTGGGCCGTTCGCGTCACTCGAATTTTTGGCGCCAACGGCCCAAATCGTTCGTTGTTCGCCTAACGCGCGAACAGCCGATGTTCGAGTCGAACTTATGTTCGACTCGAACACCGAGCTCATCCCTACTCACCGACACGACACATCCCCTCCTGAGTCACAGTGACAGTCTCTCTCCACACCAGGTGGTCCCTCCACTCCAAACAGCACTGACAGTCCTGCTCCTGGCTTGCCTTGCTCCCGTCCCTCAGACCCGCACACGAGGCTCCAGCCACTCCACTTGGCTCCCTTGCACCATGGCATCACACAAAACTCTTCGGCAACACATCCACTAGTCCCATCCCCTGCCGGCATTGACTGAACACACTGTAGCAGGCACTCAAATGGTCTCGGCCGCCTTCTGACCCAAACTGCGCATGCGCAGTTCCGAGCTGAGTGTCACAGCCATATTTTTTACTGGCGAACTTTTCCTCTTACTGGCATTTACTGGCAGGAAAAAAGTGCTAATTTTTTACTGGCTGCCAGTAAAAATACTGACGGTTGGCAACACTGATTGCGGGGGCACCACAAAAGTGGCAGAGCAGGACATCCCTAGCACAATGCATGATATTGTGGTTGTGGCTAAGCCCAGGTATTGCTTTGAGGGGAATGACAGCACAGTGACCATTTAGTATTATTACATACCCCCCAAGGAGGACTATACAGGCAAAAAGCAACATAGCATATCTTCCATTTATAGCTGATTGAATGCATCTTAAAGCGGAGTTCCACCCAAAAATGGAACTTCCACTTTTCTGAATCCCCCCCCCCTCCCGTGTCACATTTGGCACCTTTCAGGGGGGAGGAGGGAGCAGATACCTGTGTAATTCAGGTATTTTGCTCCCACTTCCGGGTATAGGTCTCCTCTGCGACCTACGCTACGTTCGGCACCTACTTCCCCCCCCCCCCCCGCTGTCTTCTGGGAGACACACAGGTCCCAGAAGACAGCAGGGACCAGTGGGATCACGCATGCGCAGTAGGGAACCAGAAAGTGAAGCTGCAAGGCTTCACTTATTGATTCCCTTACCAAAGATGGCAGCGCCTCCACCCGAGAGCCGAGGGACAGATATCGCGGGCGCCCGGGACAGGCAAGTGTTCTAATATTAAAAGTCAGCAGCTGCAGTATTTGTAGCTGCTGACTTTAAATTTTTTTTTCTTGCGGAACTCCGCTTTAAATTCTCTTCCATCTCTTAGAATACCCTAAAACCCTCTAAACAGCAGCATCAGAGTTTGAGAGTTCTTCTTATCCTTCTAGATGGGCGTCAGTCTTAAAATCAAGGCAAATGGAGACAAAAGAAAGCATGCATCTAAGTGCTTTTAGAGGCAATGTGCTGCTTTTGACATGTATTTGTCATGGGTTTATCATATGTTAAGATTGCATTCTCATTGGCGTATGCAGAAGATTAGAAACACTTCATGCAGTAAAACATGATATACTTATTAAAGCATACATACCACCATGTCCAAACAAGCCCAAGTGTACGCTGCTCTATAAAACCAGTTTAAATTCAAACACTGCATGTTGGAGTTTGAAAATACCTCAAAGTTGACAGTGGTAAAACAATCCTCTACACAAACCCTGAAAATGCACCTGTGCCTTGACTATGCACTTTAGGTATGTACATACACTCACCCCCACTTCATAAAAGGTACACCTTGCTAGTACTGGGTTGAACCCCCTTTTGCCTTCAGAACTGCCTTATTTCTTCATGATTCAACAAGGTATTAGAAACATTCCTCAGAGATTTTGGTCCATATTGACATGATGGCATCACACAGTTGCTGCAGATTTGTCGGCTGCGAATCCATGATGCAAATCTTCTGTTCCACCACTTTCCAAAGGTGCTCTATTGAATTGAGATCTAGCATGGAGGCCATTGGAGTACAGTGATCTCATTGTCATGTTCAATGATTGAGATGATTTGAGCTTTGAGATGTGGTGCATCATCGTGCTAGAAGTAGCCATTAGAAGATGGGTACACTGTAGTCAAAGTCAGAACCCTCCAGTTTGTCATCAGAGACGCTGAGGTTGGGTTGCAGCTTACAGAACCTGCCGTTTGTTTATAATAGAAGGCTGACACAGTGGCGTCGCTAGGGGGGTGCGGCCTGGATGACACCCAGATGACACCCGCCGGAGGGGGCGACACCATCCCGAGTGTAGCTCTGGCCTCCTTTTACCATTTTTTTTTGCCGGAACACCTCCAGTGCCATGACGGCACCTGGCCTGCGATTTCCTCCTCCTCTTGCACGACTGCTCTGCTGAGCAGCCATCTATTCTCCACCCGGGTGGCGTGGCTACCGCTGCACACTCTGTCCTCTCCAGCTGCCGCCCGGGTGTACCGAGTACCAGAGACTGAGGGCCGCTTACCCTGGCCCTGAGATGGTGTGAAAATGAGTGGGAGGGTGGCGGATTGCAATGGGGGTGACCACCGCCCTCCGAGGTGCTGTGGTGAGCTGTTGTGATAAGGGGGGCAGGGGGATTGGCATGCACCGAGTTACAGCTGAGCCTGCTGGGAGGGGGTGCTGCTGGACACAGCTATATACAGTATATGTGTAGTAGCTGAGCTGCCCGCCCTGAGGGGGGGGGGAGTATATGTGGCACCATCACCTCTCCCCCTACCTGCCTTTTTGTGTGTTTTCGGCTCCTCGCAGGGAGGGGAGAGGCACACCGCACCCAGTGGCGTCACTAGGGTTGGTGTCACCTGGTGCGATAAAATTTGGTGTCACCCCCCCTCCCCCAGTTCATTGAGCCACCCGGGGCACTGAGCATTCTAACACATCAGCACAGCTCTCCCCCCGTGTAATCCCCCTAATGGAACCCCTGTGTAATTCCCCTAAAGGAACCCCCCCTGTAATCCCCCTAATGTCACGTTCCCCCCCGTACAACCTCCCTAATGTAAGCCCCCTGCAATCCCCCTAATGTAATCCCCCTAATTTAACCCCCCCAATGCAATCCCCTTAATGTAACCCCCCTGTTCATTCCCCCTAATGTAACCCCCTGTATTCCCCCTAATGTAACCCCCCCCGTGCAATCCCCCTAATGTGACCCCCCCGTGCAATCCCCCTAATGTGACCCCCCCGTGCAATCCCCCTAATGTGACCCCCCCGTGCAATCCCCCTAATGTAACCCCCCTGTGCAATCCCCTAATGTAACCCCCCTGTGCAATCCCCTAATGTAATCCCCTTAATGTAACACCCCTGTATTCCCCCTAATGTAACCCCCCTGTGCAATCCCCTTAATGTAACCCCCCTGTATTCCTCCTAATGTAACCCCCTTGTATTCCCCCTAATGTAACCCCCCCCTGTGCAATTCCTCCTAATTTAACCCCCCCCTGTATTCCTCCTAATGTAACCCTCCCTGCAATCTCCCTAATGTAACCCCCCCCCTGTATTCCTCCTAATGTAACCCCCCCCCTGTATTCCTCCTAATGTAACCCCCCCTGTGCAATTCCTCCTAATTTAACCCCCCCCTGTATTCCTCCTAATGTAACCCCCCCCTGTATTCCTCCTAATGTAACCCCCCCTGCAATCTCCCTAATGTAACCCCCCCCCCTATATCTCCTCTCTCCCTACAGTCACAGACCTCAGATCAGCGCGCTCTGTCCACATGGACGTTCCTCTTCCTGTTGTGAATATACTGTCAGTGTGGAGGAGGAGACTAGGCTCCGTCGGTCTGAGGAATGTATTTGTTGTGAGCCGGCACCTCTCCCCACCTGCCTGAGCGTCAATAGGCGGATTGCAGTGCCGGGCGCTGTGCACTGGACTATGGCACTGTCTGCCTCGAGTCACAACACAATTTCTCCTCCCTCCCCGAACATTGCGGGGAGCGAAGGAGACACTGGAGTGTGCAGGGGAAGTAGGAAAAGGTGCCTCTCTCAATCCAGCGCCGTGATGGTGTCACCCCTCTGGCGGGTGTCACCCGGGTGCGACCCGCACCCCCCGCACCTGCCTTGCAACGCCAGTGACCGCACCACAAGCCTGTACCCTCCTGAGTAAGGAGGTTGAGCGGTGTTAGTTTTTGGGCCTGCCTGCGGCTGGAGTTGAATCCTCCCGAGGATGATTCTCACCTCTACCTTAGGTAGATGCAAGTCCTTACGTTTCCCCCAGTAATGTAACTGTCCACACCAACCGAAAGTCCAACTTCTATATTTATTTCACACGGATAATAAATATGCCTCTGACAGCAGACAGGTTGGAACAAGACACAGGACAGCTTAGGTGGGAGGAGGTCCAGGCACAAACTTGAATCAGGTTCTTTGACTGTTTAGGCTTCACAAACAGTTTTGGCGCACGATCTCTGCCACAGACCGTGAGGTTGGTCTCTGCCACAGACCGGGTGAATAGGGCACGGCCCTATTGGGCCACTGCCACTGACCTGTAAGCGAACTTCCTTCTAGTGAGTACTTGGCCCGTGTAAAGGAGAAGACATCCCTCCGGAGAGTTACCAGAGGTCCTCACCGTTACCACGACTCTGCGATGGGTCTTCGGTACAGGTAACCTCCTTGGCCTCCTCGTCCCAGATACGGGTCCCCTCGCAAGGCGGCACCCTGGGAGTCCTCGATCACCGGCGGAACCCAGCCGAAGGTGCTGGGCTCCGGGCCTCCAAATTAGTACCTCACCCCAGACTGAAGGTGTCTGGGATGGAACAGGAACTCGGCCTCCGGGCCTAGGGCACCCGGAGATGACACACAAACCCAGGCCGAAGGTGCCTGGGCGCGGACCCCCATGGAAGATGGCCGCCCTTTTTTATACCCTCTCCCGACAGGCACAGCAGGTTCCCCGCCCCGCTGTACTGCTGCCGAGAGGGGACAAGAAAAGGCACAACCTTGTACTGTGGTTCAACCCGGACCTATGGCGACAGCGCCACCTGTAGGCCCCAGGGAACTACACACCAATACTAACTCCCATGGTACAGAAATGGTCCATTATCCCTAACAATAGTGTGTCTGAGCCTAACTACCACTCAGACACTCCGCTACACACACACACACACATAATTATATATATATATATATATATATATATATATAGTATAGTAGCTGAACTGGTCTGATGACTGCAGGTGTGGGTGGGGGGTTTGGACACAGTTTTATATATATATATATATATATATATATATATATACATATATATATATATATATATATATACACATATATATATATATATATTTATTGTGACAGTAGGAGCTACTGTCACGGTAAAATGGACAGTTTGCTGGACACAGGGTATGCACATTTGCAAGGTGCAAGACTACAGGGCGTAGATGTGGACAGGAGAAGATTACTTTTGCAGATTTCTCCAGGTTTTGGTATTCTGGAATGGGGCTTTGTAGTTTGGAGATTCCAGTGAGTCTTGGGAGGGATGGGATCTCCAACCCTGTATCCAGACTTTGGTGATTACCAGCAGGGTGTGTGCTCAGGTGAGCACAGCCCTTATAATGAATGTATGGGAAGACCTAATGGCTCCCAGTTGCAGACGGCTCCACACCAAGAGACAGGTATCAATTTCTTCATCCTCCAGGAACTGGCTTACATGCTCTCGCCACATGAGGCTGGGCATTGTCGTGCACCAGGAGGATCCCAGGACCCACTGCACCAGCGTAGGGTCTGACAATGGGTCCAAGGATTTCATCCCGATACCTAATGACAGTCAGGGTGCCATTGTGTAGCCTGTAGAGGTCTGTGCGTCCCTCCATGGATATGCCTCCCCAGACCATCACTGACCCACCACCAAACTGGTCATGCTGAACGATGTTACAGGCAGCATAAAGTTCTCTGCGGCTTCTCCAGACCCTTTCACGTCTGTCACATATGCTCAGGGTGAACCTGATCTCATCTGTGAAAAGCATGGGGCACCAGTGGCGGACCTGCCAATTCTGGTGTTCAAAAGAAAATGCCAATCAAGCTCCACAGGGTGCGGCAGTGAGCACAGAGCCCACTAGAAGATGTCAGGCCCTCAGACCACCCCCATGAAATCTGTTTCTGATTGTTTGGTCAGAGACATTCACACCAGTGGCCTGCTGGAGGTCAATTTGTAGGGCTCTGGCAGTGCTCATCCTGTTCCTCCTTGCACAAAGGAGCAGATACCGGTCCTGCTGATGGGTAAAGGACCTTCTACGGCTCTGTCCAGCTCTCCTAGAGTAACTGCCTGTTTCCTGGAATCTGCTCCATGCTCTTGAGACTGTGCTGGGAGACACGGCAAACCTTCTGGCAATGACACGTATTGATGTGCCATCGTGGAGGAGTTGGACTGCCTGTGCAACCTTTATAGGGTCCAAGTATCGCCTCGTGCTACCAGTAGGGACACTGACCCTAGCCAAATGCAAAACTAGTGGAAAATTTCAGACACCTCCACCTGAAAAACCATTCATGTTTTGGAGGTCGTCTCATTTTTGCCCATCTAGTGCACCTGTTGTTAATTTCAGTTAACAGCAAAGCAGCTGAAACTGATTAACAACCCCCTCTGTATACACCCCTCCCCCTCTGCTACTTAACTGACCAGATCAATATCCCAGGAGTTCTGATTCAAAAGTGTTCCTTTAATTTTTTTGAGCTGTCTACATATGTATATACATACATACATACATACATACATACATACACACACACACACACACACACACACACACACATTATATATAGTACCCGAGTCGCCCACCCTGAGCTGGTCTGATAACGATGGGGAGGGAGGTGTGACACCATGTTTTACTGCACCGGGTGACACCAACCCTATAGTGACACCACTGGGCTGGCAAGTTGCCAAGTCCTTGCTGCAGGAGAAAATATAGAAGAGAACCTGTAATTTCAGTGTCTCTGTTGTAAATGGGAGGTCACTGATCTCCACCCTGATGCCCCCTGCAACAGTACAACACTCACTGAGCAGAATAGAAAGCCCTGGGACTGGGAGCAGGAGCAGAAACGGGCAATGCAGGGACTGCACCTGGTATAAAAAAACAACATGTAAAGAATACTGCGTATGGGTAATGTTGTTTCGGCATTGCCCAGGGTCAGCATCTGCCATAATCATGTAAATCCTGGTCCCTCTGTAGTTCACAAATGTCTGGCACAGATCAGTCCCGGCAGCAGCCTGTCACCATCTGATTTGTTGCAACGTTACAGTGTTGCAGCCAGATGGCTTAGGGAGTGGAGACTGAGGAAATGCTTTCCATTGCCTGCAAGAGACCGATGACATCACATCAGCCTAGAAAATGTCACAAACTCAAGGACTTCTCTTTAATGAAAAAAAGATACAACTTTTTTGAAACATTATACAACTTCTGAAAATTATGACATGTCAGGAATATATTCATGTAAACTGACAAAGTGACAGAAAGACCCATTTTAATAGCTTCCTAAAGGACCAACAACTTGCCCGTTTCAGGGCCGTCGGAACAGGAGAGGCAAACCAAGCAACTGCTTGGGGCCCCAAGCTGGCCTGGGGCCCCAGCAGAGCGGCCCCCCCTCCCATTTAGGCGGGGGGGGGGGGGAGACCATCGGCACACCTGTCACTGTGAGACAGCAGCAGCATTGCTTTTAAATAAGTGCACTGTGCCTGCGGAGTGTGCTGGAATCCAAAGCTCCTTTCTGTCTCTCTTCCCCCCCCCCCTCCAGTGTCCTGCTGCACAGTCTCTGGTATCTCTGACTCAACCTCCCCCCCCCCCCCCCCTCCAATCACCAGTGCTGAGAATCGAAAGGCGGAGCTCACTGGAGCTCCTGTCGGGCTGGCCAGAGGAAGGGAGGAGGTGAGCTGAATTCTTTTTTTCCTGAGAAAAGTCAACTAGGAAGCAAAGCTGCAAAGTTTAGGAGTATTTGTGTTGCAAGTGATGCAGTAAAAAAGGGTTAAGGTGACAGGAGAATCAGACTAGATAGAGAGTGTATTGGGGGGAGGGGGGGCAGTGACTGTGCAGCCTGATCACAGCTGACAGATACCTCCTGAGCAGCACACATGTTATCTAAACATCCCCCAATCACTCAGACTAGATAATGTGAAAGTAATGTGTGACCATTCATGTAACCTGTATATATGTGATGAGTCTACACTTCTGATTGTACAGACTCAGAGCTCGAATAACACAGAGTTATATGAATTGTCATACATTACCTTCACATCATCTGTACATACAGAGTGCTGGGGGCTGGATTATATATATACATGTATGTGCTTAAGGTTTATAAGAGCCCTTTCACACTGGAGCACCCATAGCGTCGGCGGTAATACGCCACTATTTTTACCGCCGACGCTATGGGTGGATTTACGGCGCATTTCGGCCGCTAGCGGGGCGTTTTTACCCTGCTAGCGGCCGAGAAAGTGTTAAAACCGCTTGCAATGTGCTGCTGAAGCAGCACGTTGCGGGCAGTATAGCCGCACTGTCCCATTCATTTCAATGGGCAGCAGCGGTGGAGGCGCAGTAAACTCACCGCTCCTTCACCGTGGCAAAGATGCAGCTAGCAGGACTTTTTCGAACGTCCTGCTAGCGCAACGCTCCAGTGTGAAAGCCCTTGGGCCTCTCCCCTCGGGCTTTCACACTGGAATGAATGGGGCAGCAGTTTAGCAGGCACTATTTTTAACGCTATAGCGCCTGCAAAACGCTACAGTGTGAAAGGGGTGTAACAGATTGTTTTCATTTAATAATACTGCTGTTTGATTTATTGCTGTATATATTAGTAGATGAGCAGAAGAGCTTTTTTTTGCATTATAGACCTCACCATCTGAACAATTCTTCCCCCAGCTTATATCACCCCCAGACCACTTTATACATCCAGCTGAGGGACATCATTCCATAGTCACTTTCCTTTCCTTATCTTCCCAAAATCACTCCCTGGTCACCCCACAGACGCTACAGGAAATCCCTAACCCCATCTTACCCACCACAGTCCTCTCCTCTACATACTGCCCCCGTCATACCCACCACAGTCCTCTCCTCTACATACTGCCCCCGTCATACCCACCACAGTCCTCTCCTCTACATACTGCCCCCGTCATACCCACCACAGTCTCCTCATCTTTACATACTGCCCCCCGTCATCCCCTCTGCACTCCTCATCTTTACATACTGCCCCCGTCATCCCCTCTGCACTCCTCTCCTGTACATACTGCCCCCATCATACCCTCTGCACTCCTCTCGTGCATTCAGATGTAAAGGGAGGGGAACTCTGCTGACTCTGATGCAAAGGGGAACTCTGCTGACTCTGATGCAAAGGGGAACTCTGCTGACTCTGATGCAAAGGGGAACTCTGCTGACTCTGATGCAAAGGGGAACTCTGCTGACTCTGATGCAAAGGGGAACTCTGCTGACTCTGATGCAAAGGGGAACTCTGCTGACTCTGATGCAAAGGGAGACTCTTGTGATTAATTCCATATGATTAGAAATGTTATTTAAGCACAAAAATATATGTATAGTGTATACTACATAACAAAATTGCTGTGCATTGCTTTGTACAGAGGTAATGAATTTAATGTACTACAAAAAAAAAAAAAAATTGGCGTGCGCTGCTTAAGCGTTCGGGTTTGGCTTGACGAAAAGGTGGCAACCCTACCCTCGGGGGCCCCAAATTCTCAATCTGCTTGGGGCCCCCAAATTCCTTCAAACGGCCCTGGCCCGTTTGCATTACACACTCCTGATTAAGCTCTTCCTCCCCATAGCAGAAGCTCATTTTCATTATGACAATGACATTCCTCATACAAGGGATAAGGAAGAGAATTTTATAGCCAACATCTAAAAACTGTGTAATTGTACACAGTTCTACCAGTACTTTTAATTGCAATATAGAAAGCACAATTCTTAAAGGTTAGTGGTATTAAACAAATCTCTAAATATAGAATGAAAATATATACAAAACTTCTGCCGTTGGAAGAGACTGCCCATAAAAACCTATACATCAATATTAAAATTGGGACAGTCTGAAGCAAAATTAGAGACTAGAGGGGATTGAGGCTGAAAGTCAGACAGATGGAAGGTACGCCGATCCATATGGCAAGATACCTGCTTAATGCTAGATGACATATTTCCACTGCAATTATCTGCATTTTATCCACATTTTATATATCCCTGATGTGAAAAAGCGGCGGAAATAAAGTAATCCCCATTGTTTGCAGGAAACATTGCAGCCAGTATGCAGACAATGTATACATTAACAATCTGTATTTTTCCCAAGGACATGCAAAGGGCAGCATTATTCTTTATATGCAGTTTATCAAGTTTTCAAGGTCCACAGAATCCTGGTTGAGAAACGCTGCAGTAGACTGTAAGCTCCTTTGTGTCAGTGACTGATATCAATAGTTCTATTTAATATGTTGTTGAAAAGTCTCATCTAAATGAAATAAACTGGTATAAAAAGGTGTTTTTTTTAACTTCGGCTGTGGGTTTTGTATTGTAAATGACTCATTCTATTTTTTTTTTTTTTTTCAGTCTAACAAGTTTTTCTCATTATCTGTATTTCTAGCTGTGCCGTTTGTACACTGAGATGTTCGGCCGCGTTGGTTACATGCAGTGCACGGAATTAGTACAATAGCAGTCATAAAACGTTATTATCTAAAAAGATTTTCTGTTCCTGTCATCTTATTGACAAGTACTGTTGTGAAATCTGTTTGATGCTAAAGGGTAACTCCACTTTCGTGGGGAAAAAAAATGGCAAATAAATAAAAAATAATATAGCGTGTACAATTGTGATACACATCATATTGTAATTAAATGTTATTAAAAATTACCTTCCCTTTTCAATCTACAGCGCTGTAATTTTCTGTAAATGCAATGCAATATGGCTACCTGGAGGTGTTCTGTACACAGAATGTGTACGGACCACTCCCCAGAAACATAATTTCCTGCTTGTGTGATTGGCTCACCAATTTTCCCAGAAGTTTGCCTATGATACCAGTCAGATTTCAGGCATCCTCTGCAACAAAAAATAGGATTTTTATAACAGCTTACCTGTAAAATCCTTTTCTTGGAGTACATCACGGGACACAGAGTGGCATAGTCATTACTATGTGGGTTATATAGTTTACCTTCAGGTGCTGGCACTGGCAACTTCCAAACCGGAAGTACCCTCCCCTATATAAGCCCCTCCCATCCGGGAGCACCTCAGTTTTGTAGCAAAGCAATAAGTGTCCCCAAAAGAGGGGTGGGAGCTCTGTGTCCCGTGATGTACTCCAAGAAAAGGATTTTACAGGTAAGCTGTTATAAAAATCCTATTTTCTTCCCCCTTGGCTTGGAACTTGGCCCGAACAAAAGTTTTGGCCAACTTCCGACCTTTTAGTGGGATTCCAGCCCCACTACCAATTGCAACCTAGATGACTGGAATGTTTTTACTCCGAGTTTTACTCGGTCTGTTTGTTTTCCTTTATCTGTTTTCTTTCACTGTCTCCCTACCTGACTCTCTGGTCTTTCACCTTTTTCTTCCCTCTACGAGGTCCGCGGGGTGTGTGCTTGGGGACATGATCTTCTGCCGATTGCTAGTCTTAATATGACGCTTAATTGGCTGTCCCTGAATGTTCAGGGTATGAATTCTCCTCAGAAAAGGGTGAAGATTTTTAAGTATCTTAGGAAGCAGCGGATTGACATCGCCTGCTTACAGGAAACCCATTTTTCGGCGTCTTCCTGCCCTAAATACTTTGATGCTCAGTTTCCCCAGGTATTTTTGGCCACGGCTCCAACCAAGCAAAAAGGGGTGCTCATAGCTTTCCGCAAGTCGGTTTCATTTAGTTGCACTAGACAGATCGCAGACCCAGATGGCAGATATCTATTGCTACAAGGCACTATCCAAGGAAAGGAGGTTACCATCATGACTTATTATGCGCCAAATTCCAACCCAGGACCCTTCTTGACTCACGTCTGCGCCCTGCTAGCATCCCATCACAGGGGTACTCTCTTTCTTTCGGGTGATTCGAATTTAGTTTTGAATCCCTCACTGGATAAATACCCCTCGGAGCGTATCGCTCCCTCGCCTGGCGCTAAAAAATTTGCTCGCTCTTTACAACTACATGATTTGGTCGATCTTTGAAGGGAATGCCATCCTCAGAGTAAGGACTTTACACATTATTCCCACCCTCATCACTCTCACTCCAGAATTGATATGTTCATGCTACGACGCCACCTTCCCATGGTGGTCAGGGCCTCTATCCTGGCTGTTCCATGGTCTGATCATGACCCTGTTTTGATGGTCTTCCACTCCGTTTTGGACAGACCCCAATTCTCACCCTGGGCGATGAATGATTCGCTCTTATCGCTTAAAGAGGTCCGGGAAGATATTTTTAAGGCCTCAGAGGACTACTTCCGTGAAAATCAGGGGTCGGTTACGTCGCCGGTAACGCTTTGGGAGGCTTATAAGGCGGTACTCCGTGGCCACATTATTCGGATAGCGTCAGCCCGTAAGCGGGAAAGGGGTTTGAAACAAAAAGCCCTGGAGACCCGTCTGGAGGCATTATCTGCGGTTATTAAACAATCCCCCACCTCTGGCAACCGTAAACTCTTGGAACAGGTTCGTTCGGAGTTGGATCTTTGTCTCACCGAGGGGGCTGAACGCGTCTTACGTTGGTCCCGCCAGAGGTGGTATACCAGGGCGAATAAACCTAATCGAATGTTAGCCAACAGACTCCGGACTTTCGCTCCTAAATTCACCCCCATCACTCTGCGCAACCGACACAATGTACTTACGGGTAATCCGTTGCGTATATTGGAGGAGTTTCGATTCCGCCTTACTAAATTGTACTCTGATCCAGAGCAGTTTAACGCCCAGGACACTGCTGATTTCCTCGGCCGTCTCCCTCTCCCCCGACCCTGACGGAGGCGCATGTTACTCTTATGGACCGGGATATACAAATTTCAGAGGTCCTCCAAGGTATAAAAGATCTTAAGGTGGGAAAGCGTCCGGGGCCGGATGGCTTTACGGCGCTTTACTATAGGAAACTGGCAGTTATGGTAGCTCCGCATCTCACGGCAATGTATAACTCTGTTAAAAATGGATGCTCCTTTACCCCGGACCTTTTGACGGCAAACATAGTGATGATCCCTAAACCGGATCGCGATCATTCCTCCTGGGCTAATTTTAGGCCTATCTCCCTAATTAACGTTGACATGAAAATTTTGACCAAAATTCTGGCTAATCGCTTAAATTCTTTTCTTCCTCGATTAATTGGGAAGGACCAGGTCGGCTTTATACCTCAGAGACAGGCCGGTGATGCTATTCGGCGTATATTGCAACTCCAACACATAGCTCATACTCGCTCGCTAGAATCTATGCTCTTGTCTCTGGACGTAAACAAGGCCTTTGACACTTTGTCATGGCCTTACCTCATGTCTGTTCTTCGACATTATGGCTTCGGGTCTTCTTTTATGCACTGGATATCTGTTTTATATGATTCCCCCCGGGCAAAAATTAAGTATTATGGATTCGAGTCTCCCCTCTTTAATATCAAGAGGGGCACCCGTCAGGGGTGCCCCCTATCACCTCTTCTTTTTGTATTGGCTCTGGAACCCCTGGCAGAGGCGATTCGTTCTCATCCGGATATACGAGGCATCGAATTAGCGGGTTGTCCCCATAAAATTTCCCTATTCGCCGATGATGTCCTTCTCACTTTGACCTCCCCCAGAAGCTCTTTACCAAACTTGCAAACTCTTTTGGATTCCTTTGCTTCCCTTTCGGGGCTCCGGGTTAATCCCTCAAAATCGAAAGCGTTGTCGGTTAATCTCTCTCCTGGCCTGATGAGGGATTTACAGTCGGCATTCTCCTTTCAGTGGGTTTCCTCGCTGCCCTATCTGGGAATCCACCTTACCCCCACATACTCCGGATTGTACCAGGCCAACTTTCCACCATTGTTCAAGAGACTAACAGATATGCTGTTGTCTTGGTCTCATTTGCCTTTGTCTTGGTTCGGCAGGATAACGGCTGTTCGTATGTCCTATCTCCCGAAACTATTATATTTTTTCCGTGTCTTGCCGGTTCAGGTTTCTTCGCATATCCCCCGCATACATCAGCGAAAAATTATGCAATTTATATGGGGTTCGTCCCGCCCTCGAATCGCCAAACAGGTCTTGTTTGCTAAGCGAGCCAATGGGGGCCTTTCGGTTCCTAATTTACAAGCCTATTACATAGCTGCTAACATAGCCCCACTTTCGTGCCTTCATGAAACCTATCAGCTCCCGCTCTGGGCTATGCTTGACCTGGTTGACATCGACCCTATTCCTATCTCCTCATTACCCTGGCTCCCACCTGTGCATCGTCCGGCGGTCATGGGGCCTTGCTTGGCCCACTCCTTGCGACTATGGGACTCGGTAAAGTACTCTGCAGGGCTGATCTCCCCACATCTCCCACTCTTACGACTCTTACACTGCCCGCTGTTCCCTCCAGGTTGTGATAATCCCTCCCAATTTCTATGGTGGACCATGAACGGATTCACAGATGTTCACTCAATGCTACAGCCTACCAGGATTTTGGCATTTGACGCTTTGCGCTCTTCTCATGGTATTCCCTTGCGTGAGCACTATCGCTATTTACAAATTCGCCACTTTCTTCAGAGCCTTATTAGGTTTCAATCTACCCCTTATACCTTGACCCCCTTTGAGAGCCTTTGCAGAGCCAGGCCCCATTCTCCGGGTCCAATATCACTGATATACTCGGCGGTGATATCAATAAAGAGACCCCCATTGAGGCCTTATCACCTTCAATGGGAGAAAGAGCTGGGGAGGCAGTTAGACCCTGAGGATTGGCAGGCGATGACACTAACTCTGTCCAAATGCTCACGTAATGTGTCAATTTTGGAAAATGCCTATAAAGTATTGTATAGGTGGTACTACACACCGGCGAGATTGGCTCGCTTTATCCCAAATTATTCTCCACTTTGTTATAGGGGGTGTTCCCAGGAAGGCACCATGGCACATATTTGGTGGTCATGCCCGCGGGCGTGCAGACTATGGATTAGGGTATATACTCTCCTCCGCAATCTTTTTCAGATTAATATCAAAAGAGACCCCTATGTAGCTCTCCTTGGTAAGCCCATCGTGGAACTTCTGCGTCCAGAACGGCAACTAGCCCAACATCTTTTTACTGCAACTAGATTGACAATTGCGAGAGCATGGAAAACCCCTACATTAAGCTTTGAGGCAGTCAAGAACCGCCTGAACGATATCATGGTCAACGAGAAACTAACAGCTATTCTTTCTGATACGCATGACAAGTTTCTCAGAGTCTGGCAACCTTGGATCACATACTACCACCCTTCTAGGTTCGACACTACTTTGCTGTCACTGTAGGACCCCTCTTGCGCGCACCCCGTGGACCTCCTGCTTCCCTCTTCTCTTTCTCCCTCTTCTCCTTCTCTTCTTCTTCTTGTCCTGCCTCCTTTTTTTCCTTTTCTCTTTTCTCTTTCTCTCTCTTTCTCCAATTTTTTATTTTTATTTTTTTTCTTCTTAGGCTCTTACTTGAGGCTTAACTGTTCTATCTTTTCTAGTGGATGCCAACTTTCAGGTTTTATTGTTGTGTATTATACACCCATTCTACAGGTTTACACCCATCTGGGCATGGCCCAGGTTCTGGACCATCGGGTCCTGAGGACTTTTTCATTTATTTTTATCTTGAATATAACATCAGATCACGGCCCATGCTTCCTTCCTGTTGTTGAGGGCTTTCGAGTCCAGATCTACTTTGTATACTGAATGCTGTAACATTCTATTGCAAACCTGTACTGTTGATTTAAATGACAATAAAAAAATTTTTGTAAAAAAAAAAAAAAAATCCTATTTTCTTTCTCGTACATCACGGGACACAGAGCGGCATAGTCATTACTATGTGGGACGTCCCAAAGCAATGCCCAATGAGGGGGGGGGGATACACCATACATAAGCTGAGCGCTATCAGACATGAGGATCTTTTGCGGCCTGCAACACACTGCGCCCAAAGGCGACATCCTCCTGACTTCTAACGTCCACCTGGTAGAACCTAGTAAACGTGTGTACTGAAGACCATGTTGCGGCATTACAGATTTGAGCCAGGGAGACCTGGTGATGCACTGCCCATGAAGTTCCAACTGCTCTCGTGGAGTGCGCCCTAACTTTGAACGGAGGCGGTCTCCTTCTCAAGCCATAGGCTTGCATAATGACCTGTCGAATCCACTTGGCTAAAGTAGATTTTGATGCTGCCTGACCCTTTCTGGGGCCTTCCGGCAGAATAAACAAAGTATCCGTTCTGCGAATCTGAGCAGTGGCTTTTAGATAAGCTTTAACTGCTCTTACTACATCCAAAGAATGTAATAACTTTTCCTCTACCGAACTAGGTTTGGGGAAAAAGGAAGGAAGAACCACATCTTGGTTCAAATGAAACCTCGATACCACCTTAGGAAGAAAGGCTGGATGAGGACGTAACACTACTCTGTCCTTATGGATAACCAGATATGGCTCTTTACAGGACATAGCGGCTAATTCCGACACTCTTTAAGCCGAACAAATGGCTACTAGAAAAATAAATTTCCTGTTGAGAAGAACCAAGGAAATGTGCTGTAATGGTTCAAATGGTTGCTTCTGTAGAACCGACAGAACCAGGTTTAAGTCCCATGGACAGATGGGAATATTAACCGGAGGGCTAATACGCATCACTCCTTGTATAAAGGCTTTGACTAGTGAATGCGAAGCCAAGGGCCTTTGAAAAAATATTGACAAGGCCGAAATCTGACCCTTGATAGTACTCAAGGCAAGCTTCCTATCTACAGCCCACTGTATGAAGTCCAGAATCCTACCTATTACGTACTTACGTGGATGCCATTTCTTGGCCTCACACCAGGCGATGTACGCCTTCCAGATTCTATAGTAGATCTGCCTGGATACCGGCTTCCTGGCATTGATCATGGTAGATACCACAGGATTAGAGAGACCTCTCTTTTTTAGAATGTGGGCTTCAATAGCCAGGCCGTCAAACCCAGGGCTGGTAAGGAAGGGTGGTATATCGGTCCTTGCGAAAGCAGGTCCGGACGATGTGGGAGGGTCCAAGGACTCCCCACAGACATTTTTACAATCTCCGCGTACCATGCTCTTCGGGGCCACGCTGGAGCCACCAGAATCACTGGTTTCTTTTCTACCCTGATTCTGCGGAGTAGTCGAGGTAACAATTGTGGCGGTGGAAATGCATATATCAGCTTGAACTGATCCCAAGGGAACACTAGGGCATCCGAGCCGCAAGCTAGGGGATCCCTTGTCCGAGAGACAAACCTGTGCACCTTTGCGTTGAATCTGGATGCTAGCAGATCTACATCCGGTGTTCCCCACCGCTGACATATTGTCCGGAAAACCTCGGGGTGAAGGGACCATTCCCCTGGGCATAATTGTTGGCGACTTAGAAAGTCCGCCTTCCAATTCTCCACTCCTGGAATGAATACTGTGGATATGGCTGGGACATATCTTTCTGCCCATTTCAGGATGCAATTCACTTCCCTCTGGGCTGCACGACTCCTGGTGCCACCCTGATGATTGATATATGCCACTGCCGTGGCATTGTCTGATTGAATTCTGACAGGGGCCCCTTGGAGTTTGGATGTCCATGCTACTAGGGCATACCGGGCTGCTCGTATCTCTAAGAGATTGATGGGCAGGGCCTTTTCTGCATCCGACCACCTGCCCTGGAGAGACCATTGCTCCAGTACTGCTCCCCAGCCTATAAGGCTGGCATCTGTAGTGACCACCTTCCAAGAAATCGGACTGAAGGATTTCCCTTTTTCCAGATTCTGGGGAACCAACCACCAACGGAGGCACTTGCGCACGGAAGGGGACAAGGACATTGGTAAGTCTAGGGCCTGAACTTTTTTGTTCCAGGCTGACAGTATGGCCCTTTGCAAATTCCTTGAATGGAATTGACCGTAGGGTACTGCTTTGAATGATGCCACCATTTTTCCCAGCAGCCTCATGCACAGGCGTATGGATGGCTGTCTTTTTGTACCCACTAGGTGGATCAAATCTCTCAAAGACGACACCTTTTCTTGAGGCAAGAAAATTTTTCTCTGGTCTGAATCCAGCCTTAGCCCCAAGTATTCCAGACTTTTGACTGGTTTTAGGGCTGACTTGTCTCGGTTGATAATCCAACCGTGAGATTCCAGATACTCGATTGTCTCGTGAACAACCACTTCTAGTTTTTCCACTGAGTGGTCTATCAGCAACAAGTCGTCTAGATATGCCATTATCGTTACACCTCGTGTTCTTAGATTGGCCAATAATGGGGCCAGAATTTTTGTGAACACTCGTGGTGCTGTGGCCAGACCGAAGGGTAAGGCTCTGAACTGAAAATGGCGCCCTTCTACTGCAAAGCGTAGAAATTTTTGGTGGACTGGAAAGATGGGAATGTGCAAATAAGCATCTTTGATGTCGATCGAGGCTAACCATTCCTCCCCTTGTAGGGCAGTGGCCACCGATCTGATCGACTCCATCCGGAAAGTCCTGATATGTAGGAATTTGTTTAGCCCTTTTAGATTTAATATGGGCCTCACGTTCCCGTTTGGCTTCGGGACTGTAAAGAGGTTTGAGTAAAACCCGAACCCCCATTCTTCCAGGGGAACCTCCATAATTACTCCTTGGAGCAATAGTTGTTCTAGTGCCAACAGGAGGGATCCTCTATTCCGGGGATCCCTTGGCACGTTTGACCTAATAAAATGGGAAGGAGGGGAGTCTTTTAACTCCAATTTGTATCCCAGACTTACTGCGGAGAGCACCCATCTGTCTCTGATCGTGTCCCGCCAGGTCTCTGCGAACAACTGAAGTCTTCCCCCCACCCGATTGAGTGGGGGCAACCCTTCATGCATTTGACTTTGGGGGAGGTTTTGTACCTCTCCTGACCCAGGGTTTCTTGTTACCCTGCGATTGTCCCTGATTTTTACCGCCAGGATTTGACCGAGGAGGCCGTCGGAACTGTTTCACAGCCGATGTCCTAGGGACTGGAGAAGCAGGCCTCTTAAAATAGGGACCTCTAACTCTGTTTTTAACCGGCAAGAGTGTACTTTTACCGCTGGAAATTTTCTGGATATATTTGTCCAGGTCTTCCCCGAATAAGCGTTCACCATGAAATGGGAAGCTGACCAGCAATTTTTTACAGGGAGCTTCAGCAGACCAGTTTTTGAGCCATAGAAGCCTGTGCATATGTACTACAGACAGCGTAAGGCGGGAGGCCTGATGGATTGAATCCTTTAAAGCGTCAACCGCAAAGCATAAGGCTCTAGGTAGATCAGCTAGGGCAAGAGCCCGCTGATCTGGCAAGTCCCTTAAGACCTGTTTCAACTGATCCTTCACTGCTTGGCAGACCCCAATAGCTGCCACTGCTGGTTGTGTCACCAAGCCTGCTGTAGAGAAAGCAGATTTTAATAAGGACTCCAATTTTTTATCTATTGGGTCCTTGAACATTTGGACATTATTTACTGGACATGTCAGTGATTTATTCACACAAGAGATGGCTGCGTCCACTGTAGGGACCCTCCATTTTTTGATGAACTTATCCTCCATGGGATAGACCACCGGAAATCTCTTGGGGGGAGTAAATATTTTATCAGGATGTTCCCAATCCTGGTAAATGAGCCCTTCCAGTAAAGGATGGATTGGAAAGGAACAAACAGTCTGGGGAGCTTTTAGCGACCCCAACGAGGAGACAGAAGTGGATGATGGCTCCGCAAGGGGCATTTTAAATGCTGATCGGACCATGTTAGTCAGGGACTGAACCCATAATCTTTCAGCATGTGATGCTGAGAATGGCTCTTCCACTGTTGATTCCTCTACAACAGAATCAACCTCATCCTGATCCCCTTCAGGTAGGTTGATCCCTGTATGGGACTGTTGCTCTGCTAACAGGTACTCTGAGGGAGGAGACGGAGATCGGGAGCGCTTTCCCTCTGACAGGGAAGCAGCGATCAATGTTGTCAATCTCTCTTCCAGTCCTCCCAGAGCTGAGGAAAAAACCTCCTCTGTTATATACACAGGAGCAGGTGAACTGAGGACAGCCACAGTACCAGGTACTCCTGAGGGTGCTCTACGGTCACTAACCTCTGATTCTTCAGGGGAGATTGGTGCAGCCGAAGCATGCCCAAGATCCTCAGAGCCCGATGGAGACCCCCTATGCTTCCTGGGATTCTTAGTCCCGGAGACTTTAGACGGCATATTCCTAAGCCCAAAGCTGAGGTATTCCAGCCGAAATAAACCACTTACTGACAATAGTCTAGCACAATTGCTGCTATATAAACAGTTGGTGTCTACTAATGTGCCTTTCTATGGGGATGCCTGCATCAACCGCCTGCTGTATGCCTTTCTAAATGTTGCCAGCTCTGTTTCTGCCTTCCATAACCAGCTGACAACACCTAATTGTGCTTTTTATCATGCTGGGACGCCCGCACATGCGCAGAAGCGCTGCGGCGCGCACAGAGCGTCATCCACCAAGCTCCGCCCCTTTTTCCAGCTCACCTCTATAAATAGAGGCGCGTGCATGGGCACGTGCGCCTTCGGTGCTCTTTTTTGAAAGGAACTAGGGACAGAAGCCAGGGCCCTGTTTGCCACAGGGCCAGGGGATGGACGAGCATTGCAACATGGCAGAGGAAACAGTTTCCCATCCAGAGAACTCACCATCTGCCTGGATTTTGACTTGGAAAGAAAAAATCCACATGACAAGAAAACAACGTTCCACAGCGGCCTCTAGTGGTTTAACACAGGTACCGCGGTTTAACCATTTTTTTTTTATTTTTTTTTCTTGACCACTCTTAAAATTATTAAATTTTTTAGTAGTTACAGGCATGCACAGATATTTAGCGGGAATACCGTTAGGTAACAGGCAGAAAGACATATTAGGCTTGGGGGTCCCCTCAATAGAACCAAGTTCCTGAGGGGCCCCCACTTACCTTTTCCCCGCCGCAGGACTCTGTTTGGTCCACAGAAGCCCAAACTTCACCTCTCACGGCAGGCATTGTAATTAAACCTTCAGGGACCGGGTTCCCAGGGATTCCACTCCCCTGGACCTGTATAGCACCCTGCACAGAAAACATCTTGGTCGTGGGTATGACCAGAGCTCTTGATCCCAGGGTCCAGCCCTCCTAAGAGAAGCATTACAGGCAAAACCTTGCTCTTCTCTGCAAGGCCCGGGTACCGACCGTTTAGCTATGAAGCTTTTTTGGTCGGATCCGGAATAGCTTACTGAGGCCCAAAAGAACCTGTACGCAAGCTCAGTGAAAAACACAAGTTACTTCTTGGCCAACACCTTAGACACTGGCAAAAAACTGAGGTGCTCCCGGATGGGAGGGGCTTATATAGGGGAGGGTACTTCCGGTTTGGAAGTTGCCAGTGCCAGCACCTGAAGGTAAACTATATAACCCACATAGTAATGACTATGCCGCTCTGTGTCCCGTGATGTACGAGAAAGAAATTTAATTTTTGGTGAGATATTTCCAATAGGAACACGTCTAAAGGGATGCAGGCCCAGCAGCTGCCACAGTTGATAGATAATTATAAAACCACTCCCATTAGACCCACCTGGCACAGAGGCACAGGCAAACACGCAGTGATTTCTTCAGAATAACAAAAAGGTAGGAATCTGCAACCAAGGTTGTTATAATCATTGTAATGTACATAGACCAACCAGGGGGGAATGTTTTTTTTCTCAACAAAAGTGGAGTTATTCGGAGGAAGATGAGGATCCATCAATCCCCGAGCTCCGGCCTATATTTCTTTTTGGGGATTAACTGGCAATACATATCTGTGAGGGACAACATATGACAGGACACTGAGGCCATCGCTTGGTATCTTAACCCAGGCTGGGTAATAAAGGGGTTGTAAACCCTAAAAAAACATCTGACAGTTACCGCCCCCCCCCAGCCCCCCGTTTTACTTACCTGAGCCCTGGAAAGTCCTGTGTCGAGAATGCGCTTAATCTTTGCCCGGGGTTCTCGGCTCTTCATTGAATAGATTGATAGCAGCGCAGCCATTGGCTCCCGCTGCTGTCAATCAAATCCAATGACGCAGGGCCGAGTCCTGCACTCGGCGGCTATGGACGCCGAATGCAGGACTCGGGGGCGCACCCGCAAGGTAACCCCCTTGGGAGAGCACTTTCCATAGTGGGTTATCTGAAGCAGGGAGGAGCCGAGAGAGCCGCCGAGGGATCCCAGAAAAGGTGTTCCGGGCCACACTGTGCAAAACGAGCTGTACAGTGGAGGCAAGTATGACATGTTTGTTATTTTTCTTTTTTTAAAACCTGAACCTATAGTATCACTTTAAGCCACAAGTGCGTGTGATCTCCTGTAATAAGAGATCACTTAGAGTCAGTAAGCGGCAGTGTGTGGAGGTGGAAGCTATATCTTTCCTTATCACACTTCTTGGGTGTACCGTGTGTCAGCTTCACTATTTTAAAATCCCCCTTCAATATTAAGGACTATTTGGAATGCAACTTGATGTGATATTAAACCATTACATTCTTGCACTGAGTCACTTTATGAAAGTTTATTAAAGTGGTTGTAAACCCACTTATGCAACTTGCACCTACAGGTAAGCCTAGATTAAGGCTTACCTGTAGGTGCAAGAAATATCTCCTAAACCTACACGGTTTAGGAGATATTTGCTAAAAATGACATGCATCGGTGTCTACGGCGCATGTGCACCGTAGACAACGGCGCATTCATAGGGTTAATCCCATTCACAAATCCGGCTTAGCCGGATTTGAAGGCTCCCGCGCGCATGCGCGGTGTCACGTCTTCGCCGCTCCGGCCAATCACAGTGCCGGAGCGGCGCTGTGATTGGCTGGAGTGGCGATACACAGAAGTAATCTTCCGGCTATCGCCGCAGCGATGGCTGCGGCTGAAGAGGGAGACGAGGACGGCTTTGGGGGCCCCGATCTAAGGTAAGTGATGCATAATGAGCTAGTATGCTTGTCATATGAACTCATTATGCCTTTGTCTTGCAGGTTGTTTTTTAAAAAAAAAAATTTTTTTACAGGGTTTACAACCACTTTAATGGGTTTTTTTTTTCTCACAGATTTATTGTATATGAAGGTTTAGAGCAACTTAATATTGAAAAAAGTGGAGTTATGCGTTAAGTGCAGCATGAGAGGATTGCGTTTTTTTTTGGGTTTTTTTGTAACCTAAACCTAAAAATGTCTATAAATATCAATTCAGATAAAGGGAGCGAACCGGCAGATACTTCCCATAACATTGTTAAATTTAAAATAGGGTGGCAGTTTCACATAACTGATAAGGTCAGAACATAAAACACATTATCTATAAAAAAATCCAGAGACTGTCCGTTTGGAGCTGGGATATATTATTATCAATGGACATCTACATCAGAATATAAATTAATTGTATTGTAAAATGAGTGTAAGGACTCTAGCTTAAGCAGCAGTCTAGCCTACATTCTGGGCTATAGGCAACCTGAGCTTTGAATTGGTGTTCTGCTTTCAATAGATCTCCTCTAACCCCAGTACATTGCTTGCTTCCGATTGCTGTTGAGGAGTGTCCCTAACAGTGTAAAAAGATACAATAAATCTGAGTTATGAATATTTATGCCTCTCTGGCCAACCATTAAGAGGTTATAAATATTTGGGGTGTCCTTGGAAAAGCCTCTTCCTTCTAGGCCCACTGTCTTGGAGGGTGTATTTTTGCAGCTCCCTTCCTCGTAGACCAGCTGCCTGGGAAGGGTGTGTTGTGCTAAAAAGGGGCCCAGGCCTGGAACCTGAAGATTCCTGCTGTCCTGCTGGAGAGGGTATATTCAGTGTAGGTGGTGCAGGAAAATTACTAACCAGATTGGAGCAGCAGGGATGAAGAGTGTCTGGAAGAGCTGGGTACAAGGTTTGGATATCGCAGAGAGTTCTTAGTGGCTCATCTATGAAGTATGTATGTGGTCTTAAAGTTGCTCTACAGTCTGGAAAATACAAAGTGCAGGTTTGGCTTAAAGGTGCTTTCATCTTTTAGTATCAATGTCTCCTATCCTCTCTCTCCATGGGTTTATTGACCTTAAACTGAATAAACCGGTAAACCTTCCTAAAGTGGCACCCAATTTCTTCCACCCTACAAAGATTTAAGGATTATGTCCTGGGGTGAAGTGCTACTCCAACCTAGCCATCCTGTGGTCCTCTTCCAAGTGTCTGGGGGTAAGTAGGTGCTACTTTGCATTTCACAATACTTTTCTGCACACTTCAGGAGTTATGATTATTTACTAGAGTTAGGCCCCTTTCACACAGATGTTCTGATGGGGTCCACCTGTCCGTTTTTCAGGCGGACCAGATCGGAACCTCCATTTTTCCTCTATAAAGCCGCTGGTATAAACGGACATGTGTCCATTTACACCTGCCTACATCCAATCCGATCTTATCTGCCAAAAATAGACAGATGTGTTCCCCTTCTATCGAGCGAATCAGACCAGATTGCAGTTGGGTGTAAACGGAGAGGTGGTCCATTTACATCCAGCCGTCTATAGAGGGGAGTGGTCTGTGTCCCCGTCCACTCTACATAAGTGGAGCAGACACGGACCTGTCATCCGCCTGCTCAGCAGGGATCAGCGGACAGATCCCCTGCTGAGCAAGCGGATTGCAGCTACAGTCTGCCCCGAGAGAAAGGGGCCATAAACTCTTGGCTGCTAGGATACAAAAATGATCCCTTCTTTTTTTTCTGATGATCTGATATTTCTTCAGTAAGTTTTCTGCTTTATGAGCGCAAGGAAAGTTCAGGTTGAAATAGTCATGCTGGGCTGATGGTTCTCCTGCAATTGTTAAACATGGGATCCAGAAAAATATTTCTGATGGGTGTCTATCCAAACATTCATTAGGTTTTAATTTGTTTCTTTAAATTTCCCTGTTTTGCATGTCTGAAGGACTCCCATCACCAGTCACTTAGCCCCTAAATACCAACATCAGCATTGACCAATTAACACGATTTCTATGGGTTCATTCTAACCTAAGCAGACACACCCATGCAATCGTTCATGGGAAAGGTAATTGGCTCGTTGGATTTTCCAGACCTACTGATACTCTGGGATACCAGCAGAGCAAAGTATAACTGCCAAGTGTGTTCAATGGTCTACACCTATTTTTATTGTTTTATTTTTTTTAAAACGTTAGTTAAAGCAGAGCTCCGCCGGAAAAAAAAATATTAAAAGCCAGCAGCTACAGCTACAGCAGCTGCTGGCTTTTAATATTTGGACACTTACCTGTCCTGGAGTCCAGCGACGTCCGCAGCAGAGGACGAGCGATCGCTCGTCACTTTGCTGCTCCCTCCGCCATCCTCGCTAAGGGAACCAGGAAATGAAGCCCTGCGGCTTCATGCACGGTTCCCTACGGCGCATGCGCGAGTCGCGCTGCGCTGTTCTGATTGGTGCTCCTGTGTTCTGGGAGCCGAGTGTCTCCCAGAACACTACGGGAAGTCTGGGGGAAGTGATGTCACTCCCGCAGATTCCCGGAGAGAGGACTCCTGGATGTGGGTGAAAAATAGGATTTTTATAACAGCTTACCTGTAAAATCCTTTTCTTGGAGTACATCACGGGACACAGAGCGACATAATCATTACTAATGGGTTATATAGTGTGACAGCAGGAAGGTAAAGTCACCTGGTTGCATCCAGGGGGGTAGATATATTTCGCCCAGATTCAGGCTTTACGCTGACTTGTACAGCTAGGTGGAGAGTTGTATAAGCCCAGCTGAGACTAGTGGGCTCATTGATGACTCATACCTCTAGGGAGAGGGCTGGGCGTCGTGCAAACAGGGAGTTGATGAGATCAGCTGAACCTTGTCAGCTCATGTAGGCCTCTATAAAAAACTCCCAGATTCATTGGGGATTAGCTCAAGTGGTAGAGCCCGGATAGCTCAGTTGGTGGAGAACCAGTGGCAGTTTTTTTTAAGCCAGCATGGAGGAGATACTGAAGCAGCTGGCTCTAGCAAATGCCAATCAACAGCAGACAAATGCAGGTTTGCAAAAGAGCCTTGCAGCTCATCAACAGAGCCTTGCAGCTCAACAACAGAACTTCGCAGCCCAGCAGCAAGCTCATCAACAGAGCCTTGCAGCCCAGCAGCAAGCTCACCAACAGAGTCTGGAAGCTCAGCAACAAGCCCAGCAGCAATCTGAGGCCCGCTTCATAGACCTGTTACAGAAGCAAGAGCAGAGACTACAACAAATGGAAGCAGTAATGCAGCAACGTCCGCAGACCAGTGAGGAAAGCCGTCCCACTAATACCGCGTCCTTTGGGGTGAGTCGTTTATTGACAAAAATGACTGGAGAGGATGATCCAGAGGTATTTTTGACCACATTTGAAAGGACTGCTGAAAGAGAAAAGTGGCCTGAGGAGCAGTGGGCTGGACTGGTGGCTCCTCTGTTAACTGGTGAATCGCAGAAGGCTTACTATGACCTGGAGCCTGACCAAGCAAAAGACTATGTGATGCTAAAAGCTGAGATATTGGCAAGGCTGGGTGTCACCCAGGCTGTCCGGGCTCAGCGTGTGCATAACTGGACTTTCCAGCTTGGAAAACCCCCCAGGTCTCAAATGTATGATCTCATTCACCTGAGCAGAAAGTGGCTACAGCCAGAGACTTTGTCCGCACCAAAGATTGTGGAACGTGTTGTAATGGATCGGTTTTTGAGAGCTCTTCCTACTGCCATCCAAAAGTGGGTAAGCCATGGAGACCCAGAGACGGCCGATGGTCTTGTGGATCGTGTGGAGAAATACTTGGCTACAGAGAACCTGACGGCCTCTTCCAGAGACACTCGGACTTTCCACCCTAAGACCAGACCATCCCCAGGGGCGGATAAGAGGATTCCAAGGGGTGAGGGTGGAGAGAGTGAGAGGGTGGGAGCTCTACCCCAAGTTTGGCGAGAACAGCCTGGGAAATCAGCGGCTCAAGAGGCCGCAAGAAGGATCGTTTGCTACCGCTGCCGGCAAGCGGGACATATTGCAGCAAATTGCCCGGTTGTGGAGGAACCCATGCAGTGTGACTTTCTGACGGGCAGACGTCAGTCGCTGTGTGCGACAGTCGCATGCACTGCCATTCGGGGAACTGAGAAACATTTATGCAAAATGTGTATTAATGGTAGAAATGTTGTGGTATTGCTGGATTCAGGTAGCCTTGTGACCCTGATAAAGGCTGAGTTAGTTAAAACAGAGGTCTCTGGGAATAGCAAGGTAGCCGTTATTTGTGTGCATGGGGACACCCGAGAGTATCCAGTGACTACGGTGTGTTTCGAGACCCCCAAAGGTACCCTCTCTCATCCAGTGGGCTTAGTATCTCAGTTACCGCATGACGCCATTGTGGGAAGGGATTTTCCGAAGTTCTGGGAACTGTGGGATGATCCTGAGCCCCCCACTGGTGCCCCTATGTACCAGGAATGTGATAGCCAGAACTCCCCTGAGAGTGGTGAGGACTCTCCGGAATTTCCCTTGTCAGTATTGGCAGGGGAGACTCAAGAAACTGGAGAGGAGCCCACCTCCTCAGACGAAAACCTACCGTCTGTGGAGTTTTCTGATCTTGAGGTTCACAGGGAAAACTTTGCCACAGAACAGTTGAAAGACCCCGCCCTAATAAAGGCACGGGAAAACGTAGTGAAAATAGATGGCGAGTTAGTGAACCCAGGTAATACCTGCACTTACCCATACTTCAGCGTAGAGAAGGACCTACTGTATCGGGTGGCAAAAAGGGCAGAAGAAACCGTTGAGCAGCTGGTGGTGCCCAAACCTTACAGGAAGTTGGTGTTGGAGTTGGCCCATGGGCACATTCTTGGAGGTCATCTGGGGACAGAGAAAACCCGAGAGAGGGTATTACAGAGATTCTATTGGCCTGGGGTGATGAAGGACATAGAAAATTATTGTTCCTCCTGCCCTGTGTGTCAGAGGTCGGCCCCGATGCCACATTTCCGTAGCCCGCTGGTCCCTCTACCCATCATTGAGGTCCCGTTTGAGAGAATCGCAATGGATTTGGTAGGTCCTATAATCAAGTCCGCTAGGGGGCACCAGTACATATTGGTTATAATGGACTATGCCACCCGTTATCCAGAAGCGATCCCTCTCAGAAATACCTCGGCCAAAACCATAGCCAAAGAGCTATCTCTTGTTTTTAGCCGGGTGGGTATTTGTAAAGAACTGCTTACGGACCAAGGTACACCCTTTATGTCCCGGGTTATGAAAGAGCTGTGTAAATTGTTCAAAGTGACGCAATTGCGTACATCTGTGTATCACCCCCAAACCGATGGGCTGGTTGAAAGATTCAACAAAACCCTAAAACAAATGTTGAAGAAAGTGGTGGATAGAGATGGAAGGGATTGGGACTGTCTACTTCCTTATTTGATGTTTGCTATTAGGGAGGTGCCCCAATCCTCTACGGGATTCTCCCCCTTTGAGTTACTGTATGGGAGACACCCAAGAGGGCTGTTGGATATTGCCAAGGAAACTTGGGAAAGTGAGAGTTCTCCCCACAGGAGTGTGATTGAGCATGTCGCCCTGATGCAAGATCGAATTGCACAGGTAATGCCCATCGTGAAGGAACATTTGGCCCAAGCGCAGTTGGCACAGCAGAGAGTGTACAACCGTGGAGCCAAGACCCGTACCTTTTCCCCGGGGGATAGGATATTGGTACTTGTCCCTACGGTTGAAAGTAAATTCCTTGCCAAATGGCAAGGCCCCTACGAGATAATGGAAAAAGTGAGCGAAGTGAATTACAAGGTCAGACAACCAGGAAGGCGAAAGCCCGAACAGATCTATCACGTTAATCTGTTGAAAGCCTGGAGGGATAGAGAGTCCCTAGTCGCAGACACTTGGTCACCAGCTCAAACTGGTTGCGTGATTCCTGAGGTTGGAATCGCAGCCACCTTGTCACAACCCCAACAACAGGAGGTTAAGGAGTTTGTACTTCGCAACAAGGAGGTATTCTCTGAGCTGCCGGGACAAACATCTGGGGTAGAGCATGACATTATTACCCCGCCCGGTGAAAGGGTGAAGTTAAAACCCTATCGGATCCCAGAGGCCCGACGGGAGGCAATACGGGAGGAAGTACAGAGAATGCTGAACTTAGGGGTGATAGAGGAGTCCCAAAGTGATTGGTCTAGTCCCATTGTGTTGGTGCCTAAACCGGATGGGAGCTGGCGATTTTGTAACGATTTTCGTCAGTTGAACAAAGTTACAAAATTTGACACCTACCCCATGCCACGTATAGATGAGTTGATCGACCGGCTGGGAACAGCCCGATACATGACGACTCTTGACCTCACAAAAGGGTATTGGCAAATCCCCCTGGCCAAGTCGGCCAAAGAGAAAACCGCATTTGTAACCCCAGACGGGGCGTTCCAATATAAAAGAATGCCGTTCGGGTTACAGAATGCGCCGGCCACATTCCAGCGGAAAATGGACCAGATGCTGAGGCCCCATCGGAAGTATGCTGCGGCTTACCTGGATGACATAATTGTCCATAGCACAGATTGGGCCTCACATCTGCCAAAAGTGCAAGCAGTCCTGGACTCTGTTCGGGAAGCAGGGTTTACGGCTAACCCCAAGAAGTGTACCATTGGGCAGGAGGAGGCCAAATATCTTGGGTACACCATTGGGAGGGGAGTAATAAAACCCCAACTCAACAAAGTCGAGGCCATCCAGAGTTGGCCACGTCCCAACAGCAAGAAGCAGGTACGAGCCTTTCTGGGAATCGCTGGGTATTATCGGCGATTCATTCCCCACTTTGCTTCTAAGGCTGTGCCCCTAACCAACCTGACGAAGGGGAAAGGGTCGGTCATGATTAAATGGACCCCCGAGGCTGAGGCAGCATTCCAATTCTTGAAACAAGCCTTATGTAGCCAGCCAGTGTTGTACTCACCCGACTTCTCTAGAGACTTTGTCGTACAAAGTGATGCGTCAGATGTGGGGTTAGGAGCAGTATTGTCCCAGGTCTGGAACGGGGAAGAGCACCCAGTCATTTACCTCAGCAGGAAGTTGAAGTCCCATGAGGTAAATTACGCCACCGTTGAAAAGGAGTGTTTAGCGGTGAAGTGGGCTCTAGATTCCCTTCGGTACTACCTGCTAGGTAGGCACTTTGACATGGTTACGGATCACGCTCCGTTAAAGTGGATGGCTCAAAACAAGGAAACAAATAGAAGAGTGAATAGGTGGTTCCTGGCCCTCCAGGAATTCAACTTCACAGTAAAGCATCGCCCTGGCGTTCAAATGGGGAATGTGGATGCTTTGTCTCGAGTACATGAATGCCTGATTGCTGGTGTTCCAACCCCGAGGTTAAAACAAGAGGGGGGGGTATGTGACAGCAGGAAGGTAAAGTCACCTGGTTGCATCCAGGGGGGTAGATATATTTCGCCCAGATTCAGGCTTTACGCTGACTTGTACAGCTAGGTGGAGAGTTGTATAAGCCCAGCTGAGACTAGTGGGCTCATTGATGACTCATACCTCTAGGGAGAGGGCTGGGCGTCGTGCAAACAGGGAGTTGATGAGATCAGCTGAACCTTGTCAGCTCATGTAGGCCTCTATAAAAAACTCCCAGATTCATTAGGTGTTAGCTCATGCCTGGAAGCAGACCTGTGTGGACTGTCTAGGGAGAGTGAACCCCTGTGCGGTGAGAGAAAGCCTGTGTGGCTATATTTTGCTTGGACATTTAAAACCAGGGACTAGGACAGCACTAGGCTGATCCCAGTCGTTAGTTAGGAAACCTGTAAGTTTAGTTAGAGGTCAAGTTGACCAGGATTTATTTTGTGTTTGTTTTTTTGCCTTGCTGTGTTTTTGTCACTGTAAATAGAAAATAAACCGCCCCTTTTTGATTTTGAAAACCACAACCTCCGTCTGCTGGGCCTGTTTTGGGTGGGGAGCCCATCCCGGGGGTCACACATACCCGCTGCCGAGCTAGCCCCCCCTCACAATAGTTACCGTCAGGTGCTGGCACTGGCAACTTCCAAAACCGGAAGTACCCTCCCCTATATAAGCCCCTCCCATCCGGGAGCACCTCAGTTTTGTAGCAAAGCAATAAGTGTCCCCAAAGAGGGGCGGGAGCTCTGTGTCCCGTGATGTACTCCAAGAAAAGGATTTTACAGGTAAGCTGTTATAAAAATCCTATTTTCTTTCTCGTACATCACGGGACACAGAGCGACATAATCATTACTAATGGGATGTCCTAAAGCAATGCCAAATGAGGGGGGGGATACACCATATATAAGCTGAGCGCTATCAGACATGAGGATCTTTTGCGGCCTGCAACACACTGCGCCCAAAGGCGACATCCTCCTGACTTCTAACGTCCACCTGGTAGAACCTAGTAAACGTGTGTACTGAAGACCATGTTGCGGCCTTACAGACTTGAGCCAGGGAGGCCTGGTGATGCACTGCCCATGAAGTTCCAACTGCTCTCGTGGAGTGCGCCCTAACTTTGAACGGAGGCGGTCTACTTCTCAAGCTATAGGCTTGTATTATGACCTGTCGAATCCACTTGGCTAAAGTAGATTTTGACGCTGCCTGACCCCTTCTGGGGCCTTCCGGCAGAATAAACAAAGTATCCGTTCTGCGAATCTGAGCAGTGGCTTTTAGATAAGCTTTAACTGCCCTTACTACATCCAAAGAATGCAATAACTTTTCCTCTACCGAAGTAGGCTTGGGGAAAAAAGAAGGAAGAACCACATCTTGGTTCAAATGAAACCTCGATACCACCCTAGGAAGAAAGGCTGGATGAGGACGTAACACTACTCTGTCCTTATGGATAACCAGATATGGCTCCTTACAGGACATAGCTGCTAATTCCGATACTCTTTTAGCCGAACAAATGGCTACTAAAAAAATCAATTTCCTGGTGAGAAGCACTAAGGAAATATGCTATAATGGTTCAAATGGTTGTTTCTGTAGAACCGACAGAACCAAGTTTAGATCCCATGGACATATGGGAATATTAACCGGAGGACTAATACGCATCACTCCTTGTATAAAGGCTTTGACTAGTGAATGCGAAGCCAAGGGCCTTTGAAAAAATATTGACAAGGCCGAAATCTGACCCTTGATAGTACTCAAGGCAAGCTTCCTATCTACAGCCCATTGTAGGAAGTCCAGAATCCTACCTATTACGTACTTATGTGGATGCCATTTCTTGGCCTCACACCACGCGATGTACGCCTTCCAGATTCTATAGTAGATCTGCCTGGATACCGGCTTCCTGGCATTGATCATGGTAGATACCACAGCATTAGAGAGCCCTCTCTTTTTTAGAATGTGGGCTTCAATAGCCAGGCCGTCAAACCTAGGGCTGGTAAGGAAGGGTGGTATATCAGTCCTTGCGAAAGCCGGACGACGTGGGAGAGTCCAAGGACTCCCCACTGAAATTTTACAATCTCCGCGTACCACGCTCTTCGGGGCCACGCTGGAGCCACCGGAATCACTGGTTTCTTTTCTACCCTGATTCTGCGGAGTAATCGAGGTAACCATTGGCGGTGTGAATGCATATATCAGCTTGAACTGATCCCAAGGGAACACTAGGGCATCCGAGCCGCAAGCTAGGGGATCCCTTGTCCGAGAGACAAACCTGTCCCCCTCTGCGTTGAATCTGGATGCTAGAAGATCTACATCCGATGTTCCCCACCGCTGACATATTGTCCAGAAAACCTCGGGGTGAAGGGACCCTTCCTCTGGGCCTAATTGCTGGCGACTTAGAAAGTCCGCCTTCCCATTCTCCACTCCTGGAATGAATACCGCAGATATGGCTGGGACATATTTTTCTGCCCATTTCAGGATGTAATTTACTTCCCTCTGGGCTGCACGACTCCTGGTGCCCCCCTGATGATTGATATATGCCACTGCTGTGGCATTGTCTGATTGAATTCTGACAGGGGACCCTTGGAGTTTGGATGTCCATGCTACTAGGGCATACCGCTCGTATCTCTAAGAGATTGATGGGCAGGGCCTTTTCTGCATCCGACCATCTGCCCTGGAGAGACTATTGCTCCAATACTGCTCCCCAGCCTATAAGGCTGGCATCTGTAGTGACCACCTTCCAAGAAATCGGACTGAAGGATTTCCTTTTTTCCAGATTCTGGGGAACCAACCACCAACGGAGGCTCTTGCGAACGGAAGGGGACAAGGACATTGTAAGTCTAGGGCCTGAACTTTTTTGTTCCAGGCTGACAGTATGGCCCCTTGCAAATTCCTTGAATGGAATTGACCGTAGGGTACTGCTTCGAATGATGCCACCATTTTTCCCAGCAGCCTCATATACAGGCGTATGGACGGCTGTCTTTTTTGTACCCACTAAGTGGATCAAATCTTTCAAAGACAACACCTTTCCTCGAGGCAAGAATATTTTTCTCTGGCCTGAATCCAACCTTAGCCCCAAGTATTCCAGACTTTTGACTGGTTTCTAGGGCTGACTTGTCTCGGTTGATAATCCAACCGTGAGATTCCAGATACTTGAACGTCTTGTGAACGACCACGTCTAGTTTTTTCACTGAGTGGTCTATCAGCAACAAGTCATCCAGATATGCCATTATCATTACACCTTGTGTTCTTAGATTGGCCAATAAAGGGCCAGAATTTTTGTAAACACTCGTGGTGCTGTGGCCAAACCGAAGGGTAAGGCTCTGAACTGAAAATGGCGCCCTTCTACTGCAAAGCGTAGAAATTTTTGGTGGACTGGAAAGATGGGAATGTGCAAATAAGCATCTTTGATGTCGATCGTGGCTAACCAATCCTCCCCTTGTAGGGCAGTGGCCACCGATCGGATCGACTCCATCGGAAAGTCCTGATATACAGGAATTTGTATAGCCCTTTTAGAATTAATATGGGCCTCCCGACCGCGTTTGCTTCGGGACTGTAAAGAGGTTTGAGTAAAACTCGAACCCTCATTCTTCCAGGGGAACCTCCATAATTACTCCTTGGAGCAATAGTTGTTCTAGTGCCAACAGGAGGGACTCTCTCTTCCGGGGATCCCTTGGCACGTTTGACCTCAAAAAATGGGAAGGAGGAGAGTCTTTTAACTCCAAACTGTATCCCAAACCTACTGCGGAGAGCACCTATCTGTCTTGATCGTGTCCCGCCAGGTCTCTTGCGAACAACTGGAGTCCTCCCCCCACCCGACTGAGTGGGGGCTTCAATGAATTTCACTTTGGGGGAGGTTTTGTACCTCCCCTGACCCAGGGTTTCTTATTACCCTGCTACTGTCCCTGTTTTTTACCCCCGGGATTTGACCGAGGAGGCCGTCGGAACTGTTACACAGCCGATGCCCCAGGGACTGGAGAAGCAGGCCTCTTAAAGAGGGACCTCTAACTCTGCTTTTAACCGGCAAGAGCGTATTTTTACCGCTGGAAATTTTCTGGATATATTTGTCCAGGTTTTCCCTGAATAAGCGTTCACCATGAAATGGGACGCTAACCAGCCATTCTTTACAGGGAGCTTCAGCAGACCAGTTTCTGAGCCATAGGAGCCTACGCATATGTACTATAGACAGCGTAAGGCGGGAGGCCTGATGGACTGAATCCTCTATGGCATCAACCGCAAAGCCTAAGGCTCTAGGTAGATCAGCTAGGGCAAAGCCTGCTGATCTGTCAAGTCCCTCAAGACCTGTTTCAACTGATCCTTCACTGCTTAGCAGACCCCAATAGCTGCTACTGCTGGTTGTATCACCAAGCAGATTTTCATAAGGACTCCAATCTTTTATCTATTGGGTTCTTGAACATTTGGACATTATCCACTGGACATGTCAGTGATTTATACATACAAGAGATGGCTGCGTCCACTGTAGGGACCTTCCATTTTTTTTTTTTTTGATGAACTTATCCTCCATGGGATAGACCACCGGAAATCTCTTAGGGGAATAAATATTTTCTCAGGACGTTCCCAATCCTGGTAAATGAGCCCTTTCAGTAAAGGGTGAAGTGGAAAAGAACAAACAGTCTGGGGGCTTCTAGCGACCCCAACGAGGATACAGTAGTGGTTGATGGTTCCGCAAGGTGCATTTTTAAATGCTGATCGGACCATGTTAGTCAGAGACTGAACCCATAATCTTTCAGCTTGAGATGCTGAGAAAAGGTTCCCCCACTGTTGATTCCTCTATAACAGAATCAACCTTATCCTGATCCCCTTCAGGCAGGTCGATCCCTGTATGGGACTGTTGCTCTGCTAACAGGCACTCTGAAGGAGGAGACGGAGATCGGGCGTGCTTTCCCTGACAGG
This sequence comes from Rana muscosa, assembly GCA_029206835.1. Classification (NCBI taxonomy): domain Eukaryota; kingdom Metazoa; phylum Chordata; class Amphibia; order Anura; family Ranidae; genus Rana; species Rana muscosa. The sequence goes on along the minus strand of CM055125.1, from coordinate 79,961,402 downwards.
GAGGCAGCGATAAATTTTGACAATCTCTCTCTAATCCTCCCAGAGCTGAGGAAAAAACCTCCTCTGTTACATACACAGGAGCAGGTGACTGAGGACAACCACAGTACCAAGTACCCCTGCGGGGTCTCTACGGTCACTTACCTCTGAACTTCAGGGGAGACTGGTGCAGCAGGAGTATGCCCAAGATCCTCAGAGCCCGATGAGACCCCCTTTGCTTCCTGGAAGATTCAGTTCCGGAGCTACTGGACGGCATATTCCTAAGCCTAAAGCTGAGGTATTCCAGCCGTAATACACCACTTTTACTGAGAATAGTCTAGCACAATTGCTGCTATATCACAGTTGGTGTCTACTAATGTGCCTTTCTAGGGGATGCCTGTATCAACCGCTATGCTGTATGCCTTTAAATGTTGCCAGCTCTGTCTCTGTACTTCATAACCAGCTTATCTGCAATAATGTGGCTTTTTTTTTTTAAAAACCTGCTGGGACGCCCGCACATGCGCAGAAGCGCTGCGGCGCGCACAGAGCGTCATCCCCCAGGCCCCGCCCCTTTTTCCGGCCACCTCTATATATAGAGGCGCGTGCACGCGCACGCGCGCGGCCACGTGCGCCTCGGCGCTAATTTTCAAACATGGAAACCAGGGACAGGAGCCAGGGCCCCCTTTGCCGCAGGCCGGGGGATAGACGAACACTGCAACATGGCAGAGGAAACAGTTTCCTGTAGGAGAACTCACCAGCTGCCTGGACTTTGCTCTCTGAGAAGAAACTAGTCCATATGACAAGAAAAACATTGCACAGCGGCCTCTAGTGGACAAACACAGGTACCGCAGTTTAATATACTAAACATATATAAAAAAACATTCTTTTTTTTTTTTTTTTTCTTGACCACCATTAAAAATTATTACATTTTTTTAGTAGTTACAGGCATGCACAGATATTAGCGGGAATACCGTTAGGTAACAGACAGAAAGACAAATTAGGCTTGGGGGTCCCCCAATAGAACCAAGTTCCTGGGGGCCCCCACTTACCTGTTCCCCGCCGCAGGACTTTGTTTGGTCCACAAAAGCCCAAACTTCACCTATCACGGCAGGCATTGTAATCAAACCTTCAGGGACCGGGTTCCCAAGGATTCCACTCCCCTGGACCTGTATAGCACCCTGCACAGAAAACATCTTGGTCGTGGGTATGACCAGAGCTCTGGATCCCAGGGTCCAGCTCTCCTAAGAGAAGCATTACAGGCAGAACCTTGCTCTTCTCTGCAAGGCCCGGGTACCGACCGTTTAGCTATGAAGCTTTTTTGGTCGGATCCGGAATAGCTTACTGAGGCCCAAAAGAACCTGTACGCAAGCTCAGTGAAAAACACATGTTTCTTCTTGGCCAACACCTTAGACACTGGCAAAAAACTGAGGTGCTCCCGGATGGGAGGGGCTTATATAGGGGAGGGTACTTCCGGTTTTGGAAGTTGCCAGTGCCAGCACCTGACGGTAACTATATAACCCATTAGTAATGATTATGTCGCTCTGTGTCCCGTGATGTACGAGAAAGAAATACCTGTCTTAGACAGGTATCTTCACCCCCCCTCCCCCCTGAAAGGTGTCAATTGTGACACCGGAGGGGGGGAGGGTTCCAAATAGCAGAAGTGTATATTTAGGGTGGAGCTCCACTTTAAAAAGAGTTTGGCCTTTGGATCATGCACCAAGAATCTCTGCCTAAGGCAGGCCATACATTATGCAATTTTCTTTCAACCACGGGTCAAAAGAAAGTCACACAGTCAGTGTTGATGTGGGAATCCCTCCTGCTGCGCTATTGTATTGTGACAGGGGGAGGTTTCCCTGCCATCAGAATACAATGATCACTGCTGCCTGGTATAGCCAATGGCAGTGATCATACAAAAAAACAACAGGTTGATTGTACTAAATACGATCAATAGATTGACTTCAGTACAACCAGCCTGCCCATGGACGGACCGAAATTCTGCCAGGTCCTGCTGAACCGGCCGAATTTCAATCAGTACATGGCCAGCTTAATGCACAACTATTTAACTTATGGCCTGCATCTATTAGATGCCCCCAGCAGTGTTTTTTGATACTGCTAAAGTTATATAGAGATAGCTTCTTAGCTGTCAAGGGTATATAGACATTATCAATTATGTTACAAAGTATTAATCTGCTTCCTAACTTTCAGTGGGTTTAAACTGATCACAAGCCTTTGGTGGGAGCATCAGCCAACTTCTGCTGGACTAATCCAGTTCACTGCATATTAGAAGCTACTAGGATAGGGTCTATGAGGATAGGTGATGAGGGCAAAGTTTAGCCTCGTGTTGCAGACACTAATACACCAAGTTGGTGACCATCCTTAATGTTTGGTTGTGCTTGGCATTAACACTGAGAATCTTGCTGATTGGACATGTACAGCTCCTCAATAAATCTGCCCTTCATTCCATTATTTCAGTCTGGTGGCCCCAGCTTGGTCATCAACTAAGACAAGGAAGCAATAATTGTCGATCCCCCCACCTCTTCAATAATGAAGATCATAAGATAAATATGTGTATGACAATCATGGCTCCCCCATAGACACAGTTCAGTAAGTACGCTTAGCCAGCTTGAGACAAGAAGTGTGTTATTTACAGGATCACCCGGTAAAAATAAAGCAAAAGAACAATGAAAAAACAAAAAACAATGCAGCCACCACATCTAAGGACTGGCAGAATTTGTATTTTTTTTTACTCATAATGGCAGCGATCAGCAACATAGCGGGACTGAGATATTGCGGCGGACAAATCTGACACTGATACTTTTTTGGGAACCGGTGACACTAACCTAACACAGTGATGAGTGCTAAAAATATGCACGGTCACTGTACTACTGGCAGTGAAGGGGTTAACATCAGGGGCGATCAAAGGGTTAACTGTGTGTCTAGCCAGTGTTTGTGTACTGTGTGGGAGGTGCTTTTACTAAGGGAAAACATGGATCCTTATCCCTGCTTTGCAGGAACACAGGATCAATGCCTTCCCTGCTGACAGAACAGCAATCTGCCTTGTTTACATAGGCAGGCTGCCATTCTGCCTTTGTAACAAATGATCAGCGGGTGTCGGCGGCACATCGAGTCTGCAGTACCCACTGTGCATAATTGTGCCCGCTACCCGGAGGTGTGGGATCATGTATATATACACTCCTGTGCACAGTGGCCGCCCTGTAGCAGTAAAACTGCATGAAATGGTTAAGGGCTTTCCATTACTGCCATTACAACCGAATGTGATAAAGCAGCCCAAAGTAGAACAACTTTTACCGTAAAAAGGACCCTTTTATAGACCGATAGCCCCTCCCTTACTTTTATATTATGGAAAAATGTAACAAGAAGAATTAATGTTGTAGCAGCAAGACTAAGTGAACAGAACTTAGAAAACAGTAAAGAAACCCTTATGCTGTTTAAGATTGAACCGTTTCTCACCCAGCTTCATTATCGGTTCATTATATATTACAACCTAATGTGATAAAGCATTCCACAGCTTACCAACTTTTACTGTAAAGAACCCCTTCATAGACCGATGCCCCCTCCCTTACTTTTATATTATGGAAAAATGTAACAGGAATCATTCATGTTGTAGCAGCAGGACTAAGTGACCAGAACTTAGAAAAAGTCACAGATTGTCTGATCTCAAGAACCCACTGCTCACTATAATTAATTTATGGTTGGACTGGCCCTTTAACATCTGTTAAACCACCTACACACCTCTTTTACAGCGTGTGATGCACCAAATGCTGCGAAAATCACACACTTGCCAGACTAGAAAGATTAACTAGTAAAAGCATATCACTAATTGGTTACCATGGGGTACTGATCAGGTACAGTCAATAAAGGCCATCGTCTGTCAGAAATTCCTCTCCAATACTGAGTCACCATAGTGCTATTGAATCCTGTAAATGTTCCTCTATTGTATGTAATTGAAATATATTAGGCTGGTCGAAAATAATTATATTTAACTATCAGAATCATTAATACACTTATGCAGACAGGGCTGAAGGAGTGACCTTTGAAACATGTCTCTGTCTTTGGAACACTTTGCACCTAGCAAAGATTACACCTTGAGTTATAGAGATTGCATTGCCAAAATAATGTCACTTTAAATGTGTTTTGAGTGACACAGTGACCTCAATTTGTGACACGGAAGACAATATGACAGAATCAATTTAATCACAGAGATAAAAAGCCGTGCCTGTGGATATCTTGTGTAACAAGGCTGTACTATGCCATGAGAAGAGAGCCGTCTAGTTGAATCCGGCAGTCAAGGTTCCTGAACATTGAAAGAAATACAGAGGCTGCCATTGCTGATATGAAGATGCTAGCTGCCTGGTGGTTTGCTGGCTTTAATAAAATGTAAGGCAATGACCCAGAAGATGCATGTCAACAAGTGAGAACTCCTTATTTGAAAAATTGTATTAAGTCGGTGACACAGTACTAAAACCAGAGACCGACAAGCAACTGGCATTTTTGGAAGCAGAGGTCATTAATGGCAGCCAACATTTTCCCTCAGAACAGATTTATTTTAATCTAGCAATGCCTAAATTAGCATAATATAGGAGATCTTATTATTAGGTACATTCTACTATAGCTGAGCGTTAATAAAAAAAATGTACTTCCTGGTGTGCATGTGGGCGGGTGCAGTGTGGTGCGGCGGCAGTAACATACACACAGTCCAGATGCAATAGAAATAAACTTGTATTGTAGTCAGAGTATAACAGTTCACAACAAGCCCGGCAGGAGGGAAGCCTGACCAGGAACACTTGCGGATGAACAGAAGACTGTATCAGAGCAGATCTAATAGTCTGTGCTGAGGGGCGGACTGCGACCTGGTCGGTCCGTGGCAAATTGGGGAGGTTTCCAAGAGGAGTGGCAGATCCCTAGGCATTTCCTACTCACCTGGAACCTTTACACTACCCACATGGTAAATGCATGCCAAACTCAGGATCAAGGGTCTTAAATAGACTCTGCCTGACCCAAGATGGCTGTCAGAGTCACATGGGTTGTCAGAATCCAGTCGGATCGCTGCCCAGTGACCCAGGAAACCGTAGAGGAACCATGTTCCTCTTGACACCCTCTGCACTGCCGCTGCAGTTGAGCGGCACCTGCAGTGGAGAAAATAGACTGCACCTACCTTCATGCATATCATTTAGACCTAAAATAAAGCAAACAATTCCTTGATAGCTTATGAAAGATCCAAACAGAGGATGTGGGGGCCATGAAGAATATGCTCTATATTAGTTTTCTTGGGTTCTCACCCCAAATGTAGGGCAAACCAAAACAAAAAGAAAAATAGGGATTTTCGATTAAATATCACAGGAAAGGTTTAGAGACACTCCTCTTGAATATATATAAAATAATTAGGAATACTTTATTATAAAAAATTCATTTTCTTTACAATAAATTTTGTTCAAGGTGCATATTATATCCAAATACTGTACATCCTAACCAAAATGCTAGTCTACATGTTTTTCACAGGCATTCCACTTCTTCAGGACCACAAATATGTTATCACATAACTTGACTTTTTTGTGAATGTGCTAGCATATTGCTGGTCCTGAAGAAACGGAATAGCCGCAACATATACACACACACATATATATATATACATACATATATATACACACACACACACACACACACGGTATATATACCAATTGTTACTGACATATTTAAAGCTGAAAAAAAGGAGCCTAGGGCAACTTAGGGTACACATGGAACAGGGACAATAAGAAAGAATGGGATTCTGCATCTTGGGGGCTGACGAATTACTCCAGCTTCGCTGTTAAAATCAATTGAATCAATACTGGAAGTTGGAATGCCTGCAAATTGAGTGTTTTGTGCCTGAAAACAGACACATTTGTCCCCTACCCACCAAGGTCTCTAAGCCTTTAAAAAACAATAGGCAGCGAACTCCCTGCCATTCATCCCAAGTCAAGAGATCAGTGCTGCATAGAAGCTCCCATTAATAATCAGGGACCAATGGTAAGATCTGCCTGTAGAAGGGACATTAGAGACCAACTCTAGCAAACAGCAATTTAAAGGAAAATGCCCCCCTCCCCCAGTCTCAGTTCAAAAATCCTTTCCTTACTGTAGGCAGCAGACATAACAGCAACACTCCCTATGGGAGCAACATCCCTATCTGCGGGGCTGGCCATGCCCCCTGTGAGTTAGAACTCTAGCTATCCAATCGGCAATGTTGGAATTGTCAGAAGTAAGGAAGGAACTGCAGTGTGCAGACGAAGGATCCAACATGCCTGGAAATGATGAATGGCAAAGACTCATACAAAAGAAGTAGTGGTGAAATGGAGGAAATGAAGAAGACATGGACCTCAAGAGAAGTGAGTATATCCTCTATTACAGGGACCTATCATTGGGAATCTTTAAAAGACCTGACAAGGTCCCTTTAATTAGTTGCACAAGAAAGAGCATCAAACAATTGATCCAAGAGTCCAACAATGATTTATTGCAAGATTTCTCAACCAGGGTGCCTCCAGAGGTTGTTAGGGGTTCCTTGCGCAATGAACAATTTTTTTATTTTTAAATAAGTACCCACTGACACTATTGATCATTTTAGCTATCTATAAGGGGGTAATTCTTCCCAATGACCACAAGTGTAAAGAACATTCTTTCCACAGACCATAACACTAATGTATCATTAAATGTAGATATAATCATTTTAGCAGGGGTTCCCTGAGAGCGGAACATTTTTTTCAAGGGTTCCTCCGTTAAAAAAGTTGAAAAAGACCAATTTGATGGTTTAGGAAATGACCAGGGAAAGGACAACAGCCAGCCAACACATTTCAGGGGTCCATAGATCTCCCCTGTCCTCAGGGCTTAAAGTGTTTTTCTCCAGGTTTTCTATCTTCATGCATTATATGCATGAAGGTAAAAACCAACCAGCCCCTCCTAAATACTTGTTAAAGGAAAAGATCCATAAGCCATAATTCATGAAGCAGACCCACGTACATTAAGTAAGCAAGGTGAATGGCAGCCTCAGCCCGGGCTCCAGCCAGTTCATGCCCCACCAAATACTTACCTGTGCCCCATCCCGATCCAGCAATGTGCATGAGAGCCTCGGTTCTACGGGGACTCTCCCTCCTCATTGGCTAAGACAGCAGCGGGTGTCAATTACAACCAGCGAGCCAATGAGGAGAGAAAGGGGGCGGGGCTGCGGCTCTGTGTGTGCTCCCATAGCAAGCTGTTTGCTCTGGGAGTACTTGTCAGGCAGGAGGAAGGGGCCAAGAGAGCTGGCGGGGGTACCCCAGGAAAGGAGGATCGGTGCTGCTCTGTGCAAAACCACTGCACAGGCAAGTATGACAAAAAAACAACTTGCCTTTAATGTCACTTTAAAGTGATACTAAAGTTTTTTTTTTTTTAAATAACAAACATGTCATACTTACCTGCCCTGTGCAGTGCTTTTGCACAGAGCAGCCCAAATCCTCCTTTTCTCAGGACCCTCTTCGGCACTCCTGGCCCCTCCCTCTTGTTGAGTGCCCCCACAGCAAGCAGATTGCTATGGGGGAACCTGAGCCGACCTGCAGCTCCCTGTGTCTACTTAGACACAGAGCCCTGGCTGGGCCCCCCCTCTCTCTTCTCATTGGCTCACTGATTTTGATTGAAAGCGGTGGGAGCCAATGATGCTTTGTTGACGTCTCAGCCAATGAGGAGGTAGAGTCCCGGACAGCCGAGTCTCTCGTGCAACATTGCTGGATCGAGTTGGGCTCTGGTAAGTATTAGGGGGGCTGAAGGGGGCTGCTGCATTAAGGTTAAAAACCTTCTGCCTTTACAACCAATGAGAAGGTTTGAGAGGCATTCACAAGTGGCACAATCACCAGAGTTTTATTATTTACTGTGTGAAAAGTCAGATATGACTAAGATCAGGGAATCAATGAGTCAGCAATGAAGCTTTAAGGACACTGGCTGTCAACAGGGAAAGTATCACGCTGTATATCAGCATGGCTATGCCTGTAGTTTCCCAACAGAGCATGCACAGGAGGTTGACAACACTACCACTGCACTGGGAGCCATTGGTTAGCATTGTCATTCTGTAATAGACAATCGAAGAAAGAAAGACAGTAAAAATGGCAGGATCAACAAGTACGGTAATTATTGGAACACACCTACAAGGAAGATTTAAACACATAGGCTTTGCTGTTTCTTTAATTGCCTGCTATTTGTTAATAGAATGTTAGAGCTTACATACTGTAGACTTCACAATAACTCTAAAGTCACTACAGAAAGGTAATACAAAGGTGCATACAAATGAGAAAATTATAAAAAAATATATGTCACAGGTAAAAAAAAAATGTTGAAAGGATGAATTTTTCTACAATTTGTATTGCAGCCACTCCTTGGATTCATCAGTTAATCTACAAAGCTACGGGCTCATCATTATGCTAAAATCCATTCTACGCTGATTTGTTTGTATGAGGAAGAGAACGAGAAAATAAATGTTCTAAAACTCTTCCATATTTTATTATTAATCTACCAGACTTTTGCCTCTATCATGCTGCGCTCTGTACAATTATTTTTCATCTTTGGCAGGACTTTTACTTAGAATCACACATTTTTTTATTTATTTTTTATTCCGGTGCACCAACCGCAATCTCCAGATGAGCTGGGTGCTCGTTAATGTGTGTCAGCGGGCTGAGTAATACAGAGCTGTTTGTCTTATCTGCTGAGACGTACATTTCACCGCGATGCTGCTTCTCGCAGACAGATGCTTGCAATCCTTCGGGGATGTGCTGCTATATTTGTTTCTAGGTTTCATTTTACTAAAATAAGATGCATAACGGATACACAATGGTGTTCTGTCCTACATAAGGATGTAGCTATAGAAAGCAACTGCTTGTTGTTGGTGCCAATGGAGGCACCAAGAACAACAAAAGTGTCTACATATTTATTTGCTGGTATGGAAAGCCCCTGACCTTGAGTACGCTCGGTATGTAATTATCGGCCTAGGCATTAAGTGACAGCTAAGGAAAGCCCTTCCTGACATCCCACGTGTAATGCAGCGTACTTCTGTATTAATAATGGAGTAATAGGGCAGGGGATGCCTATGGAGCTCAGCGCAAGTCTTTATGTAGGTTTCCAAGAGCTCTGAGTATGCAAAAAAGATCTCATCTACAAGTAAAGCATACTTTACGCTTGTGGTTAGGGGATGGTAAAATCAGGTGGCTGAGCTGCCTTTTTACAGCTCCTCTTAAAGTGGACCTTTAGTCAGAATATTAAGTGCTTGTACTTTGTAAAATCAAGTAAATACACTGTCTCACCTTGCACTGCACATGCTCAGTTGTTTTCCATTATGGGTATTGTGCCGAAAATCAGAGCCACTAGAGGCTGATCTGCTGACAGCCTAAAGATTTACTGCTGCTTAAAGCGGAGTTCCACCCAAAAATGGAACGTCTGCTTTTTGGAATCCCCCCCTCCGGTGTCACATTTGGCACCTTTCAGGGGGGAGGAGGGAGCAGATACCTGTGTAATCCAGGTATTTGCTCCCACTTCCGGGCATAGATCACCGCGGTGACCTACGCCACGTCCGGCGCCTACCCCTGTCTTCTGGGAGACACACAGGTCTCAGAAGAGCCAAGGGATAGATCGGCTTCGGGTGCTGACATTGCGGGCGCCCAGGACAGGTAAATGTCCATATATTAAAAGTCAGCAGCTGCAGTATTTGTAGCTGCTGACTTTTAATATATTTTTTTATCGGCGGAACTCCGCTTTAAGTGCTCTGCCCGTCAGCAAAATGGTGGTAGTCTCCAGCAAAAAGAAGCAGCTGCAATTTACAGCACACACCAATTTTGGTAACATAATTATTAATGTTAAAATGTATTTTCTTTGCTAAAGAACAATATTTTTTTTATCAAGTAGGTATGGGTAAAGTTCAATTTTAAGCTGCAAAGGGAGCTGTACAGGGTACACACAGTGACATGCCACAGTCAAGATGCTTTGCATCACAATGTGGCATAAATTATCGCCCATTGAGTTTGGCAGGCTGGACTGCCTGCCGAAAAACGGCCCATTTATGTGAATGGGGATGCACCGCAACTGCCTCACAACTCCAAGCAATGCATGTAATAGCAGCATGGGCCTTTAGGGACGACATAACACCTCCTCACCACCTGTCAACAACCTCTGGAAACAATCCACTGCACTTTGCCCTTCAGAGGGCTACCACATGTGAGTCCTAAAAGCATGTATTGGCAACAGGTTTACTTTAATCTTCCACCCCTCCCCAGTGGCATATAATTACCTTATAATAATTACCTTTCCATTGTTAACCCAATACACCGCTTAGCATTGTGAGTTAAATTAAATACTCGATACCTCCATGTATGGAGCAGCATGTATATCAGCCGTGGGACAGTGCTGCACCAATCAACACTGTTACATGGGAAGTCTATAGTCCCATGTAAGATATGACTTTGTTGACTTTACTTTTGTTCTCAGAGGCTGAATGGAGGGCTGGAGGAGCAAAATGAAGGCAATGAAGAGGTCTGCATTAAAGTGAACCTGGTTCTTAGCTTAACATGGGTTCACTTTAAAGGGCAACTCTTTGTCAGTTTTACTGTACGATACAGCTGCTTAATAGAAGGGAAGTGAAATCACCACAATTAACAAATCAGTGTACTAAAGCCTGGCCCCTGCCTGTTTTTTGGACTACCATCGCTGCACTAATCATACCCACCATGACCTTTTACCGTTCTGTAACCCATTCCAGTATCACAACCTTCCACCCATCAAATTACGTAGAAGGTACTCTCACTGTAAGCCCGATTTCTACATTTGGCTGAAGTTCAGCAGCAACTAGATTTCAACTCATTACACAAGATGAACTGCATTGTGTGTAATGGTAATGGGTGCTCCTTAATAAAGACCTGACGTTTAATGGTACATCATTTTTTTCTTCCAAAAGCTGACACGTCTTAATGGCTTTTTACGCACATCTTGATCATGCCCTGATTGCAGTTTTCCTTTAAACACTGATGCTGTGGAGATGAGGGTGGGGGCAGTATAACCTTCTGGGACTATCAGTTTTGGATTCTCTCATTATAATGTAATTTAGAATATCTCTGAGTGGAACCGAGCATGTAATGATCATAATATTACTATGTGTCTGGTCTTGCCCAACATGTCTTATGAATCTTCACCTTCCAGCATCCACTACAGTACACCTCTCTAATTCACATGCATTCAACACGAGAGGTATAGATTTCTTCATCTCCTTTTAGAATCTTTACATTGTACCTTTCATATGACCTTCATCAGCAACATCTACTTCATATTTTTTATATCACCTTCACCCTAATTGCTTTCGTTATCAATTCATCTTTACAGCATCTCCCAACATCTCCACTATATAACCTTCAGAGGCTGGAATTTCCATCAGCCTCATTTTACAAGCAGGGCAAAGAGCGGTGATGATGTGCAGTAGCCTGCAGCAATATGCCTGCCCCTTTTTATTTATACAAAGAAACAGAATGCCTATTGGCTCTTATGGCATTCAAAATGTTCATGTTGCTCTTTGCATTATGAAACAAGCTCAAAGTCAACCTTTCACGTAATTTTACAAGTCTGCATGACTATTTTTCCGTCCCAATATACAGTAACAATATACGTTTTCAAAAAAGTACATTTTATCATTTACAAAGTATTCGTTAAAGATTACATACTCCAACGACAATGAATATTTATTTTTATTTTTTAAACAATTCATAAGTTTATAACAACATTGCAATGTAACACTCACTTCTTTTGTTCATCCCCCGATGTCCGGTTTCATATAAAAACTTAAGTTATAAAATTTGTTCCTGCCCGTTTTCATCTTGCTTGTGGGCATGTGAAGCCCACAAGCATACAGTTCCGGGATACGGTGCTGGTGAGCTACCAGCATGCACCGCCCATTCTTGCGCATGCACAGTATGTACGGCGCGCAGCACCGTAAACTACTGATGTTGCCATCACAACTGGCGGCGTCGTCGAAAGTGCCCCCCCCCCCATTGTGATGGCAACAAAGATAAACTGGCGGCATCGCATCACTTCTGGTTTTGCAATATCGCAAGAATGAGTGGCGGCCATTCACACTGACTCCTGGGAATTAGGACACATAGCTCCCAGGAGACAGTGCGGCGCCGGATATGACGGCCATATCCACGGGTGGCAGAGACCGGAAACGCCATTGAAAACTCTCCTACACAGGTAACCCTTAGGAAATAAATAAAACTAAATTTCCATTGGACAATGATTGGATTGCTAAAATGCTGTTAATGTAAAGTTGAAAAATTGTGTGGAACTCCGCTTTAAGAATCAAGGCCCAAATATGAAATTTGCCATTGTTGTCTTTTATTTAAGATACAAGCTCCAGGGCTGTGATACTTTATAAAACGACTTCAAATGGATTTTTCATCCTCCACTGACCAATAAGAGGAGAGAAATTATTTTCTCGCCTTCCAGCTGACCTATGTACATGACTGGCTGCACTCTGACCCCCAAACTCCCACCACTGCTTTCCTGTAGTCCTTATTTGAACCTCCTACTTCCTTACGGGATGAACTGCATAGATTTAGGAGGTCTGGAGGTTCCAGGTTCTTCCCTGTTGAGGTTTGCTTTATGACCTGGAGGGAGGGAGGAAAAACCTCACCTGGCGTTTCACCACAGACTCCTCTGTGGCGGTATCCGAATCTTCCTGAGCTCCTTGGTCACCCAGATTCGAGTTGGTGGGCCAGTTTTGGAATAACACATCTCTCTCATATCGTTGTGGAGAATACTCTACTGCCATTTGAGACACTCAGGCTTCAATATGGCTTGGACAACAAATTTTTCTTCAAATATCTCCTATTGAGACACGCCCTTCAGGCACAGTTTGGGTCCTTGACCATAGAGCTCATGGAATCTTCTATTGAGGACCTATTGTCGTTTCCTGACATTGCCAAGCTGGTGATGACCTTTTATGGACGTCTTCAGGGGGTGGGTGCCGATCCCTTTCAGAACTCTCATCACAAATGGCTGCTGTTTATGCCTAAGCTTTCTGAAGAGGCAACAGAGATACGTTTTCAGGATGTTATTAGCACTGCTGATCTGCTAGTACAGTTCAAGTTTATATATCACCTACACTATATGCCAGCGAAGCTGGTTAAGATGGGTCTGGGCCGAGATATTGCACGTGTTAGATGTAACATGATTGCTGCTGATTTCATTCATATGTTTTGGACTTGCCCGGGACTTTCAACCTTCTGGAAGGATTTATTTGCCTTTTTTGCCAACAAATTGCACCTGCCTCATACTCCGGAAGTTGGACTCTTGGGGGTGCTGAATGACCATGTTCCTCGTACTCATGCCAGGACTCTGCTATGTATTTTGTTATTTTATGCACGTAAAACGGTTTTACTACATGGAAGGACATGGGCCCCCTTTCAGCCCATGCCTTTTTCCGCATTGTTCATGGTCTCCTCCCCAAATTTAAATTGATATACAAAAGTAGGGCATGCCCTAAGAAGTTCACCAAAGTATGGCATCCATGGCTAGATGTTTTGAAGGACTTCTGGGGGGAGGTCCTCTCCTCACAGCTCTCAGTGATTTTTGGGGTGCTGTGATTCAGTACCTCCTACTTGGTTACAGTTGCTCTGTCTGGGCAGAAATTGCTTTGTATGAAAATGTTTACTGCCTGCGGGCCTCTAGAGTTGTGGGGTCGTTTTTGCTGTGACTTTGAGTGTGTGTGTGTGTGTGAGTGAGTGTGTATGTGTGTGAGTATGTGTGTGTGAATGGTGATGAGGTTTGTTTTTGGGGTACCTTTGTTATGTAAAGTCTGCTCATGCTTTCATTTATACACTGCCTGATTGTTGCAGCTGCTGCACTTACATGTTGTACTGGCAGCCTGTACTGTTTTGCTTTCCTTTTGATGTTTCTTTTAAAAAACTTAAAAATAAACACCTTTAAAAAAAAAAAAAAAATAAGAGGAGAGAAGCAATTCTGAAGCAAGGAAAGTCTCTTTGACACAAGCCCATACCACAGTTTGAACCACAGAAAACCCCAGGTCTCATGATTCAACAGTATCTATCCCTGTTGTCTTTAAGGGAAACTCTCAAGCCTCGTACACACGGGCGGGAATCCCGTCAAAAAAAACGGCGGTTTTCTCGACGGGCTTCCTGGCAAACTTGTCTTGTCAAGCCCTGTGTACACACGCGCCATTCAAAAGAACCGCCGTTCTTTTGAATGGCAAGAACGCGGTGACGCCATCGACTACGACGAGCCGGCGCTCGTCACATTCGATGCCGTCGCCACCATCTTGCTGCACCCTACACTACCCTTGTATGCTACCGTGCATGGGTCGAAGTCTCATCGAGCATGCGCGGGTTTCCCTGGACAGGTAAGCATACAGACGACCGGACTTCTAGGCAGGAAACACTCTGCCGAGAATCCCAACGAGAAAAATAGAGAGCAGGTTCTCTATTTTTCTCGTCGAGATTCCCGGCAGTTTTCCTGCCGAGAAACCATACACACGAACGATTTTCTCGGCAAAAAGCTCTCCCAGCATTTTTCTTGCCGAGAAAAACGGTCGTGTGTACGAGGCTTCAATAAAGAAATATGGGAGCGGTCTTTTCTGATTTGGATTTGCAGCCTCTGGGGCTGTCATCCTACTTATTGAATAGCCCGGAACAATCGTGTGTATATTAGGTGTCCAAATCCTGAGCAGATCCCTTAAGAGTCTGCCATCATTGAGAACAAGGTGGCACCAATGCAAACACATGTAGACCAGTTAGACTGTAGATCAGTTGTCTGTTAGTTTGCAAAAGAAAGGTAGACCAAGCTATTAACTGTATTTTGTAATTCCATTGACTCCTCATTTTAAAAGAATATCCTGTGTTTTTATTAGACCAGAAGCTCTTCTGACTTTCACCTTGTGGACACGTATTATAAGCTATATGTGTCATTAGAAAAACCCCATCCCTCAAACTCCCTAGCGGCTAAGTGGTTTCTCCAATGAGACATAATTTTCACTATTTGCTGCCATCCATTAGACCTTAATAGTCATACATCTTAATTAGACTCCTCCAACTTGGGAATATGGTGATGTTAATTTTATCTGTAGGCTCGACCACTCTATTCCTGAATTGAAGAAATGGGCTGCCATGTGATGTCCAAGATTCACCTCATAGCCTGTGTGTTCAGGAGTCAAGCTGGCTATTATACATTTTATAAGAATGTTCTTTACAGTATGAAATGTTTTATTTTGGATCATTCTCTGGGTTTGCTAGCAGACACTAATGATTATAAATCTTGCCTAGAACCGGACATTAAATGCTTAAAAGCTAAAAACCCTTCTCCGAGAGCCTCATTGAACCTAGATTCTCTTTATTTTTAAAGGCATTTTATTTTCAGCCAAGCAACCACCACCTACCTGTCAAATGAGCATGCCTAACTAACCATGAAGAGTACTCTTAGTAGTCAGGTGGATGGCAATAGGTAGGTCTTAGCCCTAAAATTAGGGCAGATAGGTCCAAGTGACCAAGGGGTATGTATATGAACAGCCTTAAAAAGTGAAAAGAAGATCACATGACCCATCCTTCATCTCAATCAAATTCTATGGAATCTTCACAAAGTAGAATTGCACTACTCCTGTATGCGGACCATCTAAAGTCCAAGCTTTTACATATAGACCGATCAGCTATAACATTATGACCACCCATCATAACATTATGACCACCCACCTATTATTGAGTTGGTCCCCCTTTTGGCACCCGTTGAGGCATTAACTCCATTAGACAAAGCATCACACTGCCCTCGCCAGCTTACCTTTTTCCCATAGTGTATCTTAGTGCCATCTCTTCTTGCATGCACTCTGCCATCCACATGAAGTGTTCTGAAATCTTTCAGATCGGAATCAGCTCCAGGGACAACGTGTTCACTTGCTGCCCAATATATTCAAGACAATTTCAGGTGCCATTGTAATGAGATAATCAATGTTATTCACTTTACCTGTGAGTGGTCATAATGTTAAAATGTTTTTTTTTTTTTTTTTTTATGGGTTAGGGTTGTATATATGCTGTATTCTCATATAGTGTTATGTGCTTCTATATAGGTTTCTCTTTCGTTTAGTTGTGAGGCTCTCTATATGGATCTTTTATATATAAATTCTATGAAATGATAAACTTCTGTTGAAAAATACAGTTTAATATCTAAACAACTGCTGCCACTGCTTAATTCTTCCCTTGCAATTTGGGCCAACTTGTGTATAATAATATTTTTTACTTGTTCTTTTGAATTATGGAGAAAAGAAAAAGTCAACCCTAATAATCTTCAAACTCTGCGGGTCTCTGCCTGTAATCTTTAATAACGTAGCTTCATGTTTTTCCGTGACGGACACTAAATCCAATATATTTATATGATAAATCAAGCTCTAGGGCCTGAAACAAAGAATGGTCTATAATGAAAAACAAACAAAGAAAAGAGATAAGCATGGAGAAAGTGGAGGTCTATTATAGAGTGTGCAGAATGCCTGAGAATGGGGTCACATATAAGGAAACCATTTAATAAAACCATACTGATGGTTACCCACATACATACTGTATAATGTGACTTGTACAATCCATTTGCTTTTTTGCCAGTGTTGTGTTACACTATGTGATTATTCTTGCTCTGTGTCTTTAAGATCTGTCCCCTTCTTTCTAGCTGAACTCTCTCTCTCACCGTAGTTCTTTATATATCTCCTCCACTTCCTGATTCTGGTCATTACTCCTGTATATCTTCCATGCTAAACATCTTACATGTGGCTTACAACTGCAACGTTTTCTACCTATGAATATCCATCATTAAACGGAACATTCGAAAGGATTCATCGTCTGTCGTCCTAACTGTGAGTTTATTCATTGAGTTAAACTGCCTGTATCGATGCAAGGGATAATAGCAAACCAGCTTGAGTAAGGCCTACTTAAACCTGGAGATGAACTTTATCGCTTTGTAGTTGAGACAGAACAGTAGAAAAACGGAGTTTCACAGCCTAATTACAAGATTTCTGCATGTCAGTACTGAAACAGACAAGATTTACTGCCCTCATAGCAAGACAGAAGGGACAGAGCAGCACATGGCAGCCTTATAGCCTGAGACAATCTGCACAGTGTCATATTTCAGCACACAGATCCTGCCTGCTTTCACAGTCAGTCTGCTATCATGAGTGACCAAGCTTCTGCATGTGAACTCACATCTACCTCCCCACAAGTTCCTGAATAAACTGAGTTACCCAAACGCTCAGTTAAACCCACTTGGAAAGTAATGGAGAATTATGAAGCTTCAAGGACTGAATTGTCAAATAGCTTGGAATTAGTCTGGGAAAAAATCCTTGCTGAAGCTAATACAGTGTCTGTTGAACGTGAACTACTGACACTAGAGGGCGCCATTAAACAACTTTCTGCCTCATATGAGCTTTATCAGCTTACCAGCATCAAATTCACTAATGTCTTACAAAACATGAAGTCAGAAAATGCGATGATACAATTAAAGCGCGTCAATGCTCTCAATATTGAAAGAGACAGTTTTATCCAGCAAACCAGATTAAAGGCAGAAGCAAAAATAAAGCTGTTACAGGACACTGCATCTCACAGATCTGTTTCCACCAGACGTTCTAAAAACTCGTCAAGATCCCATAGTTCAAGATACTCAACACTCAGTGAGCGACTTATTAATGCCCGCGCTGAAGTGGAAGCCAGCAAAGTGCAGGTGGCATATGCAGAAAAAAGAGCAGAGTCGGAAGCGCAGTCAGCACGTCAAAGGGCAGAGTTGGAAGCGCAGTCAGCACGACAAAGAGCAACAATGGAAACCTTAAATGAACAGTGTAAACATGACGCAGCTATGGCAAAGCTAAGGGTCCTACAGCAAGCTATCAGTGCAGACGAAGGTGCAAGTGAGAAAGACAGCATTAACCTAAACATAGCAGATATGGAAGACCCCCCTCAAACGCACTAAAGACTATGTCCTAAGCCACTGCAGTGCACACTCCATTGTCTCCAATGCTCCCGACTACATAGAGACTCCTTCACAGCTTCAAGTTAAAGAGGTTCCAGCAACTTCCTGCACACAAAATCACTCCACTGCATTTCCTACCTGCCTACCTTGCCTGCCTTCATACGTCACAGAGCATCAGCGCAAGCTTTAAGCAAGTCATCAATCTCCAGTCATCGGTACAGCCTTGAATCAACGTACCATTGGAACAACTGACTTCAAGCAAGCAACTCACCTGGATGCATCTGCTGCACCATATTTCCCTGTGTCTTTTAACAACAATGTCAAAGATAACGCAATCAGCACCATTCAGCCAACAGCATCTCACATAAAGGCGGAGACAACTGAGACAGAAGAGTTTGTGAGGTACATGCTTCGCAGAGAGCTCACAAAGACTGGTCTTACAAGTTTTGATGACCAACCTGAGAACTACAGAAGTTGGAAATGTGCCTTCAGAACTACAATCAGCAATATTGGCATTACAGCTGATCAAGAATTGAATCTGCTGATCAAATGGCTTGGTCCTCTATGTGCTGCACGTGTTAAGCCATTAAGATCGGTTTTCATGGACAATCCTACTGCAGGCCTCACAGCTGCATGGGAGCGACTAGGGCAAAGTTATGGCAGTCCAGAAGCTATAGAAAATGCTTTGTTCATGCGTCTGGAAACTTTCCCAAAGATATCCGGTAAGGACAACAAGGAGTTCCAGAGACTGAGTGACCTTCTCCTTGAGCTTCAGCTAGCCAAGACAGACCCAAAACTACCTGGACTCAGTTACCTTGACACTCCAAGAGGGGTAAACCCAATTGTCTCCAAGCTCCCGTATGGTTTGCAAGAGAAATGGACTGCACTAGGGTCATCATACAAAAGAGAGAACAAGGTTTCCTTCCCTCCATTCTCTTTCTTCTGTGAATTCATCAGGAAAATTGCAGAGACCAAGAACGATCCAAGTTTTTCCTACGGTGAGTACAGCCTCTTCTCACCCTTTCCTAAGAGTACCAGTCTTCAGGGCAACTATAGAAACCATAGAGGCCCAGTGTCTGTGAAAAAGACTGACATCCTTCCCACTCCTACCACAGTTCTGGCCACGAACAGAGTAGGAAGATTGAAAACCCTAACAGAGAGTGTCCCATACACAAGAAGCCACACCCCCTCAATAAATGTATCGGCTTTAGGAAAAAGCCTCTGGAAGAGCGCAAGGAGCTTTTAAAGACATTTAGGGTATGTTTCAGGTGCTGTGCTTCTACAGAACATTTTGCAAGGGACTGTAATGTGTCCATTAGGGATGAGCTTCGTGTTCGAGTCGAACATACGTTCGACTCGAACATCGGCTGTTCGATCGTTCGACGAAGATCGAACGATTTGGGCCGTTCGCGCCAAATTCGAGTGACGCGAACGGCCCACAATGCACTACGCCATCGCAGTGTCATCCAGGCGCTGTGATTGGCCAAGCATGCACTGTGACCCCGCATGCTTGGCCAATCACAGCGCCGGCAGCGAGGAGAGAAATGATTGGCCACAGGCAGGATGCCTGTGGCCAATTATTGCTGAGGGTGTTTAGTACACGCCCCACACTATAAAAGGCCGCCAGCACGGCGGCCTAGTGTAGTGTGTTCCGGAGCAGGGATAGAGCAGCATAGGCAGGGACAGTGACTTTTATTTCTTTCTTGCTTAACCTGGATTCCTTTAGTTTAGGGAAAGAGAAGGATAGGTAGGGAGAGTGTCAGTGTGTTTTGTGCTTGTGCTATATTGTGCTTAAAAAAAACATTTTTTCTAGGGACAGAAAACTGTAGGTAGGGAGAGTGTGTCAGTTTCTTTCACTGTCAAAGTCCTTGTTTCCAGGGACCTGGAAGGACAGTGAGTGAATTCTCCTTGTGCTAAATTGTGCTTAAAAAAAACATTTTTTCTAGGGACAGAAAACTGTAGGTAGGGAGAGTGTGTCAGTTTCTTTCACTGTCAAAGTCCTTGTTTCCAGGGACCTGGAAGGACAGTGAGTGAATTCTCCTTGTGCTAAATTGTGCTTAAAAAAAACATTTTTTCTAGGGACAGAAAACTGTAGGTAGGGAGAGTGTGTCAGTTTCTTTCACTGTCAAAGTCCTTGTTTCCAGGGACCTGGAAGGACAGTGAGTGAATTCTCCTTGTGCTAAATTGTGCTTAAAAAAAACATTTTTTCTAGGGACAGAAAACTGTAGGTAGGGAGAGTGTGTCAGTTTCTTTCACTGTCAAAGTCCTTGTTTCCAGGGACCTGGAAGGACAGTGAGTGAATTCTCCTTGTGCTAAATTGTGCTTAAAAAAAACATTTTTTCTAGGGACAGAAAACTGTAGGTAGGGAGAGTGTGTCAGTTTCTTTCACTGTCAAAGTCCTTGTTTCCAGGGACCTGGAAGGACAGTGAGTGAATTCTCCTTGTGCTAAATTGTGCTTAAAAAAAACATTTTTTCTAGGGACAGAAAACTGTAGGTAGGGAGAGTGTGTCAGTTTCTTTCACTGTCAAAGTCCTTGTTTCCAGGGACCTGGAAGGACAGTGAGTGAATTCTCCTTGTGCTAAATTGTGCTTAAAAAAAACATTTTTTCTAGGGACAGAAAACTGTAGGTAGGGAGAGTGTGTCAGTTTCTTTCACTGTCAAAGTCCTTGTTTCCAGGGACCTGGAAGGACAGTGAGTGAATTCTCCTTGTGCTAAATTGTGCTTAAAAAAAACATTTTTTCTAGGGACAGAAAACTGTAGGTAGGGAGAGTGTGTCAGTTTCTTTCACTGTCAAAGTCCTTGTTTCCAGGGACCTGGAAGGACAGTGAGTGAATTCTCCTTGTGCTAAATTGTGCTTAAAAAAAACATTTTTTCTAGGGACAGTAAACTGTAGGTAGGGAGAGTGTGTCAGTTTCTTTCACTGTCAAAGTCCTTGTTTCCAGGGACCTGGAAGGACAGTGAGTGAATTCTCCTTGTGCTAAATTGTGCTTAAAAAAAACATTTTTTCTAGGGACAGTAAACTGTAGGTAGGGAGAGTGTGTCAGTTTCTTTCACTGTCAAAGTCCTTGTTTCCAGGGACCTGGAAAAACAGTGAGTGAATTCTCCTTGTGCTAAATTGTGCTTAAAAAAAACATTTTTTCTAGGGACAGAAAACTGTAGGTAGGGAGAGTGTGTCAGTTTCTTTCACTGTCAAAGTCCTTGTTTCCAGGGACCTGGAAGGACAGTGAGTGAATTCTCCTTGTGCTAAATTGTGCTTAAAAAAAACATTTTTTCTAGGGACAGAAAACTGTAGGTAGGGAGAGTGTGTCAGTTTCTTTCACTGTCAAAGTCCTTGTTTCCAGGGACCTGGAAGGACAGTGAGTGAATTCTCCTTGTGCTAAATTGTGCTTAAAAAAAACATTTTTTCTAGGGACAGAAAACTGTAGGTAGGGAGAGTGTGTCAGTTTCTTTCACTGTCAAAGTCCTTGTTTCCAGGGACCTGGAAGGACAGTGAGTGAATTCTCCTTGTGCTAAATTGTGCTTAAAAAAAACATTTTTTCTAGGGACAGAAAACTGTAGGTAGGGAGAGTGTGTCAGTTTCTTTCACTGTCAAAGTCCTTGTTTCAAGGGACAGAGAAGGACACCTGAAGGTAGCCCTTATTGCTTTTTTCCCATCTCCCTGCAGGCCATCTATTAGAATGTCTGGAAGGCAAACAAGGAGAGGCAGACAGTCAGGAGGCAATAAAAGAGGGCAAGCAGGCTCTGTGTCTGGGGGCAACAGTGCTGGTCGTGGACGCGGTGCATTGTCATCAGCACATGGCCATGGGACACGCTTGTCCTTCTTTTCGGCAGCTGGACATGTTGAGCCACATCATGCCGAAGACTTGGTAGAGTGGATGACCAAGCCCTCCTCCTCCTCCTCATCCTCTCTCACCCAGGCTCAGGGAACTGGAAAAGCAGCTGCCAAAGCGTCCTCTTCCCTGGTATCAATGTCAGACTCATCATCAGTCACTCCTTCCCTAGACCCACCACGTCCTCCTCCTGAGGAGTCCCCCGAACTGTTTCAGCACAGTGTTGGGTACATGCTCCAGGAGGATGCCCAGCGTTTCGAAGGGTCTGATGATGAAACCCAGCTAGAGGAAGGCAGTAGCGTGAGAGCAGACAGAGGGGATGCTCAAGAAGGACACCAATCTGGCAGTCATGTTCCAGCAGCTGCAGCATACTGCCAGATTGGCTCCAGTGATGAGGAGGGAGGTGATGATGAGGTCACTGACTCCACGTGGGTGCCTAATAGGAGAGAGGAGGAGGAGGAGGATGAGGAGGAGGCACATCTCCAACGAGGCAGGATGCCCTTTGGTGGCCAGCGTAAGGGCAGTACACCGACGGAATCACACCGCAGAGCTCCGCCTGTGCAGGGCGCTGCCTCTGCCCGTCATTCAAAAAGTTCTTTGGTGTGGGCCTTTTTTGAGGCTAGTGCATCAGATCGCACAGCTGCTGTTTGCAACATATGTCTCAAGCGTATATCGCGTGGCCAAAACATCAGCCGCTTGGGTACCACATGCCTGACCAGACATATGTTGACCTGCCATGCAGCTCGTTGGCAAGCCTACCTGAAAGACCCACACCAAAGAACAAAGCGGACCTCTCCTTGCACCGCATCAGCTGGGATCTCCAACCCCACTATAACTTCAGTCCTCTCTGAAACATGCACTGAGAGGAATGAAGGTGTAGAATTAGGTGTGTCACAGCCAAGTACTTGCGGCCACTCTGCTAGCAGTACACCGACGTCCGATTCTAGCAGGCAAATTTCCCTGCCCCAGCTGCTGGACCGTCGAAAGAAGTTCACTCCCAGCCATCCACATGCCCAGCGGTTGAATGCTAGCTTGGCTAAATTGCTAGCGCTTCAACCGCTGCCTTTTCAGTTGGTAGACTCGGCCCCCTTCCGTGAGTTTGTGCAATGTGCGGTTCCTCAGTGGCAGGTTCCCAAACGCCACTTTTTCTCACGGAAGGCTATTCCGGCTCTCTACCGGCATGTGGAAGGCAATGTCTTGGCCTCGCTGGACAGGGCGGTCAGCGGTAAGGTGCATATTACCGCTGACTCATGGTCCAGCAGGCATGGACAGGGACGTTACCTTTCTTTCACGGCCCATTGGGTCACTCTTTTGGCAGCTGGGAAGGATGCAGGACAAGGTGCAGTAGTGTTGGAGGTTGTCCCACCGCCACGCCTCCAAAATGCTACTACTGGTTGTGACACACCTCTCTCCTCCACCCCCTCCTCTTCTTCTTCCTCCATGGCCTCTTCCTGTGGTTTGTCCTATGAACCAGCGGTGCTCCGTAGCCGTTCACGGGGCTACGCAAGTACGCAGGCAAAAAGATGCCATGCCGTGCTTGCGCTGGTGTGTTTGGGGGACAGAAGCCACACTGGGGCAGAGGTCCTGTCTGCTCTGCAGGGCCAGGCCGAGAGGTGGTTGACGCCACGCCAGCTTAAGCCAGGAATGGTGGTTTGCGACAATGGCACCAACCTCCTCTCCGCCCTCCGACAGGGACAACTGACCCATGTGCCCTGTGTGGCTCACGTCCTTAACCTGGTGGTGCAGCGGTTCTTGGGCAGGTACCCGGGCTTACAGGATGTCCTGAGGCAGGCTAGGAAAGTCTGTGTGCATTTCCGCAGATCTTATAATGCCAGTGCTCGCCTGGCTGAGCTGCAAAAGGAGTTGAACCTGCCCAAGAACCGCCTTATATGTGACATGCCCACCAGGTGGAACTCAACGTTGGCCATGCTGCAGCGGCTGCACACGCAGCAGAGGGCCATCAATGAGTACCTGTGCGACTACGGCACCAGGACAGGGTCAGGGGAGCTTGGTTTTTTTTCTCCACGCCAGTGGGGCATGATCAGGGATGCATGCACTGTCCTGGCACCATTTGAGGAGGCCACGAGGATGGTGAGCAGTGACAGTGCATGCATCAGTGACACTGTACCTCTTGTCCACCTGTTGGAGCACACGCTGCGTGGAATAATGGACAGGGCACTTGAGGCAGAACAGAGGCAGGAAGAGGAGGACTTCCTTGCCTCTCAAGGCCCCCTTTACCCAGACAGTGTTCCTTCTGTCCCACCCATCGCACAGGAAGAGGAGGAGGAGGAGGAGGAGGAGGATTGTGTCAGCATGGAGGTGGAGGCTGGCACTCAGCATCATCAGCAGCAGCCTTTTAGGGATGATTTACAGTCCCAAGAAACCAGTGGACTTGTACGTGGCTGGGAGGAGGTGGCTGCGGATCATGTCGTCCTTAGTGACCCAGAGGACTCCGGACCAAATGCCTCAGCAAACCTACGCTGCATGGCCTCCCTGATCCTGCAAAGTCTGCGGAAGGATCCTCGTATTCTTCGGATCAAGGAGAGGGACCATTACTGGCTGGCCACTCTCCTTGATCCACGGTACAAGGGTAAGGTTGCGGACCTTATGTTACTGTCGCAGAGGGAGCAGAGGATGAGACAACTCCGGGAGGCCTTGCAGAAAGGTCTGTGCAACGCGTTCCCAGAGACTGGGAGGTTACAAACTCCTGGTCCTGGACAACGAGTTGCTGAGGCTTCGGCCAGTCAAAGAAGGAGCGGTGGGGAAGGTGGCCGTCTGACCGATGCGTTCAGACAATTCTTTAGTCCGCAGCCCCAAAGTATGATCGGTTCCAGCAACCATCGCCAGCGTCTGATAAACATGGTGCAGGAATATCTAGGGGCAAGGTCAGACTTGGACACCTTCCCCACCGAAAATCCTCTGGCTTACTGGGTCTTGAGGATGGATCACTGGCCAGAGCTTGCACAGTATGCAATTGAGCTACTGGCCTGTCCTGCATCCAGCGTTCTTTCGGAACGCACATTCAGTGCTGCTGGAGGATTTGTCACGGATCACAGGGTGCGCCTGTCCACCGACTCGGTTGATCGACTGACTTTCATCAAGATGAACCAGTCTTGGATCACCACCAGCTACCACACACCTGATGCTGATATAACAGACTAATTGATTTTAACATGTCACATCCCTTCAAGACTGATGCTGATGCTGAGTGCCTGTGCTGTTATGTTGACTGGCTATCCTCCTCCTCCGAGTCCTCAATGATACGATTGATGATGATAGCTTGGAAGATCATTTTTGTTTATGGGTGCCGCCACCAGTGGCTAAGGCCCAATTTTTCAGCCCCTGTTTTACAGGGGCGTGTAATTACAATTTTTTTAGCAATAATTTGCCATAGGGCTCATTGCTGTGCTCCAAGTACAGTATCTGTGAGGGGTTGGAGTGTTGTGGCACCAGTGCCTAAGGCCCAATTTTTCAGCCCCTGTTTAACAGGGGCGTGTCATTACAATTTTTGAAGCAATACTTTGCAACAGGGCTCATTGCTGTGCTCCAAGTACAGTATCTGTGAGGGGTTGTAGTGTTGTGCCACCAGTGCCTAAGGCCCAATTTTTCAGCCCCTGTTCAACAGGGGCATGCAATTACAATTCTTGATCTAATAATTCACAGCAGGGTCCATTGCTGCACCCACCAAGAGTAACTCTGAGGGCTTACAGTCTTGTGGCAACGCCACCACCACCACCACCACCACCACGAAAGGCCCAATTTTTCAGCCCCTGTTCAAAAGGGGCATGTAATTACAATTCTTGATCTAATAATTCACAGCAGGGCCCATTGCTGCACCCACCAAGAGTAACTGTCAGGGCTTACAGTGTTGTGGCACCAGCACCACCATCAAAGCCCCAATTTTTACTACCACTGTTCAACAATTATATGTAATTAAAATTCCTGATATAATAGTTGACAGCAGGGCGTTCCAGCACCAACCAAGAGTAACTGAGTGCTTACAGTGTTGTGCCAACACCAACAACTAAGGGGCCTATTTCTGCAGAGTATATACGGCAGGTCCCTACTTTCAAACATCCAACTTACAAACGACTCCTACTTGCAAACGAAAGAAGACAACAGGAAGTGAGAGGAAATCTACCCCTAGAAAGGAAAATTCTCTCCTGTAAGAATAAATATGGGAGAAAGGGGTCTCATCTGTACTGATGCTTTATCAGCAATCCTTGTTTCAAGAAAAACACCACATTTCAAAAACAGTTGTCATTGGGACGGAAAGTGAGGTGAAATGTTCTGAACAGGGGCACAGACAGCAAAACAAATGTTACAGGGGTGATAACCCTTACCTATGTTTCCCAAAAAGTTTAAAAATAGATTTTTGGGCTGGAGCTACACTTCAACAATGTACCTGTTCAAAATTACAAACAGATTCTACATAAGAACAAACCTACAGTCCCTGTCTTGTATGCACCGCCTGTATACGGCTGTTCAGAGTATATAGGGCCTTTTTTATTTTATGTGCGGGGTTCCCCTTAATATCCATACAAGACCCAAAGGGGCTGGTAATGGGCTGGGGTAGGGGGGGGGTCATGGGGTAGCTATGCCATTTTTCTTAAAGAATTTCATCCATATTACCGGGACCAGACATTACATTAAAGCCGCAAGCAGTTTTAAATGGCTTTTTTTTCCTTTAGAAGTGTCATTTTGTGCAGGGACAGTTCTAAACACGGGAAACACGTGGCACTTCACAGGCATACTTTAGACACCCCCCAGGTACGATATTTAAAGGAATATTTGACTTTTTTTTTTTCACTTTATGCATCATTAAAATGACTGCTCCCGAAAAACGACCGTTTTTAAAACTTCTTTTTGCATTGATACATGTCCCCTGGTGCAGAACCCGGGTTCCCAAACCCTATTTATGACAATAACATGCATAATAGTTGTTATAATTAGCACTTTAGAATTCGAACGTTCGCATCCATTGTATTTAATAGGGTTCTAATGTTCGTTCGAACTTTCGGTCCGTTCGCGGGTTCTGGTGCGAACCGAACCCGGGGGTGTTCGGCTCATCACTAGTGTCCATCAAGTGCATAGAGTGTGGCTCTGAAGAACATGTGCAAGCCCTCCATCCTCTTGAGCCCAGCTCTGCACAACCTGCCAACACTCCTCCCAGGTTAACGCATGGCGGGGAGAATACAGACCAAGTGCCTAATTCTACCATAATTTCTTCATCCTGCACTGAAGTTTGTGGAGAAGACCGCTGTGGTAAGTCCTGTGCTAAGATATGCTTGGTGAACATATACCACAAGGATCAACCAGAAAAGTCTCTAAAGGCATATGCTATCTTAGACGATCAGAGCAATCGATCACTTGCAAAATCGGAATTGTTCAATCTATTTGAAATAAAAGGCGAAGCTCATCCTTACACCTTGGGTACCTGTAGTGGAACTATAGAGGTTTCTGGAAGAAGGGCTCATGGACTCATGGTATCTTCTCTCAAAGGTAACTTGCAATTACCCTTACCTACACTTGTTGAGTGCAATCAGATACCTGCTAACAGGGAAGAAATCCCTACTCCAGCTGCTGCTTTCCATCACCCTCACCTCAAGGTAATAGCAAATGAGATACCGCCGCTTGACAAAGATGCTCAGATCCTTCTTCTGTTAGGAAGAGACATTCTAAGAGTTCACAAGGTACACAGACAAGTCAGTGGACCCCCAGATGCCCCATTTGCCCAGCGCACGGATCTAGGGTGGGTCATCATAGGCAATGTCTGCATAGGCAAAATGAAAAGACCTACCAACATTTCGTCATTCAAGACAAATGTTCTGCCAAATGGCCGAAACACTTACTTTGAGCCATGCCCACATCACTACTGGGTGAAAGAGAAGATAGCCAGCCACGAATGGCAACATGGTATCTCAGGTGACACAAGCCCTTTCTCCTGCCATGATGGCGACTAAGGCTCTACAGTGTTTAATGCAACCAGTGAAGATAACATACTGGCTCCTTCAATGGAAGACAAATAATTCATCAAGGTAATGGACAATGAGTTCTTTCAAGATGACTCCAATAACTGGGTAGCACCCCTACCCTTTCATCTCCCAAGGGAGAGATTGCCCAACAACTTACAGCAGGCCATCAGTAGATTCTCCTCCTTAAAGCGAAACTTAAGCAGGAAACCAGAGATGCAAAAGCACTTTGTGGACTTTATGCAAAATGTATTTGACAGAGATCATGCAGAGCCTGCTCCCCCACTAAAGGAGGGAGAAGAGTGCTGGTACCTTCCATCCTTTGGCGTGTATCACCCACGCAAACCAGACCAAATCAGAGTTGTCTTTGATTCCAGTGCTCAGCACGAAGGTGTTTCTCTTAACAACATGCTCCTTACTGGACCCAACATGAACAACAGTCTAATAGGAGTCTTGATTCGTTTCAGACAAGAGCCTGTAGCAGTAATGGCCGACATTCAACAGATGTTTCACTGCTTCATCGTCAGAGAAGACAACAGAAACTACCTCAGGTTTCTATGGCACAAGGACAATGACCTCAACAAGGAAGTTATAGATTGTCGCATAAGGGTACATGTCTTCGGTAACAGTCCTTCCCCAGCAGTGGCAACTTATGGGCTAAGGAGAACAGCTCAGACTGGAGAAGTTGAATATGGATCTGATGCCCGTCAATTTGTTGAAAGAAACTTCTACGTTGACGACGCACTTAAGTCCTTTCCAACTGCTAAAGAAGCAATTGATCTTCTCACCAGAACAAAGGAGATGCTGTCTGTAGCAAACCTTAGACTGCACAAGATTATATCCAACAGCCAGGAACTTATGAATGCCTTTCACTCTGAGGACTATGCCACTAGTCTAAAAAACCTTGACTTAGGTATAGATGTGCCTCCTGTACAGCGAAGTCTGGGTTTGTTGTGGAACATCAAGCAAGACAAATTCACCTTCTAAGTGTCAACTTGTGACAAACCCTTCACTAAGAGAGGAGTCCTGTCCGTGGTGAATAGCATCTATGACCCACTGGGTTTCCTTGCTCCAGTTACCATTCAAGGTAAGATTTTACTAAGACAGTTGTCTACTGAGAACATAGACTGGGATACTCCCTTGTCTAGTGAGAATCAACACAAGTGGGAAAGGTGGAGATATTCTTTGAAGTCACTAGAAAAACTTCAGATTCCCCGTAGCTATGTTCCAGGATCCACTTCAACCGCTAACCGGAGAGAGATTCATATTTTCTCTGATGCATCAGTTGAAGCTATTTCTGCAGTAGCCTATTTGAAGACCTCTGAACTGAATGGAGAATCACACTGTAGTTTTGTCCTAGGCAAGGCAAAACTCACTCCCAAGCCTGCACATACCATACCAAGACTTGAACTTTGTGCAGCCGTGCTAGCAGTAGAAATTGCTGAGGTCATACGAAGTGAAATGGACACTAGAATTGATTCTTTCACCTTCTATACAGACAGTAAGGTAGTACTTGGTTACATAAACAACCAAACAAAACAATTTTATGTGTACGTCAGCAACAGGGTTGAACGTATCAAGAGATTCTCTCTACCAAGTCAATGGCATCACGTTCCCACTGAACTCAACCCAGCTGACTGTGGGACCAGAGCCGTGTCACCTGCCGCTCTTCAGGACAGCTTATGGCTGTCACCTCCAAGGTTTCTGTGTGAGGACTCTTACTTACTCCCTATTGACACCACCTATGGGCTAGTAAACTCTGAAGATAAGGAAATAAGAACTGTGAACACCTCACTCCACACTTCTGTAAGTACAAAACAGAAGCTGCGGTCACACCATTACGAGCATCAATGGAAGCAGGTGCAGCATCTAGCCAATGTGTTCTGGCATCGCTGGAAGAAAAGGTATCTTCACCACCTTCAAGGTCGTAACAACTGGCAAGCATCTAAGCCGAATCTTAAGGTTGGAGACCTCATCCTTCTAAAAGACAAGGAAGTTTGTCGGAATGAGTGGCCTATGGGTCTTATTACTAAAGTTATGCCCAGCGACGATAACAAAGTCCGGAAGGTAAAAGTCAAGGTAACCAAGGGAGGATCGACACGAAACTTTAGTCGACCAATTACAGAGTTAGTACTCCTTTTGCCATGTGAGTGACTTGTGCAAGGACTAGCCATGCTGTTGGCACGGCGGGGAGTACATTGCTGCCATCTACAGGTTCTACTCAGAACTTTGAAATTCTTTGAAGACATCATACTGTGACTTTATGTTCTTCATCCTGTTGACCTTACGTTTATTATTTGCTTGTTGCACGTTTTTCATTACAGGTTCCAGGACATTCGTCAGTATTGGACTTTTTGAAAATATATATTTTAGTTTGAGGTTATGAAATCTAAAGATTTCAGACGGGGAGTGTTGTGTTACACTATGTGATTATTCTTGCTCTGTGTCTTTAAGATCTGTCCCCTTCTTTCTAGCTGAACTCTCTCTCTCACCGTAGTTCTTTATATATCTCCTCCACTTCCTGATTCTGGTCATTACTCCTGTATATCTTCCATGCTAAACATCTTACATGTGGCTTACAACTGCAACGTTTTTCTACCTATGAATATCCATCATTAAAACGGAACATTCGAAAGGATTCATCGTCTGTCGTCCTAACTGTGAGTTTATTCATTGAGTTAAACTGCCTGTATCGATGCAAGGGATAATAGCAAACCAGCTTGAGTAAGGCCTACTTAAACCTGGAGATGAACTTTATCGCTTTGTAGTTGAGACAGAACAGCCAGAGTTGTAGAAAAAGAAAATTCTCAGCATGTGCATACTAAACTGTATCATTGGCAATATAAAACCCTATAAGGCTTCATGCACACTTGGGCTTTTGTACACTTTTTCCCCTAGCAGGAGAGAAGCAGCTTCAAAAATGCACCTAAGTCGCTTTTGTGGCAACCGTGTTTAGACGCACTTAGGCACATCAAGAGCTTGAGGGTTTGTTTACTTCATTGGTCAGAATACTCATTTATTCTGCCCATTGAAATTTAAAAATGCACTAAAAACGCACCTAGCTTTAAGCGTTTTTCTGCCAAAATGCTGCTCTCTTTTATGGTGATGTTATTTTTTTTGTTCCTGCCTGTAAATGCTCTTGCCTCTAAGCTCTTATAAAATCCTATGTGTACATGGACATGGATGGGTGTTTAGAGGCAGAAAAAAAAAAAGTTAAACACCTGTAAAACAAACTTTTTTAGCTCAAGTGTGCACGAGGCAAATCTGATCAGATGGTTTATAATGATTTGCATGCAGCCAAATACATACAGTAGGTGCCGCCGATATTGTGTTTCTATCGCGCTCCCATCGCCGAGATTCTCGGCGACAGGAGTGCCGAGATGTCGGCAGCAGGGTGGCGACACGTGTCGCGCTCGCTGCAATGGCGAGGAGACGCGACACTGTATTGAGCGGGGATCCGACGCGGATTCCCGCCAATGCCAGGCACTGCGTTTGGTATGAATCCTGAGCGGGAACTCCACGCCAATTTTTAAAGAAAAAACCGGCGTGGGTTCCCCCTCCAGGAGCATACCAGGCCCATGGGTCTGGTCTGGATTTGAAGGGGAACCCTACGCCCTCAACATTAGGGGTTTGGTGCTCTGGGGCCGGGGGGCGACCTCACAGTCACATGGTCCCATGACGTCACAGTCACATGCTCCGGGGCACATGTGCACATGTGCCCTGGAGCATGTGACTGTGACGTCATGTGCACATGTGCCCCGGAGCATGTGACTGTGACGTCATGGGAAGCCTATATTAATCTCTGCGGACCGAAGATTTACCATTACTGCGAGAGGAAGCGACGAGTCAACATCGAGGAGGAGAAGAGGGAAGAAGACGCCGACGGCGACGACGGAGAAGACCGACGGAGAAGACCGGGCCTCTGCTAGCAAAAGAGCTAAAAAGAAGTTAGCGGAGGCCCGGCGGAAGAAAGAACCGGAGAACGCGGCGACGACACCGGAGACCCCCGAAGTCGGAAGAAGACCTCCGGAGCGGTGCAATAAAATACTTTTAAAAACTGTTGTGTTTTTATTTCCATTTATTTTCCACCAGGTGAATGGGTAGGGGTACGATGTACCCCATACTCATTCACATAGGGTGGGGGGGCCGGGATCTGGGGACCCCCTTATTAAAGGGGGCTCCCGGATTCCGATAGGCCCCCCGCCTGCAGACCCCGACAACCAACGGCCAGGGTTGTCAGGAAGAGGCCCTGTCCTCATCAACATGGGGGCAGGGTGCTTTGGGGTGGGGGGGCCGCAGGTCGCCCCCCTGCCCCAGAGCACCAAACCCCCCATGTTGAGGGCATGCGGACTGGTACGGTTCAGGAGGGAGGGGGGCCGCTCTCGTCCCCCCCTCTTCCCCTGCGGCCTGCCAGGTTGCGTGTTCGGATAAGGGTCTGGTTTGGATCCTGAGGGGGACCCCCACGCCGTTTTTTCGGCGCAGGGTTCCCCTTCAAATCCAGACCAGACCCAAGGGCCTGGTATGCTCCTGGAGGGGGAACCCACGCTGTTTTTTTCTTTAAAAATTGGCGTGGAGTTCCCGCTCAGGATTCATACCAAACGCAGTGCCTGGTATTGGCGGGAATCCGCGTCGGATCCCCGCCTATCGGCAATGCGTGTCGCTCATCGTGAAAGGAACATTTTTCCTTTCCCGATGACGAGACAGCTCGGCGCTGGCTCTCGCGACGGAGCTCATAGGGTGTCAATATCGCCGCTAGAAGCGGCGAGATTGACACAATATCGGCGGCACCTACTGTAGCTCCCAACTGTCCCGGTTTTTATAGGACTGTCCCTGATGTTGAACAAAGTCCCTCTTTCCTCCTCATTTGTCCCTCATTTTGGTCTGATCTATATAATTGTATATAAAATGCACTATATATCTTTCAAATAGTGTTTCCCAGTGCCAAAACTTTCATCCAATTTCTAAATTGCTACATTTGTAAATTTCAAAAGCCGGTATAAAGGAATAGTAGTGGTAAAAACAAAACAAAAAAAAACAACACTCGTGGGTTTAACATTTTTTTTTTGTATAATTTCTCCTTTAACCACTTCTCCACTGACCATATGACGTCCTCGACTTTGTGCGGTGATATCTGAATGCATAGGCGTGCCCACGGGGTGTGCCCAGGCACACCCTAATCCATACCTCCCAATCAG
Organism: Rana muscosa; assembly: GCA_029206835.1. Taxonomy (NCBI): domain Eukaryota; kingdom Metazoa; phylum Chordata; class Amphibia; order Anura; family Ranidae; genus Rana; species Rana muscosa. The sequence continues at coordinate 79,928,426 of CM055125.1, read as the reverse complement.
GGCTGAGTCCCGGAATGGCCGCGGCGTGTGCGGGTTGCCATGGTTCCCGCATGCCGAGAACTACACTTGTATGGCAGCCGCATCGCTCTCCTCTGCCTCTGACACACAGTGCATGGAACCGCCCCTAATCAAAATTCCTTTGTTCCTGTCAGAAGGGAGGCATTTACGATGAGCTTCAGCTACCCATTGGCTGAGTAGGCAGCAGGGGGTGGTGCAGCTGCTTCCTCGGCCAATGGGTACACAAAGAGCCTTCTCCTTCCCTTCAAATTCATCCCGCAGGCTTCCTGTGCTAGTGGGTGCAGGATGAAGCAGCGCCCATGCGGGGAGAAGCCTGAACAAGAGCTGCATGCAATAAGTGAAAGTCCTGCCGTGATCCGAGGTGAGTGATCTTCTACTGACTGCACTGCAGTGTCGCTCTCCTCCTTCACTGAGCTCTCTCCACTCCCATCATCACCCTCTCCTTCCCAGTCACTCAGCCCTTCCTCCTGATAAGTTCTCCTGATACAACATGGGAGTTATGGGACCTTTCACCCCCAGCTGCACTTCCCCTCCGTGTACTACATGTCATCTTCTCGGTATGACCATGCAGTAAATCACACACTCTCACACCGATCCTCATCACCCCTCCCATTTCCGGTTCACTTTCTTCTGTTTCTGCTCTCCACTCACATAAATCTGCACTTCCACCCAGGCATTCTTTTTATGTCTTCCAACTGTTCTGCAACCTGGTACATTCCTTGCAGTCCTTTAAGGAGTAGTACAAGTATCCAGTGCAAACACTGTCTGCAGCCATGAATAATACAGCCACAGCACCTGCGATCATTATTATCATGCTGATGATCACACTATACAGCCTGTGTCTAAAGTAGTGAGGCTGGGTTCACACTATACGACACGACTTTCATCCTACTTTGCTCTGCGACATCTGTCCTACATTGGTCCGACATTGGTCCGACATCCTTCCGACTTTCATGAACAGGATGCTACTTTGATCCTACTTCAATGATAGTCAATGGGCTGAAGTAGGATCAAAGTCGGACAGAAGTAGTACAGGGAGCATTTTTAATGTCGGACCGACTTGTGTCGGACCAGTTAAGACGGCTCTCGTAGGGATTCATTGATTTTCACACGTCATGCGACATGAGATCCTAATGTCGGAGCGTTTGTCGCCCCAGTGTGAACCAGGCCTAAGGCTGGGTTCACACTAGTGCGACACGACATCCGTCCTACTTTGGATCCGACTTTGCCCTGCGACATGAAGCCGACATATGTCCGACTTTCAATGAACGGGGATCCGACTTGGATCCCCGCCAATATCAGGCACTGTGTTTGGTATGAATCTTGAGGGGGAACTCCAGGCCAAATTTTATATTTAAAAAACCCGGCGTGGGTTCCCCTCCAGAGGCATACCAGGCCCTTGGGTCTGGTCTGGATTTGAACGGGCGCCCCTACGCCGAAAAAACGGCGTGGGGGTCCCCCCAAAATCCAAACCAGACCCTTATCCGAGCACACAACCTGGCAGGCCGCAGGGGAAGAGGGGGGGGACGAGAGCGGCCCCCCCTCCCTCCTGAACCATACCAGGCCGCATGCCCTCAACATGGGGGGTTTGGTGCTCTGGGGCAGGGGGGCGACCTGCGGCCCCCACCCCAGAGCACCCTGCCCCCATGTTGATGAGGACAGGGCCTCTTCCCGACAACCCTGGCCGTTGGTTGTCGGGGTCTGCGGGCGGGGGGCTTATCGGAATCCGGGAGCCCCCTTCAATAAGGGAGCCCCCAGATCCCGGCCCCCCCACCCTATGTGAATGAGTATGGGGTACATCGTACCCCTACCCATTCACCTGGTGGAAAAAAATTGCAATAAAAAAACACCACACAGGTTTTTAAAGTAATTTATTACACAGCTCCGGGGGTCTTCTTCCGACTCCGGCGCTCTTCTTCCGACTTCCGGGGGTCTTTTCCGACTTCGGGGGTCTCCGGTGTCGTCTCCACGCTCTCCGGTTCTTTCTTCCGCCGGGCCTCCGCTAACTTCTTTTTAGCTCTCTTGCTAACAGAGGCCCGGTCTTCCCGTTGTCTCGTCCGGCTCTCCGTTGTCCTTCTGCCGGCCCCTCCACCAACTTCTTTAGCTCTTTCGCTAGTGGAGGGGCCGGGCTTCCCGTCGTCGCCGTCGGCGTCTTCTTCCCTCTTCTCCTTCTCGATGTTGACGCGTCGCTTCCTCCCGCTGTAATACTGGCTCTCCACTCCGCTCCGCATTAATATAGGCTTCTCATGACGTCACAGTCACATGTTCCGGGGCACATGGCCCCGGAGCATGTGACTGTGACGTCATGGGAACATGTGACTGTGACGTCATGAGAAGCCTATATTAATGCGGAGCGGAGCGGAGAGCCAGTATTACAGCGGGAGGAAGCGACGCGTCAACATCGAGAAGGAGAAGAGGGAAGAAGACGCCGACGGCAACGGGAAGCCCGGCCCCTCCACTAGCAAAAGAGCTAAAGAAGTTAGTGGAGGGGCCGGCAGAAGGACAACGGAGAGCCGGACGAGACAACGGGAAGACCGGGCCTCTGTTAGCAAGAGAGCTAAAAAGAAGTTAGCGGAGGCCCGGCGGAAGAAAGAACCGGAGAGCGCGGAGACGACACCGGAGACCCCCGAAGTCGGAAAAGACCCCCGGAAGTCGGAAGAAGAGCGCCGGAGCTGTGTAATAAATTACTTTAAAAAGCTGTGTAGTGTTTTTTTATTGCAATTTTTTCCCACCAGGTGAATGGGTAGGGGTACGATGTACCCAATACTCATTCACATAGGGTGGGGGGGCCGGGATCCGGGGGCCCCCTTATTGAAGGGGGCTCCCGGATTCCGATAAGCCCCCCGCCCGCAGACCCCGACAACCAACGGCCAGGGTTGTCGGGAAGAGGCCCTGTCCTCATCAACATGGGGGCAGGGTGCTCTGGGGTGGGGGGGCCGCAGGTCGCCCCCTGCCCCAGAGCACCAAACCCCCCATGTTGAGGGCATGTGGCCTGGTACGGTTCAGGAGGGAGGGGGGGCTGCTCTCTCGTCCCCCCCTCTTCCCCTGCGGCCTGCCAGGTTGTGTGCTCGGATAAGGGTCTGGTTTGGATTTTGGGGGGACCCCCACGCCGTTTTTTCGGCGTAGGGGTTCCCCTTCAAATCCAGACCAGACCCAAGGGCCTGGTATGCTCCTGAAGGGGGAACCTACGCCGGTTTTTTATTTAAAATTTGGCCTGGAGTTCCCCCTCAAGAGCAGCACAGCACAAGTCGCATGCCAAAGTCGGACCATGCAAGACTGCGGTCCGACTTTGATCCGACTTCAATGATAGTCAATGGGCTGAAGTCGGATCAAAGTCGGACCAAAGTAGTACAGGGAGCATTCTCAAAGTCGGACCGACATGTGTCAGACCAGTTAAGACGGCTCCCATAGGGAAACATTGATTTTCACACGTCATGCGACATGAGCTCCCAATGTCGGAGCGTTTGTCGCCCCAGTGTGAACCAGGCCTAAAGGCTGTATAGTGTAATCAATCATCAGCATTATAATAATGATCACAGGTGCTGTGGCTGTATTATTCATGGCTGCAGACAGTGTTTGTACTGTATAATACTAAGGGTTTTATTTTAGCTGAAATATGGGACTCCTGAACTCTGTACACTACATGAACCCTGCACTCTGTACATGGCACCCTCTCAACCCTGCACTCTGTACGTGGCACCCTCTCAACCCTGCACTCTGTACGTGGCACCCTCTCAACCCTGCACTCTGTACGTGGCACCCTCTCAACCCTGCACTCTGTACGTAGGGGGCTGTATAATGTAAAGGGGTCCAGTGGTGCAGGGTGCTGTGTAATGTAAAGGGGACCAGTGATACAGTAGTGACAAAGATATTGAAGGATGCAGGGGGCACAGTGGGGTGTTTTTACATTTTAACGTGGGGGGGGGGGTGCCAGATATAGGATCTGCCCCGGGTGCCAAATGCTCTAGGTACGCCCCTGGAAACCCCCCTCTCCTCTGTCAGTGCTTCTAACTAATGCCACCTGTCAGTGCCACCAGTTAGTGCCAATCAGTATCACTGCCGCCTGTCAGTGCCGAGTGCCAATCAGTGCTTCCAGTCAGTGCCACCTGGCAGTGCCAATCAGTGCCAGTGCTGCCTGTCAGTGCCAATCAGTACTTCCAATCAGTGTTACCTGTCAGTGCCAATCAGTGCCACCTGTCATTGCCAGTCAGTTCCACGCCAGTGCAAATGAGTGCCAATCAGTGACGCTTATCAGTGCTGCCAATCAGTGCTGTTAGTGCAGGGATGGGGTGGTGAATTCAGAAGACAGGCACATTGTCCAAGGGGGTGCTGGCCTGGTGGGTCACAACTGAAATCTGTTGTTTATTAATGCCACATGCCGATTTTAGTATAGTAGGTAATCACCACACTACTATTTACAATAAAAAAAAGTGTAATTGAAAGGCCTGCCGCTAAGCACTGTTATGTGTTCCCACACCACAAAGAAAAATAAAAAAAAGTGCAGAGCTAACTTAATCAATAACTTAACAATAATGGTAGAACCCTCTAATGTATGGAAATCTCAATAAACTTCAATATTATCACCGGTCTCTGTGATACGCAACTTCACATAATACACATCAAGCTGAAAATAAGACATACTGACTGTATAAAAATAAACTTAGCATTAGCAGGGATGGTGGAAACCCCTCCTATAAATATTTACCATACAGATTAATCTCAAGTGAAACAACCTTTTGGTTGGGAGGTTCCCACCATTATAGCACTTTGGATTTTTTTTTTTTTAGATTGTTACACTTAATTTTAGATGTTTTAGTTACTATTATAATGTGAATTTTTGCACTTGAAGGTAATTTTTCACCACCCTTGCTAAATCCATGTCTTTATGGACTTTGCTTTGTGCACTGGTGCGCAGTCATGTTGGAAATGGAAGGAGTCATCCCCAAACTGTTCCAACAAAGTTGGGAGCATGAAATTGTCCAAAATGTCTTGGTATGCTGATACCTTAAGGGTTCCCTTCACTGGAACTAAGGGGCCAAGCCCAACCCCTAAAAAACAAACCCACACCATAATCCCCCCCCCCCCCCTCCACCAAATGACTTGGACCAGTGCACAAAGCAAGATCCATAAAGACATGGATGAGCAAGTTTGGGGTAGAGGCACTTGACTGGCCTGCACAGAGTCCTGACCCCAACCCAATAGACCACCTTTGGGATGAATTAGAGCAGAGACTGCGAGCCAGGCCTTCTCATCCAACATCAGTGCCTGACCTCACAAAAGCGCTTCTGGAAGAATGGTCAAACAAGGTCCTAAACCTTGTGGACAGCCTTCCCAGAAGAGTTGAAGCTGTTATAGCTGCAAAGGGCGGGGCCAACTCAATATTGAACCCTACGGACTAAGACTGGGATGCCATTAAAGGGGTTGTAAAGGTACACATTTTTTCACCTTAATGCATTTTATGCATTAAGGTGAAAAAACATCTGAGGATTAGCGGCCCCCCAGCCCCCCCCCCCCCCCCGTTTACTTACTTGACTCCCTCGAAAGTCCCGCGCCGTGAACGCGCTGACTTCCCAGCTGGGCTTCTCGGCTCATTCATTGGTTGATTGAAAGCAGCACAGCCATTGGCTCACGCTGCTGTCAATCACATCCAATGACGCAGCGTGCAGGGGGGGGGCAGAGTGATACAGTGAGCGGCTATAGCCACCGGCTGTATCACGGGAGCGTGCCCGCAAAAACTATCCACCATGCGAGAGAGCTTGCATGAATGTAGGATAGTTCTTGCGGGAAGGAGCCGAGATAGCCTCCGACGGACCCCAGAAGACCAGGTTCGGGGCCACTCTGTGCAAAACGATCTGCACAGTGGAGGTAAATAGAACATGTTTGATATTTAAAAATAAAAATAAAAATTGCCTTTAGTGTTCCTTTAAAGTTTGTGTGCGTGTAAATGCAGGCATCCCAATACTTTTGTCTGTTTGAGCTTTGAGGTGCACACCCTAATGCAATAGGCTGCGCACGCCTATGTCTGAATGATGCCTGCAGCAACAGGCATCATTCAGATATCACTGTATTCTGCCAGCGATTCTGTGCACAATAAGAATGATCATAGCGGCAGTTCCGACGATTGATCGTTCTTATAGGCGGCAGGAGGGGACTCCCGCGGCCATCCGATGCTTATCCGGGCTCTCCCGTGCCATCGGGGGCCCGGAGAACGAATCGGCCGGTGCCGGCTCACGACAATAGAGATTTCCGGTGACCAGATGGTCACCAGTCATCTCTATGTTGTGACGTCACGCCCGGGTACCCGGAAGTAAACAAAGCCGTAAACAATTGCGGCTGTCGGCATGAGATTGGTGAATTTTTTTCACGATCTCATGCTTTCAAGCCTGGAGGAGAGATGTGGGGCCTTATCGACCCCACATCTCTCCATAAAGAGGACCCTGTCACAATGCATCCTATTACAAGGGATGTTTACATTCCTTGTAATAGGAATAAAACTGATCAAATAATAAAAATTAAAAAAAAAGTGTAAAAATTAAAAAAAAATAAGTAAAATAAAAAAAGAAATAATAAAAAAAAAAAATTGAAACGCCCCTGTCCCCGGTAGCTCGCGCTCAGAAGCTAACGCGCATGTAAGTTCCGCCCACATATGTAAACACCGTTCAAACACCACATGTGAGGTATCGCTGCGTGCGTTAGAGTGTGTGCAACAATTTTAGCACTAGACCTCCACTGTAACTCGAAAATAGTAACCTGTAAAAAAAATTCAAGCGTCCCCTATGAAGATTTTTAAGTACCGAAGTTTGGCGCCATTCCATGAGTGTGCGCAATTTTAAAACGTGACATGTTAGGTATCTATTTACTCAGCGTAACATTATCTTTTACATTATACAAAAAAATTGGGCTAACTTTACTGTTTTGTTATTTTGTTAATTCATGAAACCCTTTTTTTTCCCCCAAAAAAGGCGTTTGAAAAATTATTGCGCAAATACCGTGCGATATAAAAAGTTGCAATGACCGCCATTTTATTCCCTAGAGTTTCTGCTAAAAATATATATATAATGTTTGGGGGTTCTGATTAATTTTCTAGCAAAATAATTATGATTTTTACATGAGAGAAGGGCCAGAATAGGCCCGGTGGAGAAGTGGTTAAGAGGGTATGGCATGGGGTGTGTCCTATATCTGCAAGGTATGCAAGGAAGGGTGACTGCACCACAAACTTTAGAGAACAATGAGCTTTATGTCATAAAATCTATACAGAACCTCAAGATTTTACAAAACAGGAGGACAGCAGCATGGTTGACGTGCTTTACGAAAAAAAAACCATTACAAATAAGCAAATTGTTTCGTGAAACGCATTAACCATGCTGCCGTCCTCATGCTTCGTGAGATTTTGATGTCCTGTAGGGATTTTATTAAATACAGCTCATCGTTCTCTGAAGCTTGGAGTTTCGTCGCCCTTCCTTGCATACTTTGCTTGCTACGCTTAGCCCGCAGATAGGACCAGCACCTGTCTTTTAGAGAGGGGATTATAGTGTTGCTCTTTTATTACGGTTTGTTTCCTATGCTTACACACTTTTTTTAATAGGTATCCCCACTAGGGATGAGCTTCGTGTTCGAGTCGAACATACGTTCGACTCGAACATCGGCTGTTCGATCGTTCGACGAAGATCGAACGATTTGGGCCGTTCGCGCCAAATTCGAGTGACGCGAACGGCCCACAATGCACTACGCCATCGCAGTGTCATCCAGGCGCTGTGATTGGCCAAGCATGCACTGTGACCCCGCATGCTTGGCCAATCACAGCGCCGGCAGCGAGGAGAGCAATGATTGGCCACAGGCAGGATGCCTGTGGCCAATTATTGCTGAGGGTGTTTAGTACACGCCCCACACTATAAAAGGCCGCCAGCACGGTGGCCTAGTGTAGTGTGTTCCGGAGCAGGGATAGAGCAGCATAGGCAGGGACAGTGACTTTTATTTCTTTCTTGCTTAACCTGGATTCCTTTAGTTTAGGGAAAGAGAAGGATAGGTAGGGAGAGTGTCAGTGTGTTTTGTGCTTGTGCTATAGTGTGCTTAAAAAAAACATTTTTTCTAGGGACAGAAAACTGTAGGTAGGGAGAGTGTCAGTTTCTTTCACTGTGCAAGTCCTTGTTTCTAGGGACCTGGAAGGACAGTGAGTGAATTCTCCTTGTGCTATATTGTGCTTAAAAAAAACATTTTTTCTAGGGACAGAAAACTGTAGGTAGGGAGAGTGTCAGTTTCTTTCACTGTGCAAGTCCTTGTTTCTAGGGACCTGGAAGGACAGTGAGTGAATTCTCCTTGTGCTATATTGTGCTTAAAAAAAACATTTTTTCTAGGGACAGAAAACTGTAGGTAGGGAGAGTGTCAGTTTCTTTCACTGTGCAAGTCCTTGTTTCCAGGGACCTGGAAGGACAGTGAGTGAATTCTCCTTGTGCTATATTGTGCTTAAAAAAAACATTTTTTCTAGGGACAGAAAACTGTAGTTAGGGAGAGTGTCAGTTTCTTTCACTGTGCAAGTCCTTGTTTCTAGGGACCTGGAAGGACAGTGAGTGAATTCTCCTTGTGCTATATTGTGCTTTAAAAAATTTTTTTTCTAGGGACAGAAAACTGTAGGTAGGGAGAGTGTCAGTTTCTTTCACTGTGCAAGTCCTTGTTTCCAGGGACCTGGAAGGACAGTGAGTGAATTCTCCTTGTGCTATATTGTGCTTAAAAAAAACATTTTTTCTAGGGACAGAAAACTGTAGGTAGGGAGAGTGTCAGTTTCTTTCACTGTGCAAGTCCTTGTTTCTAGGGACCTGGAAGGACAGTGAGTGAATTCTCCTTGTGCTATATTGTGCTTAAAAAAAAGGGATTTTTATAACAGCTTACCTGTAAAATCCTTTTCTTGGAGTACATCACGGGACACAGAGCGAATTAGTCATTACTAATGGGTTATATAGATTACCTTCAGGTGTTGGCACTGGCCAATTCCAAACCGGAAGTACCCTCCCCTATATAAGCCCCTCCCACCCGGGAGCACCTCAGTTTTGTAGCCAAGCAATAAGTGTCCCAAAAAGAGGGGTGGGAGCTCTGTGTCCCGTGATGTACTCCAAGAAAAGGATTTTACAGGTAAGCTGTTATAAAAATCCCTTTTTCTTTTTCGTACATCACGGGACACAGAGCGACTTAGTCATTACTAATGGGACGTCCCAAAGCAATGCCAAATGAGGGGAGGGATACATAAGCTGGGCGCCATCAGGCATGAGGCTCTTTTGCGGCCTGCAACACACTGCGCCCAAAGGCGACATCCTCCTGACTTCTGACGTCTACCTGGTAGAATCTAGTAAACGTGTGTACTAAGGACCATGTTGTGGCCTTACAGTACTTGAGCCAGGGAGGCTTGGTGATGCACTGCCCATGAAGTTCCAACTGCTCTTGTGGAGTGCGCCCTAACTTTGAACGGAGGCGGTCTCCTTTTCAAGCCATGGGCTTGTATTATGACCTGTCGAATCCACTTGGCTAAAGTAGATTTTTGATGCTGCCTGACCCTTTCTGGGGCCTTCCGGCAGAACAAACAAAGTATCCGTTCTACGAATCTGAGCAGTGGCTTTAAGATAAGCTTTAACTGCTCTTACTACATCCAAAGAATGCAATAACTTTTCCTCTACCAAACTAGGTTTGGGGAAAAAGGAAGGAAGAACCACATCTTGGTTCAAATGGAACCTCGATACCACCTTAGGAAGAAGGCTGGATGAGGACGTAATACTACTCTGTCCTTATGGATAACCAGATATGGCTCCTTACAGGACAAGGCGGCTAATTCCGATACTCTTTTAGCCGAACAAATGGCTACTAAGAAAATCAATTTCCTGGTGAAAAGAACCAAGAAAATGTGCCGCAATGGTTCAAATGGTTGTTTCTGTAGAACCGACAGAACCAGGTTTAAGTCCCATGGACATATGGGAATACTAACCGGAGGGCTAATACGCATCACTCCTTGTATGAAAGCTTTGATTAATGAATGCAAAGCCAAGGGCCTTTGAGAAAAAAAAATATTGACAAGGCCGTCTGACCCTTGATAGTACTCAAGGCAAGCTTCCTATGTACAGCCCACTCCTATAATAGATCTGCCTGGATACCGGCTTCCTGGCATTGATCATGGTAGATACCACAGGATTAGAGAGCCCTCTCTTTTTTAGAATGTGGGCTTCTATAGCCAGGCCGTCAACCTAGGGCTGGTAAGGAAGGGTAGTATATCGGTCCTTGCGAAAGCAGGTCCGGACGATGTGGGAGGGTCCAAGGACTTCCCATTGACATTTTTACAATCTCCGCGTACCATGCCCTTCGGGGCCACGCTGGAGCCACCAGAATCACTGGTTTCTTTTCTACCCTGATTCTGCGGATTAATCGCGGTGGGAATGCATATATCAGCTTGAACTGATCCCAAGGGAACACTAGGGCATCCGAACCGCAAGCTAGGGGATCCTTTGTGCGAGACACAAATATGTCCACCTTTGCGTTGAATCTGGATGCTAGCAGATCTACATCCGGTGTTCCCCACCGCTGGCATATTGCCTGGAAAACCTCGGGGTGAAGAGACCATTCCCCCGGGCATAATTGCTGGCGACTTAAAAAAGTCCGCTCTCCAATTTTCCACTCCTGGGATGAAAACCGCGGATATGGCTGTGACATACCTTTCTGCCCATTCCAGGATGCATTTCGCTTCCCTCTGGGCTGCACGACTCCTGGTGCCACCCTGGAGATTGATATATGCCACTGCTGTGGCATTGTCTGATTGAATTCTGACAGGTGACCCTTGGAGTTTGGATGTCCATGCTACTAGGGCATACCGGGCTGCTCGTATCTCTAAGAGATTGGTGGGCAGGGCCTTCTCTGCTTCTGACCACTTGCCCTGGAGAGACCATTGCTCCAGTACTGCCCCCCAGCCTATGAGGCTGGCAACTGTAGTGACCACCTTCCAAGAAACCGGACTGAAGGGTTTCCCTTCCCAGATTCTGGGGCACCAACCACCAATGGAGGCTCTTGCGAACGGAAGGGGACAGGGACATTGGTAAGTCTAAAGCCTGAACTTTTTTGTTCCAGGCTGACAGTATGGCCCTCTGCAAGTTCCTTGAATGGAATTGACCGTAGGGTACCGCTTCGAATGAAGCCACCATTTTTCCCAGCAGCCTTATACACAGGCGTATGGATGGTTTTTCTTTTTTGTACCCACTAAGTGGGTCAAATCTTTCAAAGACGACACCTTCTCTGGAGGTAAGAAAATCTTTCTCTGATTTGAATCCAGTCTTAGCCCCCAAGTATTCCAGGCTTTTGACTGGTTTTAGGGCTGACTTGTCTCGGTTGATAATGCAACCGTGAGATTCCAGATACTTGATTATCTTGTGAACGACCACTTCTAGTTTTTTTCACTGAGTGGTCTATCAGCAACAAGTCATCTAGATATGCCATTATCGTTACACCTTGTGTTCCTAGTTTGGCCAATCGTAGGGCCAGAATTTTTGTGAACACTCGTGGTGCCGTGGCCAGACCGAAAGGTAAGGCTCTGAACTGAAAATGGCGCCCTTCTACTGCAAGGCGTAGAAATTTCTGGTGGGCCGGACAGATGGGAATATGCAAATAAGCATCCCTTATGTCGATCGAGGCTAACCATTCCTGCCCTTGTAGGGCGGTGGCCACCGATCGGATCGACTCCATCCGAAAAAAGTCCTGATATGTAGGAACTTGTTTAGCCCTTTTATATTCAATATGGGCCTCATGTCCCCATTTGGTTTGGGGACTGTGACAAGGTTCGAGAAAAACCCGAACCCGTTTTCTTTCAAGGGAACCTTCATGATTACCCTTGGGGCAATAGTTGCTCTAGTGCCAGAAGGAGGGATCCACTCTTCTGGGGATCGCTTGGCACGTTTGACCTTATAAAATGGGCAGGAGGAATGTCTTTTAACTCCAGCCTGTATCCCAGACTTACTGCGGGGATCACCCATCTCTGATGGTGTCCCGCCAGGTCTCTGTGAACAACTGAAGTCTTCCCCTCACCCGACTGAGTGGGGGTAACCCTTCATGACTTAGGGGGAGGTTTTGTACCTCTCTTGACCCAGGGTTTCTTGATACCCTGTGATTGTCCTTGATTTCTGCCCCCTGGATTTGACCGCGGAGGCCGTCGGAACTGTTTCACAGCCGATGTGCCAGGGACTGGAGAAGTAGGCCTCTTAAAAGAAGGACTTCTACCCTTGTTCTTAACCGGTAAGAGTGAACTTTTACCGGCAGAAATTTTCTGGATATATTTGTCCAGATCTTCTCCAAATAAGCGTTCTCCATGAAATGGGAAGCTAACCAGCAGTTTTTTACAGGGAGCTTCAGCAGACCAGTTTTTGAGCCACAGAAGCCTACGCATATGTACTATAGACAGCGTAAAGCGGGAGGCCTGTTGGATTGTATCCTTTATGGCGTCCACCGCAAAACACAAGGCTCTAGGCAGGTCAGCTAGGGCAAGAGCCTGCTGATCTGGTAAGTCCCTTAAGACTTGTTTCAACTGATCTTTCACTGCTTGGCAGACTCCAATCGCTGCTACCGCAGGTTGTGTCACCATGCTTGCTGTAGAGAAAGCAGATTTTAGTAAAGACTCCAATTTTTTATCTATTGGGTCTTTGACATTGGAACATTATCTACTGGACATGTCAGTGATTTGTTAACAGAAGAGATGGCTGCGTCCACTGTAGGGACCCTCCATTTTTTTATGAACTTATCCTCCATGGGATAGATCACCGGAAATCTCTTGGGGGGAGCAAATATTTTATCAGGATGCTCCCAATCCTGGTAAATAAGCCCTTCTAATAAAGGGTGGATTGGGAAGGAACAGACAGCCTGGGGAGCTTTTAGCGACCCCAGCGAGGAAACCGTAGTGGATGGTGGTTCCGCCAGAGGCATTTTAAATGCTGATCGGACCATATTAGTCAGAGACTGAACCCATAATCTTTCAGCCTGAGATGCTGAGAAAGGTTCTTCCACTGTTGATTCCTCCATAACTGAATCAACCTCATCCTGATCCCCTTCAGGTAGGTCGATCTCTGGGACTGTTCCTCCACTAACAGGCACTCTGAAGGAGGAGACGGAGATCGGACGCGCTTTTCCTGAGACAGGGAAGCAGCGATCAATGCTGTTAATCTCTCTTCCAATCCTCCCAGAGTTGAGGATAAAACCTCCTCTGTTATATATACAGGAGCAGGTGGACTGGGGACAGCCGCAGCACCAGGCATTCCTGCGGGGTTTCTACGGCTACTGACCTCTGAATTCTCAGGGGAGATTGGTGCAGTACAAGCATGCCCAATATCCTCAGAGCCCGATGGAGACCCCTTTGGCTTCCTGGAAGATCTATTTCCGGAGCGTCTGGACGACATATCTTTAAGCACAAAGCTGAGGTATTCCCGTCGTCATACACCAATTTTGCTGGTAATAATCTAACACAGGTGCTGCTATATACCAGCTGGTGTCCACTAAAGTGCCTTTCTATGGGGATGCCTGCATCAACCGCCTCTGTGTGCCACTGTTTGTTGCTAGCTCTGTTTGCATCCAGCTGACACTTGTACTGTGTCTTTTAACTATGCTGGGACGCCCGCACATGCGCAGAAGCGCCGCGGCGTGCATCGAGCGTCATCCACCCGCCCCGCCCCTTTTTTTCATAGGAGGCGCGTGCACGCGCCGTGCGCCATTGGCGCCCTTTTCAAAATCAAACAGGGGACTAGGAGCCAGGGCCCTTTTTGCCGGAGGGCCTGTGCGGTGGATGAGCGCAGCAACAGGGCAGAGGAAGTGGATTCCCACAGAGAAACTTACCAGCTGCCTGGATCTTTTGACTTGAGAAAACCAAAGATCCACATGACAAGAAAAATAGACTACAGCGGCCTCTAGTGGTTTAACACAGGTACCGCGGTCCCTTTTTTTTTTTTTTTTTCTTGACTACTATTAAAATTTTACATTTTCAGTAGTTACAGGCAAACACAGATATTTAGCGGGAATACCGTTAGGTAACAGACAGAAAGACAAATTAGGCTTGGGGGTCCCCCAATAGAACCAAGTTCCTGGGGGCCCCCACTTACCTGATCCCCGCCGCAGGACTTTGTTTGGTCCACAGAAGTCCAAACTTCACCTATCACGGCAGGCATTGTAATTAAACCTTCAGGGACCGGGTTCCCAAGGATTCCACTCCCCTGGACCTGTATAGCACCCTGCACAGACAACATCTTGGTCGTGGGTATGACCAGAGCTCTGGATCCCAGGGTCCAGCCCTCCTAAGAGAAGCATTACAGGCAAAACCTTGCTCTTCTGCTGCAAGGCCCGGGTACCGACCGTTTAGCTATGAAGCTTTTTTGGTGGGATCCGGAACAGCTTACTAAGGCCCAAAAGAACCTGTACGCAAGCCCAGTGAAAACACATGTTACTCTTTGGCCAACACCTTAGACACTGGCAAAAAACTGAGGTGCTCCCGGGTGGGAGGGGCTTATATAGGGGAGGGTACTTCCGGTTTGGAATTGGCCAGTGCCAACACCTGAAGGTAATCTATATAACCCATTAGTAATGACTAAGTCGCTCTGTGTCCCGTGATGTACGAAAAAGAAAAACATTTTTTCTAGGGACAGAAAACTGTAGGTAGGGAGAGTGTCAGTTTCTTTCACTGTGCAAGTCCTTGTTTCCAGGGACCTGGAAGGACAGTGAGTGAATGCTCCTTGTGCTATAGTGTGCTTAAAAAAAACATTTTTTCTAGGGACAGAAAACTCTAGGTAGGGAGAGTGTCAGTTTCTTTCACTGTGCAAGTCCTTGTTTCCAGGGACCTGGAAGGACAGTGAGTGAATTCTCCTTGTGCTATATTGTGCTTAAAAAAAACATTTTTTCTAGGGACAGAAAACTGTAGGTAGGGAGAGTGTCAGTTTCTTTCACTGTGCAAGTCCTTTTTTCTAGGGACTGGGAAGGACAGTGAGTGAATTCTCCTTGTGCTATAGTGTGCTTAAAAAAAACATTTTTTCTAGGGACAGAAAACTGTAGGTAGGGAGAGTGTCAGTTTCTTTCACTGTGCAAGTCCTTGTTTCTAGGGACCTGGAAGGACAGTGAGTGAATTCTCCTTGTGCTATATTGTGCTTAAATAAAACATTTTTTCTAGGGACAGAAAACTGTAGGTAGGGAGAGTGTCAGTTTCTTTCACTGTGCAAGTCCTTGTTTCCAGGGACCTGGAAGGACAGTGAGTGAATTCTCCTTGTGCTATATTGTGCTTAAAAAAAACATTTTTTCTAGGGACAGAAAACTGTAGGTAGGGAGAGTGTCAGTTTCTTTCACTGTGCAAGTCCTTGTTTCTAGGGACTGGGAAGGACAGTGAGTGAATTCTCCTTGTGCTATATTGTGCTTAAAAAAAACATTTTTTCTACGGACAGAAAACTGTAGGTAGGGAGAGTGTCAGTTTCTTTCACTGTGCAAGTCCTTGTTTCCAGGGACCTGGAAGGACAGTGAGTGAATTCTCCTTGTGCTATATTGTGCTTAAAAAAAACATTTTTTCTAGGGACAGAAAACTGTAGGTAGGGAGAGTGTCAGTTTCTTTCACTGTGCAAGTCCTTGTTTCTAGGGACCTGGAAGGACAGTGAGTGAATTCTCCTTGTGCTATATTGTGCTTAAAAAAAACATTTTTTCTAGGGACAGAAAACTGTAGGTAGGGAGAGTGTCAGTTTCTTTCACTGTGCAAGTCCTTGTTTCAAGGGACAGAGAAGGACACCTGAAGGTAGCCCTTATTGCTTTTTTCCCATCTCCCTGCAGGCCATCTATTAGAATGTCTGGAAGGCAAACAAGGAGAGGCAGACAGTCAGGAGGCAATAAAAGAGGGCAAGCAGGCTCTGTGTCTGGGGGCAACAGTGCTGGTCGTGGACGCGGTGCATTGTCATCAGCACATGGCCATGGGACACGCTTGTCCTTCTTTTCCGCAGCTGGACATGTTGAGCCACATCATGCCGAAGACTTGGTAGAGTGGATGACCAAGCCCTCCTCCTCCTCCTCATCCTCTCTCACCCAGGCTCAGGGTACTGGCAAAGCAGCTGCCAAAGCGTCCTCTTCCCTGGTATCAATGTCAGACTCATCATCAGTCACTCCTTCCCTAGACCCACCATGTCCTCCTCCTGAGGAGTCCCCCGAACTGTTTGAGCACAGTGTTGGGTACATGCTCCAGGAGGATGCCCAGCATTTCGAAGGGTCTGATGATGAAACCCAGCTACAGGAAGGCAGTAGGGTGAGAGCAGACAGAGGGGATGCTCAAGAAGGACACCAATCTGGCAGTCATGTTCCAGCAGCTGCAGCATACTGCCAGATTGGCTCCAGTGATGAGGAGGGAGGGGATGATGAGGTCACTGACTCCACGTGGGTGCCTAATAGGAGAGAGGAGGAGGAGGATGAGGAGGAGGCACATCTCCAACGAGACAGGATGCCCTTTGGTGGCCAGCGTAAGGGCAGTACACCGACGGAATCACACCGCAGAGCTCCGCCTGTGCAGGGCGCTGCCTCTGCCCGTCATTCAAAAAGTTCCTTGGTGTGGGCCTTTTTTGAGGCTAGTGCATCAGATCGCACAGCTGCTGTTTGCAACATATGTCTCAAGCGTATATCGCGTGGCCAAAACATCAGCCGCTTGGGTACCACATGCCTGACCAGACATATGTTGACCTGCCATGCAGCTCGTTGGCAAGCCTACCTCAAAGACCCACACCAAAGAACAAAGCGGACCTCTCCTTGCACCGCATCAGCTGGGATCTCCAACCCCACTATAACTTCAGTCCTCTCTGAAACATGCACTGAGAGGAATGAAGGTGTAGAATTAGGTGTGTCACAGCCAAGTACTTGCGGCCACTCTGCTAGCAGTACACCGACGTCCGATTCTAGCAGGCAAATTTCCCTGCCCCAGCTGCTGGACCGTCGAAAGAAGTTCACTCCCAGCCATCCACATGCCCAGCGGTTGAATGCTAGCTTGGCTAAATTGCTAGCGCTTCAACTGCTGCCTTTTCAGTTGGTAGACTCGGCCCCCTTCCGTGAGTTTGTGCAATGTGCGGTTCCTCAGTGGCAGGTTCCCAAACGCCACTTTTTCTCACGGAAGGCTATTCCGGCTCTCTACCGGCATGTGGAAGGCAATGTCTTGGCCTCGCTGGACAGGGCGGTCAGCGGTAAGGTGCATATTACCGCTGACTCATGGTCCAGCAGGCATGGACAGGGATGTTACCTTTCTTTCACGGCCCATTGGGTCACTCTTTTGGCAGCTGGGAAGGATGCAGGACAAGGTGCAGTAGTGTTGGAGGTTGTCCCACCGCCACGCCTCCAAAATGCTACTACTGGTTGTGACACACCTCTCTCCTCCACCCCCTCCTCTTCTTCTTCCTCCATGGCCTCTTCCTGTGGTTTGTCCTATGAACCAGCGGTGCTCCGTAGCCGTTCACGGGGCTACGCAAGTACGCAGGCAAAAAGATGCCATGCCGTGCTTGCGCTGGTGTGTTTGGGGGACAGAAGCCACACTGGGGCAGAGGTCCTGTCTGCTCTGCAGGGCCAGGCCGAGAGGTGGTTGACGCCACGCCAGCTTAAGCCAGGAATGGTGGTTTGCGACAATGGCACCAACCTCCTCTCCGCCCTCCGACAGGGACAACTGACCCATGTGCCCTGTGTGGCTCACGTCCTTAACCTGGTGGTGCAGCGGTTCTTGGGCAGGTACCCGGGCTTACAGGATGTCCTGAGGCAGGCCAGGAAAGTCTGTGTGCATTTCCGCAGATCTTATAATGCCAGTGCTCGCCTGGCTGAGCTGCAAAAGGAGTTGAACCTGCCCAAGAACCGCCTTATATGTGACATGCCCACCAGGTGGAACTCAACGTTGGCCATGCTGCAGCGGCTGCACACGCAGCAGAGGGCCATCAATGAGTACCTGTGCTACTACGGCACCAGGACAGGGTCAGGGGAGCTTGGTTTTTTTTCTCCACGCCAGTGGGGCATATTCAGGGATGCATGCACTGTCCTGGCACCATTTGAGGAGGCCACGAGGATGGTGAGCAGTGACAGTGCATGCATCAGTGACACTGTACCTCTTGTCCACCTGTTGGAGCACACGCTGCGTGGAATAATGGACAGGGCACTTGAGGCAGAACAGAGGCAGGAAGAGGAGGACTTCCTTGCCTCTCAAGGCCCCCTTTACCCAGACAGTGTTCCTTCTGTCCCACCCATCGCACAGGAAGAGGAAGAAGAGGAAGAGGAGGAGGAGGAGGAGGAGGCGGAGGATTGTGTCAGCATGGAGGTGGAGGCTGGCACTCAGCATCATCAGCAGCAGTCTTTTAGGGATGATTTACAGTCCCAAGAAACCAGTGGACTTGTACGTGGCTGGGAGGAGGTGACTGCGGATCATGTCGTCCTTAGTGACCCAGAGGACTCCGGAGCGAATGCCTCAGCAAACCTACGCTGCATGGCCTCCCTGATCCTGCAAAGTCTGCGGAAGGATCCTCGTATTCTTCGGATCAAGGAGAGGGACCATTACTGGCTGGCCACTCTCCTTGATCCACGGTACAAGGGTAAGGTTGCGGACCTTATGTTACCGTCGCAGAGGGAGCAGAGGATGAGACAACTCCGGGAGGCCTTGCAGAAAGGTCTGTGCAACGCGTTCCCAGAGACTGGGAGGTTACAAACTCCTGGTCCAGGACAACGAGTTGCTGAGGCTTCGGCCAGTCAAAGAAGGAGCGGTGGGGAAGGTGGCCGTCTGACCGATGCGTTCAGACAATTCTTTAGTCCGCAGCCCCAAAGTATGATTGGTTCCAGCAACCATCGCCAGCGTCTGATAAACATGGTGCAGGAATATCTAGGGGCAAGGTCAGACTTGGACACCTTCCCCACCGAAAATCCTCTGGCTTACTGGGTCTTGAGGATGGATCACTGGCCAGAGCTTGCACAGTATGCAATTGAGCTACTGGCCTGTCCTGCATCCAGCGTTCTTTCGGAACGCACATTCAGTGCTGCTGGAGGATTTGTCACGGATCACAGGGTGCGCCTGTCCACCGACTCGGTTGATCGACTGACTTTCATCAAGATGAACCAGTCTTGGATCACCACCAGCTACCACACACCTGATGCTGATATAACAGACTAATTGATTTTAACATGTCACGTCCCTTCAAGACTGATGCTGATGCTGAGTGCCTGTGCTGTTATGTTGACTGGCTATCCTCCTCCTCCGAGTCCTCAATGATACGATTGATGATGATAGCTTGGAAGATCATTTTTGTTTATGGGTGCCGCCACCAGTGCCTAAGGCCCAATTTTTCAGCCCCTGTTCAACAGGGGCATGCAATTACAATTCTTGATGTAATAATTCACAGCAGGGCCCATTCCTGCACCCACCAAGAGTAAGTCTGAGGGCTTACAGTGTTGTGGCAACGCCACCACCACCACCACCACGAAAGGCCCAATTTTTCAGCCACTGTTCAAAAGGGGCATGTAATTACAATTCTTGATCTAATAATTCACAGCAGGGCCCATTCCTGCACCCACCAAGAGTAACTCTGAGGGCTTACAGTGTTGTGGCAACACCACCACCACCACCACCACCACGAAAAGCCCAATTTTTCAGCCCCTGTTCAACAGGGGCATGCAATTACAATTCTTGATCTAATAATTCACAGCAGGGCCCATTGCTGCACCCACCAAGAGTAACTGTCAGGGCTTACAGTGTTGTGGCACCAGCACCACCATCAAAGCCCCAATTTTTACTACCACTGTTCAACAATTATATGTAATTAAAATTCCTGATATAATAGTTGACAGCAGGGCGTTCCAGCACCAACCAAGAGTAACTGTGAGTGCTTACAGTGTTGTGCCAACACCAACAACTAAGGGGCCTATTTCTGCAGAGTATATACGGCAGGTCCCTACTTTCAAACATCCAACTTACAAACGACTCCTACTTGCAAACGAAAGAAGACAACAGGAAGTGAGAGGAAATCTACCCCTAGGAAGGAAAATTCTCTCCTGTAAGAATAAATATGGGAGAAAGGTGTCTCCTCTGTACTGATGCTTTATCAGCAATCCTTGTTTCAAGAAAAACACCACATTTCAAAAACAGTTGTCATTGGGACGGAAAGTGAGGTGAAATGTTCTGAACAGGGGCACAGACAGCAAAACAAATGTTACAGATGTGATAACCCTTACCTATGTTTCCCAAAAAGTTTAAAAATAGATTTTTGGGCTGGAGCTACACTTCAACAATGTACCTGTTCAAAATTACAAACAGATTCTACATAAGAACAAACCTACAGTCCCTGTCTTGTATGCACCGCCTGTATACGGCTGTTCAGAGTATATAGGGCCTTTTTTATTTTATGTGCGGGGTTCCCCTTAATATCCATACAAGACCCAAAGGGGCTGGTAATGGGCTGGGGTAGGGGGGGGGGGGGTCATGGGGTAGCTATGCCATTTTTCTTAAAGATTTTCATCCATATTACCGGGACCAGACATTACATTAAAGCCGCAAGAAGTTTTAAATGGCTTTTTTTTCCTTTAGAAGTGTCATTTTGTGCAGGGACAGTTCTAAACACGGGAAACACGTGGCACTTCACAGGCATACTTTAGACACCCCCCAGGTACGATATTTAAAGTAATATTTGAATTTTTTTTTTCACTTTATGCATCATTAAAATGACTGCTCCCGAAAAATGACCGTTTTTAAAACTTCTTTTTGCATTGATACATGTCCCCTGGTGCAGAACCCGGGTTCCCAAACCCTTTTTAGGACAATAACATGCATAATAGTTGTTATAATTAGCACTTTAGAATTCGAACGTTCGCATCCATTGTATTTAATAGGGTTCTAATGTTCGTACGAACTTTCGGTCCGTTCGCGGGTTCTGGTGCGAACCGTTGGGAGGTATGATCATATACAACTAGCTTTTACCAGTCACCAGAGTTGCCAAATATTCACAAATTTAAGAGCAGTCTGTAACAAAATGTAGCTACCATGTGTTTTAACAGAAACACGCACTGCTCACTGCATCTGCTGGTGCAAATCTGACATTTAAAGTAGAACCATAGGCAAAACTTTATTTTTCCACAATTTTGGATAGAATAAGTTCACACTACCGCGACTTGGGATCCGACTTGTGTCGCCCCAAGTCGCGCGACATGAGAAATTACATTAAAGTGAATGAGAGACGTCTTAATGCACACTACGGTAGTCGCTCCGACTTCAGAAAAGGTTCCTGTACTACTTCAAGGCGACTTCTAGACGACTTATACCCATTGATTTCAATGGAAGTCGCCTCCAAAGTCGGATCAGTGTCTTAACTGAAGCAACTTTACAGGAAGAGAAAATAATTTTCTCAGGCAAACCCCTCCCTTCCACAGAGCTGATTATTGTTTGATTGGCCACTGGCAAAGTCGCCTGTCCTGAAGTTGCCTCGTAAAGTCGTGCTGACTTTCATGTCACTGTAGTGTGAACCGGCACTAAGGGAGGGTTATAACCCGTCCGTTTTTTTTTTGCTATCCGTGCCCCATTGCGAAGATTTACCTTCACTTCCTGCCCCATAGCCAAACAGGAAGTGAGTGGAAATCCCTGCAAATTAAGGGATCACCTGTGAACCTCCAGGTCACCAGAATCAGTGTTCCCATTGGAAGATTTCCCCTGTACTACTTTTCTGGGGACAACCCAAAATTTGGGATTTTCTTTTACTTTCACTTATAATGATAACGGTAAACAGGTCAAATAGATGGGGTGAATCTCCCTAACAGGATAATACAAACTAACAGGAGGATCTATTCCCTTTCCACTCATCCAAAACTAAAAAAAAGTTATATATTAAAGCGGAACTTCAGTCATTTTTTCATCTTTCCATCTATTAAATCTTCTGCCCTCGTTGTTTTAACTTTGGATAGTAAAAAAACGTATTTTTTTCTGCCAGTAAATACCTTATACAGCCCACTTCCTGTTTCTTGCCTGCAAAAAAATCCTAGGCTTATGACATCATGCAGAGCTCGCTCTCTCACTTTCGTGAGAGTTTGTCAGGAAGCGAGGGGGATGAGTCATAAGAGGGTCAATGAGAGCAGCAGAGCTGGAGGTGTGCCTCTGTGTGTCTGTGTAAATCCAGGGAGTGAACAGGCAGCAGCTTCAGCTGCCCACAGTTAAAATGGATGCAGCCAGACTCAGTGGAGGGAGATTTCTGCAGCATATTTGGCAAGTACAGAATCACAGTATATATAAAATAATATGCAAAGTGGTTGGAGAGAAGCTTCAGAATGGCAAAGATGTTTTTATTACAAATTATGTGAGCAGACTGCAATTCCTCTTTAAAGTGGATGTAAACCCGAATTTTTTTTTTTTTTGCTGTCACAATGTAGTGTATACGATTTCCTATCATCTGTGCCCAGACTTGCCACAAAGAGTTAATCCAGCTCTGAGCAATCCTCTTTTCTTTTTTCAGTAAGATAAACGACAAACAGGAGAACTTTTGTCCCTTCCGCCCCCTTGCTGTGAATGACAGGTTATTTACATATCTTGTGCACTAAGCCTGAGACCGGCATTATTTTTTAATTCCCACCCCCACTCCTTTTCTGAAGTCATGTGGTTACTTTTCTGGATTTTGACTGGATGTTAGTGATCATAGCAGAAGGAATACACAGGAGAAAATGCATGTTGACAAGGGGAGTGTGGAGGTGGGCGGGGAGTCTACTGACATCACAACTCCACCCACCGAGCTCCAGACAACAGATCCACCCACAGAATCTGCAGTTTTTCAGGTCTCACAACAGACAGAGGGGAGACATTTGACAGATAAGGATACATGCAGGAGGCATCTATATCCTTATAGATCAGCACTATGGCAGTAGTTTAGAAAGGATGAGAGTGGGTTTACATCCACTTTAAGTTAAGTCTGTGACACTGACTGCCACACCCAGACTGGAATGTAGAAGTTTTAAATTACTGTAGCCCTTGCAGAGACAACAGATTATTTTGTAAATAGCAAAATCTAGTTCAATCTGATATATCAGATTCACAGGTTCTCATAAATTAGGTATAGCAATCCTTCAAGGCCCCTATGCCAAGCAACAGCTACAGTTGACAATCACAGTTATTTTGTCAGGTCCCCGAGGAGGACAATTACAGAATTAACACAACCAGTATAAGGATTTAAGGGGTGACCTGATAGAGCTGAAAAGTATTTTAGGATGCTCAGCAGATACCTCTAAATCCAACTTGTGCAACTGCATCTGACACACTTTTGCAATCTGACAACCAACATCATAATTGCACAGAATAAAATTAATATTATTTGAAACTAAACATGATCTAAATCAGATGCATATATCACTTAGGAGATCTACAGTGATCCATTAGCCTGCTGAATGAATATAGGTGTGTTTGGTGTCTAACTGATGGTTATTTTCATTAGTGTAATCATGTTTTTATCACTAGAGTTTCATCACAGCTGGAAATATGAATTATATATGAAGTTTTGCTCCGGTAGTCAGATCTCAGGTCAATGACCAGACTCACAGATGTGTATTTGCTTCTAGACAGGTCTAGAGGACTCTGCTAGAGGTTTTATGACCCACATGCATTCCATCTAACTGGATGTCTGTTTTGTGTCAATGCAACTTAAGCTGGATTGCAATGTGTCCCTGTCAGGAATCGGCAGCAGGGATGACTAAATTTGCACAGCTACACTAGGAAACTGAGACTAGACTATATATATATTAAGATTTACAGTGAAACTAAGATCCACCCAAACAGAAAACCGAGCAAATGTGATAATAGAAGTGGGTTAATAATAACCCAAAGACAAAATACCCAACAAGCCAACTTTAATACAATATACACAAAAATGGGAAACAGATAAACAGGGAAAAATGGAGATGCAGGGAACCGATGGGAAGGGGGAACTAGGACTGGAATCAGGAACCGGTACAAGGGGAGCAAAAAGAGGCAGCAGGGTTCAGGATACAGGGCAGGAGCAAGATCAGGATCTAGGATCAGGATAGGTGGCAAGCAGTATCAGTCAGCAAAGCAAAACACTGAAGAAAATTGTAATTAGTAGAGGAAAGACTAAATACCCTCCCAGCAGTCAGCATCAGGCAGAGACTGATTATTGGAATCTGTTGGCTGCTGGGAGACACCTGCTGGAGGACACTGGAACAGCAGCCTTCCACTCTTGGAAGCACAGTGCCACAAGCAGGTAAACCAGGTCCTGACAGTCTCATGACTTCCAATTTTGTAGAAATGAAGAGGTGGCAGTACAGCTACCCAATTCTCCCTACTGAGTTTTATCATTGCAGATAGGACTTCTTTTCAGCTTTCTAAAATGTATATAAAAACTTTTTTGTAGAGTGGGGGAGTTTTAATTCCTCTGCCAAGTTTTTAAGGCTGTCTGTGTCTCAGCTGAGGAGATTCACCCATCTATTTTTCCTAGTGACTAGTTGTTTTTGAGACAGAAAGTGAGGTGAAATTCTAAATTTTAGAGTTGCCATGGGAGCATGAGGTGTGGAGATATCTTCCAATCAAGACAAATGATCTGATGGCAACTCTTCATTTTTTTTGCCTTTCAAAACAAAATTATTCGAAATCTGCCCAGCAGAACACAGACAGCCAAAAAAAAAAACCTGATAAGATTTTAAAGGGGTTGTAATTAAGGTGAAAAATCCTATGCATTAAGGTGAAAAAACATCCGACAATACGGCCCCCCCCGAGCCCCCGTTTTACTTATCTGAGCCCTCGATAGTCCAGGGGTCGCCCCCGACATCCTGCCCTTTTCTCTGCCTGGCCGTTGATTGGCTACACTGGATGGATTGAAAGCAGCGCAGCCATAGGCTCGCGCTGCTGTCAATCACATCCAATGATGCGGCGCGCGGGGGCGAGTGATACAGTGAGCGGCAATAGCCACTGGCTGTATCACGGGAGCGCGTCCGCAAGAACTCATCACCATGCGAGCTCGCTCGCATGAAGGTGGTGAGTACTTGCGAGGAGAAGCCGAGACAGCCGCCGAGGGACCCCAGAAGACGCCATTCTGGGCCACTCTGTGCAAAACGAGCTGCACAGTGGAGGTAAGTAGAACATGTTTGTTATATAAAAAAAAAAATTTTACAACCCCTTTAACCCTTCCTTATTCTATCTAAAATAATAATATACTGGTTAAATTATAAGGAATATTGCACCATGCTACAATGTGGAGACATTAAACAATTCTGTCTGCATTAAATTAGACTTGGTGTTAATAAACTTGATAATTAAAAAAAGAACCACTTCCTACACGAGTGTGGTGTTCATGTAAACGCTTACCATAGTGCATTACCCCCCAGCAGTTATAAATACCCGTATCCCTGCTACTACAAGATCTTCACTGTGGGGCCTGCCTGGCAATATGCTGCCTTTCACCCCAATTCTATTACATTTTAATAGCACTATTATCCAAAAAGGTAGCCTTATGAGTGAGGTGCTCTTCCTTCTTTGGCCAATAACAGGCTAATGCCAGCCATAGAACCGGGCGAGATTCGAACCATGTGTGGGCAGGCTGAATGTACCAAGTTGATCAATCAACTTGGATTTATTTGCGATTATCGCTAATGGCTGCTATATCAACTAGCAATAAACACTGTCTTCTCGCGGCGGTGATGGCTTGCCTTGCCCCCGCCGGGAGCAGACAATGGCTCAGCAGGAGGGATTCCGCTGTCAGCAAGATCTGTGTTGATATAGGAATCGTGCAAATTTCTTTCCTGCAACCCGTGGTTGCAGAAAATATATTTGCATCATCTATGGCCTGCCTAAGGTGAGTGACCAGGCTTTATTTATTAACCACAGTGCACAAAAGTGAGGTCAGGGATCTGGTTGTTCTATCTTCCGGAGTGGCCTAAACAGTAGACCAAAGAAGGATAACACCTTTTTTTGACAGGCAAGACAATTCACACATACATAAAATGTAGTTATAAGTCTGGAGCTTATTTTTATAAAAATTATTGCACTCTGGCATGTTGGCCCGACTGGGGCATATACGCCGGAAATAAATATAAAAAAAAAAAAAAAACACACCACATTGTACTCTATATGTCCATAAGCAGATAAACTGTAAGGAGATATAAGATACAGCACACCAGGGGCCTATTTCCCATTATCAGCTTTGTCCTTGCATAAGCCATTGTAAATCCATTATAGTCGCACATGCATACTATCAAGCCCTGATTTATTGCTTGCGTGCAACAGATTACATCTTAATCGGTGTCACTTTTTTATTGCTTGGTTTTCTGCAGGAAGGTATAAGAATTGCTTTTTATTTATTTTTTGCTTGCATTGCCTGTCCACTCTCATGTAATTCCTGGTATAGGAATTAGAGTAAATGAATTATGCATTATGGTCCATATGTTATTGTTACCTACAGCCTTAAATTGTATTGTGGACTGTTCTATATCTCCCTTTCCAGTACCTATACTCTTGTCAATATTTTACTTAACAAACTTTTATCACCTTCCTCAGAACGAAGAGAGAGGGTCTGCTTTCTATGATCACATGATAAAACTGCTGGGAAACACAGGTTGGTTAAAGTGTCAATAAACCCACATCATAAAAAACGATCAATAAATGGTGTATTACATGCTGTTCGTACTCGCTCAGTAACTATTTGATTGTTTTTTTTATTATGCAAAGAAACTGGCTGATCCTACTGCTCTCTGACTCCCCCTCCTGTCCATGTCCCCACTGCAGTTGGGGATTTTACAAAGCAGTGTTGGCAGTTAGTGCACATGCTCAGTTTTCAGGGCTTTTCTACCCTAAGCATTTCCTCCCTATCACATCTGAGCGACCCATGTAACTTCCGTCCATCATGAATGCTGCTGCAGGCTCATCCACCTTTCTAACCACTCAGTGTCTGCTACCCCTCTCTGTCAATTCCTCCACTGGCTTCCAGTTAAATTTAAAATTCTAATAACAACTTACAAAGCCATCCACAACTCGGCCCCCAGCTACATCACTAACCTAGTCTCAAAACCCCAACCTACTCGTTCCCTTCGTTACTCCCAAAACCTCCTGCTCTCTAGTTCCCTTGTCACCTCCTCCCATGCACACCTCCAGGACTTTTCCTGAGCTTCTCACATCCTCTGGAACTCCCTACCCCAATCTGTCTGACTATCTCTTACTCTGCTTGCTTTTAGACAATCCCTGAAAACCCTTCTCTTCAGAGAAGCCTATCCGGCCTCCACCTAACAACTGTACTTTTACTTTCTCCATCAGATCTTCCCCCACAGCTATTACCTTTTGTATCACTTAACCCTCCCTCCTAGATTGTAAGTTCTAAAGAGCAGAGCCGTCTGATTCCTCCTGTATTGAATTGTATTGCAACTCTACTGTCTGCCCTCATGTTGTAAATCGCTGCGCAAACTGTTGGTGCTACATAAATCCTGTGTAATAATAATAATAATATAAAGTCACCACTGTGCATACACCCACATGTGTAACTCCCTCCCTTCTCTTCCATGCCCACTAACCACCTAACATAATGAGGGTGAGATATTACATGTAGATTAATGGAGGAATCGCCTCCCTCTTATTTTAAGACACAGCCTGGAGGGGCAAGACACAGCCTGGAGGGGCAAGACACAGCCTGGAGGGGCAAGACACAGCCTGGAGGGGCAAGACAGCCTGTGACTAGCAGAAATTCCCCCACACCATGTTATTGCCAAAAATAATAAAGATTTGATTTCAATTAAATATTTATATGACAATTTAAACCCATTTATTGATATTATTTATTTTTACTCTGTATCCCAAGGGCTATTTTTTTTATTTTGAACATATGACCAGCAGCAGAGGACTACATGCTCCTCCTGTCACGGTTTCCTTACAAACAGGCTGAGAAGGAGCTGGTTCATGTGTGGCTGTATATCGATTAGTAAATAAGGTACATAAAAATGTTTTTTTTAAATAATTACAGTGTCATTATCCACATAGAGAAAGAGAAGGGATAATGTAAATTAAACAGTATGCGTTTAGTATCACTGTAATAATTCTGGAGGTGCTCTGTATAAAACTACGAGGATGCAGCATTTGCAAATCCTAAGTGACGGTAGACCAAAACAGGAAGGTACTTTTTTTTCACAGCAATAAATTACAAAATGACTTGTGCAGCAATTTTATATATTATTATAAATGAAAGTAAAACTTTCCTTTAAAGGGGTCAGATCACCCACGTAGATATTTGCATCAGATTACAGAAAGATCCATCTTTTCACACGCAGACTCTAAGCTAACAGTACAAATAGCCCAGAGGTTCTTTGGATAGCTCTACGAGGCACTTCCGATTGTTAAAAAAGTAAATACATGCTAAATTAAACAGATGTAAGCATTTTGAGGATTAGAAAAAACATAACCATTGTTTCACATTGTGAAGATTTACAATTAGAGGATACTAGTATCAAAATTGCAATATTTTACATAAAATACGGTCTTCACTTAATATTTTTTACCCATTTGTGCATCTGAATCTCCTCCAGCCTCTTTTTGCCACTTCCTGTCTACATGCACTTTCTATGGGATCAGCTACAGGGTCTCCCCCAGGGATGCATGTGAAAGGGTGACAACGCAGGAAGGTAATTTGGAGACAGTTGTCATCCCCACAAAAGGATGTGCCTGAACATTGAGCTTCATTGCAGGATCGCCAGGTATTATTTTAGCAAAAACTTCAGATTTTAAAGGGCTCATGCACATGGATGTGTAGCATCCCCCTCACCCCGCCCTCTTTATCTAGGGGTATGTCACGCGACAGAGTGAGGTGCGCTACGGCCCATGTCCTCCCCATAACTGTGGGTGAGGTGAAGGCCAATATCTGATGTTTCCTCGGGCCGGTGTGTCTTGGGCATGTACCGAGTCTGTTGTGCAGAAAACCACCAAACTACCCTTTGCTCCCATTAACAGAGTCCATACACCGATCACAGTCCAACTGTTGGTTTTATTTCGTATCTCCACATACAGGCAATGCGATGGCAGGATACGGTGGGATGAGCAGGTCGAGGCACTATACTGATCTGGGTCCCTACACCCCCTGTGCTATGACCAAGGGTTGCAGGAGTCTTAATTCGGATACCTCCGCTGCGTTGCAGCCCCTATCAGGGGAAGATGTCCTCCAAGAGAGGTACCGGAGGCCCATCCGTAACCGGGTTGACGCTGCACCGGAATCTTCGGACGGGTGACCCCCCCCCCCAGCCTCCTCACCTCAGATGCGGGTTCCCTCGCAAGGAGCACCCTGGAATCACTTCACCCTTGCGGGACCCAGTCGGAGTCGCTGGGTCCCAGGCCTCCTCAATAGTACCTCATCCCAGGCTGAAGGTGCCTGGGATGGAATCCCAGCTTCATTCCGGCCAGGCCTAGGGCGCCTAGGCCGGAACCTTGAACCGCCCGCACCCAGGCCGAAGGTGCCTGGGTGCGTGACGAGATGATCCCCCCGAAGACCTCGTGGCGAGGGCGTCTCCCCCTTTTATCTCCTCCTTCAACACCACGGCGGGTTCCCCGCCCCAGCCGTACCATCTCCAGGAAGGGACAAAAAGGGTAGCACTGTGGTGATGATTCTACCTGAAGCCTGTAGGTACTCCGCCACCCACAGGCAAAGGAGAATATTACATCCCCCAATCATCCACGAATAACAAAAAGGGGGCTAAACCCTGACATAATTACACACCTGGGTCACACTATCCCCAGGTGTATCCCACTAAATCTGAAGACCCCGCTACAGATGTAATTAAATACCAGCCAGATCCATCTTAAAAACATGACTAACTATATCCCTATACATTGAATAAGGTTAAAGATCAACTCAGTTACCTGAGAAACAAACCCCTCACGTGGTTAGGGAGGATAAATGCTTTAAAATTGATTATTTTGTCAAAACGAACATATACATATTCCAAATGATTCCAATAAAAGTCCCACAGGAATTTTTTGTGAAACTAAGAACTTTAGTGCTAAAATATATATGGAGGCACAAACATCCTAGAATCTCATATGGAACACTCGTAAAGGGGAAAAAGTTAGGGGGGTTAGCAGCACCGGACTTTTAGAAATATTACCAGGCAATTATCTCACGGATAGCAGGTTGGATATATAACAAGGATGGGAAAGGGTGGGTGGATATTGAAAAAGCTCAAAGCAAAGTAGACTTCGGGAAGAGGGTATGGGTTCCACAACAATACCGCAAATTATCAAATAGCACAAATCCATTAACAAAAAACACTTTCAGGGTATGGGATGGACTGATTAGACTGTATCACTGGCAATATAATTCACCTTTAATTTCTTTATTAGACACAAATTATTTTAAACCTGGGAAAGATGATCACATATACTTTACCAGATGGGCAAGGAAAGACAAAATATTTATTAATTTACTTAATTTTAATTTTGTTTTTTTCTCCTTTTTTGGGAAGGGGTTGTACGTTTAATGCAGAACATTACAATAATGAAAATGGAAGGTGGAGACACCAATTCTGTAAAAATGTAATAATGTTGAATAACTTGAACAATTTATACTAAAAAAAGATAATATCTAAAAAAAAAACAACATGAGTATAAGGTACGTTAAAGTGGTTCCAATACATTTTTTTACCTTAATGAATTCCCAGCGTTAGGGTAAAAAAAAATTCCAGTAGTTGTATCACCCTCTCACGTTACTAAATACAAGTTCCTTACTCAATCCAATGCTGTGCCCAACTATAGAGACTCTCTCCCCTCTCCCTTCTCTCACAGGTCTTTCTGATGCAGCTGGAGCCATTGGCTTCTGCTGCTGTCAATCAAATCTTGTGAGCAGAGAGCGAGGTGGCGGGGTCGAGCTGTTTGTGTCTATAGAAGCACACAGCCTGGCTTGGATGCGCACCTTGATGTCTGCATGTGGCTTGCTATGGTGGTAGACAAAGAAGAGACGAGAGCACCGGTGGGGGGCAACAGAAGAGGAGGTTCGGAGCTGCACAGAACAGGTAAGTAAAACAGGTTTTATTATTTAAGGAAAAAAAGAACACCATTACAACCACGTTAAGTACATGTTTTTATGTGCATACAGCAAGAGACACACACAAATTCATTCTAGTGGCTAAAATATTCATTTATTCCAGCCAAAATAATTAATTTACTTAAAAACGCATGTACACTTAAACACGTTTAGGGCTTGTTTGCACTTGCTTTGCTGTGTGAAGAGCAATCAGTGCTGTAGCTTAGTATGGCAAGGTACTCCCCTGCTCCTTCCTTCTGTTTTGCCATTAATTTCTATTTGAAATTAAATGGGTTGCTTTACAATGAAAGGTTCACATATAATTGTGTAAAGGCTAAGTTCACCTAATTATGTTACACCCGTAACCGTACCCCCTCTCCCTGCACCCGCTGTCACAATTTTGCGAGTGTGGAGAGTTTCCTGTCAATGAATAGACTCTACAAGTACCATCAGCCATTGTAGCCGACAGCTTGTAGTTCTCAATGAACTGCGAGGGCGCTAGTGAGGTCTTTCGTAGTTAATTCCTGCTCTCAAGTACCGTATATACTCGAGTATAAGCCGACCTGAATATAAGCCGAGGCACCTAATTTTACCACAAAAAACTGGGGAAACGTATTGACTCGAGTATAAGCCTAGGGTGTCCATCTGCATGCCTCACTGTGTCCATGTGCATGCCTCACTGTGTCCATGCCTCACTGTGCCCATGACTAGACTGACGTTTAACATGGGAGTCTATAGAAGGGGTGCCCGGCTTTGAAAATTCAGTGCTCCCCGGTCTTAGGTCCCCCGGACAACAACCTTTGCACACTTGTAGAGGAAGAGTGAGGCTATATGTGTGCCAAGTTCAGGGTCCAGGGGACCTACGGATGGCCGGTACCGGGTCCCCAAAGTCCGGGAGATCAGGCGCAAAAAGGGGACTCGAGTATAAGCCGAGGGGGGCATTTTCAGCACAAAAAAAATGTGCTGAAAAACTCGGCTTATACTCGAGTATATACGGCAGGGCTCGACAAATCCCGGGCGCCAGGTCGCCATTGCGACTAGAATTAGCGGCCTGGGGCAGCACAGCTGGGGAATCCTGTCTCTCCGTGCCCCCCCCTCTCCGCGCCGCGGGATCGCGTCGGGCCGCGCTGGCCGGTAATTGAGGCCGCGGCTTTGCGGCCTTCTGCAGGCCTATGTTTCCTTCTGTGATCTAGCGCCATCTTGCGGTGGCCGTTGGTATGACAAGACAAACAGCAATGCTAATGGAGTTTCCCTGTCTGTTTTCACTGCCATCTCCTTCCCTCTAATTAGAACCCCCAAACATTATATATATTTTTTATTCTAACACCCTAGAGAATAAAATGGCGGTCGTTGCAATACTTTGTCACACCGTATTTGCACAGCGGTCTTACAAGCGCACTTTTTGGGAAAAAAAAACACATTTTTTTTTATAAAAAAATAAGACAACGGTAAAGTTAGCCCAATTTTTTTTAATATTGTGAAAGATAATGTTACGCTGAGTAAATTGATACCCAACATGTCACACTTCAAAATTGCATCCGCTCGTGGAATGGCGACAAACTTTTACCCTTTAAAATCTCCATAGGCGACGTTTAAAAAATTCTACAGGTTGCATGTTTTGAGTTACAGAGGAGGTCTAGGGCTAGAATTATTGCTCTCGATCTACCGATCGCGGCGATACCTCACGTGTGGTTTGAACACCGCTTTCATATGCGGGCGCTACTCACGTATGCGTTCGCTTCTGCGCGCGAGCTCGACGGGGCGCGTTCCTGGCTCCTAACTTTTTTAGCTGGCTCCTAGATTCCAAGCAAATTTGTCAAGCCCTGATATACGGTATACTGTATGTCCTAATAACTTTGAGAAATACTTAACGATCATTATTTTTTTCATTTTTATTTTATTTTGGAGACCCTGATCGTTTGTACCCATGCCACTATAATACTGCTTATTGTAAAAAATTCAACAGAAAAAGTGAGACCACCAAAAAGTCAATCAACCCAGAAGACTGCAGCTAAAACTATAATAATATTGTGGGTGGACTGACCCTGAAATCTCTAAATTATGTCTAGAAATGCTTGGACTGCATGCAGTTAGCAAAAATAGCTTAGTGTATATCAGGCCTAAGCCATAAAGGAGTGTGGCTCGGGTCGGGGAATTGTGGGTAATGACATGCAGAGGAACCTGTCTCTTGTAGTTGAATAGTTGCACATGACACAGGCAACGGAGGCAAGTGGTTTGCGAGTGGAAAGCAGGAATGAGAGATTCCGAGCCAAGCAATGGATGAATTGGATCTGTCACATATAATAGGGTGTCGGATGCTGGGCGAGTGAGCCGAGAATGTTTATTTAACCACTGGATGTGAAGCCGTGTCCTCAATCCTGGACGTGTGCCTTGTTTATTTCTTCCAGCTAAAGAGCGCTGCTCAAATAAATAGCCAGGTATCTGGCCCAGTGTTTAACCTCGCCTATGATGGGAAGCTTGTTCAGCTTGGATAACAGAGTTGCTGCGTAACATGCAGTATGCATCCCAATAGCCTAATACATACGGCTTATGTTCTGACTTAAGCCCTGCTATTTAGAATAGATTTACCTTCCAGAAAAAAATAAAGAAAAGGGAAATAAAACCGAATGGAAATGCATTCTTCTCCAACTGCTGAGATCTGTCTGTACTATTAAAGCTGAACTCCAAACACATACTGTATATATGAAAAAACACCAATAAATGCAGTTATGCATTGGCTAAAAAAAACAGCAAAAAAAAAAAAAAAAAAACATAACAATGTATTTTTGTAACCAAGGGCAATTTTGTATGCTACCAAGCAAAGCCCAAATTTACAAGAGACAGCGGGGTGTATTTGCCCCTAGATTTAAAGTGTTTGTAAAGCTTTGTTCCTTTTTTTTTTTTAAATAAAAAAACAAAACACGTCTATACTTGCACAGAGCAGCTTCGATCCTCTTCTACTGTGGTGCCCCCGCTCGAGCTCCAGGCCCCTCCTCCTCACTGGCTTTCCCTGGGGGCACCCGTGCATGCTCGCTCCCGAGTCCTGCTGCTGCATTAACTGACACAGCATCCCCCGCGCCCTTGTCACCGGATTTGAATGACAGCAGCGGGAACCAATCGCTCCTGCTGCTATCAATCTGTCCAATGAGGAGAGAGACAGCAGCGGGAGCTGCTGAGCACGTGCACATTGCAGGATCAGATGGGCTCATGTAAAGAAAAGAGGGAGGTCTGGGGGACTGCAGCACAATTTTTTTTTTCACCTTAATGAATAGAATGCATTAAGGTGAAAAACCTTAAAGGGGGGGGGTTCCACCCGCGATTTTTTTTTTTTTAAAAGTCAGCAGCTACAAACACTGTAGCTGCTGACTTTTAATAAGGACACTTACCTGTCCTACTCGCCCACGATGTCAGCCCCCCCCGAGGCCGATCCCTCGGCGCTGGCAACTCCTGGCGCCGCCATCCTCAGTAAGGGAAATGGGCAGTGAAGCCGTGCGGCTTCACTGCCTGTTTTCTACTGCGCATGCGCGAGCAGCACGACGCTTTGTGAATGGGCCGGCTGCTCTCTGGGATACACACAGTTCCCAGAAGGCAGCGCCCCCCATTCACAAGAGGACACCGAGTGTAGGACGAGGAAGAAGATCCACCACGGAGGATGAAGAGGCAGATTAGGGACTTCCGCATAGCAACCGCTATTTCTGGTAAGTAAATATATATATATATATATATTTTTTTTTTATTTGTAGATTTTTGGTGAATTTTTTTTTTTCAGGGTGGAACTCCACTTTAAGGCTTTAGAACCATTTTAATCAGTGCTAGGTTCAGGTGCATAGTAAACTATATGCTGTACACTTTCAAATGTATTTTCTAAATGTGTGTGAATGAGCCCTTATGATGTCTCAGACTCCTATAATCATCTGCAGGAGGACATTAACTTGGAAAGGTGGGGTCAGAGTTACAGGCCGTTCCTTTCTTTCAGTATACTAGGAAAGTTGTATTCCGCTACAAGCGTACCCTCTCTCTAGTCCTCTGGCACCGACTGCAGGTCATGGACACTCCGGTCTTCAAAAAAAGGGGGGGAGGAAGCCACTCACTTTTTAAAAAAGACAATATTCAAGTTTACCGAGAAAACCATTACATAGACTCATCTATTTGGTGGTACCAACCCTACTGTATTTTGCTCTTACAAGGAGCTTATTCGTTAAATCTATTACTCCAATTACTATAACCCCAATTCCAAAAAAGTTAGGACACGGTGTAAAATCTACATAAAAACAAGATTTGAAAATCTCAAACTCATATTTTATTCTCAATAGAAAACATATTAAATGTTTCAACTGAGAAAATGTACAATTTTAAGAAAAGAAAAAAAGGAAATTTTTAAATTTATGGCAGAAACTTGTCTCAAAAAAGTTGGGACAGAGCAACAAAAAGTTGGCAAAGTTAGTGGTACT
Organism: Rana muscosa; assembly: GCA_029206835.1. Taxonomy (NCBI): domain Eukaryota; kingdom Metazoa; phylum Chordata; class Amphibia; order Anura; family Ranidae; genus Rana; species Rana muscosa. Next base: position 79,892,947 of record CM055125.1, on the reverse strand, counting down.
AACAAGGAAGAGCTGGAACATTTTGCAACTAATTAGGTTAACTGGCAACAGGTCAGTAAACATGACTGGGTATACAAAGAGCATCTTAGAGAGTCAGAGTGTCTCAGAAGTAAAGATAAGGAGAGGTTCACCAATCCATGAAAAGCTGTGTCTACGATTTTAGAATAATGATCTTTTGAAGAATTTGATTATTAAAACGTGTCGGTAGTGATGCCAGATGCACGTCCAGAACTGGAAATACTTTAGCTTATGGAAACATGTGAGCACCTTATGCATTTAATAAATGTGCTGCACTATGGTCTTTGCCGATTTTGAATATTGCAAGCTATTTTCTGCAGATTGCCCAATATTTCAAGAAGAGTGCGGAGGCGTATTCTAAAGCATGCAATATCTTGCACTGGGATGGAAGGGTAAGAAGTCTTGGTAAGAGTGCATGCGGTATATGGCACATGGGGGAGAATTTACACAATGAAGAAAGGAATCTTCCACTTATGGTCAGTGTTTTATGTTATCACAATTATATATATTTTTTTGATATATAAAGTTTAATTTGTGCCATACTACACTATATTATTTATATATATATATATATATATATATATATATATATATATATATATATATATAAAAAATTAGATATACCTTTGGAGGAACTGAAGTTGAGAGCCCCGGATTGGGAGGAAGAATCAAAGGCACTTGGGAGCTGATTTACTAAAACTGGAGAGTGAAAAATCTGCTGCAGCTGTGCATGGTAGCCAATCAGCTTCTGAGTCGAGTTGAGTTGAGTGGCATGTTGATATAGCGTGGTCATTTACCCCATAGGATCCCGACGCGCTTAGCGGAGTCCCTGGGGAAAAAAAACCCAGGGACTAGGAGGAGACAGAAGCACGTGGCAGCAGCATGAGAGATGGAACAAGAGAGGCTAGTAGCTTCTAACTTCAGCATTCTATACAATCAGATAAAAAGCCTTCTTTGTGCAGCAGCCCCCCTTCAGCCCCTTTAATACTTAACTGAGCCCATCTCTATCCAACAATTTTGTGCGAGTGCCTCAGCTGTCTGGGACTCTCCCTCTTGATTGGGTGAGACACAGCAGCCACTCCATTGGGGACACTGGATTTTTACAGCACAGGCAAGTAGAACATTTTTATTATTTTTAAAGAAAAGAAAAGACACAAAACTTAAGCATTATGTTAAGCTTTAAAAAAAAAAAAATGTAAATCTGGAAGTTGATTGGTTTCTGTGTAGAGCTGCACCAGATTTTGCACGCTCCAGCTTTAGTAAATCAATCCCTTGGCGTTTTTCATCAAGCTTTATATGACCCACTGATTTATTAAGTGTCAAAAGATCCAATGAAAGTTTATCTTTGTGCACAAGAAAGAAGGAAAATAGTATTGCACGGTAGTATTTTGTGTTTTATATTGTGGAAAAATTGGATGGACATTGATATAGAAGCGCTGGTGTAAATATTAAAATTTTCATTAGCTAAAGCCGTCATGTCAAATTTGTGTAAGCTGGGTCACATGCAGCCCATCTAATGTTTTAAATTGAACGTGTCCCTGATCAGTCTCTAAGGTCCCCTTCACACTTTATCGACTTGTCCTGCGACTTGGGACTACAAAGTCATGCCCCATGATTTCCAATGAGTACCATTCATATCTGTGCAACTTCAAGTCGCAGCAAATTCAAAAGTAGTCCCTGCACTACTTTGGTCTGACTTTGATGCAACTTGAGGTCCATAGACCTCAAGATTACACAGGCATTGCTTCAAGTCGCAGCAAAAATTGTGCAAAAGGGCCTAACAGTTTACGTCATTAAACCTGTGCTTTCTTAGCAGTTACATTTAAAAACAAATTTTTTTTAAATCACTTGCAATAGTGAGCTTAGCAGGAAAAAAAAAGAACAAAAAAAAGAAGAAAAAGTTGTTTTTTCCCTTTACCAGAAGTAAAATTGCCAACCACAATAATCTGTTACAGCAAATCAATGTCTGACAGTTGGCTTTAAATAATTTCATGATTGGTAAATTAATCCAGAAAGTGCAACAGCATCATCATTTAGCGTCGTTAGCAGCTAGATATGTGTGGCTATCCAAATAACAAGTGTAGCTGTGTACAGAGTTCACCTACATGTTTCTGCAATCTATCCCATTCGATTTCCTCATGCCGGCTCGGTAGCCATGGTCACTTACAGTAATTACTTTAGTTGACTATTGCAGAGGTTAAGGAACAGGGGAAGAAAACCAGCAGAGCCGGCCATAAAAATACAGCTAACCATCTGTTCAGGAAAACTACTCTAGCACTGAATGAACTTTAAAAAATTCAGTTTGGATAATATAATGTCATGGGACAAAAAACACACACAAAAGTGACATTGCTAGCATGGAGTAAGCTGTAATGTTATATAAGAAATTTTTTAATTTTTTTAAATAGGTCACGTATAATACAAGCTATCATTTCAGATAAAAATAATAAATATTGTAATGATTTGGGGCTTAACCTTTGCTAGAAACGCAGCCACTGACACTAATCAAATCGGAATTAAGCCTTTGCAGCCCGAGGTCTTTGCCAAATTTGCACCTCAGTAAGCTTTAGCATTTTTAGCTGTGTCAGTTGCTACCCAAAACATTTTTCATCCCTCAAGACAGGTACAGATGCTTTCTTTTGGCACCATTAAGATGCTTATTTCATTTATTGGCATAGTACAAGTAAAAACTTGAAAAAAAGAAAACATTTCTCAAGGGTTTTGCCTCAGCTTTTCTCAAAAAATGAACTATGCCTAGTCTAAGTTTATCCTGCAGATTCTGCTACTCACAGCGGTACAAAGGGAAGTAAGAGTACTGTATTTGCTGGCGTATAACACTACCTTTTACACTTAAAAAAACTGGCCAAAAAGCAGGGGTCGTCTTATACGCCGGGTCAGCTGCTCGGATGCCTGCTGGATGTGCGGCAATACTGTATGTAGGTTCGGATACATACAGTATATACCGTTTAGCCAATCCCGGTGAGCGATGTATTCAAATGAATACAGAGCCTGCTCGGATTGGAGTAACAACCTCTGCCAATCCGAGCAGGCTACATACAGTAGCCTACTCGGATTGGCTTTGAGAGTCAGAAAGGCGTGGGCTGATGATGTTACAGCCTCTGCCAATCCAAGCATGCTTTGTATTCATTAATAGAATACATTGCTCGCCGTGATTGGCTCCAGCTCCAGCAAGAATGAAGAAGAATATGGCTCCAGAAGGAAGAAATATGAAGCGTTGGAAGCCTCGGAAGGGGGGTCGTTTTATACGATGAGTACAGGCAAAAAATCTTTAAAAAAAATGAAAATTAGGGGGTCGTCTTATACACCCGGTCGCCTTTTACACCGGCATATACAGTACAAAAATTGCATTTATCAACAGGAAAACTTTAAGGAAAAATTCAAAAGCTAAAGATAAACGCCGTAAAAAAGAGAAAACAAAAAACTTTTTATAGTTTTCTATATAGAGTAGGGAAGTGACTGGATTTTTATTCTGTTTAATTCTGCAGTGCAAGGACTCTGGTTAGCTAAGCCTCTAGGAGGCCCTTTAAATACAACCTAAGAAAATAAGGAGATAAAGAACACCACATTATGGTTGAGAGTCCAAATATATTTGTTTTATCATAAAAATCTGAAAGGACACGCCATTCATGTTTTGTGAGATCATTAAGAATTAAGGTACTGCATGAAATAAAAAAATGATTTTAGTACTTCTTATATTTGTTTATTGAGTCCAATGAGGGACATGTTAATGTCAATCAAACAGGACACAGGATTGATACATTTTCTATGAGAAGTGGGTTATGCTGCTGCCTTCAGGGGGTTTGGACCCTGGCAAAACACAAAAAGTTTAAGTAGATGGATAATCCCACCAAGAATGGTCGATCCTAAGTTTTGTAAATAAGCAGTATTTATGGGCCAATAACAGAGGGACATAACGTGTCACTCAATGGCAAGTATAAAAATCTTATTTTCAAAATTATCTTTTGAGGAACACAGGATTGTAAAATATTCTTTAACAAGTGGGATTTTAAAAGTAGTCCAACGGAGGAGTGGGCAAGACCCCCAGAGAAATCAACCAGCATCAATGTGAGAATTGAGGATTAATCAGAAGGAATTACCAGTATGCAGAAAATACATTTTCAAACAACTTGGTGTTTTCGACCAGAACTGAGAAGTTCCAAAACGGAATCAGTACCATTGGAAGCATAGGTCCTCTGACAACAAGGTGGTCAACATTCACTGTGAGGGAAAAATATGGAAAGCAAACAGGAAAGCAAGTTAAACCAGCATTAAGTTGGCCAATCAAAATATACCGTATATACTCGAGTATAAGCCGAGGCACCTAATTTTACCACAAAAAAAAATGGGAAAACTTATTGACTCGAGTATAAGCCTAGGGTGTCTATCTGCATGCCTCACTGTGCCTCACTGTGTCCATGTGCATGCCTCACTGTGCCCATGCCTAGACTGACGTTTAACATGGGAGTCTATGGAAGGGGTGCCCGGCTTTGAAAAATGGTCGCTCCCTGGCCGTAGGTCCCCCAGACAACAAACGTTGTACACTTGTAGAGGAGAAATGGGACTACATGTGTACCAAGATCCGGGTCCAGGGGACCTACGACCGGCCGGTTCCGGGTCCCCAAAGTTACCAGAGAAATTACCATTTAACATGGGAGTCTATGGAAGGGGTGCCCGGCTTTGAAAACTCGGTGCTCCTCGGCCGTAGTTCCCCCGGACAACAAACTATGCAGACTTGTAGAGGAAGAGTGGGGCTACATGTGTGCCAAGTTTGGTCAGTACCAGGTCCCCAAAGTCCGGGAGATCAGGCGCAAAATGGTGACTTGAGTATAAGCCGAGGGGGGCATTTTCAGCACAAAAAAATGTGCTGAAAAACTCGGCTTATACTCGAGTATATAAGGGAAGTATTAAGGTCTCAGCCTAGTACACTAAACCCCTTTCTTCACCAGAACGGACAAAATGCAGACATAACCAAGTTACAAACAGTCTAAAATGTTGAAAAAAGTAACTTAAGCTGTGTTGTTAGGACAAGGGATATCAATAATAGGAGAGATGTTCCCAGATAGGAAGTAATCTATAAAGTAAGGTTGTACAAACACCGTTTTTTTTTATCGGCGAGAACGAGTATCGATACTTGTGCTCAAGTACTCAGCGATACCCATTGCGATACCATACAAACTGAATGGGTTTAAATCGCACTGTAAGCAATCACATGCATTTTGAACAGGAATGCGGTGCGTTTCCTTACAGATTTACATGCAGTTTCCCCCACATCTCCCGTGTGAACTCAGGCTGATCATGGTGACTTCAGCCTGGATTCACACAGGAGCAGTGCGGGGAAACCTCATACAATTCGGACAGGAATCACACTAATTTCTGTTCAAATTACATGCAAATCTTTGCAGTGCAATTTGAGCCCATTCATATTGTATGGGCTCAAATCGCACAGAAAAGGCATTGGAGCATTTGCACGAGTACAAGTACCATGCAAATGCTTAGTACCAGCAATGATATCGGTATCAGAGTAACCCTACTCTAAAGAGATATGTATGGAAATTAGCGCTCCCTAATAGATAATTACCAGAGAGATCGTTTAAAAATAGAAGAGTATAGTAATCCACAGTCCTTAAAAAGGAAAGAGTGGAGGTGAAAGGCAGGAGTGAAGTTAAATTTTGACTCCAATAGTTGAACATGTAGCCGAAGGATTACCAGACCAAGGAAAAAAAAAAAAAATATATATATATATATATATATATTGATTCCTCGAATTGTATGTATATCTGGAAAAATGTAGAAAATACTAATGCGCTAACAAAAAAGTGCTGTTGTAGAGTAGAGTGCTAATGAATAAAGTGCTAAAGTGAAAAATAAATAAAAAGCAACAAATAATTCTGTAGTGTTGCCAGCACCAATAGGTATGAGTAATAAAGTGAAGTGGTGCTAATTATTATACACAATAAACAATCAAGTGCTAATGAGCAAAAACAATCCTCAAATACATGATAAAAATGTATAAAACAGTCAATAATCAAATAAAGTGCATCGCAAAAAAAGCGTATTTCAATAATTAATAAAGTGCATTTGTAAAGTGCATCCAAGATAATCTGATGTTTTTGACAGAGAAACTCAGTTCTTATTCCAAATGGGATCACCTCCCGGGCAAACAAATGGAGATGAGTGGGAAAGGGAAAGGTACGGGAGTCCAAATTACAAATGCAAGATTGGAAATGCAGATGTCCTTCTACAATCCTCCCTTAGTAGTACTAGCCTCTCACCTTATAGGAAGACCCCAATGGGTCTAATGATGCATCAAGGAATACCGTTCACCAGGCACGGCTGTTGTATCCTCCTCCGGGTATCAGCACAAGGGATCTCTGCGGCTGTTCATCCGGTCCCTCAAACCTTTTTTCCTTTAGGGATGGTGTTGCCAGAGCAACGAAATTAGGAGCAATAATAATAATAAAGTTTAAAAATCTTGCGTTTATTATTAAAACAACATGACAGTTTAAAAATGACTAAACAAAGGGTGTTCAGGGACTTCCGGTCACAGCCGTAACCGGACGTGACGTCACAAAGCTCCTTCCGACGCGTTGCGTCACACCACATGTGACTTTATCAAGGAGATTCCTTTTTTTTGCTCATGATTTCGCGGCTCTGGAGACACCATCCCTAAAGGAAAAAATGTTGGAGGGACCGGATGAACAGCCGCAGAGATCCAAATGGACTTTATTTATGATTGAAATACACTTTTATTGTGATGCACTTTGATTATTGACTGTTTTATACATTTTTATCATGTATTCTTTTTGCTCATTAGCACTTGTTTATTGTTTATTGTGTATAATAATTAGCGCCACTTCACTTTATTACTCATCAATATATATATCTGAACATGAGCAGAATTCACCTTGCAAGATTCAGGGATAGGAATCTGTTAAAGAAAGACCAGCGATCAGGTGCCTGGAAGCTAAGAAATAGGTACAGAGAGGTTTAGAGCATGGTCAGAAACAAGCATCACAAGGGAATAGAATACCAATAAAAGATCAGCCACTGGAATGGGAAAAAGACTGTATACAGTATATCTGCAAGGAGAGAAAAGGATGAGGTTGATCCACCTCAACGGGAGATCCCCTGCAGTGTTGAGGGTGTACACTTCAAGCGCCAGAGAAATCAGGACTACCATGATCAATGACAGAGCCAAAGTTCTGTATGCATATGAACATCTGAATAAACATTAGGACCGTGCAAGAGGCAAACTTAGTAGAACGTAGGAGCCCATCACAACTAAAGTACAAGGTTTTAGACTTTTTTTCTCCCTCAAAGTTCGAGGGAAAGCGAGTCTGTCCTGTAGATGGAAAAGCCTGGATTCATTCTTAGATGGATTCATTCTTTTATAAGAATGAATCCACTCAGACATAGAAGCGCAAATTAGGGAGACTGCCTAAATGGGATGAACAATTGTATCAGACAGCTCAAACCAATACCTTAGGACAGAACCAAACTAGAAATCAGTGAAATTCATAAGAACATCATCAACCTGTAGAGACCACTTGTCAATAAATAATTTTGGATGGTGAAAACACTTCCAAGTAAAGAAGGACTTCCACAAATGGTTCCAGTTCAGAAGGGATAGTTTTACAAACAGAATGTAATGGAAAGGTTTTTGCAGCTACAGCTATATAAGACCCAATGCCTAGAAAAGCAGGCTGACCCCTTGATTGAGGAGTAAACTGCACTGCATCAATCATAGGATCAATAACTTCTTGTAAACGGAGTCATATGGGACTTACTGAAAAACCATAGACTGTGAAGGTTCTGATTATTGATGATAAATAGTAATAGGAGCCTCTGGCACACTCAGGGGCAGAGGTACATTAGCGGGTTTGGTGGTAGTATGCTTAGATCCCTTATGGACATATTTTTGCATTAACTGTGCACAGGCCGACAAATAACTGGGGTTCTAGGATCTTTGCTGCAAGTTTTGGTTTCTTTTTGGAGAGCTGAAAAATCAAGGCTTTCTGTAATAGGGAAGTATGGGCTGAGGTCACCTTTTACGATTGGACTGTCCTCTGTGTTTCTATGGAACAACATGTTGCACCGCAATACAGAGAGAAACTGGACCGAAAGCAAGACATTACCTAGTGTACTCACATACCCAAGCAACAGATGTTGGTAAGAATAGCAGACAGCCAAAAGGTGATTCAGTCACTGCATGTAGGCAGCGGAATCAGGCTGGGGACCAGAAGATTCCAAAGTACAAGTAACAGTAAAGTGCTTCTTTCAGGCTGAAATCACTGGGGGAATCTTCTAGGCCGCCTGGTTCCGCGCCTGATTTTAATTGCTCATTGGGTAAGCTATTATTATTTTCCTTATGTATTTTACACTCTATTGCTGATTTTTATATGTATTTTATTGCATTGTTTATCCTATAGATTGGCTCTCCTGAGGAAGCAGTGTCTCTCCGCGAAACTAGTCGAGACCCTGACCAATCTGTGATATGTATCATTGTCTGTTTAGTAATTTTATTTATAATAAACAATTTTATACAATCATGCTCATGATGTTTTATCAATACTGAGATAGTCCCTCTACCAACTGGGTGGGTGGCTCTGAGGTTAGCCTCAGCAACTTTCCTCTTGCCCCCACCCCCCCCCCCCTTTCAGGCTGAAATTGTGAAAGAAAGTATGCAGAGTATTAATGGGCCTCATTCTACCTAGTGAATGCCATCAGTGCACAGTTGCCTCAGCTTTATTACCATGCCAAAGAGAAAATGGAAGCAAAAGTTAAAATTGCGCAATTGATGAAATTGTGAAGTAATTTGCAGTATATCAGTCTACTTAGGTTCACTTACAAAATGAAATGTTAGACTAGGCATAATAAAGCTGTGCCCCTCTCCATCTAAAAAACAAAACAAATATTTGAAAACAGATTAAACATGACATGTGCCCAAAGACACATTCCTGCCCAAAAAAACTCATACAAGGAACAAAAACTTTTGGAAAAAGAAAACTGACAGTTTCGGCTAGATGGTAACGTTTGCTGTGCGATAGCTTTAGAATAGGAGAGTGCCTAGTAGTAGACTAACCATACATTGAGGTGTAGATAGCGCTATTATACAGAGCAAAATGAGGGGACCATAACAACTCTCAAAACCCCAGTTCAGTGGAGTGTAGGAAGGGATTCCATGATGCACAGAAGAACAGCCCATAACTCACACTGAACCAAAGGTCTGGATAGTGTCACAATTCAGAACTCAGTGCCTGGAGATGACTTACTAGCAAGATCTTCATCACAGCCATAGTGTCACTCAAAAAGTGACTGACAACCTCCTAAGTTACTAGCAAAAAACTGTGGAATGACAGTTGGCGGTGGGGTTGTGTGGGCTGGCTTAACATTTTTTGTTTTGCCAGTGTCCAAACCTCCTGAAGGCAGTAGCATAACCCATGTGTCAGAATATTTTACAATCCTGCTGCTGAAGCCTGCATTAAACCCTGAGGTAGCAAGCCCTTCAGAACCCCTTCCCCCAAACAACCCCCACTTGGACACCTGACCATTAGTGTGACATTCCCTGCTAAACCTCTGTGTCCCCACTGGAGATTTGTCTAGGTATAGGTATTCATTGTCTCCAGGACATAAAAAGAGGACATCCAAAATGAAACCAAATCAGGAACAAAAGGGGATTTCTTCCAAAGGAGGACACCTCTTCCGGGTAAAAACTGTCAAAGCTGGGATTCCCCTCACTTTGGAGAGATGTCCACTTACCTCCTGTTGTGGCTCTGGGGCAGTAAAGGGAAATCTTCTGAGTGAGGACACAGACAACAAAAGCCTAAACCCACAGGAAAGACATCACTCAAACAATGTTCCAGAACGACTATTTACTAAAGTCCCATATTAGCAAAAAACAAACACCAATTCAAGAGCATGTAGGCACCTAAAGGTGACAGAGATGAATGCCCATAGTTAAAGGTCTGTGAGGTATGGTTTGATGTATTACATGCAAGAAAATCTTGACGGGTTTAGTCAATACCAAAATTCGGCTAGACTGGTTTAAGATCACACCAATAAAGCCCACAAGCAATCAACCCCAGGACCTCCATTCTGCTCTGTTTGAAGTGCTTTTGCGACTCTAGTCTGAAAAAGTACTATAATGCGGCGTACACATGATCGTTTTTCATGCCATTTTTTAAACCGTCGGTTTTTTTCATGTTTCCTCTCAAGCCTGTCTTGCGTACACAGGATCATTTTAAAAAACGTTCAAGCAAAGCGCAGTGGCGTACAACACGTACGATGGCACTATAAAAGGGGAAGTTCCATTCGGATGGTGCCACCCTTCATGTTAGTAAAGTTTGTTGAGCGTCGATTCACGCTTTTCAGCCTCCTGCTTTTCAGTCCGTTACAGCGTGACGAATGAGCTATCTCCATTACAAATGCTAGTTTTACCAGAACGTGCGCTCCCGTCTCATACTTGATTCTGAGCATGCGCGTTTTTTTTCACTTCGTCAAAGCATACACACCATCGTTTTTCACGTAGTTAAAAAAAACGACATGAAAAACGACGTGAAAAAATAGAGCATGTTCGAAATTTTTAATGGCCGTTTTTCACGTCGTTAAAAATGCTCTGGAGCATACACACGATCGGTTTTAGTGTCCATTTAAAAAAAAGGCATTTTTAACGGCATGAAAAACGATTGTGTGTATGGGGCATTACTCCCATAACCAACAATTGTGTTCTGTAATGCACAATCCAGGTTTTACCAGTAGGAATAGTCACAGGAAGACAAAATAAAAAACATTCAGAGATGAATTAATTGGCCCTGGGATTGTCAAGGGGTTCACATTAATTTACCAATTTGGATGTGGGTAGATTTTCTTCAAAACGATCTCAAAGCAAATTGGTTTTACATGATGGGCATACTTGGGCATGAACTCCTATTAGTCAGAAGAGTTACTGTGGTCAATAGTAGAAAATTCTACCAAGATGCATGTCGGAGTCTAACCTAATTTGCGTTCATTGCTCATTTATCTATCTGATACTAAACAACTATAACTAGGCATCTCCCTCTTTACTGTCTCTTTTTACTTATGTTTAATGCTTTTCTTCAGTGCAGAATGGTATATTTTTCCCCCTTTTCTTTGTCATTATATATTGCATATGATTCTCTCTTTATGTATTCTCCCTTAGATTCACTTCTCCAGAGCGGAACAACCACAGATAGATTAAAATTTGGCTGGTCACTGCTAAACTGGACCAAATTGTGAACCATCTATGGTCAGCTTTAGTTCTAAGGTAGGTGGAGCTTAGATCCAAGTTGAAAACAGGCTCTGAAGGCCTTGCACCATAAAAAGGAAGGGTATTTCTGCACTCGAGTCATGGGTGTTGCATAAACAATGTAAAGGCTTTTTCTTTTTTAAATAATAAACATGTTATACTTGCCTCCTCTGTGCAGTTGGTTTTGCACAGAGCAGCCCAGATCCTTCTCTTCTCTGGTCCCTATTTTCTGCTCCTAGTCCCTTCCCTCCTTTGAGTTTCCCTCAGCCAGCAGCTTGCCACAGGGGTTACCCAAGCCAAGTCAGAGCTCTGTGTATCCATTCAGACACGGAGCCTTGACCTGGCCCCACCCCCTCTCTGCCCCGATTGGCTGACTGTCTTTGATTGATAGCCACGGGAGCCAATGGCACCTCTGCTCTGTCTCAACCAATCAGCAGGAGTGTACTGGATGGCTGAGGGGATTGTGGAAATTGCTGGAGAGAGAAGCAGCTAGGGTAGGTAATTGGGGGATCCTGGGGGGCTGCTACACACAGAAGGTTTTTTATCTTAATGCATTGAATGATAAAAAAAAAAACCTTCTGCCTTTACAACTCCTTTGAGGGTCTATAATTGTTATGACAGGTGCGTTTTAAATGATAGAGACAGAATATCAACCAAAAATCCAGAAAAAAAAAAAAAACACGATACAAATGTTATATATTGAGTTGTAGCTTAGTGAGTAAAGTAAGTATTTGACCCCTACAAACCTACAATAATTATGGCTCCCACAGTCTGGCTACAGTATGTGCTCATGTGGTTAGTTCACAGTTAGGAGTATCTTCCTAAATTGACAGGACTAATCTAACGACAACTCGTTAGGTGTATAAAAATGATACCTGTCCACAGAATCTCTTTCTTCCATTCACACCTCACCATCATGGGCAAGACCAAAGAGCTGTCACAGGATGTCAGGAACAAGATTGTAGAACTGCACAAGGCTGGAATGGGCTACAAAGACCATCAGCAAGAAGGTTGGTGAGAAGTAGATAACTGTTGAAATGATTATTCGCAAATTGAAGAAATACAAAATAAACCATATATCTTGTTACTACCTATACAAGACTATGTATATGCATGCTATAGCTCTTCTGTTAGTACTCATGTGAAATATATATCTGAATGTTATCAATACATACCAATGTGTATACATACCATAACTTGAGAATGTATCATCGTACGCTTTTTGTACCTTTTGAAAAATGAATAAACCTTAAGCCCTGTACACACGATCGGATATCCTATGGATTTTCGTCCGATGGATTTGTCCATCGGAAATCCGATGAAACTGTTTTTCATCAGTCCTGGCCACACACCATCAGTCCAAAAACTGACCGTTCCAAACGCGGTGACGTAAAACACTCCGATGAGCCGAGAAAAATGAAGTTTAATGCTTCTGAGCATGCGTCGACTTGATTCTGAGCATGCGTGGGTTTTTTATCCGATGGACTTGCCCATAGACGATCGGAATTTGCTATCAGTTTTTGATCCATCGGAAAAATTTAAAACATGTTCTATTTTTTAAAACCGATGGAAAAAAGACCGATGGGTCCCATACACGATCGGTTTGTCCGATGAAAAAAGTCCATCGGACTGTTTTCATCTGTAAAACCGATCGTGTGTACAGGGCTTCAAAGTTTAAAAAAAAAAAAAAAACAACCATCAATCACCCTCGGTCTGGAGCTCCATGCAAGATTTCACCTCATGGGATAAGGATGATCATGAGAAAAGTGAGGGATCAGCCCAGAACTACACAGGAGGAGCTTGTGAATTATCTCAAGGCAGTTGGGACCACAGTCGCCAAACAAATCATTGGTAAAACAGTGGATGGATTTAAATCCGGCAGCTCCCGCAAGGTCCCCCTCCTCAAGAAGGCACATGTATAGGCCAATCTGAAGTTTGCCAATGAACATATAAATTATTCAAAGAAGGATTGGGAGAAAGTGCGGTGGTCACACAAGACCAAAATTGAGATCTTTGGCATTAACTCGACTTGCCATGTTTGGAGGAAGAAAAATGCTGACTATGACCCCAAGAACACAATTTCTACAGTCAAGCACTGAGGTGGAAACATTATGCTTTGTGGCTGTTTCTCTGCTAAAGGTAAAGGCCAACTTTGCCTCATTGAGGGGCCATGTGTTGTAAAATCTTGGATGAGAACGTTCTTCCCTTAGTCAGAACACTGAAGATGGGTCGTGGATGGGTGTTCCAGCAAGACAATGACCCAAAACATACTACCAAGGCAACAAAAGAGTGACTCAAGAAGTAGCACATTAAGGTCATAGAGTGGCCTAGCCAGTCTCCAGACCTCAGCCCTATAAAAACTTAATGGCAGGAGTGGAAACTCAGAGTTGCCAGGTGATAGCCAAGAAAAATATTTAGAGGAGATCTGTAAAGAAGAGTGGATCAAAATCCCCCCTGAGAGTGTGTGCAAACCTGGTCACCAACTACAAGAAATGTCTTACCACTGTGGTTGCCAACAAGGGTTTTTCCACCAAGTACTAAATCATGTGTTGCTTGGGGATCAAATACTTATCAAATACTTATTTTACTCACTGAACTACAACTCAATTTATAACATTAGTATCATGTGTTTTGGTTGATATTCTGTCACTATTATTTAAAATACACCTATGATAAAAATGATATACCCCTCATTTCTATGTAAATGGGCAAACGTACAAAATCTCCGGAGGAAATAATTATTTTCCCCACTGTAGATGTGCACAGGATGGATGAACGATCCTTGATGCAAACGGTCTCTATCCAGGGGTGGCAAATCTGTCCCTGTATGCAAGTAAACGCTCAGAGATGCAGATATAGTGTAGCACTACCCCCGTAGGAGCTGCTGGTTTGTTTTTGGGTTTGCACGTTACCTCTTTAGCTTCGTTGTAAGAGTAGGAAAGTCCATATTAAATGCAATGTCCACACAAAAGAAAAATCTTCAACAGTCAGGCTTTATTCTTTTCTTCTGCAGTAAAACTTGAGAGAAAGTAGAAGGTAGGAGAAGAGTAGGGGAAGGTTCAGGCACGCGGTACAGAATGCACAAATCAGTTCACAGTTCTTATCAATCCTTCACCCACTCTCTCAGTAGAGTGGGTATTGCTCACCCGGATAGTCCCCTCTCACATGGCCTAGCGGCCGGGATGATGCACGAACCAGTAACAAGACAGCCTCTGCCACAGACTGCTCAAGATGGAGTCGGTCTCTGCCACAGACCTTCTTTAGAGATAGTTAAATGGATAGTCCAGGAATCCTCTGCCACAGGATTTTAACGTCCCAAACTTGCGGCCGAGCAGTAAGAGAGCCTTTAAGCCGGTCCGGCGAACTGTAGGGCTTTTAGTAGATTGGATCCCTCCTCAACAAGGTCACCAGGCCTAACCCGAAACATCAGCGCTTTGCCAGTCTCCTCCAGGGCAGGTCCTTCCCCGGTTTCCTTCATCAAGGCAGCTTCCTCCCTTTTTTGGATGGACAGCATGGGATCCCCTCTTGGGATGTAGGCCCCAGCCAGAATAGCCGGGCCCACTCAATAGCAATGCAGCCTCGGGCCAACATGGCCCCAAGACCAGAATCACACACACACATACCTCGCGACAGGAGGGCCACGAGGCAAAAAGAGGACCCCGAACAATGGCGTCTGCCCCTTAAGTATCCCCTCCCAGCAGGCACAGCGGGTTGAACACTCCCACTGCACCGCTGCCGAGAAGGGTCACTCAATGCACCATGGTCTGCCTGTGTTCCAACAGGTGCCTGAGGTGGTAACGCCACCTTCAGGCAATAAGGGAAACTGCTATCAGGCAAACCACAACCAGAACAGAGGCAAATTTATATAAATCGATAGTCTGAGCCCAACTATTGGCTCAGACACCCTTACATTTTGGAATAGCGTCCCCACAATTGGGGTAGGGTGCTACAATAGCATACAGCCACAACCTGCAATTGGTTTATTCAGGCAGCTGTATGCAGTGCTTGTGACTCCTGGGAATAGTAATAAACTTATATTTTTTTTACAATGTACGGCCCTGTGCTCCCTGTGAATAAGCCCCAAAATGTTACTAGCAAAATTACCAGGTGATTATACAGAAAAAAAAATCCTGAAAACGAATGCAGCCACCAGATCTAAAAACGGCTAAACTGCAATATAAGAAAAAAAAAATTTGAGTTTAGATATGCTTGCACGCCGGCACACTTGTCTGCATTCAGAATAGATAGGGAGAGGATCTTGTCTGCTGCTGTTGCTTATTGGGAGAGATTGAAAATACATGAGTTAGTCCTGATTCTGGAATCTGAGGGAAAAGATAGAGAGACAGTGTAGTGTATGGCCAGGTTCCTGTTGGTGCTTTCAGGGAGAGAGATTTATTATATAGGAATATAGGAATAGGAGTCCAGATTCAGAGATATAACTCAGCGATCTGCATAGGTTTACCCGTTTGTGTTGCAGTGCAGTCTTTTTACACTGCCATGAGCCCAGTGTCAGAGAAAATCTAACTTTTATCTGCAAGCTCAGTGCACCAGCACTGCATATATTACATTGAGAGATGCACCGTTTCCATACTGTGGGTGTATTCTGCTCTTGGAAAAAGACCCATTTAGGGCAAAAAAAAGGCACTTTATTGTGCTCTTTTCCAAAAGACCCATTTAGGGCAAAAAAAAATAAAAAATTGCATTTTATTTTGCTCGTGCAAAAAAAGACCCATTTAGGGCAAACAAATAAATAAAAATTTGCACTTTAATGTACTCTTGCAAAAAGACCCATTTAGGGCCACAAAAAATATTTTGCAGTGTGTTATACATATGTGGAGGCGTGTGAAATAAACCATTTCTATATATTTGTCTTCTACTGTGCTATGCTAAAAAAACTAAATTTTTTTTTAATAGCATTTTCTGCAGTTCTGCAGCTGTGCGATTCAGCGGTTACGTACTGTGGGTGTGTTGTGGTCTTCCAAAAAACGCCATTTAGGGCCACAAAAAATATTTTGCAGTGTGTTATACATATGTGGAGGTGTGTGAAATAAACAATTTCTATATATTTGTCTTCTACTGTGCTATACTACTGTAGGTAGAGGCAAGTCCTTTAATTCCCAGTAAAGTCCATGTCCACACCAGCTGAAACTACAACTCTTAAGCCCCATACACACGGTCAGACTTTTGCCCAACAAACTTAGTTTTAAGCAAGTTGGACCAACAATCCGACCGTGTGTACGCTCCATCTGACAAACTTTTTTGAGTTTGGTTTTGTTTTCATCGGACAAAAGTTGGGTCTGCGAACGGACAAACTTTTGCCCAACAAAAGTCCTATGGAGCAAAGTCCTACCGTGTGTACAGAAAACCATAGGACTTTTGTCCGATGGACAAAACAACCAATGTTAAAATCAACCAACAATAGCAGAAGTTGACCAAAGGATGGCAGTAAAGAGCAGAAAAGAGCAGAAAAAACAAGTGATGTTGTAAGAAGTTTTAAGAAAGTTTGCAGAAAAGTCCTGTGGTGTGTATGCTATGGGTGTGCCTGGCCAACTCCGTTCGGACAAAAATCCACGGAAAAGTCAGATGGAAGTCCGACCGTGTGTACGAGGCTTAATTCTCTCATGGCAAAATAAACTCTACTCGGATAGAAAAGGTTAGAGCAAAGAAACAGGACAGCTTAAGTTGTGGAGGAGGTCCAGGCACAAACGTAGCACATTCACTTCACTGCTTAGGTTTCTCAAACAGTTTTAGGTGCACGGTCTCTGCCACAGACCTTGAGGTTGGTCTCTGCCACAGACCGGGTGTACAAGGCCCCTGCCACGGACCTGGAGAACTTTGGTCTCTGCCACAGACCAGGGTGTATAAGGCCCCTGCCACGGGCCGGGTGAATAAGGCCTCTGATACAGTCAAGATGACCTTGAGCTTCTCCCTTCTACGAACCTAGCCCATATCAAGGGGAAGACATCTCTCCAGGGAGTCAACAGACCCTTCCTTCACCGTGAATCCCGCATCGGTCCATCAGAATGTTCCTCCCTTCCCTGGAACAGGGTCCCCTACATGAGGCGGCACCCTAAGACTCCTCGACCCTTAGCGGACTCCAGACAAAGGCTCTGGACTCCAGGCTTTACTCCCGCCCCTAGGCCTCCATACCCAGGGCAGCAGGAACTCCAGGATAGTACCTCACCCCAGGCTAAAGGTGCCCGAGATGGAACAGGAACACATGCACCCAGGCCGAAGGCACCTGGGCGCGGACCCCACTGGACATCAGCCTCCAGGCCAAAGGTCTGCCCCTTTTATATGCTCTCCCGGCATGCACAGCAGGTTCCCCGCCCCGCTGTACTACTGCCAAGAGGGGACACAAAAGGCACAGCACTGTATCGGCGGTTCAACCCTAGCCTACCATGGCAGCGCCACCTGTAGGCCGCAGGGAACTGCACACCAATACTGTCCCCCGAGGACAAAATGGTCCATGAATCCTACAGAATTAGGGTGTTTGAGCCTATTTACCACTCAAACACTTCCCTTAAATTTAGCACCCCGCTACATTTTTATTTCAAAGTATTTTATTTTCCCACTAGCTTATCCATTAAATTGAATAATTTATTCCAGAAATGGCGTATTCTGGGGCATTCCCACCATATGTGTGGCATCGTGCCGTTGAGTTTCTGAGGTTCTTAATGACTTCCTGTACCTCTTCTGCTGAAAAGGGTGCATCCAGCATATTTTTTAATTTTTTTTATGTTATTTTAAGTTATTTCCCTATCCACATTTGTTTGCAGAGCACTTGCCATGCTTTTAACAACATTTTTCTGCCATTTGCAGCCCTCTAGCCCTTTCCATTACTTTTTTAGAGCCTTTTTAGTCCTTAGAAGTCCGGGGTCCCTATTGACTTCAATGGGGTTCGGGTTAAAGTTCGGTCCCGAACCCAAACTTTTTTCCGAAGTTCGGCCGAACCCGTCGAACCTGAACATCCAGGTGTCCGCTCAACTCTACTTATTAGTCCTTAATAAAATCATGTAAAATAAAAGTAAACCATCTGCTCCTATTTCTTTTAGGAGAAACAGCTGCCTGACAGATACCTCAATTATATTCAGATAAAACAGCTTGTCCTACTGACCACCAATTTTCACACTTTGCATTAACAGATAGATTTGCTCATAAAATAAAGTTGGCTTTAAAACATATTGTTAAGCGTAAGGTAGTTTTGATATTGCAAGCTTTCAAAAGGTTAATTAGATGCAGCGTTCATTTGTCTCTTGTTTCAGTAGAATAACGCTAAAATAGGAAGAAAAAAACATACACTAAAGTGGAACATCGAATGAACTTATACTCATCTTTGCTTTCACGGTGAATGACAGCATTGTGACATGATAGTAAAACAAAATCAAAAAACCATTTAAAGATGCAGGTTTTAAAGCACTTGTCAAACACACATCCTCAAGAGATTCCCAAGATATTAATTGCATTTACACTTTTGCAGTCACATTTTAGAAAACATCACTATATACTGTATGTTTGTTATATATGTACACTTACACAGCATATGTTAAAAAGAAAAAAAAAAAAAAAAAAAGATTTACCTTTTAGCCGTTTTTGGTGTCATGGCTGACTGCAAACGTTTCTGAACAAGTCTTGCTTCTAAATCTTTAGTAGTTCTAAAAGCAACAGTTTTTTTTTTACCTTAACAACTTGCCTACTGGGCACTTTTACCCCCTTCCTTCCCTGGTAAATTTTCAGGTTTCAGTGCTGTCACACTTTGAATGACAATTGTGTGGTCATGCAACATTGTACCCATATGGAATTCTTATTTTTTTTTCAAACAATAGAGCTTCCTTTTGTTGGTATTTAACTACTTCCATAAAGGGCTTTTTATACCACTTCCATACAGGGCTTTTTATACCACTTCCATACCGGGCCTATTCTGGCACTTCTCTCCTATATGTACAAATCATCATTCTTTTGCTAGAAAATTACTCAGAACCCCGAAACATTATATTTGTTTTTTTTAGCAGACACCCTAGGAAGAAAAATGACGGTCGTTGCAACTTTTTATCTTGCACGGTATTTGCGCAATAATTTTTCAAACGCCTTTTTTTGGGGAAAAAAATGGTTTCATGAATTAAAAAATAACAAAACAGTAAAGTTAGCCCAATTTTTTTGTAAAATATGAAAGCTTATGTTACGCCGAGTAAAAAGATACCTAATATGTCACGCTTTAAAATTGCGCACACTCATGGAATGGCGCCAAACTTCGGTACTTAAAAATCTCCATAGGCGACGCTTTGAAAATTTTTACAGGTTACCAGGTTAGAGTTACAAAGGAGGTCTAGTGCTAGAATTGTTGCACGCGCTCTAACGCACGCGGCGATACCTCACATGTGTGGTTTGAACGGCTTTTACATTTACGGGCGGGACTTACGTGTGTGTTCGCTTCTAAGCGCGAGCTATTGGGGTGGGGCGTTTAAAAAAAAAAAATTTTTTTTTACTTTTTTTTTATTTTTGCTTTTTTTTTTTATCACTTTTATTCCTATTACAAGGAATGTAAACATCCCTTGTAATAGGAATGTGTGTGACAGGTCCTCTTAATGGAGAGATGCGGGGTCAATAAGACCCCACATCTCTCCTCCAGGCTGGAAAGCATGAGATCAGTGAAAAATTTTTCACGATCTCATACTTACAGCCGCAATGGCGGCTTTGTTTACATTTGAGGACCTGGGCGTGACGTCATCACATCGCGCCCGGGCCTCCGGCGATCATAGAGATGACTGGTGACCATCTGGTCACCAGTCATCTCTATGCTCGTCACGTGACCCACCACCGGCGCCGACGATTCTCTCCGGGTCCCCGATCGCACGGGAGAGCCCGGAGAAGCACCGGATGGGGGCGGGAGGGGGGGGATGTCCCCTCCCGCCGCCTATAAGAACGATTAAGCGGTGGAACCGCTGCTATGATCGTTATTATGGTGCGAAGGATCGCCGGCTGAAAAAAAGGATATCTGAATGATGCCTCTAGCTGCAGGCATCATTCAGATATCCCCCCTCAAACCCAGGACGTCATATGACGTCCACCCGGAGGGAGAGAGGGTTCCTGCCGGCGTCATTTTCCAATGGCCCAGTATGGAAGGGGTTAATCACCACTGGAGATTTTATTTGTTGCTAAATCAAAAAAGACCCAAAATTATGAAAATATTTTTTTTATTATTTGCTTGTTATAAAAATGTGCAAACCGGTAATTTTTCTCTTTCACTGATAAGCACTGATAGGTGGCAATGATAGACAGCACTGATGGGCACTGATAGGGGACACTGATAAATGACACTGAAAAAGAGAAACTGATAAATGACAGTGATTGGCAGCACTGGCGGGCACTGATAGGCGACACTGATAAATGACACTGAAAAAGAGAAACTGATAAATGACAGTGATTGGCAGCACTGGCGGGCACTGTTGGAACTGCACTGATAATCAGTATAGACGTCCCTTTAACACAAAAAGCCAGTTATCGGCTCTCTTCCCCTCTCCTCGCGCTGTCAGCGGAAAGGAAAGCCGATAACTCATAATCAGCTTTCATTGGACACAGCTGATCACTGGTGGGGTGATTGGCTCTTTACCTCGATCTTATTTTTAGGAAAAAAAAAATTTTACAACCGCTTTAACTTTTTGTTGGGACAGTGTTCAAATCTGTTTTTTTTTTAACCAGAACAGGGTGTCAATGTAAATCTCCCAGGCTCATTTTTTCTAGTGACATCTGCCTAATGCTGGCCATATGCCAATTTATTTTCATTCAAAATGTTTTGTTTTCAGGTGTTTTTTTCCAAAAATGTTTGTTATTTAGAATTTTTTTAATCATTAGTGGGATCAAATTGCTTTCAACTGACATATACAAAGTTACATAGTAGGTAAGCTTGAATAAAAGACAATAGTCAATCCAGTTCAACCTGTGTAGGTGCACATGTGTCAGTGTCTATAATCATTTCCCATATCCCTGTATGTTGTGTTAAGATGCACATCCAAGAGTCTCTTAAAAATATCCATACTCCCCGCTGCCACCACCAATTGTGGAAGAGCGTTCCACATCCTTATTGCCCTGACAGTGAAAAACCCCCTGCGCAGTTTAAGTTTAAACCGCTTCTCCTCCAGTCTCATTGTGTGTCCTCGTGTCCTCTTACACTCCTCGAGACTGAATAGTTTTTTTTCCTGTGCTGGGATCACCATTGAGGCATTTGTAAATCGCCATCGCCTTCTCTCAAGTGTCGTTTCTCTAGCGAGAATAGATTCAGTGTTTGCAGTCATTCCTCATAATTGAGGTCCTCCAGTCCCCTTATTTGTTTTGTTGCCCTTCTTTGGACTCTCTCCCTTTCGAGCATATCCCTTCTGAGGACTGGTGACCAGAACTGGAGAGAATACTCCAGATGTGGTCTAACCAGAGTTTTATAAAGTGGTAGGATTATAGTTTTATCTCTGGAGTATGTCCCTTTTTTATGCATGCAAATATTATGCCGGCTTTGGTAGCTGCAGCTTTACATTGCATGCTATTGCTCAATCTGTCATCTACTAGGACCCCCAGATCTTTCTCCATCCTTGATTGCCCCAGAGGTTCTCCCCATAGTGAATAGTTTGCATTTATGTTTTTTCCCCCCAAGTGCATTACTTTACATTTTCCACATTAAACCTCATTTGCCATGTATTTTCCCACTCCATTATTTTGTTCAGGTCTTTCTGTAAAATTTTGATATCCTGATGTGAAGTTATTACCCTGCTTAATTTGTGTCACCTGCAAAAACGGAGATTGAGATTTATCCCATCCCCTATATCATTTATGAATAAATTGAATAGAATTGGTCCCAAACAGAACCTTTGGGCACCCCACTTACCACTCCATACCAGTCTGAGTACATATTATTTATCACCACCCTTTGGACATGCCCCTGTAACCAATTTTTTACCCAAGAACAAACCTTATGGTGCTCCCCTACGTACCTCAGTTTGTAGATTATCTGCTTATGGGGGACTGTATCAAGTGCCTTTGCAAAATCAAGGTACACTAAATCAACAGGCTTTCCCCTGTCTAGATGGCAGCTCACTTCCTCGTAGAATGTTAACAGATTGGTCTGGCAAGAACAACCTTTCGTAAACCCATGCTGATTACTACTAATGATATTTTTTTCCTCAGTAAATTTTTGGATATCGTCCATTATCATCCCCTCCAATAATTTACGTTGGGGAAAGTACATTTATTCCAAATTTTAATGTTAAAATTAATATTGAACGACATTTACGTAATTACTCCTAGCATTATATGGACGCATTTCAGAATTCAAATATATAAAATGTACCTATGAAATTAGGTGAGAGATGTGCAATACAGTGGTGACCTTATGCACTGGAATATAACCAGAATGTGGCTAGTTGCAGGTGTATTTCACAAGTTTTTTTTTGTCCAAATATTTTATGGTGAATTGGCTTTCCACATGATGGGAGATAGTCATCCTTATTTTGATTTGTGATCTAGTGGAACATTCAAATTTGTATCATAACTTATGTAAATTCTTGTTATCTTCATTCATTAGGGCACAGGCCCCAATGTGTCCCTTCATAATCTCCATGTGTATAATTACTGATATCCATTCCGTAGGCATTCTCGTTGTGGTATGTATGTGCTGTGCTCACCCCAGAGAGGCCAATGGAAATAAACTAGGTCTTCCTTACTTGTCCAGAGGCTGTCAGGACAGATACCAGTTCCAGAGCACACTGACAAACACCGGTCATTCTAGAGGTGTATTTTTTTGTAGTTTTTCTCAGTACTTAAATAGGAGAGAGGGGTGAGGGGGAGCAGAATATTTAAAAAACAAAAGCAGGTGTAGAAGGCCAGATTCTCAAGCAAAAAATCCTTTAGCAGCAGCCTTAAATGCTGCTGGAGGTAGATGAGATGACCAGTCTGTCGGAGACTCTGTAAAAGCGGTCACAGTCCTTGTAGAAACCTTTGGCATCAAAAGCAAATGCACATGTAGAGTCCTGGCAAAAAGGTCCTTCTCACAATGTCCTTAGCTATGACTAAGCACCAGCACATGGTGTGAAACGCGCCAGCTATTCATCCCTGCCTTTTCTAATATGGACTGACTGTATTGGATTTCGTCTACAATAAAGGTGTCTTATCGGTGTGCAGCCATCCAGTACTTGTTTTGCTCTCTAATGTCCAAGAACATTTCTCTCTAACCAGCTTCCATGCGCCACTCTTCAGCAAAAAAGGGGTTCTTAAAGTAGTATCCTCCAGCAAATGTCTTTACATCCAGGTTCTTCCATGCCCTCAACCAAGCACATGTTGAAGTCTAGCAGCAACAGGCTCCTCAATAACACAGTCTGCCTCCCAGGCCAGAGGCCCCAGGAGAAAGAGCTGTGAACAGACCCTCCAAAACATTCATCTTCTTCCCAGCCACACCTTCTGGGCCTACCTACCCAGGGATTGGCTGAGGTCAGATAAATATTTAAAACTCAGTGGCTGACTCTAATGCTATATTTCCAAAGCTGGTTCCAGAGGCGGGCAGGAGTAATCAACCACTAGGCTTAGGAATAAACCTGACCAGACTTAAAAATAAATCACTGCACAGCTAGGTACAGCAGAGCCAAAAACTAAAATGTATCCAGCCTAGGGTAGGGTGCTGCATACGCATGGAAATAATTGTGAGCTGGCACCGGAGACAACTTTTTCATAAAAAGTCTATAAGCTTTATTAACAATATCTGAGCTAATACACTGCAGCAATATAGCTCCTCTAGCAAAGCAAAGGGTTTGCAATACAATGTTCTGGATTATTTTAGATATTTTATTAAAGCAGGAGTATCAGAAATATTGCATTGTAAACCATATGTTTTACTAGAGAAGCTATTTTGTTTTCATTAATTTTCAAGTGTACTTTTCAATAACTATACATGGAGGAAATACAATGACAATGCCAGCCTGCATGATTAAAACAGTACTAAACCCCAAAGCAAACATATTGCAGCTTATCAATTCGTATATGCTAAGACTGCATTGGTATATTTTTCTAGATTTTTTTTTTCTTCCATTTCCTCTTGGCGATCCAACAGTTACAGGGATGAGACAAACCATTTAACACTGACAGGGGTGCTTAAAGTGGTCAGCTTTTACTTATTTAAAATGGTTATCCCCTAAAAAAAAAAGTAAAAAAAAAAAATGTTTGCTGTAACTGATTATAAAGTATTACCTGGAGTTCACTTTCAATTTGTTAGTGTATTTAAATCTTCTAGGAATTCTAACACTCATATCCCACCCATTTAAATCCCATCCACTGTTACCGCAATTTGGCCACACCCCCAATTTGTCAAGTCATGACACACACCACATCATGCATTCATTCACACACACACACACCACATCGTTCCCCTTCTCACGGTTCCAGGAATTTTGTCTTTATACATTCAATGTCTGTCTCTTGTTCTAAAATTCTGTAACCCATTGTTTTAAGACATGGTAAAGTGGTTGTATAGACTCTTTTTTTCCTATAAAAAGAATAATCATTCTACTTACCTGCTCTATTGCAGTGGATTTTCACAGAGCAGCCCGGGTTCACCTCTTCTTGGGTCCCTCTTCTGTGATCTGGCCCCTCCCTCCTGTTCAGTGCTCCCACAACAAGCAGCTTGCTATGGGGGCACCCGAGCTTAGTCACAGCTCCTTGTGTCCAATCAGACACGGAAACCGAACCCAGCCCCGCCCCCTCTCTCACATGATTGGCTAGCTAACTTTGATTGACAGCAGTGGGAGCCAATGGTGCCGCTGCTGTGTCTCTGCCAATCAGGAAGGAGAATCTCGGATGGCTAAGACACACTCCGACATCGCTGGACAGAGAGGGACCTCAGGTAGGTGTTGGGGGGGGGGGGTGGATGCTGCACACAGAACGCTTTTTATTTTAATGAATATAATTCATTAAGATAAAAAAAACTTCTGACTTTACAACCCCTTTAAATAGAATGGAAGGAGAGAAGTGATTTTGTGTATGTGGCTACACATGAGGATGTCGTTTTGTGGGCTAGGTTAAAAGTGAGCCTGGTTAGTAGGGAGTAAGGTGTCCCAAGATTTAATTCAAGTGCTGACTGTTGCTGGAGGTATGGTTTCCTCCATAGTACCCGAGTAGGAAGGTTTTTTTTCTTTTTAACCACTTCAGCTCAGGAAGGTTTTGACCAGGCCATTTTATGCGATACGGCACTGCGTTACTTTAACTGACGATTGCGCGGTTTTAAAGCATGACATGTTAGGTATCTTTTTACTCAGCGTAACATCATCTTTCACATTTTACGAAAAAAATGGGGTGTATATTGTGTTTTGTTTTAATTCATTAAAGTGTTTTTTTTTCCCCCCCAAAAAAATGTGTTTGAAAAACCAATGAGCAAATACCGTGTGACAAAGAATTGCAATGGTCACAATTTTATTCCCTAGTTAATGTTTGGGGGTTCCAATTAATTTTCAGGCAGAAAATACTGATTTAAAC
Source organism: Rana muscosa (assembly GCA_029206835.1). Taxonomy (NCBI): domain Eukaryota; kingdom Metazoa; phylum Chordata; class Amphibia; order Anura; family Ranidae; genus Rana; species Rana muscosa. The sequence goes on along the minus strand of CM055125.1, from coordinate 79,867,137 downwards.
TAAACTTAAACAAAAAGTGCCAGAAAAAGCCTGGTGGTTAAAAAATAATTTACTTATTAGTCATTGGGAGTCCAGTGTTGTCCTCCTTTCACTCCAAAGTTCTTCCTTCTTAATCTGCACCACAATTAGCTTGGAATGATATCCTCCGTATGCACAGGCACATTTCGGGGCTCTACCAGGTCTTTTGGGTGAGCTCCCTCTGCACATGAAAAGACACCATGCTTCTCTACCAATACCCACAAACTTGCCAAGACCTGTGGAAATCTGCACATGTGCGGAGGAGCTCCATGTCTCTGCATGTGCAAGACTTGTACTGGAACACCAAAATACTTCCTCCTCGCATGTAATGTAGACAGCCCAGGAGGCAGCGGGTGAGTGGAAAGGTCATCCTCAGAAAAGGGAAAAATTTATAATTTGTGTAATAGAAGGGAGGAGGCAGAAGAAGTGGCAAGTGGCTGTGTATCATTAAGCAGTTGATGAATATTACGGGGGGAAAATATTTAAAACATAATTTTTTTTTAGATAAGCACAAAACCAAAGGAAAGGGTTAACGTCTGCCAGCACATTTGTGGAAAGGAGAATGTTTGGAAGATTTTTCAAAGAGATGGAGAGTCACCGTTTCTATGGTCATGACCGGTGACAGTGACAAACGAGAAGAGTATGGCTATACACTGCAGCCACTCAATTACTCAGACTAGTTATGTTCATTTCAACACATGTCCTTTGAGGAGCTCAAATTACATTTCACCTTACAAGAGGAACATAGAAACGTCTCAGAGGCTGAGATTAGCAAGAGCCTAGCACAGCACTCACAATCCTCTCAAGCTCCTCTCCATCCACAAGGAGCCTCTGAATACTTGCAAAATGGACCAAGTCCCTGAAGGAAAAGCCAATTTACGAGCATAATGTAACAGATATCATTGAATAATAATGTTTCACATTACATCAAGTACATTAAACAACTTTAAGCAAAGATATAAAAACACCCATTTTGTATTCACATGGCCGGCCAGGGAGCAGTCAAAGCAGTTGAGTCCACTTCCACAAGGACATGAAGCCGATCCAAAATGTACACATGCCGTGACCACAATGCTGTGCTGCGTGGCAAAAATGTAATTCTTTGTTGAGTTTGCTGGCAGAACAAGTTAATGGGACCACAATGCTACCACATGCAAAGGTTCAGCCACCATGGATTACTGTTTAGAGGAGCAGCAAGGGATGGAGCATATCTAAACAAGCCCTAAAAGACATGAATCATTTTTAATTCAGCTAGAGTAATTAGATGAAATTTCATCCATTAACTGTCCAATAGGCAGGCAAGGTGAAGATAGGTGACTAAGGAAGCAGAATTAAATTAGCAGTTAATTTTTCTATAGTCACTAGTGGTGCAACGGATCGGTGGTGATCCGTGATCAGAACGGGTCACCCTGTTCGGATTGGATCACCGCGCGATCCGCAGAGCGCTCCGGAGCCTCGGCCGTAGGAAAGGCCGCAGCTTCGGCCTAGCTCCGGAGCGGAGGCCATCTTGGTACAACCGGCGGTGGCCGCTGTAGTGACGTTTCGCCGCCATCTTGCTCCACCCCACACTCCTGCACAGTAATGATAGAGAAGGGGCCAAGCGGACATCTTGTTACACCCAACGGTGTTTTAGATTTCAGTTAATTTCAACACAAAACAGAGCTTATCAGCTTAAATACATTATTTGGAAATCCATCGGACTGTTTACATGTTGAATTTAAAAGCAGCAGCAAACCTTACATGCTTGCTAATGTGACGGAACACCTCTGATTTTCACATTTAACATTTAGTTAAATGTGAAAATCAGAGGTGTTCTGTCACATTAGCAACCATGTAAGGTCAGCAGGTTTGCTGCTGCTTTTAAAATTTAACATGTAAACAGTCCGTCGGATTTACAAATACTGTATTTAAGCATACAAGCTCCGTTTTGTGTTGAAAATAACTGAAATCTAAAACTCTGGTGGGTGTAACAAGATTTTGTCTTTTTTTTTTTTTTGCTGATCCGAAAAATGATCCGATCCGTGACTCTGATCCGAGGATCGATCCGATCCATGAGTTTTTTGATCTGTTGCACCCCTAAGTAGTCACCCATAAGATGGAGGATCACAAAAATGAAGGGAGCTGAACCATGCATACAGAGGGTACGTGCACCTATATGGCACAAGCGTGCCAAAAAAAATTGAAATGTTGGCCCTAACCAGGGTTGCCAACTTTCAGTAAATTTACAAACAGTTTGTAAAATCCATAATTGTTTCATCTGTCTATGAATGTCAGTTACGGACATGCAGCCTACATGTCCACAATGGACATTCAAGGACAGATGCAAAAAGTACAGATTTTACAAACTGTTTGTATATTTACTGAAAGTTGGCAACCCTGGCCCTAACCTCAAGGCTAATCAATGCCTCCCTCAGTTGCGATCCTTTAGCCATAGAAATTTTGGATTTTTTACTGGCTGCAAGAGGAAATGCTCCAGGCAGGACCAGATTTTCACGGTTAAAGTCTGTAGGCATACAAGCTTTGGTACTGAAAAAAAACACCCCTGCTAGGATCACCTTTTTTACACAACATTTTTATGTATTATTGGTCCAAACCTTGCTTAGAATATTGGAACATTGTAAATTGACCTATACTGCATGACATAATTATTTATACGGCTAGGAGAAAAGCCTATGGAAATTATTCATGGAAAAGACATCTCTTTGCTTTTTCTGTCTATAGTTACATACCTACTGTGCCTAATGATAAACTGGGTCCGAGTTCGTAGAGTTTAATTTTAATTCCATTATTATACCTGTAGCACTACCCCCCTAGGAGTTGCTGATTATTGATTTGGGTCTGCACTCTACCTGTCAACCCCAGAAATTTGGCTCGAACCCTCCTTGGCACAACTGGATAACAATATGAATGTGTGACCCAATGGCAAAGGGGACCACAACAACACCACACTGTAATATATATATATTTACCGTTACCTTGGCACTGGTCACCTGACTCGCAGCTGCAATAGATAAAGTCCAACACAAGATGTAAGTTAACCAGTTGTAAAAATGTTTACTTGGAAAAAAGAGTAGAACAATGGTTATACAGATAAAATTGACTGTACACAGGTCCCTGTAAAAGTCAATGGAACATAACTGGTTCAGAATTTCTTTATCACAGGACCCAATTACCATAACATGGGGTCAGATGTGAGCAAGTGTATGGTGGAGGAATCTCCCAATGCTATGATACCTGCACTGGGACACTTCCCCACCAAGCCTCACACACGCCCACTAAAACAGCAGAATAACAGATACGATACAAACCGTTACATCAAGCATTAAAAGTTCATATGGCTATATGGCTCCCTCTAGTGTACAGTTCAAACTGGTGCGTGTCCCCTTTTGTGGTCAACTTTGAAAGGGGCAAGGTGATGACTGTTCCTTTAAGCTCTCTTCATCTTCTGCTAGCTATGATGGTGCACTTATTTGTATTCCAAACAATGGGTAACGAGAAAAGTGTAATCACTTGGTAAATGCAATGTAGTGGTAAAGGGAACGCTAGTTCTCCCAATCCACTGTACCACTCTCAGGTGCAAGGGATCCCTATCTGTGGCACTGCAAGTGTCAGCAAGTACAAGTAGGATTATAGGGACCAACAGTTAACTACGTTGATAGGCAAGTGGCTTCTCACCACTAAGAGTCCTCGCCTCGCTGGTATACTCCGTCCGGAACTCCTTCTCAGCTCTCGGTCTCTCTGCAGCAAGATGTCACTGGTTCACCGCGCAGCCGCTCACAAGGTGCAGATAGATGGGTAACTTCAGATGCAGTGAAGTGTAGGCCGGTCCCTCCCTGGCTCGATCAGCAAGGCCGTCACAAGGATCGCTCCATCAGGCGATCCGCTCTCCAACTCCAGGCCCAGGCTTCTCTGGCCTAGGCACACTCACACCAGACCTCTTGCCTGTTGAAAGATGGTGTCCAGAGAGAGCGAGCATCGGCCCCTCCTTCCTCTTTTATCTCCTCCCCCAGCAGGCTGTGCGACCTTCCCTTTGCATCCTGGTATAACAGTGGCATTGTGGGTTTTGTAGTCTTCTCTGTGTACCAGTCTATGGGGCCGTTTGGTGTGAGAACTTCATGTCCCAGAATCCATTGCTGCTCTCCCCCTGTTCTGTACAATCTCCCCCATTGGCTGTTGTAACTCTGCTGTTAATTGGTTTTCCTCTCAAACCATTTGGAACTCAATAGAAGTCACTGTGCTGTGTGTGTCAGCTCATATTACACTCCCTCAAGTCTGTGAAAACAGGAAGGAGGATGGGTGGAAAAAAAACAGACATGACAGGCAACTTCTCCTTAACTGAAGCTGGAAATCCTGTGTACATTGCTCTGGCCAACTTGGCGAGATTTGCGGGTTATATTGTGAGACACCCGCTACATATCATTAAAGTATTTGTTAAGATTCAAGTAAAAAAACATTGCAATGTCTGTTTAAGCTATTTAAACGTGATTTCTTGTATCTTGTTTTTTTTCTAGGTGCTGATGCTCTCATATACAGTACCTGATTGAGCCTGCCTGTGCTGCTCCTCCTACAATTAAACTGACCACGGTAGCATGGCAGCCGATCCATGCTACCATGGTCAGTTTACATCTTGTGTCATCCTGGTAAGGATAACAGCTATGCACATTTTGCCTGTATCTTTCATAGTCCATGTAAAGCCCCACCCATCCCTGTTCTCGGATGTGGAAAAGGGGGGGGATGTGACACTTGCTACCAAGTTTTACTGCGTACACATGATCGGAATTTCCAACAACAAAACCGTGTTTTTTTTTCTGCTCAAACTTGTCTTGCATACACACAAATGTTGTCGGAAATTCCGATCACCGAGAATGCGGTGACGTACAACACTACAACAAAAAATTAAGTTCAATGATTCTGAGCATGCGTCAAATTGATTCTGAGCATGCATAGGATTTTTGTGCGTCGGAATTGGATACACACGGTCAGAATTTCCGACAAGAACTTTTGTTGTCGGAAAAATTGAGAACCAGCTCTCAATCATTTGTTGTCGGAAATTCCGACAGCAAATGTCCGATGGAGCCTACACACGGTTGGAATATCCGACCAAAAGCTCACATCGAACATTTGTTGTCGGAAATTCCGATCGTGTGTACGCTGCATTTTAGAGTGTTCCACTGGTATAGAAACACAGAAGCTTGGTGACAACATTGTTTTCAGCTATGAAGTAAATGCCCCAAGAGTGAACACGTTCCCCCGGCAGGTCAGTGCATCGCTCTGCATCTGAGAGCAATCATGTGACCTGCAGTTTGTAAGCAAGAGAAACTGAAAATTAAAATAAAAAAAATAAAGACAATCACTGCAGAGATCACTGCCTATTTAAGCTTGCTTCTGTCAGTTAACTGACAATTTTGTTCATAGGGAGGGTTACAATCACTTTAATGCTAAATCCAAGTTATAATAATGATTTTTTTTAACCACTTCCCTACCCAGCCATAGTAATATGACGTCCACAGATGGGATCTCCCATCCTGGGTGGACGTCATATGACGTCCTCTGCTTTGTAGGGGAATATCTGAATGATGCCTGCAGCTAGAGGCATCATTCAGATATCCTTTTGTTCTGCCAGCGATTCTCTGCACCATAAGAACGATCATAGCGGTGGTTCCGCCGCTTGATCGTTCTTATAGGCGGCGGGAGGGGGCACCCCCCCTCCCGCCGCCATCCAGTGCTTCACCGGCTCTCCCAGGTACCGTTGTGTTCCTTAGGACACAGCAGTTCCCTGATGGGGGTAAATGAGTGGCGGCGGAGCAGCAGCGGCGGGCAGCGGAGCGGCTTACCGGCTCCCATATGCAGAGCTGCAGCAGCGGCGTGCACGGCGCCCGCGCGCGCCCCCGGGGGCGCGCAGCGCGGCGATCTGGGATCCGGTGTGTCCCTCTGGACACACCGATTCAAGTAATGTGGCGGCGGGCGGCGGAGATTCCGGTATAAACTTACCGGAATTGATGATGCAGAGCTGCGCAGCGGCGTGCATGGCGCCCGCGCGCCCCCCGGGGGCGCGCAGCGCGGCGATCGGGGCTGAGGTTTTTCCCTTGGATACAGCCCAGCCTCGATCAGGGTAAAGAGCCAATGAAATTGGCTCTTTACCACGTGACCGGCTGTGTCCAATCACAGCAGGTCACTAAATGTAAACAAAACACACAATTGTGTGTAACTCACTGTTGCCTGGTTCTCCTCTTCACACACCTGTGAGGAGGAGATCAGCTAACAGTGAGTTACACATATGTTATACACATATACATATGTACTACTGTGCCCAGATTGCCCCCCCTAAATAAAGAGTACCTGTCATCTAGTACCTGCCACCAGATCACCAGCCACCCACCTGTCCATCAGGAGTACCTGTCCATCAGGAGTACCCGCCACCTCACCTGAGTACCCGCCACCTCAGAGTACCCGCCACCAGTCCATCAGGAGTACCTGTCCATCAGGAGTACCTGTCCATCAGGAGTACCCGCCACCTCAGAGTACCCGCCACCAGTCCATCAGGAGTACCTGTCCATCAGGAGTACCTGTCCATCAGCAGTACCCGCCACCTCACCTGAGTACCCGCCACCTCAGAGTACCCGCCACCAGTCCATCAGGAGTACCTGTCCATCAGGAGTACCCGCCACCTCACCTGAGTACCCGCCACCTCAGAGTACCCGCCACCAGTCCATCAGGAGTACCTGTCCATCAGGAGTACCTGTCCATCAGCAGTACCCGCCACCTCAGAGTACCCGCCACCAGTCCATCAGGAGTACCTGTCCATCAGGAGTACCCGCCACCTCACCTGAGTACCCGCCACCAGTCCATCAGGAGTACCTGTCCATCAGCAGTACCCGCCACCTCACCTGAGTACCCGCCACCTCAGAGTACCCGCCACCAGTCCATCAGAAGTACCTGTCCATCAGGAGTACCTGTCATTCAGGTGTACCCGCCACCTCACCAGGAGTACCCGCCACCTCACCAGGAGTACCCGCCACCAGTCCATCAGGAGTACCCGTCCATCAGGAGTACCCACCACCTCACCAGAGTACCCGCCACCCCACCAGAGTACCCACCACCAATCCATCAGGAGTACCTGTCCATTAGAGTACCCGCCACCTCACCAGAGAACCTGCCAACAGAGTACCTGCCACCTCACCAGCGTACCCACTATGTCCAGAAAGGTGTACACCCCAGAAGAAGCATATCAAATACTCAGTCTGACCGATGAGAGCAACGGGGAGCTCTCACCGCTCAGTTCTGATTCCGATTCTGGTTCGGAATATGAACCCCCCGAAGGCAGCACATCCGGATCCGAATTAGAGGAGGACACAGTCCGTCCAAAAAGAAGACGGTCTGAACACCAGGCAGCGACCAGCAGTGCCAGGAGGCGAGGTCCAGTGCAAGCGCTGCTAGACCCCAGGAGGAAAGGCCCAGTGCAAGCGCTGCTAGACCCCAGGAGGAAAGGCCCAGTGCAAGTACACGCCAAAGAAGTAGGACCCGAACCCAGCTTCCAGATGGCTTGGCAAACCCATTGTGGCTGCCTTCTACCTCAGGGTCAGCCACGATCCCCCCTTTTACAGCACAGCCAGGTGTGCAGGTCAACACTGAGGGTTTTTCCAAACTTGATTTTTTTAATTTATTTTTCCCTGATGAATTGGTTCAAGGCATTGTGGAGCAAACTAATCTTTTTGCTCAACAATTCATTGAAAACAACCCCAGCTCCAGCTATGCCCGCCCTTTTGAATGGAGACCCCTAACAGTGGTGGAGCTTAGATTGTTTTTAGGCCTAACGTTTAACACGGGGCTTACAAAAAAAAATGAAATGAATAGGTATTGGTCGAAGAAACCCATCCACCATATGCCAATTTTTACATCGGCCATGTCCAGGTCCCGGTACGAACTTATAATGCGGTTCCTGCATTTCAGTGACAACTCACAGTGCCCCCCCCGAGATCACCCAAACTTTGACAAATTATATAAAATTCGCCCCCTAATTAATTTTTTTTCCAAGAAGTTTGCCGAACTTTATGTCCCTGACCAAAACATTTCTGTGGACGAATCCCTGGTGCATTTCACAGGCCGGCTGGGAATCAAGCAATATATCCCCAGTAAGCGGGCGAGGTACGGCTTGAAGCTCAACAAGCTCTGTGAAAGCGCCACTGGTTATGTGCACTCATTCCGCATGTACGAAGGCAAAGATTCCCAGCTCGAGCCCCCTGAGTGTCCATCGTACATGGGAATAAGTGGAAAAATTGTTTGGGAGTTGGTATTTCCACTCCTCCAAAAGGGGTATCATATTTATATGGACAACTATTATACCAGCCTGCCCCTTCTCCGCCACCTCTACCTAAAAAAAACTCTGGCGTGTGGTACAACAAGAATAAACAGAAAGGGCTTCCCACAGCGTCTTGTCACCACAACCATTCAAAAGGGGGAATCGGCAAGCTTGAGGAACGAGGAAGTGTTGGCTGTGAAGTGGAGGGATAGGAAAGATGTGTACATCATGTCCACCATCCACGATGACACCTCGGTGGAACTTCACAGAAGACGCAGTACCGTTCGCAAGCCTTCCTGCATCAATGAGTACAATAAATTCATTTGGGGTGTGGATTTAAATGATCAAATGTTGCAGCCCTATCTTTCAACCCGAAAATCCCTCTTCTGGTATAAAAAAATCGCAATTTACTTTTTTCATTTGGCCCTGTTAAATTCTTTCATAGTCTACCAAAAATCCACACATAGACCCACCACCTTCATGAGATTTATTGAAGACATTGTCACTGCCCTGATCTACCAACAAACATCCCCCCCAGAAAGCATTCACTCAGATTGTGTCAGCAGACTACATGAGCGCCATTTTTCAGACCATATTCCACCATCACGATCCGGAAGACGACGGCAAAAAAAATGTCGGGTGTGCACCAGAAGAGGAATTAGGAAAGACACCAGCTTCCATTGTCCCGACTGTCCCTCCCAACCTGGCCTTTGCATCGGAAAATGCTTCAAGCGATATCACACTCTCGAAAACTATTAGCCCATATTTCTAATACTGCCATTTCCCCGTTTTCAATATGTCCTGAATATTTCCCTGCCTCAACCAACCATATCATTGTCTTCCATGTGAACTGACCCTGGCCTGTTTCTCGACTATGTCTCTGCCTACCGTCTGCATTGTTTATCCGCCATGTTTCTGCCTTTCACGTGAACTGACCCTGGACTGTATGGATTATGCCTCTGCCTACCGTTTATTTCTGCCTTTTACCTGCACTGACCTCGGCCTGTTGACCATGTTTTTGCCTGCCCCCTTGGACTGATCTTTCACCCTGCTACACAGGGGTCTCACATATGTGAGGGGCTCCAGAATAGTGTTCTGAGTTCAGAAAACCAGTTTTTGGTTTTCTGTGTTCCCAGAACAGGGTCTGGTTGTCCGGAGGCTTCAAAGCGATTTGGGTGGGAGAAGCCTCTACCCCTGTCCCCATTCTTTCCTGACCGTTGCCCTAAGCTTGATGGTCCTGCCTGCTCCCTGGACAAATACTCTGGCTGTGCTGACCATACCTCTGCCTGCTGCATGTACTAACTATGGACAGTATTCCTGCCTGCTGCATGGACGATCCTTTGTTCCTTTTGCTACTGCTGACCACATCTCTGCCTGCTATCTGGACCAATGCTTTGGCTGTGCTGACATCATCTCTACCTGTACTGACTATTCCTGCCTGCTGCCTGTTTTGCTGTCGCTGTCCACGTTCCTGCCTGCTGCCTGGACCGATGCTCTCCTCTTTGGACCACTGCACTACTAAAACCGCAGGTAATCTTTTCTTTACCCTTTTTCTCAGAAGAATGTATTTTGGTTTATAATTGGTATGTACAGTACATGCTATGTTTTAGAAATATGAAGGGCCTTCAACAATGTGATAGGTTGTCAGGAATTTATGTGTGTAATTTATGCTCCTAGAACACATGACGGTGCTACTTAGATGTTAGGCCTCTGTATTTGGCCAGGCTGTGTAAAAGTCTCACACATTTGGTATCGCCATACTCAGGAGGAGTAGCAGAATGTATTTTGGGGTGTCACTTTTGCTATGTACATGCTATGTGTTGGTAATATCTTATAAATGGACAACTTTGTATAAAAAAAATGCGTTTTCATTTTTTTCCCACATATTCCAAAAACTTCTGGAAAAAAATGAACCGTTCAAAAGACTCATTATGCCTCATAGATTATACGTTGGGGTGTTAGCTTTCCAAAATGGGGTCATTTTATGGGAGTTTCCATTGTCCTGGTGCTCCAGGGTCTTCAAAACTGTAATAGGTGGTTGAGAAATGAGATGTGCAATTTATGCTCCTAGAATGCCTGAAGGTGCTATTTCAATGTTGGGCCTCTGTATTTGGCCAGGCTGTGTAAAAGTCTCACACATTTGGTATCGCCATACTCAGGAGGAGTAGCAGAATGTATTTTGGGGTGTCATTCTTGCTATGTACATGCTATGTGTTGGTAATATCTTATAAATGGACAACTTTGTATAAAAAAAATGCAGTTTCATTTTTTTCCCACATATTCCAAAAACTTCTGGAAAAAAATGAACCGTTCAAAAGACTCATTATGCCTCATAGATTATACGTTGGGGTGTTAGCTTTCCAAAATGGGGTCATTTTATGGGCGTTTCCATTGTCCTGGTGCTCCAGGGCCTTCAAAACTGTAATAGGTGGTTGAGAAATGAGATGTGTAATTTATGCTCCTAGAATGCCTAAAGGGGCTATTTCAATGTTGGGCCTCTGTATTTGGCCAGGCTGTGTAAAAGTCTCACACATTTGGTATCGCCATACTCAGGAGGAGTAGCAGAATGTATTTTGGGGTGTAATTTTTGCTATGTACATGCTATGTGTTGGTAATATCTTATAAATGGACAACTTTGTATAAAAAAAATGCGTTTTCATTTTTTTCCCACATATTCCAAAAACTTCTGGAAAAAAATGAACCGTTCAAAAGACTCATTATGCCTCATAGATTATACGTTGGGGTGTTAGCTTTCCAAAATGGGGTCATTTTATGGGAGTTTCCATTGTCCTGGTGCTCCAGGGTCTTCAAAACTGTAATAGGTGGTTGAGAAATGAGATGTGTAATTTATGCTCCTAGAATGCCTGAAGGTGCTATTTCAATGTTGGGCCTCTGTATTTGGCCAGGCTGTGTAAAAGTCTCACACATTTGGTATCGCCATACTCAGGAGGAGTAGCAGAATGTATTTTGGGGTGTCATTCTTGCTATGTACATGCTATGTGTTGGTAATATCTTATAAATGGACAACTTTGTATAAAAAAAATGCGTTTTCATTTTTTTCCCACATATTCCAAAAACTTCTGGAAAAAAATTAACCGTTCAAAAGACTCATTATGCCTCATAGATTATACGTTGGGGTGTTAGCTTTCCAAAATGGGGTCATTTTATGGGCATTTCCATTGTCCTGGTGCTCCAGGGTCTTCAAAACTGTAATAGGTGGTTGAGAAATGAGATGTGCAATTTATGCTCCTAGAATGCCTGAAGGTGCTATTTCAATGTTGGGCCTCTGTATTTGGACAGGCTGTGTAAAAGTCTCACACATTTGGTATCACCATACTCAGGAGGAGTAGCAGAATGTATTTTGGGGTGTCATTGCAAGTATGCATGTGCTGTGTGAGAGAAATAACTTGTTATTATGACAATTTTGTGCAAAAAAATAAAAATTTAAAAAAATTTTAAAAATTTCCCAAGAATTGTGGGAAAAAAGTACAACTTCAAAAAACTCACAATGACTCTTACTAAATACATTGGAATGTCTGATTTCCAAAAAGGGGTAATTTGGGGGGTAGTTGTACTTTCCTGGCTTGTTAGGGTCTCAAGAAATGAAATAGGCCTTCAGTACATCAGGTGTGATCAGATGTGATAATTTTTCAATGATTTGCACCATAGCTTGTAGACTCTATACCTTTCACAGAGACCAAATAATATACACTTTTTTGGTTATTTTTACTAAAGATATGTAGCAGTATACATTTTGGCCCAATTTTATGAAGAAAAATTACTTATTTGCTAAATTTTACAATAAAAACAAAAAAAAAGTTTTTTTTTTTTTAAAAATCTAAATTTTTTCGCTTATATTGCAAAAAATAAAAAACCTAGCGGTGATTAAATACCACCAAAAGAAAGCTCTGTTTGTGAGAAAAAAAATGATAAAAATTTGGTTTGGGTACAGTGTAGCATGACTGAGTAATTGTCATTCAAAGTGTGAGAGCGCTGAAAGCTACAAATTGGTCTGGTAAGGAAGGGTGTATAAAAGCCCTGTATTGAAGTGGTTAATGTACAAGTCAATCAAACATACAAAGCTTCAGGCAATGTGTGTTTGTTACAACATGACAGACACATTACTCCAGTGCTTAAACACCGGTAGAACAGTTCTAGAATGGTGAAGCACACATTTTCCCAGAGCTTGTTTCATCAACTGCTCAATACGCTAAATGCAAGAACACCAGTCCTTAAACTGCCGAGTACAGTTACTTTTCTTTAATGACAGATCAGACTTCTACAAGGGAATCCAGTATCACCACAGGCACCCATTACTGCATTTCATAAATAGTCTGTCAGTACGTTGAATTTTGTGACTGGCAATTACCCAGTCTGTGCACTACCCACTGTTCTATGCAGTCTACCCAAGCATACTACGTGCTGTGCCTAATTCCAGTGACACCCAACAGAAACCCAACACATTTTGGACCTTTAGAAGCCCTTATCTCATGGTAACACATCAGGTTTTGTACAGGGTAACCCCAACTTACTCATCAAAGGTACATTGAATTCTGCCAACAGTTGCCTATTTTGGGGACTGTGCAATGTTCCAGAGTTTACTGACAATTACCTTCTCTGGTTTATTGCTGTATCTGTACAATTTAAAGTGTTCTTTGTTGGATACTAAACGAGAAGCATTTTAAAATGTGAATAATATAAAAGACTGTACACATCAAACAAAGGCAGTCCTTGTCTCTGCAAAGCATAGCAATGTATGCTTAGACTTGTACTTATAAAATTGCTTGTGAGCCAAAGGTTGCAGACTCTTCAAGACTATATAAATGGAACAAAGAACAGATGAGAAAAATGGCAAGCAGCTCATCACTTTATAACTAGCAAGGGAGGAGCATGTGGGAAGGGCAATCTAAATCAAGTGCACTATAGAAATTCCCCAGCAGTCAGCCCAGCTAGGAAGCAGATGTGGCGCCCTGCTCCTGATGACCAAGCGCCATGTTAAATTTAGTGGGTGTCTGAGCTGGTATTAGCTAAGACTTTGTAAATAATTAAGGCTAAATCAGCCTCTGTTACAGCTATGGCTGTGTTTGGAAGGACTTCCCACTGTTTGCCCTTAGGTGGCGTTACCACCCTAGGCCAATGTGGAAGACAAATAGGCCAAAGAGCATTGAGTGCCTTTCCCCGGGAACAGTTCAGTGGGAGTGGTCTCCCCGCTGAGCATGCTGGGGAAGGGTACTTAAGGGGCAGACGCCATTTGCCGGGGCTCTTCTTCACCTTGTGGCCCTCCTGGCTCGAGGCATGTGTTACTGGAAATTCAGCCTCGGAGCCACGTTGGTCCGAGGCTGTAACTATGCCAGGTAGGCCCAGTTGTCTTGACTGGGGCCTTCGCTTGAAGGTGATCCTGTGCTGTCTGTCCTGCGGGAGAAACCCACTCAATGGAGGAAACCAGGGGAGGACCTGTCCAGGAGAGGACAGAGCGGAAGGCCGGTATCTTGCGGAAGGGCCTGGGGACCTTATTGAGAGATGCACCGTAACTAAAGTAACCTTACAGTCTGCCGGGCTGGCTTAAAGGCTCTTAGACTGCAAGGCTTGATATCCGGGTACTAAAATCCTGTGGCAGAGGATAATGGAACGGTTCACCATAACCATCAAAAAGGTCTGTGGCAGAGACAGTTCTTTCTTATCTGTTCATGCACCATTCCGGCTGCTAGGCCAAGTGAGAGGGGCCTATCCGGGTGAGCAATACCCACTCAAAGGAGACTTTGTATATTAGGAGTTTTCCCCAGTGATCTGCTGTGTGTGCCTGAACCTTCCCCTAACCCTCCATCCCTCTACCCATAAAAGTTTGTTTGGAAAATAAAGCCTGAAGAAAAAAAAAAATCATAACTTGTGTGGACATTGAAGTTTCTGTAGACTCTCAACCCCTAGACAACGAATATTGAGGCAATGTGCAAGGCCCAAAATCTAAACCAGCCGCTCCTATGGGGGTAGTGCTACACGGAGATAAATCAAAGAGATGGATACAGAGTATCACTGTCAATGGCATCATGAAAGAGGAACCAGAGATAAAGTAAAGAGATGGATATAGAGTATAAGTGCATCATGAAAGAGGAACCAAAGTAAAAAAAATATATATAAATATTTTAAGCTGAGTGTGCAGCGCTATGAATAGGTACAGATATCTATACAAAGTGAAAAAAGTCCAATTAGTGAAACTGAGCTGTCAGTTTGTGAACAGATGTGAAAAGTGATACAAGTTTGAAATAATGAATATTGAATATTGGCAGCAGTTTGCCTGCCGGATAACTGTTAGGTCACCCAGAGATCACCTTCTGTGGTGAATATGGAGCGTCAGAACACTCATCAGCCAAGCAATTGCATAATAAACATAGGGTATTACACTGAAAATTTTGTCAGTCGATTCTCCGAGGTGATATCCCTCCACCACCACTATATTGCACTCACCAGAAGATGAACACAAATAAGCCCAGTATCATGATCAAGCTGTCAGCGGATGAGCTGAATCTACCATCATTGCCAAGCGATCTGGTGAGAGTGGAAGACGCTGCGATGGCTCCGTGGTCCCCTCCAGTGGGGTATGCACTGTGTGTAAAAAAGCTCACCACCAGGAGCCGAGATAGTGCTAATATGGTGTAGTATTTATAAAAAAAAGGAGGTACATGTACATGCACGTTAATCTCAAAAAACTTGGCTCCCGGTGGTGAGCTTTTCTACACACAGTGCATACCCCACTGGAGGAGACCACGCAGCATATTTCACTCTCACCAGATCGCTTACTACATCCATACTACACTTAAAACAATATATGGACACAGCCGATCACATGGTTAAAGTGACACATCAGCGGCTCTTTACAGAGACCGGCGTTGCACTGTGTCCTAGCAACACAGCGCGGACATGGGCGTTCGGGTGCGCCATCATATGACGTCCACCCAGAACGAGAGCCGCACCGTCCCTCCAGCTGGCAGGCGGCAACTGCTTAAACAATAAAAAAAACATGCCATGAATGAAAGACTAATCAACACAAAGGGCACAGTACAGGGGGAAGCAGAGGGCACAGTATTGGGGGGGGGGGGGTAGGAAGGCATAGTGCAGGGGGGATCAGGAGGGCACAATACTGGGATCAGGAGGGCACAGCACAGGTTCTGTGATGCTGCCCAGGACACATGGCTATCCTAGACAGTTTAGTAAAAAGCGTGACTGTCCCAGCAAATCCGGGACAGTTGGCAAGTATGGTGTAACGTAATATTAGAATGGGGCCCCCGTTGTGGCCCCAGGGGTGCCCATACATTAAGAAGGCCCTGCCTAAGAGAGAGAGATAACCCCTTTCAGGGTTTTTCCTTTTTTTTCTTTCCATCTCTGTCCCATTGGGGAGATTTCGCTTTCACTTCCTGTCCTATAGCCATAGTTTTGTCTTCAGTTATATGTTGTGATCTATTTGAAGTTTACTTTAGAATTGCTTAAAGGGATTGTAAAGATAAAAATTATAGCATTATAGCGACGTCACGGCAACCACGGAACTACATTTCCCACTATGCTTAGCGGCATCACGCATGCGCAATGCTGTTTTTTCTCTATTTTATCTAACGAGAACGAGCAACGCTCTCGTTCACACGCCGCCCAAATTAAATGCCCATTCCCGCCTCCCCAGAACAATTAGGAATCCATATCTCAAGGCAGCAAGGGGCGGAGTCAAGCCGGGGCAGTGAAGCTTAGTGCAGATTAAAACAAAGGCATGGGAAGCAGCGCTGCGGCGTCATAAAGGCACGCCCACTAACCCCCAGCCCCTGTGTCTCTGTGATACGTAGAGAGCGCCTCCACGCAGGGCTGTAGTCCAAGGGAGGGGGCGAGCATGATCACTCACCACCAGGCAAAACGGCTCGGCTAACGGTGACAAGCTCCATGAAGACTAATAGGAAGTGAGGATTTCAAACAAGGATTAGTGACATTTAGAAGAGAAATCGAAGGAACAGGTAAGTGAACTAGCACTGCATTAGCTTAGAGGAAGCTAGTTAGCAAATAAAAAATGTACCTTTACAACCCCTTTAATGTCAGGGTTTGGTTTACATGAAGGGGTAGCATTAGGGATGAGCAACTTAGTGCTGGCATCTCCTGGAAATGACAGCTAATATATCAGATGCAAAAACAAGTAAAGAGTTATCCATAGCAGTATATATAATATTTGGGGGTCTAAATTTTCCAGAGGGGACTTCAATTGAAAAGCATCAGCAAACTGGTTAAAATAGGCAAATATATTTTCTCTCACTGTGCCACACCACTTTTAAACTGGGAACGAGCAGTAAAGAGTTAATATATTTGCTTTCTGCAGAAATAGAAAATTGAAATTGCTTCAATTTTGTGGGAGGGAACAGTAATTGCCTACTGGATAAAAACATGTGCAAATACAATAAAACTCCATTACGCCCTTGGAATGCGCACAGAATAATAATAAAATGTTGAGTTTTAATTTTTATTCCCGCAATTTTATTGTGTTGATTAATTAAGGTTTGTAACATTAATTAACAAGAGAGATTCTCATAATGCTGTATGATATACAGATTGCTGGTCTCGGAAACATTTAAGAGCAGTTTTGTTAAGATTTCAGGGTGAATACACAGCTCTCTGTGATTAGATGATACACAGAGTAAATCAACAGGGCTTTCAGCGCAGAGATAAATGTATGGTTTGCAGATTCTAAAGGATAGTTAAAAGTAAAAGTACAGTTTTCTGAGACTACAGCATGTCAATGAGGAAATGTGGTATTTGAGATTAATGCTAGATTTGGTGAACAAATTGAAAGCATACCTAAAAACTAAAAATGTAAAGTGGTTGTTAACCCTTACATACACCCAGTGACGCGACTAGCCTTAGGTGATAAAAAGAGATGAAACAAATCCTCTTACACAAGTTGTACCTGTTTATCTGCTGCCCTCTCATAGTCAAGAATTTAAACAGCTTCAGAAGGCAGGGGGTGAGGATTTGACACCGCAACCTGCACAGCATAGAGCAGGAAGCCAAGTGTAATCTGAGACACCCGCTCCCCTACAGGGAAACATGCACAGCTGAGGCTGTCAATCACCTGTTGTGTGCTGGAGGCAGGGTGGGCCATCTCTTAAGTTTGTTTGGTGGCGGCATAAGACTGTCAAAAGTGACTCATACAGATAGCAGAGGAATGACAGAGCAACAAAATTCACACTAGGTGCTTTTGATTCAGGCAAGTAGACACTATAGAAGGATATGTGGTGTTCATTTTTAATTTCAGAGGCTTAAAACCAGTCTTTACCAGTCTATAGATATGATAGGTGCATTCATTTTTTTTTCTTTTAAGGCTTTTTTTCCTTTATTGTCACCTGATGATGGAGTTGCCACCTTTGTTATGGTAAAATAATGGACATAAATGGAGTTGGGGCATGAGCTAATAGTAGCTCCTTTGTTTTAGCAAAATATGGAAGGCGAGGGGAGATTTAAGTGTAAAACTTTTTTCATAATTTAGCTGAAAAATAAACTATTCAAATACTGTACTACAAGCAACAGTCTTGCAGGCATAACCCCAACCTCACCACCTAGAAAGGTGCATGCAGGGGCTATATTGCACTAGATACTGGGCATGGCCTAAAGGTTCTTTCTTCCTGTCCTTAGGACCCACTAACAGGCCTGGTTTGCAAGATAACTGAAATACATCACAGGTGATCTCATTTGATGCTCAGTGATTGCAGTATTCTAGTCTGCATCTCCCTAAAGTAATACTTAAAATCTGGCCTGTTAGTGGGTCCTGAGGACAGGAGTTGAGAACCACTGGCCTAAAAGAATATGGTTAAATACAGTCAAAGTCTACTCACTCTACACTCTACACATTGCACACATATTCTGCAGTCTTTTTTCTATAAAATACTACTTTTAGTGAGTGTTTCACAAACTCAAAAATCCAAAGGATCATCTTTAAAAATATGGGCAAAGAGCCAAGCCTTAGCCTTCCTTAAAGAAGACCTTCATTACAATAGTCAGGAACTCTTTGCTCAGGAGTATGTAATGTACAGTGGTAAGCTCTGTTATGTACAAAACAATGTATAGTGTGCAGCAGTCAGCAGTATGTGTCAAGAACAATTGTTCGACAACAAAAAATTACCTGGCAGGACTGAATGGCCAGTACTGGCAGGTAGAGGAAAAATGGCCAATATTGGTGGTCATCAGAAGGAAATAAAAAAGGTCAACACCAGTGGTCATTGGGAGGAAGAAATGCCTGGTGTTTGTGGTTAATGAGAGGAAAAATACCCAGAGTTGGTGGACAGTGTCTATGCCCTCATACATTGGTGGGCAGTGTCTGTTCCCCCTTACATTGGCAGTTAGTGTCTCTACCCACCTACATTGGCAGTTAGTATTTGTGCACCCTTACCATGGATGGCAGACAATATCTGTTCCCCTTAAATTGGTGGTCAATGTGGTTGCCTTCTTAAATTGGTGGTCAGTGTCTGTGTGTCCTTACACTAGTGGTCAGTGATTGGCGATTGCTGCAATCACAAGGCAGAGAGTCGCTCTAATTGGCTGTGTGCCTTTTTTCCTGCATTGGGCTGGGAAAGAGAGCAGATTACAGGCTGTGTGCCCACTGGCAGAGAAGGCAGCTGGTGGGCATGCCGGGAAAATACAGCACAAACAACATCCCATTTTGAATCAATACAGGACGCAGCATTTTACTTTGAAATCTGGGGCAAACCCTTATTACATTATAAGGGACGAGGGTCAACCCTACTTGGTGATCCTGCCAGTAGAACACATTATGTCTTAGGAATACAACACTCACTTGCTGCACCGTATAGCAGTGTTGTCACGCTATGCCGCTTTCCTAATTTGGACAGCAAACATATTTCCCTTTTCTTGTCTACTTTGCATGGAGAAGAGGGGCTGTGTAAAACCTATGCAGCTACACCATCCAAGTTCTAACAACGTATTAAATCTTTAGTCTTTGTTTAGATTTACTTTAAAAAATAAAGTACATGAATCACAACTGACACAAATAAACCTCAAAATACCCATCCACCTCTTCTGGAGTACTTTCATACTACTGCAAGAAATAAGTTTTGCTGTCCGAATAACCTACATGCATTGTAATTTGTCCACCAAAACTATTTTCTGAACTTTAAAGAAAGGTTTCTTTCCTCTCCCTGTACTTGGAAGAGGAGTCATCAAGGAGGGAAAGATATAGCTGTGAAATATTTGGCTAAACTGATTGAGAAGCTCTCGATTTACCTTATCCCTCTGTGGGAATCTGATATTGCTTCTTTTGAAAAATGCAACCACTCAACAGCGAAGGTGTTTTTAGTATCTCAAAAATTAAATATCCTTTAAATATACAGTGCTAGGGATGAGCCGAACACCCCCAGGTTCGGTTCGCACCAGAACCTTCGAACGGACCGAAAGTTCGCGCGAATTTTCGAACCCTATTCGTTATAATGGACGCGAACGTTCGAAATCAAAATTGCTAATTACAACGGCCAATATGCATGTTAATGTCATAAAACAGGTTTGGGGACCCGGGTCCTGCCCCAGGGGACATATATCAATGCAAAAAGAAATTTTAAAAACTAAAGTTTTTTCGGGAGCAGTCATTTTAATGATGCATAAAGTGAAAAAAAAAAAAGTGAAATTTTCCTTTAAATATGGTACCTGGGGGGTGTCTAAAGTATGCCTGTGAAGTGGCATGTGTTTCCCGTGTTTAGAACTGTCCTTGCACAAAATGACATTTGTAAAGGAAAAAAAGAAGCCATTTAAAACCACTTGCGGCTTTAATGTCATGTCTTGTCCTGGCCGCCATATGGCTGAAAATCCTTGAGAAAAATGGCATGGCTACCCCATCACCCCCCCCCCCCCCACCCCAGCCCCTTTGGGTCTTGTATGGATACTAAGGGGGACCCCGCACCCAAAATAAAACCCTATACCTACAACCCTATATACTCTGAACAGCAGTATATAGGTGGTGCAAACAAGACATGGACTGTAGGTTTGTTCTTAAGTAGAATCTGAACAGGTACATTATGAAGTGTAGCTACATCCCAAAAAAATCAATTTTTAAGCTTTTTGGAGAACATAGGGAGGGGTTATCACCCCTGTAACATTTGCTGTCTTTGCACATCTGTTCAGAACATGTCATCTCACTTTCCGTCCCAATGACAAATGTTTTTGGAAAAGTGGGGTTTTAATTGAAACAAGGATTGGTGATAAAGCATCAGTAGAGAGGAGATACCTTTTTCCCAAATTAAATCTAACAGGATAGAATTTTCCTTCCTAGGGGTAGATTTCCTCTCACTTCCTGTTTTCTCTTGCCGTTTGCAAGTAGGAGTCGTTTGTAAGTTGGATGTTTGAAAGTAGGGGCCTGCCGTATATACTCTGCAGAAATTTGCCCTATTAGATGTTGGTGTAGCCACAAGACTGGTGGGCACAGGAATGGGCCCTGCTGTGAGTTAATAGATCAAGATTTGTACTTGCATGCACCTGTCGAACCGGGCAGAAAAATTGGGCCTTTGGTGGTGGTGGTGGTGGTGGTGGACGGTGTTGCCACAAGACTGTAAGCCCTCACAGTTACTCTTGGTGGGTGCAGGAATGGGCCCTGCTGTGAGTTATTAGATCAAGATTTGTAATTGCATGCACCTGTTGAACAGGGCAGAAAAATTGGGCCTTTGGTGGTGGTGGTGGTGGTGGACGGTGTTGCCACAAGACTGTAGGCCCTCATAGTTACTCTTGGTGGGCGCAGGAATGGGCCCTGCTGTGAACTATTAGATCAAGATTTGTAATTACACGCCCCTGTTAAACAGGGGCTGAAAAATTGTGCCTTAGGCATTGGTGCTGGTGCCACAACACTGCAACCCCTCACAGATACTGTACTTGGAGCACAGCAGTCACACCTGTTGCGAAGCATCTTTTTAAAAAATTGTAATTACACGCCCCTGTTATACAGGGGCTGAAAAATTGTGCCTTAGGCACTGGTGCTGGTGCCACAACACTGCAACCCCTCACAGATACTGTACTCTGAGCACAGCAGTCACACCTGTTGCGAAGCATCTTTTTAAAAAATTGTAATTACACGCCCCTGTTATACAGGGGCTGAAAAATTGTGCCTTAGGCACTGGTGTGGTGGCATGGATCATTGAGGAGGAGGAAGAGGATAGTCAGTGAACATAACAGGACAGTCACTCAGCATCAGCATAGGCAGTCTTGAAGGGATGTGACATTATAAATTATTCCGTTATATCCGCTTCAGGTGTCTGGTAGCTGGTGGTGATCCAAGACTGATTCATTTTTATGAAGGTCAGTCGATCAACCGAGTCGGTGGACAGGCGCACCCTATGATCGTTGACAAATCCTCCAGCAGCAATGAATGTGCGTTCGGAAAGAACGCTGGATGCAGGACAGGCCAGTAGCTCAATTGCATACTGTGCAAGCTCTGGCCAGTGATCCATCCTCAGGACCCAGTAAGCCAGAGGATTTTCGGTGGGAAAGGTGTCCAAGTCTGACCTTGCCCCTAGGTATTCCTGCACCATGTATATCAGACGCTGGCGATGGTTGCTGGAACCGATCATACCTTGGGGCTGCGGACTAAAAAATTGTCTGAACGCATCGGTCAGACGTCCACCTTCCCCACCGCTCCTTCTGCTACTGACCGAAGCCTCAGCAACTCGTCGTCCAGGACCAGGAGTTTGTAACCTCCCAGTTTCTGGGAACGCGTTGCACAGACCTTTCTGCAAGGCCTCCCTGAGATGTCTCATCCTCTGCTCCCTCTGCGACGGCAAGATAAGGTCCGCAACCTTACCCTTGTACCGTGGATCAAGGAGAGTGGCCAGCCAGTAATGGTCACTCTCCTTGATCCGAAGAACACGAGGATCCTTCCGCAGGCTTTGCAGGATCAGGGAGGCCATGCAGCGTAGGTTAGCTGAGGCATTCGGTCCGGAGTCTTCTGGGTCACTGAGGATGACATGATCGCCAGCCACCTCCTCCCAGCCACGTACAAGTCCACTGGTTTGTTGGGACTGTACATCATCCCTAAAAGACTGCTGCTGCTGATGCTGAGTGCCAGGCTCCACCTCCATGCTCACACAATCCTCCTCCTCCTCCTCCTCCTCCTCCTCTTCCTGTGTGATGGGTGGGACAGAAGGAACATTGTCTGGATAAAGGGGGCCTTGAGAGACAAGGAAGTCCTCCTCTTCCTGCCTCTGTTCTGCCTCAAGTGCCCTGTCCATTATCCCACGCAGCGTATGCTCCAACAGGTGGACAAGAGGTACAGTGTCACTGATGCATGCACTGTCACTGCTCACCATCCTCGTGGCCTCCTCAAATGGTGAGAGGACAGTGCATGCATCCCTGATCATGCTCCACTGGCGTGGGGAAAAAAAGCCAAGCTCCCCTGACCCTGTCCTGGTGCCGTAGTCGCAAAGGTACTCATTGATGGCCCTCTGCTGCGTGTGCAGTCGCTGCAGCATGGCCAACGTTGAGTTCCACCTGGTGGGCATGTCACATATTAGGCGGTTCTTGGGCAGGTTCAGCTCCTTTTGCAGCTCAGTCAGCCGAGCACTGGCATTATAAGATCGGCGGAAATGCACACAGACTTTCCTGGCCTGCCTCAGGACATCCTGTAAGCCTGGGAACCTGCCCAAGAACCGCTGCACCACCAGGTTGAGGACGTGAGCCATACAGGGCACATGGGTGAGCTGCCCCTGTCGCAGGGCGGAGAGGAGGTTGGTGCCATTATCAGAAACGACCATTCCTGGCTTAAGCTGGCGTGGCGTCAACCACCTCTCGGCCTGCCCCTGCAGAGCTGCCAGAACCTCTGGCCCAGTGTGGCTCCTGTCCCCCAAACACACCAGTGCAAGCACGGCATGGCATCTTTTTGCCTGCGTACTCGCGTAGCCCCTTGTACGCCTACGGAGCACCGCTGGTTCCGAGGACAGAGCACTCGAAGAGGACATGGAGGAAGAAGAAGAGGAGGGGGTGGAGGAGAGAGGTGTGTCACAACCAGTAGTAGCATTTTGGAGGCGTGGTGGCGGAACAACCTCCAACACTACTGCACCTTGTCCTGCATCCCTCCCAGCTGCCAATAGAGTGACCCAATGGGCCGTGAAAGAAAGATAACGTCCCTGTCCATGCCTGCTGGACCATGAGTCAGCGGTAATATGCACCTTACCGCTGACCGCCCTGTCCAGCGAGGCATGGACATTGCCTTCCACATGCCAGTAGAGAGACGGAATCGCCTTCCGTGAGAAAAAGTGGCGTTTGGGAACCTGCCACTGAGGAACCGCACATTGAACAAACTCACGGAAGGGGGCCGAGTCTATCAACTGAAAAGGCAGCAGTTGAAGTGCTAGCAATTTAGCCAAGCTAGCATTCAACCGCTGGGCATGTGGATGGCTGGGAGTATACTTCTTTCGACGGTCCAGCAGCTGGGGCAGGGAAATTTGCCTGCTACAATCGGACGTCGGTGTACTGCAAGTATTTGGTTGTGACACACCTAATTCTACACCTTCAGTCCTCTCAGAGCAGCTTTCAGAGAGGACTGAAGATATAGTGGGGATGGAGATCCCAGCTGATGAGGAGCAAGGAGAGGTCCGCTTTGTTCTTTGGTGTGGGTCTTTTATGTGTGCTTGCCAACGAGCTTCATGGCAGGTCGACATATGTCTGCTCATGCTTGTGGTGCCCAAGCGGCTGATGTTTTGGCCACGCGAGATACGCTTGAGACAAATATTGCAAATAGCAGTGGTGCGATCTGATGCACTCGTCTCAAAAAAGGCCCACACCAAAGAACTTTTGTGATAACGTGCAGAGGCAGCGCCCTGCACAGGCGGAGCTCTGCGGTGTGGTACAGTTGCTGTGCTGGCCTCTAGCTGGCCTCCAGGGGGCATCCTGCCTCGTTGGACATGTGACGCTGTATCCTCCTCCTCCTCCTCCTCTCTCCCTTCAGGCACCCACGTGGAGTCAGTGACCTCATCATCCCCTCCCTCTTCACCACTAGAGCAAACCTGGCAGTAAGCTGCAGCTGGTGGAACACTACTGCCAGATTGCTGTCCTTCAGCATCCCCTCTCTCTGCGCGCACACTACTGACTTCCTCAAGCTGGGTATCATCATCCGAGCCTTCGAATCGTTGGGCATCCTCCTGGAGCATGTACCCAACACTGTGCTCAAACAGTTCGGGGGACTCCTCAGGAGGACATGGTGGGTCTAGGGAAGGGGTGGCTGATGATGCCATTGAGTACGCGTTGGCAGCTGCTCTGCCAGTACCCTGAGCCTGGGTGAGAGAGGATGAGGAGGATGAGGAGGGCTTGGTCATCCATTCTACCAAGCCTTCGGCATGATGCGGCTCCACATGTCCAGCTGCCGAAAACAAAGACAAGCGTGTCCCATGGCCACGTGCTGATGACGATGCACGACCACGTCCACGGCCAGCACTGTTGTCTCTAGAAACAGAGCCTGCCTGCCCTGTGTTCTTGCCTCGGCACGCTCTGCCTCTCCTTGGCGGTCTTCCAGCCATTGTAGTCGGTAGTGTATATAGTATAAAAAATAGAACTCCTATGTGTGCTCACAACACACTGTAGGTCCTATGGGTGCTGACACTAACACACTATAGGTACTATGTGTGCTGCTGACAAGAAAATATAGGAGCTCTGTTTGCTGCCACTAACACACTAGAAGTCCTATTGGTGCTTCTGAGATGAAAATATAGGAGCTCTGTGTGATGCCACTAACACACTAGAAGTCCTATGGGTGCAGCTGAGAAGAAAATATAGGAGCTCTGTGTGATGCCACTAACACACTAGAAGTCCTATGGGTGCTTCTGAGATGAAAATATAGGAACTCTGTGTGATGCCACTAACACACTAGAAGTCCTATGGGTGCTTCTGAGAAGAAAATATAGGAGCTCTGTTTGCTGCCACTAACACACTAGAAGTCCTATGGGTGCTGCTGAGAAGAAAATATAGGAGCTCTGTGTGATGCCACTAACACACTAGAAGTCCTATGGGTGCTTCTGAGATGAAAATATAGGAGCTCTGTGTGATGCCACTAACACACTAGAAGTCCTATGGGTGCTGCTGAGAAGAAAATATAGGAGCTCTGTGTGATGCCACTAACACACTAGAAGTCCTATGGGTGCTTCTGAGATGAAAATATAGGAGCTCTGTGTGATGCCACTAACACACTAGAAGTCCTATGGGTGCTGCTGAGAAGAAAATATAGGAGCTCTGTTTGCTGCCACTAACACACTAGAAGTCCTATGGGTGCTGCTGAGAAGAAAATATAGGAGCTCTGTGTGATGCCACTAACACACTAGAAGTCCTATGGGTGCTGCTGAGAAGAAAATATAGGAGTTCTGTTTGCTGCCACTAACACACTAGAAGTCCTATGGGTGCTGCTGAGAAGAAAATATAGGAGCTCTGTGTGATGCCACTAACACACTAGAAGTCCTATGGGTGCTTCTGAGATGAAAATATAGGAGCTCTGTGTGATGCCACTAACACACTAGAAGTCCTATGGGTGCTGCTGAGAAGAAAATATAGGAGCTCTGTGTG
Organism: Rana muscosa; assembly: GCA_029206835.1. Classification (NCBI taxonomy): domain Eukaryota; kingdom Metazoa; phylum Chordata; class Amphibia; order Anura; family Ranidae; genus Rana; species Rana muscosa. The sequence continues at coordinate 79,841,255 of CM055125.1, read as the reverse complement.
ATGCCACTAACACACTAGAAGTCCTATGGGTGCTTCTGATATGAAAATATAGGAACTCTGTGTGATGCCACTAACACACTAGAAGTCCTATGGGTGCTGCTGAGAAGAAAATATAGGAGCTCTGTTTGCTGCCACTAACACACTAGAAGTCCTATGGGTGCTGCTGAGAAGAAAATATAGGAGCTCTGTGTGATGCCACTAACACACTAGAAGTCCTATGGGTGCTTCTGAGATGAAAATATAGGAGCTCTGTGTGATGCCACTAACACACTAGAAGTCCTATGGGTGCTGCTGAGAAGAAAATATAGGAGCTATGTGTGATGCCACTAACACACTAGAAGTCCTATGGGTGCTTCTGAGATGAAAATATAGGAGCTCTGTGTGATGCCACTAACACACTAGAAGTCCTATGGGTGCTTCTGAGATGAAAATATAGGAGCTCTGTTTGCTGCCACTAACACACTAGAAGTCCTATGGGTGCTGCTGAGAAGAAAATATAGGAGCTCTGTGTGATGCCACTAACACACTAGAAGTCCTATGGGTGCTTCTGAGATGAAAATATAGGAGCTCTGTGTGATGCCACTAACACACTAGAAGTCCTATGGGTGCTGCTGAGAAGAAAATATAGGAGCTCTGTTTGCTGCCACTAACACACTAGAAGTCCTATGGGTGCTGCTGAGAAGAAAATATAGGAGCTCTGTGTGATGCCACTAACACACTAGAAGTCCTATGGGTGCTTCTGAGATGAAAATATAGGAGCTCTGTGTGATGCCACTAACACACTAGAAGTCCTATGGGTGCTGCTGAGAAGAAAATATAGGAGCTCTGTGTGATGCCACTAACACACTAGAAGTCCTATGGGTGCTTCTGAGATGAAAATATAGGAACTCTGTGTGATGCCACTAACACACTAGAAGTCCTATGGGTGCTGCTGAGAAGAAAATATAGGAGCTCTGTTTGCTGCCACTAACACACTAGAAGTCCTATGGGTGCTTCTGAGAAGAAAATATAGGAGCTCTGTGTGATGCCACTAACACACTAGAAGTCCTATGGGTGCTTCTGAGATGAAAATATAGGAACTCTGTGTGATGCCACTAACACATTAGAAGTCCTATGGGTGATGCTAAGAAGAAAATATAGGAGCTCTGTTTGCTGCCACTAACACACTAGAAGTCCTATGGGTGCTGCTGAGAAGAAAATATAGGAGCTCTGTGTGATGCCACTAACACACTAGAAGTCCTATGGGTGCTTCTGAGATGAAAATATAGGAGCTCTGTGTGATGCCACTAACACACTAGAAGTCCTATGGGTGCTGCTGAGAAGAAAATATAGGAGCTCTGTGTGATGCCACTAACACACTAGAAGTCCTATGGGTGCTTCTGAGATGAAAATATAGGAACTCTGTGTGATGCCACTAACACACTAGAAGTCCTATGGGTGCTGCTGAGAAGAAAATATAGGAGCTCTGTTTGCTGCCACTAACACACTAGAAGTCCTATGGGTGCTTCTGAGAAGAAAATATAGGAGCTCTGTGTGATGCCACTAACACACTAGAAGTCCTATGGGTGCTTCTGAGAAGAAAATATAGGAGCTCTGTGTGATGCCACTAACACACTAGAAGTCCTATGGGTGCTTCTGAGATGAAAATATAGGAACTCTGTGTGATGCCACTAACACATTAGAAGTCCTATGGGTGCTGCTAAGAAGAAAATATAGGAGCTCTGTTTGCTGCCACTAACACACTAGAAGTCCTATGGGTGCTGCTGAGAAGAAAATATAGGAGCTCTGTTTGCTGCCACTAACACACTAGAAGCCCTATGGGTGCTGTTGGGGTGCAATGCTGTGCTAACAGCACTGCGGTTGGTACTACTGCAATACTGTACTAACAGTAAGCACGCACCAGACTAATCCCCAGCAGCAGCTAATAACACGCTAACTGTGCAATCAGCAGCAATGAACGATCAATGACTTAGGTAGCAATGGTTTAGCAAAGAAATAGCCAATGGTTTAGCAAAGAAGAGCAAATCTTTCAGTATCAAGCAAAGACAGAATCAGCAGACTGATCTCTCCTAAAGCCGGAACTCATGTGACCGGGGCCGATGGCGTGGCGGCCTTTTAAATGGTGGGGCATGTACTAAAGCCCCTGAGCTGTAATTGGCTACAGGCGTCCTGCCTGTAGCCAATTATTGCTCTCCGAGTTTCGGGCGCTGTGATTGGCCAAGCATGCGGGGTCACAGTGCATGCTTGGCCAATCATCAGCCAGCAATGCACTGCGCCGGCCGCGCCGGCCGCAATGCATTGCGGGGCCGCTCGCATCACACGAATGTGATGCGAACGGCCCAAATAGTTCTGGGCTCGACGAGCGAGCGAACGCCCGGTGCTCGATTCGAACATGGGTTCGAATCGAGCACCGGGCCCATCCCTATACAGTGCCTTGAAAAAGTATTCATAACCCTTGAAATTCTCCACATTTTGTCATGTTATAACCAAAAACATAAATGTGTTTTATTGGGATTTTATGTGATAGACCAACACAAAGTGGCACATAATTGTGAAATGAAAGAAAAATGATAACCGATTTTCAAACATTTTTACAAATAAATATCTGAAAAGTGTGGCGTGCATTTGTATTCAGCCTCCCTGAGTCAATACTTTGTAGAACCACCTTTCACTGCTATTACAGCTGCAAGTTTTTTTGGGGATGTCTCTATCAGCTTTGCACATCTAGAGAGACAGACACATCTAGTGACATTTTTGCCCATTCTTTGCAAAATAGCTCAAGCTCTGTCAGATTGGATGGAGAGCATCTGTCAACAGCAATTTTCAAGTCTTGCCACAGATTCTCAATTGGATTTAAGTCTGGACTTTGACTGGGCCATTCAAATACATGAATATGCTTTGATCTAAACTATTCCACTGTAGATCTAGCTGTATGTTTAGGGTTGTTGTTCTGCTGGAAGGTGAACCTCTGCCCTGGTCTCAGGTCTTTTGCAGACTAACAGGTTTTCTTCCAGGATAGCCCTGTATTTGGCTCCATCCATCTTCCCCATCAATTCTGACTAGCTTTCCTGTCCCTGCTTAAGAAAAGTATCCCCAAAACACGATGCTGCCACCACGTTTCACTGAGCGGATGGTGTGTTCAGGGTGATGTGCAGTGTTAGTTTTCCAGCACACATAGCGTTTTGCTTTTAGGCCAAAAAGTTTAATTTTGGTCTCATCTGACCAGAGAACCTTCTTCCACATGTTTAAATTACATGATTAAATTACACACAGGTGGACTCTATTTACTAATCAGGTGACTGATTGAAGGCAATTGGCTCCACTAGATTTTAGTTGGGGGCATCAGAGTAAAGGGGGCTGAATACAAATGCACACCACACTTTTCAGCTAGATCTTTGTAAAGAAATTCGAAAACCATTTATCATTTTCCTTCCACTTCACAATTATGCGCCACTTTGTGTTGGTCTATCACAAAAATCCTAATAAAATACATTCACGTTTTTGGTTGTAACATGATAAAATGTGGAAAATTTCAAGAGGTATGAATACTAGACTTGTGCACAACGGAAAAATTCGTTCCGTTTCGGTTCGTTTCTTTCCGGTCCTGTTGATTCGTAATCATTCGTAATTTTGCTAGACGGGATTTTTCGTGTTCGGACTCATTCGTATTTTTGCAAGCGACATTTTTCGTTGAATTTTTTGTTGCTTTATAATTCGTACTTTCGGTAGAGTACGTTGTTTTTCGTTGATTCTGGACACAACTCCTACTTTCGTAACTTTTTTTGGGTTCGTTGATTCGTAATTTTCCGTGTCTCTCTCACAACGACGCTGCCTATTATGCCTAATGTGCTTCGAATGGATTTGTACTTTTCTAAATACATAGCGGTTATTTGTAACGATTCGAAATCTCGTATTTTACTTTCGTTTTTTACATGCGGCTATAGGCTCCGCCCCTGTACACCATTTTGAGAGGGTTCAGCACGGTGAGGGAGAAGCAGAGAGCAGAGCAGAGTGAGTGTTATTGTGCTTCGAATGGATTTGAAATCTCGTATTTTACTTTCGTTTTTTCATGCGGCTATAGCCTCCGCCCCTGTACACCATTTTGAGAGGGAGTTCAGCATGCTGAGGGAGAAGCAGAGAGCAGAGTGAGTGTTATTGTGCTTCGAATGGATTCGTACATTCGTAACTTTTTTCATAACGAATTATGCCGAAGACCTTCGGGCATTCGCTATTTTGCGGTATAATTTATTTCGGATTCGGTTTTATTCGTAATTGCTCTGTTCGGAAATTCGAATGCTTCCGAATGTCCGAAAGTTGCTAAATTCGGACGAATTTTGATTCGTTACGAAACGAATTGCACAAGCCTAATGAATACTTTTTCACGGCACTGTATGTACCAGACTGGGGAGATAAATGGTGTTGAAGTATTAAAGCTTCATTTTTTTTTTTTTTAACAAACATGATATACTTACCTGCTCTATGCAGTGGTTTTGCACAGAACAGCTCTGATCCTCTTCTTTTTGGGTATCCCGCCGGTGGTCCTGGCTTCTCCCCCTCGATCAGTGCCCCCAGAGAAATCAGTTTTCCCTGGGGGCACCGATGTGTGCTCACTCCCAAGCCGCTGCTCTATGCGTCTATAAGACACAGAGCCATGGCTCAGCCCCGCCCCACCGCTCTCTCCTCATTGGCTTATTGTCTGAGTGACAGCAGTGAGAGCCAATGGGCTCCCACTGCTGTCTCAGCCAATGAAGAGGGAGAGTCCCAGGACAGCTGAGGCTATCATGAACATTGCTGGATCAGATGGAGCTTATGTAAGGATTGGGGGGGGGGGGGGTAGAATCCATGAAGGTAAAAAACCTTCAGCCTTTAGAACCCCTTTAAAACAAATGGGTGTTTCACTTTAAGGTAGTTTGTGTACAACTAGATTACATTCTCAGAGTATAATCTACAATAAAATTACCAAAAACATTATATTTTGATTGAATTAGAGTCTGAATCCAGCCTTATAGTGGAACTGTGAGCACAAAAACAAAACAAAAATTAAAACGAAGAAGCAATGGTCAAATTGATATAGGGGTTTCATCTAAGGAAATATAAAAAGCGCAACTGGTCTTCCACAATGCGCAATTCAATTTTTCAGACCAACTAAATTCAGAACGATCAAACAGTTTCAAAAGAAAAATGCTAATTGAATAATCAAAGAAATTTGAAAACAATTCCATTTTTTCCACTGCTTTATCACTTAAGAATTGATGTCTAATAAACCATTTAAAAATATATGTCTGTTACCAGTTTATGAATGAAAAAGCAACACACTTGTCTGGTACTGCTCTAGATGAGGAGGAGAGCTATAGAGGAGCAAAAACTGTAGTATAAAAACATCCAATGCTAAAGACTATAATGAAGGCCCCTTGACCCGCCCCGCACTAAAAGGGAGCCTCGACTGCTGGATGCTTGGCAACCAAGCGGGGCGTCAACATAATCAGGAAGTCGGAGTGGCTTCGCTGGGATTGGCTACAATGGCAGGGGGTGAGGGGGTGGTGCCAGAACTCTAGAAAAAGCTATGCAGGGGCAATTCCCACCACCTCCGAAGAATTTGACGTCACAAGAGTTGCCCACCTGCCCATTGTGTTTTTCGGCACAGCTTCCTTGGCGGTTTTACCTGGCCAGCAATTGGCATTACTTTATGGGCTAAGCCCTCAAGTTGAATTACGGGGTCAGTTTTTTTTTTTTAACAAATTTTTATTGGAAAATAAAAGACAATTGAACAAGTGTAAAATTAACTACAAAAGTACAAAAAAAATTGTCGATCAGGTTCAGACAATGGTACATAGAAATATCGATGTAACTAAATGGGTACATCAAGTAGGGCAGAAACAAGAGATAAAACTTGACACTAAATCACTAGGAGACTAACATTGTGGGGTTATAGAGAGGGTGCTGTATAGACATAATTCTCCCCTAGTGAGGGTACAATAGGTCATCCTAGACAAATACCGATGCTGCTATATGACCAGAAGGTGAGTACTGGATGGATCTGTCTACGCGCCCCTATGTTTAGAGTCAGGAATAGGGGAAAGATCATAACAAGAAACTGATAAGCGAAGAGAGAGGGGGGAAGGAGCTCCAGAGACAAAAGCAGGCTGTCCGTTCCAATACATGGATGGTCCCGAAAGTGAAACAGCAATGTTGGGCCATCCGAAAAGTATAGTCTATGCAGTGCCTACAATTTTACAGCCCTTGTGCGATAGGATCAGCGTATGAGAAGGAGAGTTCTTCCAGAGCCGCCTGATCAGCTGACGAGAGGGTTGATATGATGAAGGATTTCCATCTGTAGTAAAAACGAGCTCTCGATCTGGGTTCTTTGAAGTCCATAAGAAGTCGTTCTTTATAGAAAAGGTTGAGGCAGTCCTTTTCGAGTTGGATGAGAGAAGGGCTTTGAGGAGAGATCCAGTGTCTGAGAATGAGTCTCCTGGCGACAAGCAGACAAAGCAAAATCCAGTCTTTGGAGGGGGGACATTTGGTGGTTCCGGAGGAGATTGATGCAGCTGGGGACAGAGACCAGGGTAGCAATAGAGGGTCCCAGTAACCGAATATCAGAAGTAGAGGGTCTTTGGGGAGTTTCAATAAAGTGGTTTTGAATATGTAAGACAAGACTTGCTCCCAAAATGAGGAAATGAAGGAGCATGACCAGAATCGGTGAGAGAGAGAGAAGGTCTGGGTACCTTGCATAAAGGACAAGAGGCGCCATCTTTATTGGATTTAGGGGAGAGAAAAGGGATATAAGCCCGGTGTGCGATCTTGAGTTGGGTTTCTCTCCAAATTTCGTTGGGTGACAATCGGAGAGTTTTCTGTAGACCAGATAGGATTTTGTGAGTTATATCTGGTAATGGGAAATCCACAGCCCAGTTAGCAATAGATGAGGAGGACAAGGATGGTGATGATTCTTGCAAGAGAGGTTTGTAGATGTCCGAAATTTTGTAACGTCCACCTCGCAATAAAAGTTCAGAAAAGCTGTTTTCGAATCTCCGGAGATTGTCTTTGCAGGTGTTAGATAAGAAGCTAATGCATTGGTTGTAATGGAATACGTGAGAGGGGGGCAGAGAAAATGACAAGGATATTGTGGAAAAGGGAAGTGGTTTTCCAGTGTTGCCATCGCACAATGAGGAAAAATTCGACAGTCCTTGAGCCTGCCAGACCGAGAAGGCTTTGCAATGAAGACCAGGGACGAAGTTGGGATTACCTTGGATTGGCAGATGGGGAGAGATAAAGGGAGATAGCTTGAGTGTTTTCCTGATTTCTCTCCACGCTAGAGCCGTGTCCCTCAGCAGGAGATTATGTTGATAAGGGGGGGGGGGGGGACAGTTTTCCATCTGCAGTGTAGGAGGGCCACCAGAGAGTAGGGGTGAGCCATTTCGGACTCCAGGACATAGTTAGAGTATTGGGATGAGTGGGCTATCCAATCTAAGCTGGTCCTGAACAAACATGCTAAATTATACAATCTAATATGAGGTAGACTGATACCCCCGTCACGTCTAGGAAGGTGTCGTTTTTTAAAGGCTATCTGAGGTCTTTTGCCGTGCCAGATGAAGTGTGAAATTTTGGAGTTGAGAGATTTGACATCTTTGTGTTTCAAGAGCAAAGGTATGGTTTGTAAGCCGTTCCCTCAAATTACATACAGGAAATCCAGATCTTTAAAAGACCAACTAGTACATAGTCACTTTGAAACTAAAAGGATTGAAAGTAGAAAGGGTTCTGCACCATGTGGTCACTGTGAGTATTGTAGGTTCATCTTAGATGTAACTGAATTAGTTTTGCCTAATGGAATCACCTACAGACCCAATTTTTTCTGTAACTGCCAGTCAATTGGCATCATTTATTTGATGATCTGTGATTGTAAGGCCTTTTATGTTGGAAAAACGAAAAGGCCATTTTTTCATAGAATAAGAGACCATGTGTCTCTTATTAAGAAGAAAAAAATGGAGACTCCTATTAGCCGACACAGTGGCCTTTTTCACTCCTTCGATCTACATAAGATCAAATTTTTTGCCCTAGAATACATATCTATAAACGAAAGAGGTGGTGATGTGGATAAAAATCTCCTACAACGGGAAACCAGATGGATACATAGTTTAAGAGCAACTATGTACCCGGGGTTAAATGAGTCCATCAGCTTCAAACCCTTTCTATAGGATCTCAATAGTAATGCTGGTTATGTAAACTTTGTTCTAAACAACTCGAATGTTGTTTATCTATTATATTGTGTTTAATGATTTTTGTTGCCTATAGTGTAAAATGTAGATGGCTGAATATATATCCCTATCTATTCAGAGGGAAATGTTTCAATCTCAGTAAAATATATTTGATATATGTTTATATAAAACGGAACACAATTGAGCCAAAAATATTCACCTCCATAGAAGGGGGCAGATTAGGTGATCATATTGGCGCCCAGGGCGCTTTCCTTTGTCCTCAAACTGGGAACAAGGGGAGCGCCATCTGACAAAACCCGCGATGATATCCTGGCCCCATACTTAACATCAACATGTGTCGACAGTGCTGTAGTTAAAGGGAAGTTGGCCTTTTATCTATACTTTAGGCCACTTCCGCTTCCTGTATCAGGTTTGCGGCGCTTCCTGCCTGTCGGGGGCTCGTCCACTAGACTGGTTTGCAGTGGCCTGCAAACATCGGTGCGGCATTCTCCAGCACGATCGTCACATCCGGGTCAGCATAGCAAAGGGGGTGGATGCAGGAAATGACGCGCCCGCTCCTCCCATTGATTTGGCGCGAAATAGGCGTCCAATGGGAAGGAGGAGGGGAGATATATAGTCCAGAGCACAGTCTGGTTTAATTCAGTAACATGACCAACACCCTGGGGAAAAGACGTCTTGCGTTACTAGGCTAAGGTAATTAATGACTTGATACTGAATCATTGTTCTTATCCTATCTTTTTGGTCTAATAGGCTGTTAATTCAAAGTAGCAATCTTTATACATACATATATATTTTTTAATTTTCTTAGGAACTGGTTGCTTATACCGGTAAAAATATCTTAAGGTGGATCTAACCCAGATGTGGGAAAACAATAGGTAATCAATAGTCATAAATATATGGCAATTTTTGACTATATATAGAAATAAAAAATAAAAACTAAAACATAATAAAATAAGGTTATTTAACATCCTTATAATTAATAATTTTTTCTTCTCTCTTTTTTTGTGTCTCCATAGAGCGGATAGAAGTGGGGCAACAAGGGGTGATTTGGAGAGATTGGGATAATTTCCCTTTTTTTTTCTTCTCTACCACTCCTTTTTCTCCCCCTCATCCATCTCTTCGGTTGCGTGTTTTGAAATCAGTTTGATATATAGAAAGGTAAATATGGATGGGAAATATAAGATATAAGACGAAGTAAGTCAACATAAAAGATATTATAAGTTCTGACCAATACTCCTTTTCATAGTTTCCCCCAGATGATCCTCTGTTCTTCTGTTGGTGTGCTTCGGGTGGCTACTCGTGCCAGTATATTCTCCCTTCTATGATACACCAATAATCTTTCCTTTTGAGGTCTCCCTACGTGGCTCAACCTACTGGTTATCCGTTTTTTACCCTTTCTTTATGATCATACCAACAAATTTACAGGTAAAGCATATATATATAATATGGGGTAAAACTGAACTGAGATTGGAAATATCCTTCTGGGTGGATTTGGTTTTCAGTCATCTCTAAATACAACTATATTTTTTGTGTTTTTTGTGTCTTTAACTTTGATAATAGATTGAACAAATTATGTTGTATTTATTTTCCTTTTTTTTATTCTCAGCAATTGCATGACACAACTCCTGAAGAAGCCAAAAACTGGCGAAACATGTTGAGTTAATCTGTCTATATGCATGTTGGAAATTTTAAATATGTTTATTCGATGGCTCATGTATTTAATGTACATATGAGAAAATATATCTTTCTATGAAAATGTCTTTGTAATAAAATCATATTTTAAATAGAACATTGTGTAGTTGTTGCACCTTAAAAGTCCCATACTCTCCATACCTATACTTAGTTTACAAATTAAGGGATGTGGTGCCTATGAGATACAGGTGATAGGTATTATCTTCAAATTTTCCGTATGGTTTGTAAAGGATAAAGCAGTCTGGCGAAGTGACACCTTCCCAGGAGTGAGAGGGGGAGATCCATCCAGTTTGACAGTTCCTGGTAGAGTTTTGTGAAAAGGGGGGGTAATTGAGGTGGTAGATGGAAGAGGGTAGTTTCCCAATCTTTATACCTAGGTAGGTGATGTAAGAAGAGGCAACCTTAAACAGAGAGTGTTGAGTCCAGGGGGGTGGGGAGTATGTCCCTATGGGGAGAATTTCACTCTTGGAATAATTTATATGTAGGCCTGACCACAGTCGAAAGTCGTCAAAGGTGGTTTTAATGGTCAAGATGTCGTCTCTGGGGTTACCCGTAAATATGAGGACGTCGTCGGCGAAAAGTGAGGTGCGAAGTTCCGTTTTGCCTATTTTGATGCCTCGCAGGGGGGCTTCCTGGGAAAGGTATCTAGACAGAGGTTCTAAGGCTAAGTTGAACAGGAGGGGAGAGAGAGGGCATCCCTGCCTGGTCCCCTTATGAAGGCGGAAGTCCTCTGAAAGGAGTCCAGCAGCAACAAGTCTAGCTGAGGGCGCTGTATACATAGCATTGATAAGGTGGCAGAAGGGGCCTGAGAATCCCATTTTAGACAGAGTAAGGGAAAGCCAGTCAAAACTTACATTGTCAAAGGCTTTTTCTGCGTCTAGCGTGATGATGGCATAGTCTCCCGTGGGATCTTGTTTGGCTTGCTCAAGGGCCAGGAGTACCTTACGTATGTTAAGGGTGGCTGTCCGCCCTTTCACAAAGCCTGATTGGGCAGGGTGGATGAGGTCCGGGAGGATGACCGCTAGTCTGGAGGCCACAATCTTCGAAATAATTTTGACATCTAGATTGAGTAGGGAAATAGGCCTGTAGGAGCCTGGTTCTAGAGGGTCTTTGCCCTTTTTAGAAAGTAGCTTGATGATAGCCTGGTTGCCTGTCGGGAGATAGGGACCACCCGCCCAGATATTGGAATAAACCGAGTGGAGTATGGGTGCAGTTATATTTTGGAGAGTTTTATAAAATTCACTTGTGAAGCCGTCCGGGCCGGGGGCCTTTGAGGGGCAGAGAGCATGTATGGTGCCTTCTATTTCATCGAGGGAGATGGGGGCATTCAGGGATTCCAGATGGGCAGTGGAGATAGTTGGTAAATTCATTTTTTCAAGGAAGGCCTGGGCTATTTTATGGTCGATAGGGTCGGGTGCGTAGAGGGCCGTGTAGTATTCCAGCATGGTTTTATTTATGTGAAGTGGGGTAGAACGTATAGTTCCCAAACGGTCCCGCAACGAGGTGATGTGCGTCGGACGGTAGGCGCCCTTGCAGAGTCTGGATAGGAGTTTGCCAGCCTTATTACCATATTTATGTAGAGAGGCATCTAGATGTGATTTTTTTGTGAGTTCCAGGGTGTCTGCCCAGGTGTCGAAGGCATTCTTAGCCGCCGACCACTCCGCCGTGGCAGCCGGCGAAGTCGAGGTGGCGAGAGTGCGTTGTGCGCGGTGAAGTCTAACGCTGGCCAGTTTAAACTTCGAAAGTGCATTTCTTTTAAAGGAAGTGGCATATGAGATGATCCGACCCCTCAAGTACGCTTTTCCTGCATCCCAGAGAAGGTTCGGATCCCCTGCGTGTGGAGCATTAGCGGAGGAGAACTCCACCCATGCTCTTTCCATGTATGCGCTGAAATCAGCATTATTGTGGAGGAAAGATGGAAAGCGCCAGATATTAGGGTGGGGGGGAAGGTCTAGATTGTCAAGGGTAAGGTGTATTGGGGCATGGTCTGATATGGCTATGTCTCCAACCTCTGTGTCTGAGACGAGAGGAATAAGATTATCGGTCCCAAAAAAATAATCGATCCTAGTGAGGATCTTGTGAGGGTTAGAGTAAAAGGTGAACTCCCTGTCCACCGGGTGCGTTAAGCGCCAGATGTCGGTGAGATGGAGGGAATCCATGGTGGAGGCAAATAGGGTGGGAACAGATGTAACGGGTGCTGGGGTAGATTGTTTCGGAGAGGACCTGTCGACTGGAGGATGCATGAGGTCATTCAAGTCTCCCCCAACTAGGTGAGGTAAGTGGGAGGTATTGAGGAGCCAAGTAGAGAGTTGAGAGTAAAATGTCTTAGTGGGACTGTTAGGAGCATATACATTGGAGATTACTAGGTCTTTAGTGCCAATTCTAACCCTGGAAGAGATAAAACGTCCTTGGTCATCCGTGTGCGTGGATAGAACAGTACATGGGAGGTTTTTGTTGAATAGAAGGAGGACACCAGCCTTCCGTCCAACTGATTCTGACCCCAAGACCGTTCCGACCCAAAGTTTCTGCATGCGACTGAAGTCAGATGCCGAAAGATGAGATTCCTGAAGTAGTGCTACGTCTGCTTTTAGCCTTTTGAGATGGCGAAGAATCTTCATTCTCTTGTTAGGAGAACGGAGACCCTTCACATTCCAAGAGATTACCTTAAGACAACACGGATGAAGAGGTGTATAGGCATCGATTTAGTAGCTGTAAGAGTATAAGTGGGGGTCTGGAGGCACGGCTTAAGCTCGGGGGGATGTGATCATCTGTAAGTGGAGCCCTAGGGTCAAGAGTGTGGGTTGATATGTGGGGTGGGGGGAGGGGGGATGGAGGGGGTGAGAAGAAAAGAGAACAAGGTAAAACAAAACAACTAAGTAAAGTAAGCATCAGAAAGAACTTCGCTTTTTTCCGCATGAGTTCGCTGTGCAAGGTAGCTCCCCATACAGGACCCTTCGAGAAAAAAGGAGACCAGTTATGGTGTCTGAGCGCCCCAGGGGCATCAATAACGTGCGATGGACCCCCGGAGTGGAGATTATGGCAGGGAGCCAGAAAAGTCGCACAGCGGAGCCATGGAGGGCAATTTAAATGTAAATAAACGTGTGTACAGTGCGACTTGTTCACTAAACTACCCAGGTGGAGAAAACAGATTGGTTTCAGGCATAACATACAGAACAGTAGATTGAATAAAAAAAGAAATAACAATTGAATTCAGGGCAGTTGTGGGAGAGAACACTGGGCGATCACCCGGGTGACAGTGCCCGGTCGTGGACTCATGGTGACCACGTAAATTAGAACTAGCATCACCAGCACCCGGAATGACAGCACAAAAAAAGAAAAAAAAAAACGATACGACCTGTAATGGCGTGGATGGAAGTTCATGGCGGTGAAAAGGAAGTCCATCACCGGGAGTTTTGGAAGCGCTGGTCCGGAGCAGAATGTCTAAAACGTTTTGGAGAGTCCTTGCGAGGGCTTCTCTGTTCCAGAGATCGGAGACTGGAATTCGACTTGGAGGGCGTGTGCGGATTTGTTTCACCCCGTATGGAGCGGAGAAATGATTCAGCTTCCGAAGGATCCTGGAACGATCGTTATTCCCCTTTAGGTGATTTGAGGTGAAGAGTAGCAGGAAATGCCAGGGTAAATTTTATTTGTTGCTTGAAGAGTTCAGAGCAGATTGGTTGAAAAGCTTTTCTTTTCTTGGAGACTTCGATCGAGTAGTCAGCAAAAATGAGGATTTTCACCCCGTCTATTTGGAGAGATGGGGACTGCCGGAATGTCTGTAAAATGAGGGATTTGTCAGCATAGTTGAGGTACTTAGCAATAATGGGACGGGGAGTCTTGCGCTCTGAATTGAATGACCCCATACGGTGTGCGCGTTCCACTGTGAACAGGCCTGAAAGGCCCAAAGCCTCCGGGATGCGTTTTGAGCAGAATTCTGCCAGAGCTGCAGAGGGAAGCGATTCGGGGACGCCTACAAATCGCAGGTTGCTCCATCTGGATCTATTTTCCAAATCTTCCAATTTTTGAATAATATATTGGTTAGTTTTGTCCTGCGACTGTTCCGTGGCCTGCGCCTGGTAGAGTTCGTCTTCTACCTCTGAGAGGCGGTGTTCCATCTCATTGAGTCTAGTGGAGTGTTCAGCGATTTGGGCTTTGATTTGCTGCATGCCCGCATTGACTGCCTTTTCCACTGAGGCAGAGATCATGGGGGAGAGAAGGGCTGCTACAGCCGCAGCTATGCGGTGTGTGTTGTCCGTGTCCCCGGGGGGTGTGGGAATGGAAAAACCCCCTGGTGTGGCTAGCTGGGTTAAAAGCTGAGCTGGTCCCTGAGATGGAGTAGCAGAGAGGGTAATGTTCTGCTGGGGAGGATGTCCGCTCACCTCCATGTCAGCCGCCTGTGGTTCCTCCGCGGCGTGTGTGTAGGCCGAAGCCGGGGCCTCGATTTGCGGCTTGCCCGGCGGCGCCGCTGTGGCCGCGAACGAGCGGGCGCCAGTTTTTTCAACGAAGCGGTCCATCCCAGTGATGGGGGGGACACAGGTGTGGAGGATGGCTATGGGGGGCCGCTCAGGCCGGCTTTTTATGCCATTTTTTCGGGCCCTGGTGTGGGAGCTGTGAGAAGGCGCAGTTACCTCATGCGGCGCCGGAACCGGAAGACACGGGGTCAGTTTAATGCCTGTCTCGCACTGATGGTGGAGACAGGCCTCTTCGACTAGACAGCTTGTTTAGAGATGCTCACGGTGTAACCGTGACTGGCATGGTTTTTCAATTTGAAGTTTGTTATACCAATATGTTTCAATAAAGCTGTGGCCTTGCCCTACTTCCAACTTTAAATGGTCTATGTGTAATTTTTGGGGGGCAAGGTTTGTTATGGTTTAAATAAGTGGAAGTTAGGTTAAGCCTAAGCTTCTCAGCAGTCATTAAAACCCAAGTGCAGTCAAAATAATAAGAAAATAAAACAAAAATAAGCACAAGGGACATTACTTACAGTCAATAGGATGTGTCCGTTGTTCTGATGTCTCTTCTGCTAGCTGCAATCCTTCTCCATCAAGGCCCCCTTGTGATCTCCCGATGAAGCATAGGTTAACAGAGAAGAGGGGGCAGTGGCAGGCAGTCATCAAGAGTGCCCAATTATGCCTGCTCTTTCCACCCCCATCCTCCATTCATAGAAGCCGGACTACAGCTTCCATGAATAAAACAGGATTCTTTGAATGGAAGACGGGTGGATGATTGAAAGTTCTGCTTCCTCCATTCATAGATCCTGCTTCATTCAGAGAAGCTGTAATATTGCTTCTATAAATGGGGGGGGGGGGTGGGGGAGATGTGCAGAAAGGGTGGATCATATTCAGGCACTATTGATGTGTGGTTGTCACTGCTCACTTAGTTCTATTAACTACCACTGCATCAGAAGACTATGGGTTGGGTCACTTATTGAGAATTTCACCCAACAGAGGAGACATCAGCACAAGGGACACATCCTACTGACCAAGTAATGTGCCTGTGCTGATTTGTGTTTTTTTTTATTTTACTGCACTTAAGCTCCAAGCAAACATGGCCCAAAGCAAAGGGCCTAGTTAGCTTTGCCTGTATTAAGCCAAGACCTGTACACCAACGGTTCCCCTTAGGAACTCATGTATACAAAACATAAAAGAGCAACAAGCATATGCGTGGACAATCCCTTTATACATGGCCTTCCATCTCCCCCTTCAAGTACCCTTCCCCAAGCACTTTAATTAAACATTCCCTTGTGTCTCATTATATAGATAATCTCCAAAAGCCTGAGATTGACTGCAAAGTGCTTATACTTATATACGCTTTCAATGAGCAGATCATTATCACATATAATTATAGAACCAGCAGCAGAATATCTGCAGGAAACAAACCTCAAAATTAAAAAGTCAAACTCTTTTAAGTCATAAAAGTGTCAGTGACATTTTGTACCGTGTTAATTATCAGTTACATGACATAAATGTGCCAGGGGCAGATGTAAAATTTACTTAGTCATGAGATTGGTAGATGACCAAAGTAGCAGTGCTCAAATGACTGTGGCTACAAGTCCTGAATACATACTTTAAAGGTAGCCTGGCAGGGTACAAATATGGGAGCTGCCATTTCTGTCTGGAAGTGGAAGTATTTTTGGATAAATACTTGTGTAACCTCTGTTTGCCTTCAAATATACAGAGGAATACATAATTTAAAGAGACAATACCACCAGAAGTGGTGGTATTGTCCAGTCTGGAGGAAAGAAGGTGACATGATTGAAACCTGTAAATACATCAAGGGGGTGAAATAAGGTTAGGCAGGGCAGTTTTTTCAATATAAAACCAAAATCAAGAACACAGGGACATGACCCCAAACTAACTGGAGGAAAGTTCAAAACTAATTTCAGAAAGTAGGGATCGACCGATTATCGGTGCGGTCGATATTCACTTTTTCAGAAGTATCGGTCAAAAAACTGACCGATATTACTGATATTGCTTCAAGGGTTTGCTTTATTGCAATAACAACCAATGTGGCTCAGCACCCGCTCAGCTGTTATTACAACAGTGGGAGGGGACATCTCCCCTCTCCCATCGCTCGCCCGGGCTCTCCGGTCCCACCGAAAGGCCCGAGTAACCAGCCGGAGAGCTGAAGACCCGAACAAAGCCAATGCTTCGTTCAGGTCTCGGATGTAGTAACACAGAAGCAATGTCATGACATCACCTGGCATCTTAAAGGCACCAGCTTTAAAATATTAAGTATTGAAAAATGCTGATCTTGACGTTTTAAATACTTTCAAGTGCAAAGGAGGGGGTTTGGGGTCTTATAGACCCCTGATCTCTCCACAAAGAGTACCTGTCAATGCCTATTACTGTCACAAGGGATGTTTACATTCCTTGTTACAGCAATAACAGTGATAAAAAAAAAATGTAAAAGGACAGTGTAAAATGTTTTTTTTAATGTACAAAATATCGGCAAATAATATTGGCAGGAGAGGTGGCCGAAATATCGGTATTGTATCGGCACCAAAAAAAACATATCGGTCGATCCCTATCAGAAAGTATTATTTTACTGAAAGGGTAGTTGATGCTTGGAATAAACTTCCAGCAGAGGTAGTAAGACAGTCAACAGTAAATGGCTTAACATGCTTGGGACAAAGATAGATCTATACTCAGACAAAAAAGTTAACAAAAAGAAAATAACAAAAAAACAAAACAAAACAAACACAAGTAGACTTAAAGAGGAAGTAAATTGCTTCTTCAGACATGTACCTATAGGTAAGCCTATAATAAGGCTTACCTATAGGTAGTGTAAATATCTCCTAAACGTGTAATCTTTAGGAGATATTTACATTACATGCAGCCAGTGACATCACTGGCACATGCGCTCTGAAGACACGGCCACGGGTGCCGTTCCTTCCAAGTCATGTGTCCTAAACGGCGGC
This sequence comes from Rana muscosa, assembly GCA_029206835.1. NCBI lineage: Eukaryota > Metazoa > Chordata > Amphibia > Anura > Ranidae > Rana > Rana muscosa. The sequence goes on along the minus strand of CM055125.1, from coordinate 79,823,930 downwards.
TCCTGCGCGCGGGTGACATCATCGCAGCTCCGGCCACTCACAGCGTCGGAGCCCACAAACCTAGAAGAAACTCCTGGGAAAATGTCAGCTTCTCATCCATGTGCGGGCACCGCTTGTAGGCTTCGTTCTAAGGTAAGTATTACATATTGAGCTAGTATGCAATGTCTTTTTTTTTGTTTTGTTTTTTTTACAGAGTTTACAGCCTCTTTAATGGACTTCTCTTTCTTTTTCTCTGCCGTCACTTTTCTATGTTTCTATGGTAAAAGTAACCCTGCTTTGTTCCAAAAGAAAAACAATATTTATAACTTTGGATTTACACGTAATAACTGGAAAAAACAACGGCAAGTGAATAAAAGATGTAAGTAATAACCGAGCATCGTTTTAGATGCCTTTGACAATAAATGTGAATACTTTAAGGCCCTGGGGGTTCCCAGCTTGTGGCCCTTTGGTATATAATGTGCGGCCCTTGGACCTCAGCAGTCCAAACTTCTAGAAGTTACTGGGCAGAAGCCAGGACAGCTGATCTGCTTATTAAGGGGAACTTGGCCAATCCCCAGGCAGAGGGCCTGGCAGGGTGGCTGAGTCAGCCCTTAAATATGGGAGAGCCATGTCAGCAGGGGAGTCGGGTGGAAGATGGAGTGGTGAGGAAACGGTCATTGGCCTAGGAGGGGACCCCTAAGTCTTAAGGGGCTCTGCCTTCAGGCTGTGCTTGGGAAGATCCTAACATAGATCTCTACTAGCCTCATGTAACGTTATCAGATTTGTACTGTTTTCTGCAGCATATCCCCAGCCAAAAATGTAGTATGCACACTCGGACCTCATTTCCTCTATAAGGTCTACAATTTCTGACAGTCCTCTCAAGCATTACATATACTGAACATTATGTTCAGTATATGTAATATATTTGGTGATGTAGTATATCTTTGGTGATGTAGAGGGCCACATTTGAGGCCCCCTTTAACTCATAAATTGACAACCACTGTTTTAGAATTTTGAATAGGCAATCAAAACCACCACCACCACACATGTGGACCTGATCAGAAGTTGCATGTGCTCCTATGGACCAGTGGGTGTTAACGAACTTGTGTCCATTTACACCCGCCAATGGAAGGGGATCAATTTTGTCCTGTTTTGGCAGATTGGATCCGAGGGTAATCGGGTGTAAACAGACAGCGGAGTAAGATTACTGCTGGCTTCCCCTACAGCACAATGGCCTCTGCCTGTGTCGTCTCTGCAGAAACTGAGCGGATATGGATGTGTCATCCAGCCGCTCTGCTCCGATTGGCAGGGAATCTGTGAGCTGATCCCATGCTGATCGGAACGGAATCTGCCCCATGTGAAAGGGCTCTTACACATAAGGGTTGGGAGAGGCAAAGCTAGCACTGTACAATAAGGTTTAATTCAATCACACATTGCTAGCATTGAGAACTTTCTAACATAACATAGAGCCAAGTTAGTACACCAGTGGGCTGATGCTTCTTCATTATCCAATCAGAAAGCTGGGGATGGGTCACTGACCAAGCTGTATTGCTTAACTGTAGTGATATAAGAGATAAGTGAGGTCACAGAGTTGGCTGTGCTCTCTTGGCAGGAGCGTTTGGATTATAAGAATGGCTGAACAGAATTAGAACTCTTTTGGCAGGTAAAACCGCTCACAGATATTTTTAACAGTCCATTCAGCTATTTGGCAGAAGTTCAGGTTAAACTACACCTGTGCACATTGAGTATCAAGCAAACTATACATTTTTACCCAGACTTAACTGTTACCCTATCAAAATAGAACTAGCAGGACAGAGAACAAAGCCCTGAATGCAAGGATATGTTGGCTCATGGATTTGGTCACTATATCTATAGCCAGCCATACTGCCGTCAGTCACATCATGCCTCCAACATACAAGAAATCAGCTATTTATTTAATGCTATTCACATTAACGGCAGATATCACAGATTCTACATTCACACGCCAGCCTTTTGAATTCTTAAACGGAGAAATGCTTCATAATCAGCCCTGAAAGACACCACAATTCCGTGCACATTTAAAAAGCCCATTTTAGTAATCATGAAAAATGTTTCTACTTCTGTCGTCGCGTCTCAAAATTTGCAGTGTCCTGTAAATGACTATAAGTGCTGTCTACAATGACATCGTAGTTATTCAATCATACAGATTTGCAAGATTATTTGTATTAAAAATGAAATTTGTACGAAGCTATTGCCAGATTTATGTGGAGGAAGAACCTGTTTTTACTGCAAAAGAATAGTTTTGTTGAACCAGATTTATACACGTTTAAATTTAAAATATTCTCAATTGAGGTCCAGGGACGAATCTAGCTTCACTCACTACGTTATAGCTGCATTCTGGTTGGCTTTCACTACGTCATAACTTCATTCTGATTGGCTCTAATCTCTGACGTATCGTAACTGCATTCTCATTGGCTTTTAACTCCCCATCTCCAATAATGTTTTTTAATACAAGCACCCAATAATTTGCCCCTCACCAAAAAAAAAAAAAAAATGGGACAGATGGTAAAAAATATACAGGATACTAAATTAAAGGGGGCAGATACAGAAATGTAAAGTGCCTAATCGCCCACTGAAAGAGTACAATAAGCTAGCAATATCCAATCCAATATCCAAGTTATCGATTGACCTATTCTCATATTTCAGCAAATCTCTGCTGCCAGGGCACTGGTCCACATTACAAAGGGCTGGAAGAGGAAGACTAAGGTATAGAACACTAGTCCTTTGCCTTAACAGTGGTCATTAGACCAGAACCAGAGGGGTTCAAATATTCACTTTTTTTTTGTTTTACGTATTTTGTTAAGGGTTAGTAATTATTTTAAGAGACACTTTACATTATAGTGTAAGATCAACTGTAACACCAATCATTGTCAGATGGAGATTGACAAAATATAGACGCAGGCCCTGAATCTCTTGAAACAAACCAAATTATTATATCCGAAGCTTAACACACAATACAGGTGCTTCCTAAAAACAGGATCCAGTCAAAAATGTAAATCTTGTGTAGTATTCTAGCAGGTCACTTGGTAAAAACCAACAGGGAGGGGCTAACCTGTAAGAACGTGATACATTTTTAAAAAAGGCAAATTTTATAGGCAATAAATTCTTTTATAGGCAATTTCCGGCATCTGAGGGAGCCCAGAATATTAGTTTGTGCAGCAAGGGTGAGTATTTGAGTATCTCCATTTCAATTAAATAACTTGTGATACAGCATTGCCTTCTTAAAACAGAAGTTTTATATAAATGCCCTCACTTTCAGCACAAAACCCCCAAAACAAGGCACTCAGTCTCTGTTTATGGGTAAGTGAGTGAAGTCACACAAATCATTATTTTTTGCCCACTTTTGGTCATTAGCGGAACAAGAACTGCTGGTGCATAGCAAAGATATAGCCATCATTTTAAAGAGCCGGTATTATAAAGTTGCTTACAGCTGTTTGGGTTTCTATAGTGTGGGCCATTTACATTTTTTTTAAAGTGGTTGTAAAATAACAAAACAAAAAACAATAACAAAACATTTCATATTTACGGCTGTTCAATGGTTTTGCACAGAGCAGCCTCGATCCTCCTTTTCTGGGGCCCCCCGCCGATGCCCCTGGCTCCACCCATTACCCACCAAGAACCCTCATAAAAAGCTGCTTTCTATGGGGGCACTCATGGCTGCTGCTGGCTCCTGAGCCCCTCTGTGTGTGTCCATTAGGGGTGGGCCGAACACCTATCAAAGTCTATGGGACACGAACATGAAAAATCAAAAGTGCTCATTAAAAGGCTTATATGCAAGTTATTGCCATAAAAAGTATATAGGGACCCGGGTACTGCCCTAGAGGATATGTATCAATGCAAAAAAAGTTTTTAAAACAATCGTTTTTTTTTAACAGTGCTTAAAGTGAAACAATAAAAATGAAATATTCCTTTAACCACTTTAACACCGGGCTTTTTTACCACCTCAATACTGGGCCTATTCTGGCACTTCTCTCCTACATGTACAAATCATCATTCTTTTGCTAGAAAATTACTCAGAACCCCCAAACATTATATATGTTTTTTTAGCAGACACCCTAGGGAATAAAATGACGGTCATTGCAACTTTTTTTCTTGCACGATATTTGCTCAATAATTTTTCAAACGCCTTTATTTTGGGAAAAAAATGGTTTCATGAATTAAAAAATAACAAAACAGTAAAGTTAGCCCAATCTTTTTGTAAAATATGAAAGATGATGTTACGCTGAGTAAATAGATACCCAACATGTCACGCTTTAAAATTGCGCACACTCATGGAATGGCGCCAAACTTCGGTACTTAAAAATCTCCATAGGCAACGCTTTATTTTTTTTTACAGATTACCAGGTTAGAGTTACAGAGGAGGTCTAGTGCTAGAATTGTTTCACACGCTCTAACGCACGCGGCGATACCTCACATATGTGGGCGGGACTTACGTGTGCGTTCGCTTCTGATCGCGAGCTACCGGGGTCAGGGGCGTTGTAATTTTTTTTTTTTTTTTACCCTTTTTTTACATTTTTTTTTATATCACTTTTATTCCTATTACAAGGAATGTAAATTAAAAATGTAAAATCCATTGTAATAGGAATGGTGTGTGACAGGTCCTCTTTATGGAAAGATGTGGGGTCAATAAGACCCCACATCTCTCCTCCAGGCTGGAAAGCATGAGATCGTGAAAAAAAAATCACCGATCTCATGTTTACTAGCCACAATGGCGGCTTTGTTTACATCTGAGAACCCGGGCGTGACGTCATCACATCGCGCCCGGGCCTCCGACGGTCATAGAGATGACTGGTGACCATCTGGTCACCAGTCATCTCTATGGTTCACCTCCGGCGCCGGACGATTCATTCTCTGGGCCCCCGATGGCACGGGAGAGCCCAGAGAAGCACCGGATGGCGACGGGAGGGGGGGATGTCCCCTCCCGCTGCCTATAAGAACGATCAAGCGGTGGAACCGCTGCTATGATTGTTCTTATGGCGCACAGAATCGCCGGCAGAACAGAAGGATATCTGAATGATGCCTCTAGCTGCAGGCATCATTCAGATATCCCTGCCCAAAGCCCAGGACGTCATATGACGTCCACCCAGGATGGGAGATCCCATCTGTGGATGTCATTTGACTATGGGCGGGTAGGGAAGTGGTTAAACATCATGCCTGGGTGCTCCCCTTAGTATGCCTGTAAAGTGGCGCATCTGTCTGATGTGTTTTACAGAATAGCACATTTCTAAAGGAAAAAAAATAAATTTAAACTGTAATGTATTGCCAGCTCCCGGTAATGTAGACAAAGATCAAGGAAAACAAACGAGTGGGGTCCCCCTCAAAATCCATACCAGGCCCTTTGGGTTCCCCCCAAACATGGGGACCCCAAAGCAACCCAAAGCACCCTACCCATGTTGAGGGCAAGCGGCCTGGTATGGTTCAGGAGGGGGGGGGGCACCAGGTTGCTTGCTCGGATAAGGGTCTGGTATGGATTTTGGGGGGGACCCCCACGCCAATTTTTTTTTTTTAAATTGCGTGGAATTCCCTTAAAATCTATGCCATACCCGAAGGGCCTGGTACGAATTCTGGGGGGGGGGGGGGGGCCACGCTGCTTTTTTTTTTAGCTTTGGTGTGGAGTTTCCCCTAAAATCTATACCAGACCCAAAAGGGCCTGGTATAGCCTGGAGGGGGGGGGGGGGGGACCCATGCCATTTTTTTTATTAATTCTGTCATAGAATTCCCCTTCACTTCCACTTCAATACACTGTATTATATACTGTACACTGACTGCACTGTGTATATATTGTGAGGGGGTTAGCTCGGCAGCGGGTGTGTGTGACCCCCGGGATGGGCTCCCCAGACAAAAACAGGCCCAGCAAACGGAGGTTGTGGTTTTCAAAATCAAAAAGGTGCGGTTTATTTTCTATTTACAGTGACAAAACACAGCAAAGCAAAAGAAACATAAATAAAATAAATCCTGGTCAACTTGACCTCTGACTAAACATACAGGTTTCCTAACTAACAACTGGGATCAGCCTAGTGCTGTCCTAGTCCCTAAGTCCCTGGTTTTAAATGTCCAAGCAAATAGCCACACAGGCTTTGTCTCACCGCACAGGGGTTCACTCTCCCTAGACAGTCCACACAGGTCTGGTTCCAGGCATGAGCTAACATCTAATGAAGCTGGGAGTTCTTATAGAGGCCTAAATGAGCTGACAAGCTTCAGCTGGTCTCATCAACTCCCTGTCTGTACGACGCCCCACACTCTCCCTAGAGGTATGAGTCATCCATGAGCCCACTAGCCTTATACAACTCTCCACCTAGTTGTATAAGTCGGCGTAAAGCCTGAATCTGGGCGAAATATATCTACCCCCCTGGATGCAACCAGGTGACTTTACCTTCCTGCTGTCACATACCCCCCCCTCTTGTTTTAACCTCGGGGTTGGAACACCAGCAATCAGGCATTCATGTACTCGAGACAAAGCATCCACATTCCCCATTTGAACGCCAGGGCGATGCTTTACTGTGAAGTTGAATTCCTGGAGGGCCAGGAACCACCTATTCACTCTTCTATTTGTTTCCTTGTTTTGAGCCATCCACTTTAACGGAGCGTGATCCGTAACCATGTCAAAGTGCCTACCTAGCAGGTAGTACCGAAGGGAATCTAGAGCCCACTTCACCGCTAAACACTCCTTTTCAACGGTGGCGTAATTTACCTCATGGGACTTCAACTTCCTGCTGAGGTAAATGACTGGGTGCTCTTCCCCGTTCCAGACCTGGGACAATACTGCTCCTAACCCCACATCTGACGCATCACTTTGTACGACAAAGTCTTTAGAGAAGTCGGGTGAGTACAACACTGGCTGGCTACATAAGGCTTGTTTCAAGAATTGGAATGCTGCCTCAGCCTCGGGGGTCCATTTAATCATGACCGACCCTTTCCCCTTCGTCAGGTTGGTTAGGGGCACAGCCTTAGAAGCAAAGTGGGGAATGAATCGCCGATAATACCCAGCGATTCCCAGAAAGGCTCGTACCTGCTTCTTGCTGTTGGGACGTGGCCAACTCTGGATGGCCTCGACTTTGTTGAGTTGGGGTTTTATTACTCCCCTCCCAATGGTGTACCCAAGATATTTGGCCTCCTCCTGCCCAATGGTACACTTCTTGGGGTTAGCCGTAAACCCCGCTTCCCGAACAGAGTCCAGGACTGCTTGCACTTTTGGCAGATGTGAGGCCCAATCTGTGCTATGGACAATTACGTCATCCAGGTAAGCCGCAGCATACTTCCGATGGGGCCTCAGCATCTGGTCCATTTTCCGCTGGAATGTGGCCGGTGCATTCTGTAACCCGAACGGCATTCTTTTATATTGGAACGCCCCGTCTGGGGTTACAAATGCGGTTTTCTCTTTGGCCGACTTGGCCAGGGGGATTTGCCAATACCCTTTTGTGAGGTCAAGAGTCGTCATGTATCGGGCTGTTCCCAGCCGGTCGATCAACTCATCTATACGTGGCATGGGGTAGGTGTCAAATTTTGTAACTTTGTTCAACTGACGAAAATCGTTACAAAATCGCCAGCTCCCATCCGGTTTAGGCACCAACACAATGGGACTAGACCAATCACTTTGGGACTCCTCTATCACCCCTAAGTTCAGCATTTTCTGTACTTCCTCCCGTATTGCCTCCCGTCGGGCCTCTGGGATCCGATAGGGTTTTAACTTCACCCTTTCACCGGGCGGGGTAATGATGTCATGCTCTACCCCAGATGTTTGTCCCGGCAGCTCAGAGAATACCTCCTTGTTGCGAAGCACAAACTCCTTAACCTCCTGTTGTTGGGGTTGTGACAAGGTGGCTGCTATTCCAACCTCAGGAATCACGCAACCAGTTTGAGCTGGTGACCAAGTGTCTGCGACTAGGGACTCTCTATCCCTCCAGGCTTTCAACAGATTAACGTGATAGATCTGTTCGGCTTTCGCCTTCCTGGTTGTCTGACCTTGTAATTCACTTCGCTCACTTTTTCCATTATCTCATAGGGGCCTTGCCATTTGGCAAGGAATTTACTTTCAACCGTAGGGACAAGTACCAGTATCCTATCCCCCGGGGAAAAGGTACGGGTCTTGGCTCCACGGTTGTACACTCTCTGCTGTGCTAACTGCGCTTGGGCCAAATGTTCCTTCACGATGGGCATTACCTGTGCAATTCGGTCTTGCATCAGGGCGACATGCTCAATCACACTCCTGTGGGGAGAACTCTCACTTTCCCAAGTTTCCTTGGCAATATCCAACAGCCCTCTTGGGTGTCTCCCATACAGTAACTCAAAGGGGGAGAATCCCGTAGAGGATTGGGGCACCTCCCTAATAGCAAACATCAGATAAGGAAGTAGACAGTCCCAATCCTTTCCATCTCTATCCACCACTTTCTTCAACATTTGTTTTAGGGTTTTGTTGAATCTTTCAACCAGCCCATCGGTTTGGGGGTGATACACAGATGTACGTAATTGCGTCACTTTGAACAATTTACACAGCTCCTTCATAACCCGGGACATAAAGGGTGTACCTTGGTCCGTAAGCAGTTCTTTACAAATACCCACCCGGCTAAACACAAGAGATAGCTCTTTGGCTATGGTTTTGGCCGAGGTATTTCGGAGAGGGATCGCTTCTGGATAACGGGTGGCATAGTCCATTATAACTAATATGTACTGGTGCCCCCTAGCGGACTTGATTATAGGCCCTACCAAATCCATGGCGATCCTCTCAAACGGGACCTCAATGATGGGTAGAGGGACCAGCGGGCTACGGAAATGTGGCATCGGGGCCGACCTCTGACACACAGGGCAGGAGGAACAATAATTTTCTATGTCCTTCATCACCCCCGGCCAATAGAATCTCTGTAATACCCTCTCTCGGGTTTTCTCTGTCCCCAGATGACCTCCAAGAATGTGCCCATGGGCCAACTCTAACACCAACTTCCTGTAAGGTTTGGGCACCACAAGCTGCTCAACGGTTTCTTCTGCCCTTTTTGCCACCCGATACAGTAGGTCCTTCTCTACGCTGAAGTATGGGTAAGTGCAGGTATTATCTGGGTTCACTAACTCGCCATCTATTTTCACTACGTTTTCCCGTGCCTTTATTAGGGCGGGGTCTTTCAACTGTTCTGTGGCAAAGTTTTCCCTGTGAACCTCAAGATCAGAAAACTCCACAGACGGTAGGTTTTCGTCTGAGGAGGTGGGCTCCTCTCCAGTTTCTTGAGTCTCCCCTGCCAATACTGATAAGGGAAATTCCGGAGAGTCCTCACCACTCTCAGGGGAGTTCTGGCTATCACATTCCTGGTACATAGGGGCACCAGTGGGGGGCTCAGGATCATCCCACAGTTCCCAGAACTTCGGAAAATCCCTTCCCACAATGGCGTCATGCGGTAACTGAGATACTAAGCCCACTGGATGAGAGAGGGTACCTTTGGGGGTCTCGAAACACACTGTAGTCACTGGATACTCTCGGGTGTCCCCATGCACACAAATAACAGCTACCTTGCTATTCCCAAAGACCTCTGTTTTAACTAACTCAGCCTTTATCAGGGTCACAAGGCTACCTGAATCCAGCAATACCACAACATTTCTACCATTAACACACATTTTGCATAAATGTTTCTCAGTTCCTCGAATGGCAGTGCATGCGACTGTCGCACACAGCGACTGACGTCTGCCCGTCAGAAAGTCACACTGCATGGGTTCCTCCACAACCGGGCAATTGGCTGCAATATGTCCCGCTTGCCGGCAGCGGTAGCAAACGATCCTTCTTGCCGCCTCTTGAGCCGCTGATTTCCCAGGCTGTTCTCGCCAAACTTGGGGTAGAGCTCCCACCCTCTCACTCTCTCCACCCTCACCCCTTGGAATCCTCTTATCCGCCCCTGGGGATGGTCTGGTCTTAGGGTGGAAAGTCCGAGTGTCTCTGGAAGAGGCCGTCAGGTTCTCTGTAGCCAAGTATTTCTCCACACGATCCACAAGACCATCGGCCGTCTCTGGGTCTCCATGGCTTACCCACTTTTGGATGGCAGTAGGAAGAGCTCTCAAAAACCGATCCATTACAACACGTTCCACAATCTTTGGTGCGGACAAAGTCTCTGGCTGTAGCCACTTTCTGCTCAGGTGAATGAGATCATACATTTGAGACCTGGGGGGTTTTCCAAGCTGGAAAGTCCAGTTATGCACACGCTGAGCCCGGACAGCCTGGGTGACACCCAGCCTTGCCAAAATTTCAGCTTTTAGCATCACATAGTCTTTTGCTTGGTTAGGCTCTAGGTCATAGTAAGCTTTCTGCGATTCACCAGTTAACAGAGGAGCCACCAGTCCAGCCCACTGCTCCTCAGGCCACTTTTCTCTTTCAGCGGTCCTTTCAAATGTGGTCAAAAATACCTCTGGATCATCCTCTCCAGTCATTTTTGTCAATAAACGACTCACCCCAAAGGACGCGGTATTAGTGGGACGGCTTTCCTCACTGGTCTGCGGACGTTGCTGCATTACTGCTTCCATTTGTTGTAGTCTCTGCTCTTGCTTCTGTAACAGGTCTATGAAGCGGGCCTCAGATTGCTGCTGGGCTTGTTGCTGAGCTTCCAGACTCTGTTGGTGAGCTTGCTGCTGGGCTGCAAGGCTCTGTTGATGAGCTTGCTGCTGGGCTGCAAGGCTCCTTTGCAAACCTGCATTTGTCTGCTGTTGATTGGCATTTGCTAGAGCCAGCTGTTTCAGTATCTCCTCCATGCTGGCTTAAAAAAAAACTGCCTGCATTCTCCACCAACTGTGAGGGGGTTAGCTCGGCAGCGGGTGTGTGTGACCCCCGGGATGGGCTCCCCAGACAAAAACAGGCCCAGCAAACGGAGGTTGTGGTTTTCAAAATCAAAAAGGTGCGGTTTATTTTCTATTTACAGTGACAAAACACAGCAAAGCAAAAGAAACATAAATAAAATAAATCCTGGTCAACTTGACCTCTGACTAAACATACAGGTTTCCTAACTAACAACTGGGATCAGCCTAGTGCTGTCCTAGTCCCTAAGTCCCTGGTTTTAAATGTCCAAGCAAATAGCCACACAGGCTTTGTCTCACCGCACAGGGGTTCACGCTCCCTAGACAGTCCACACAGGTCTGGTTCCAGGCATGAGCTAACATCTAATGAAGCTGGGAGTTCTTATAGAGGCCTAAATGAGCTGACAAGCTTCAGCTGGTCTCATCAACTCCCTGTCTGTACGACGCCCCACACTCTCCCTAGAGGTATGAGTCATCCATGAGCCCACTAGCCTTATACAACTCTCCACCTAGTTGTATAAGTCGGCGTAAAGCCTGAATCTGGGCGAAATATATCTACCCCCCTGGATGCAACCAGGTGACTTTACCTTCCTGCTGTCACAATATGTATATATATATATATACATATATATATATATATATATTATACACACACTCCACTGCATGCACTGTATGTATATCCTACTCTGCCTGCACCGTATATATACTCTACACTGAATGCATAGTATGTATATATATATATATATATATATATATATATATATATATATATATACACACACACACACACACACACGTATATATATATATATATATATATATATATACACACACACACACACATACATACACACACACTGTGTGTATATAGATTACATATATATATATATATATATATATATACACACACACACACACACACACACAGACACTAAACAGCCTGCACGCCACTAACTAACCTGCCTCTAACGTTCTCTCAATCATTACACTATATACGCCTGCCATGTAAGCAGCCTTATATATTGTGGGGTGTGGACTTAGCCCTCTGAGCCATGATTGACTAAAGGCACCCTGCAAAAATAGAAGGAAGTATTTGGACAGCCGCACTCCAAAAAAAAATTTTTGGTTGCCTTTATGGATAAAAATTGGATAAAAGCACTACAAGCCACAGCAAGAATAGGACACACAGCTGACACGTTTTGCACTAATGCTTAGTGCTTAGTCATAGCTCTCGCTAATACATCAGCTGTGTGTCCTATTCTTGCTGTGGCTTGTAGTGCGTTTATCCAATTTTTATCAATAAAGGCAACCAAAAGTTTTTTTTGGAGTGCTGCTGTCCAAATACTTCCTTCTATTTTTGCTTTATGCATTGCCAGCACCCTTGGTTTCTGTGAGGAGACTAATCACCAAGTACATCCACCTGGAGCGGTTACTCCCTTTCCCTAAAGGCACCCTGCCTTTGGCCAATCATTGCTCTCACAGCAAGAGCGCGCTGTGATTGGCCAAAGCATACAGGTCAGGTGCATGCTTTGGCCAATCATCAGACATCAATGCACTGCGATTTCGCAGTGCATTGTGGGGCGTTCCGTGGCACTCAAATTTGCACGAACGCCCCATAATGTTCGGTATTCGCCGAACATTGGGACCATCCCTAGTGTCCATAAGGCACGTAGAATGCAGTACTGTAAGAAAACAAAAACATTTTTGGGGGTCAAGTGCATCCAGATCCACTGGTATATAGCACATATATAGCCATAATTTTACAGAGCCAGTATTAACAACTTGCATATAGCGGTTTCAGGTTTCTTAGTCCTTATTGTTAGATATGACATTGCTGGGTTTATGGTGTGGGCCATTTACTTTTTTTAAGTTATATTTTCAATGGAAATCTTTTCACAATTTTGACGAAAAAAAAAAAAAGTTTTTTTTTTTTTTTTTTAAGGCAACAATAACTGAAGGCTAAATACATTGAAAAATTAGGTTCGCAAAACCAGTAGAGCAAACTGTTTAGACCCTAAAGGAATATAGCCCTTTTATTCTTCAGTAGCTGATAAACTATGCATTCATAAGGGAATATACAACAAAAATCCAACAGCTATAATAAATGACAATATACAATTATACTAGGTAATGTACAATAACTAATTTTGAATGATCATGCCTTTTGTATAAAACATTAAACCTCCAGGCTTAAAACATCATTAATCCAACTCAAAACACAAAACTTTTTCCTTTTTGACAGAAACTTAATGAGCACGAACAGGATTTTCACCCTGTGCGCATTGAGTGCTTCTGAATTACAGAACGACGGCACAACGATTCCAAAGGCTAAGGAAATTCCTCTTCGGAGCCAACCCAAGTCTTCTCTGCTGGAAAGATCTCTTTGAATCGACTTTCTCCGCCACAAATTCTGTCTATCCATGCTGAAGTTTCAGTTTAGTGCAGCTAAATTGCCCTTTGCAAATGATAATGCCAAATTTCCTGGGGAGTGTAAAATTATAGAAGAGGAAGTTGACAATGGAAATACAAATGTCAATGTGCCTATGTAGTGTGATTGACAGAAATATGTAAAAACCCCAAGCTCTGCTGCGTATTCTTTTCCAACAATCCTGAAGAAAGCAGATATCTTTCCCATACGTTGACGCAGTGAGTAGAGGGGAGAAGAGGAGAAGGAGGGTGACCGTTTTGTTTAATTTTAACATATCGGGAAGCGGATTCTAAAACAAATAGACACAGGCGCCATCATATAACCACAATGAAACTTATTTTATTGGAAGTAATGAAATCAGGACATGTGGTGATGCGTGAAAAAGATTCACTCATACTGGGAAGCCAAGCAATGAGAATCGGCATTCGGTGATGTCAAGCAGATGACTGCGGGAATGGATATGAAAACAACCGGAGAAAAACCTACCGTATCATAAACCATGTGGACAAAGAATTCCACTGAACATTTCAATAAAGAACCAATCTTCGTTCTTGCATGAATTGCTGAGGTGTAATTGGGGGGGATGACAAGAGCAGCTGCTCAGGAATCAAAGATATGGTAGAGATACTGCACTATAAAAAGAAGGAAAAAATATAATTAAAATGTCTGAGGCTTGTGCATATGGCTGGAAAGAGGCTCTGAATGAGACTCTTACAGCTGTTATATTTTCTCGAGAATTGCCACTGTCTTGGGTAATATACCAGTCTCCTAGTACGAGGAGGAAAATGGCTATAAGTCTGATGACATTGAAGTGCAGCATGAAATGTTTTGGAATAGGGAGGTTATTATAAACTTTGGTACAAAAATTCATAGTTACATCTTTGATCTATTAGAAAAATAAAGCCACTCAGAAATACCGGAAAACACTCTCAGCTGACTTTTTTAAAAGCAAGAATAAAACTGCAAAATTTAGGGCATTTAAAAGTCCATTAAGCAGGGCGAAACAGAAGACAGGAAATGTATAGGTTTGCTAGTAGAGACAAGCCCGTGGCATAGTTAAAGGATAACTGTACAAAATTTACTGGCTCAGAAAAAGGTTTTCAATTCAGGATTACAAATGTATTCTATTTTAAACCAATTTTCAGGGAGTTTTTATGGAAATAGGAGATCATCTAGCAAGTTGGCACTTGGACGCACATCCTCCTTCCTCCCAGTCGGTTTAGGAGCCATGCAACAATTTGTGTTTCTTAAACACAGCAACATAGAAAAGTGAGGGAGAAAAAGACAGTAGTCCATCGAGTTTGTCCGTTTTTTATTTGATTTTTTTATTATTTTTTTTTTTTCTCGTTTACTTTTTTGTACACGGTTTAGGAGATATTTGCAAAAGAAAGGCACCGAGCGTGCCGCTTCTAACGGAGTGACCTTATTGCGGCTTCGGCCAGTTACAGCGCCGGAGCCGCGATATGCGGAAGTTACTCCTGGAGAGATGGCGCCGACGGAGGAGGGCAACGAGCATCGCTGCAGGGGTTCGATCTCAGGTAAGTACTTAATAATGCTATGCATACTAGCTCATTATGCCTTTGTCTTGCAGGGTTTTTAAAAAAAAATACAAAAAAGAGGGGTTACTTCCTCTTTAACGAGGAGTTCCAACTTGGGGAAGAAAATGTCAGCACCTACAAATACAGTAGCTGCTGACTTTTAATATTAGGACACTTACCTGTCCTGGCAGCTCGTGATGTCGGCACCCCAAGCTGATTCGTCTATCGGTTTCAGGTGCAGGCGCCGGCATTGCAAGTAGGGGAAAGAGACACCGTGGAAGTCCCGAAGAAAAAAATACAAAAAAGGTACCTAAAAACAAACAAAAAAATATATCCAAAAACGAGGGAAGGGGAATGGTGGAGTCAATTGTCTGAGAAAGCATTCTATTTTTGCCTGGAACTCCGGTTTAAATACAGTGTGGTTTTTTTTGGGGGGGGGGGGCAGATTCCCCTCTGATGTATGCAAGCTAGCAGGTCTTATAGTAAATATGTAGGCTTAAAATGATAATAAAGTCTTTGTTTTTTTTTCCGGACACGGAGCTGTGGCTTGGCCCCACCCCCTCTCTTTCCTCATTGGCTCACTGACTTCGCGTGACAGCAGCAGGAGCCAATGGTGCCCCACTGCTGTCTCAGCCAATGAGGAGGGAGAGTTTTGGACAGCCGAGACTCTCGTGCAACATCGCTGTATCGAGATGGGGTCTAAGCAAGTATTAGGGGGACTGAGAGGGGCTGCTACACACTGAATATTTTTTGTAGAATGCATGAAGATAAAAAAAAAACCTTTGGACTTCAGAACCACTTTAAAGCGGAGCTCCCTGAAAATAATATTAAAAGCGAGCAGCTACAAATACTGCAGCTGCTGACTTTTAATATTAGGACACTTACCTGTCCTGGAGTCCAGCGATGTCGGCAGCAGAAGACGAGCGATTGCTCGTCACTCTGCTGCCCCCACCGCCATCCTCGGTGAGGGAACCAGGAGGTGAAGCCTTGCGGCTTCACTGCCCGGTTCCCTATGGCGCATGCGCGAGTCGCGCTGCGCCGTTCTCACTGGTCCCTGTTGTGTTCTGGGAGCCGAGTGTCTCCCAGGACACAACGGGTATTCTGCGGGAAGTGACGTATTACCCGCAGGATACCCGCAGAGAGGACTCCCGGATGTGGGTGCAAATACCTGTCTTAGACAGGTATCTGCACCCCCCTCCCCCCTGAAAGGTGCCAAATGTGACACCGAAGGGGGGGATGGTTCCGATGAGCAGAAGTTCCACTTTAGGGTGGAGCTCCGCTTTAAGGGCCTTTTATAAATTCCCAACTTTTTCAAATCGAAAGATGGGCTGCTAATGCTGGAGGAGGCGCAATAGATTGGGCAGGTTCAAAATCTTGATTGCTATTGCTCCTATGTGCAATAAGGTAATATGTGATTGCTGATCTCTTCCCTCATCCCTATATATAGTAACAAACACAACATCCATATGAACTAACTGTGTGCCAGGCAGCCAAGACTGATGACCACAGGCAGTGGAATCATACATGCACATACAACCACCTTGAGAGGTCTATGGGGAATCTTAGACCTTTTTTATAATAAAGACACAGAGCAACCCTAAGATAAAGCTCCATGTATGGCAAGAATTCGTTCTAATGGCTGGCAGGTATCAGCAAAAAATATTAAAGTCTGTGTGTACAGAAGCTAACACCATGTTCATTTTGGCAATTCATTTGCAGCCTAATGAAACATTCTATGAAACGAGACTTGGCCACAGAGGGAGAAAAGACAAAACCGACACTTTTCCAGGTACGCAAGGGAAGTTGATTAAAAAAAGAGAGAGAATCAAAATAAATAAAGCAATTTGCCATGAGAAAATTATATTCTGCAAAATGATATTGCTGCTCTGCGGGAAACAAGTCTGTTGTGATTGTTTTATATTCACATCATATTGTACAGAAAAATGAAAAAGCAGCAATATCGGAACAGTTAAATGTCTAAGCTGCCATACATTGTCAAACATTACAGAGAGACACCATGAGGTCTTAAAGTAAACAGGTAGGCTTAACAGGTCTATAGGATAAACATCTCCATGTTCTATCCTCCGAATTGGGATGTCCAAAAACCCCAAACCCAGAGCTCCTCTAATATAGCAAAGGAGGTACATGTCTTTATTTGCATAACAGTGCCTCCCAGGTTTGGGAGATTCTAGATTGCGCTGAAATAAAACCTGACACTTAAGCCTCGTACACACTGCTAGTTTTATTTTCGTTCAACCTTGAGGGTTGAATTAAAAAAAAACTGACAGCTCAGTTGAGCCACTGTAGTAACAATCCAATGTTAGTACAGCGATCTTCCCTGCTGTGCTGTTGTGTTCTGACAGGGGGACAGCCTCCCCGCCAGAACACTCTGGTCAGTGCTTTCAGCCATTGGCTGAGAGCACTGATCGAGAGCCGGCAGACCTTTTTCAGTCATGATCCTTCGACAAAACCCAGCCATTTGGACCGGCTGCCGTACACGTGGGCTGAATGTCGGCCCATTTCTATTGAACGGCCGCAACTGCTTGACATTTGGCCCGTGTGTAATAGGCCTTGGAGAGGACTGTTCTACTAGCCTTGGGGCACTTTAACTGAGCTATTGGCAAAGGGTTACTTTAACCATTTCCCTACAGGAACCTCTCCTCCCTCTGGGCGGGCGTCATATGCTCGGAGTACCCGAGGAAGTCGCCAGCCCACCAGGGTACCCGAGTACCTATCTCCAGCCCATCAGAGTACCTATCTCCAGCCCATCGGAGTACCCGAGTACCTGTCTCCAGCCCATCAGAGTACCCGTCTCCAGCCCATCAGAGTACCCGAGTACCTGTCTCCAGCCCATCAGAGTACCCGAGTACCTGTCTCCAGCCCATCAGAGTACCCGAGTACCTGTCTCCAGCCCATCAGAGTATCTGTCTCCAGCCCATCAGAGTAACGAGTACTTATTTGCAGCCCATCGGAGTACCCGAGTACCTGTCTCGTGGGGTAATTTTGTGGGTGTTTTACATTGTCCTGGTGCTCCAGGGCCTTCACAGATGTTATAGATAGTCAGGAAATTATGTGTGTAATTTATGCTCTTAGAATGCCTGATGTTGGGCCTCTGTATGTGGCCAGGCTGTGTAAAAGTCTCACACAAGTGGTATCGCCATACTCAGGAGGAGTAGCAGAATGCATTTTGGGGTGTAATTTTTGCTATGTACAGTAGGTGCCGCCGATATTGTGTCAATCCCGCTGCTTCTAGCAGCGAGATTGACACCCTATGAGCTCCGTCGCGAGAGCCAGCGCCGAGCTGTCTCATCAACGGGAAAGGAAAAATTTTCGTTTCACGATGAGCGACACGCATTGCCGGTAGACGGAGATCCGACGTGGATTCCCGCCAATACCAGGCACTGCGTTTGGTATGAATCCTGAGCGGGAACTCCACGCCAATTTTTAAAGAAAAAAACGGCGTGGGTTCCCCATCCAGGAGCATACCAGGCCCTTGGGTCTGGTCTGGATTTAAAGGGGAGGCCCTACGCCGAAAAAACGGCGTGGGGGTCCCCCTCAAAATCCAAACCAGACCCTTATCCAAACACGCAACCTGGCAGGCCGCAGGGGAAGAGGGGGGGGACGAGAGAGCGACCTGCGCCCCCCCACCCCAGAGCACCCTGTGCCCATGTCTTCCCGACAACCCTGGCCATTGGTTGTCGGGGTCTGCGGGGGGGCTTATCGGAATCCGGGAGCCCCCTTTAATAAGGGGGCCCCCAGATCCCGGCCCCCCCACCCTATGTGAATGAGTATGGGGTACATCGTACCCCTACCCATTCACCTGGTGGAAAAAAATGCTTCGGGGGTCTCTTCCGTCTTCGGGGGTCTCCGGTGTCGTCGTCGCGCTCTCCGGTTCTTTCTTCTGCCAGGCCACCGCTATCTTCTTCCAGCTCTTTTGCTAGCGGGGCCCGGTCTTCTCCGTTGCCTTCTTCCCTCTTCTTCTCTCCGGTTCTTTCTTTCTTCTGCCGGGCCTCCGCTATCTTCTTCCAGCTCTTTTGCTAGCGGAGGCCCGGTCTTCCCCGTCGTCTCGTCCGGTTCTCCGTTGTCCTTCTGCCGGCCCCTCCACTATCTTCTTGCAGCTCTTTTGCTAGTGGAGGGGCCGGTCTTCCCGCCGTCTGCGTCTTCTTCTCCCTTCTCCTCCTCGATGTTGACTCGTCGCTTCCTCTCGCAGTAATGCTAAATCTTCGGTCTGCAGAGATTTATATAGGCTTCTCATGACGTCACAGTCACATGCTCCGGGTGGCCCCGGAGCATGTGACTGTGACATCATGGGAACATGTGACTGACGTCATGAGAAGCCTATATAAATAGTGGGAAAAAAATTACAACTTCAAAAAAAACTCACCATGCCTCTTGCTAAATACCTTTGGGTGGTATTTGTACTGTCTTGATATTTCAGGGCCTCAAGAAATGAGTCGGTACATCAGGTGTGATCAATTTTCAATGATTGAAATCATAGCTTGTAGACACTATAACTTTCACACCGACTAAAGAATATACACTAATTTGGGTTATTTTTTACCAAATTTAGGAACAAAAATTACTTGTTTGCAAAATTTTATAATAGAAACTAAAATAAGTTTTTTTTCTAAATTTGCTCTTTCACTTTTTTATATTGCAAAAAATAACAAAATTCAGTGGTGATTAAATACCACCAAAAGAAAGTTCTATTTGTGTGAAGAAAATTAAAAGAATTTTGTTTGGGTATTGTGTAGAATGACTGAGTAATTGTCCTTCAAAGTGTGAGAGCACTGAAAGCTGAAAATTGGTCTGGGCAGAAAGGGGGAATAAATGCCCTGTATTGAGGTGGTTAAACAGACCTTCTTTTTAACCCATATGTTTACTTTATCAATTCTGACCATTCTATCTTCTAGGCCTGATAAATAGAAATGTATAAACAAAAGTGTTATTCAACTGCAAAACATATTTCAAAGTTCTTTAAATATTTGGCTGCAACAGGAGACCGGTTTGTTCGTGAAGGTCTGGAAAGTGGTACAGTACTGAGTGTCTGCAGGCAGCAGTGAAGCATGGTGGAGATTCCTTGCAAGATTTGGTCAGAATCAATGATGTCCTCAATGAGAAATACAGGCAGATAATTATTTATCATGCAATTAGGGAGGTGTGCGATAGAACCCAAATGTATTCTGCAGCAGGATAGAGACTCCAAACATACAGCCATACAGTGTCATTAACCACTTCAATACAGGGCACTTTCCCCCCTTTCTGCCCAGACCAATTTTCAGCTTTCAGCGCTGTAGCACTTTGAATGACAACTGCACCCAAACAAAATTTGTCATTTTTTTTTCACAAATAGAGCTTTCTTTTGATGGTATCTGATCACCACTGGGGCTTTTTCTTTTTTTTTGTTAAACAAATCAAAAAAGACCGAAAATGTTGAAAAAAAAATATATTTTCTTTGTTTCGGTCATAACATTTTGTAAATAAGTAAGTTTTCTCTTTCACTGATGGGTGCCGACGAGGCTGCACTGATGGGCACTGGTGAGGTGGCACTAATGAGGGGGCACTGATGATGAGGCACTAATATACAGCACTGATGGGCGGCACTGATGGGCACTCATAGGTGGCAATGATGAGGAATGATGGGCGACACTGATGGCAGACCGACACACCACACTAACGATTCCTGCAGGCATGCGATCGCGGCTTATCCTGCTGGACGTCATATGACATCCAGTCAGGATAACTTACCCAATTTGCGCACGTCATTCTGTAATATTGTGGGCGGGAAGTGGTTAAGAACCATCTTCAGTGTAAAGAAGAACAAGGAGTCCTGGAAGTGATGGTTGGCCCCCACAGAGCCCTGATCTAAGCATCATTAAGTCTGTCAGGGATTACACAAAGAGACTGGGTATGCAAGTGTACCTAGAAGAACTGATACTGTTTTGAAGGCAAAGGGTGGACACACCAAATATTGATTTGATTTGGATTTCTGTTCATTTACTTTATTTTGGTAATTGATAAAAAATTAACTATTAACACTTCTATTTCTGAAAGCATCCTTAATTTACAGCATTTTTTCACACCTGAATAAAACTTTTGCACAGTGATATACATATATACATACACACACATATACACAGTATATTGACATTAAATAAGTTCAAAAGAATATTAATCATGCATATTTATTCTGATAGGTGTTGTTTCAAAATGCGTTGACCAGGGATGAGCCGAATACCCCCCTGTTCGGTTCGCACCAGAACCTGCGAACAGACAAAATGTTCGTGTAAACTTTAGAACCCTATTAAATACAATGGACTCGAACGTTCGAAATCTAAAGTGTTAATTATAAAGGCTAATATGCAAGTTATTGTCCTAAAAAGTGTTTGGGGACCCGGGTCCTGCCCCAGGGGACATGTATCAATGCAAAAAGAAGTTTTAAAAACGGCCGTTTTTTCGGGAGCAGTGATTTTAATAATGCTTAAAATGAAAAAATAAAAGTGAAATTTTCCTTTAAATTTCGTACCTGGGGGGGGGGGGGTGTATAATATGCATGTAAAGTCACGCTTGTTTCCCGTGCTTAGAACTGTCCCTGCACAAAATGTCATTTCTGAAGGAAAAAAAGTCATTTAAAACTCACTCGCGGCTATTAATGAATTGTCGGCTCCCGGCAATACATACAAAAGTCATTGATAAAAAAAAAAAAAAAAAGCGTGGGGGTTCCCCAGAATTCAATTACCAGGCCCTTCAGGTCTGGAATGGATATTAAGGGGAACCCCGCCGCAAATTTAAAAAAAAATTGATGTGGGGTTCCCCCAAATATCCATTCCAGGCCTTTCAGATCTGGCATGGATTTTAAGGGGAACTCCACCCCAAATTTTTTAAAAAAATGGCGTGGAGTCCCCCTAAAAATCCATACCAGACCCCTTATCCGAGCACGCAACCTGGCCGGCCGCAGGGGAAAAGGGGGGGACGAGAGAGCGGCCCCCCCTCCCTCCTGAACCGTACCAAGCCACATGCCCTCAACATGGGGAGGATGTCCCCATGTTGATGGGGACAAGGGCCTCATCCCCACAACCCTTGCCCGGTGGTTGTGGGGGTCTGCGGGCGGGGGGCTTATCGGAATCTGGAAGACCCCTTTAACAAAGGGGACCCCCAGATCCCGGCCCCCCCTATGTGAATTGGTAAGGGGTACATTGTACCCCTACCATTTCACGAAGAAAGCGTAATTTTTTTTAAAAAAAAAACACACAAACACCTTGAAAAAGTCCTTTATTTAAAAAAAAAAACAAAAAAAAAAACATTCCAGCGGTGAAATCCAGTGTCCCGCGGCGATCCCGATGTCCAGCGCTGTCCTTCATTGGTTGTGCCTGAGCGGACCTGATGGGGAACTCCCTCTCAGTATTTTAAATGTATAGCCCAGCCCCTTCTAAAGTTCCCCATCAGGTCCGCTCAGCGGACCAGATGCAGAACATGATAAGGGGCGGGTCTATACATGTATTACCAAAGTGAGAGCAGTTCCCCATCAGGTCCGCCCCCTCGGTATGTCGGACCCGCCTACGTCATTGGCTTGAGCGGGGAACTTCCTTCACTATGTAAATTTAAATTACACAGTGAAGGAAGTTCCCCGCTCAAGCCAATGACGTAGGCGGGTCCGACATACCGAGGGGGCGGACCTGATGGGGAACTGCTCTCACTTTGGTAATACATGTATAGACCCGCCCCTTCTCATGTTCCGCATCTGGTCCGCTGAGCGGACCTGATGGGGAACTTTAGAAGGGGCGGGTCTATACATTTAAAATACTGAGAGGGAGTTCCCCATCAGGTCCGCTCAGGCACAACCAATGAAGGACAGCGCTGGACATCGGGATCGCCGCGGGACACTGGATTTCACCGCTGGAATGTTTTTTTGTTTTTTTTTTTTAAATAAAGGACTTTTTCAAGGTGTTTGTGTGTTTTTTTAAACATTTTTTTACGCTTTCTTCGTGAAATGGTAGGGGTAAAATGTACCCCTTACCAATTCACATAGGGGGGGGCGGGATCTGGGGGTCCCCTTTGTTAAAGGGGTCTTCCAGATTCCGATAAGCCCCCCGCCCGCAGACCCCCACAACCACCGGGCAAGGGTTGTGGGGATGAGGCCCTTGTCCCCATCAACATGGGGACATCCTCCCCATGTTGAGGGCATGTGGCTTGGTACGGTTCAGGAGGGAGGGGGGCCGCTCTCTCGTCCCCCCCCTTTTCCCCTGCGGCCGGCCAGGTTGCGTGCTCGGATAAGGGGTCTGGTATGGATTTTTAGGGGGACTCCACGCCATTTTTTTTTTAAATTTGGGGTGGAGTTCCCCTTAAAATCCATGCCAGATCTGAAGGGCCTGGAATGGATATTTGGGGGAACCCCACGTCAATTTTTTTTTAAATTTGCAGCGGGGTTCCCCTTAATATCCATTCCAGACCTGAAGGGCCTGGTAATTGAATTCTGGGGAACCCCCACGCTTTTTTTTTTTTTTTATCAATGACTTTTGTATGTATTGCCGGGAGCCGACAATTCATTAATAGCCGCGAGTCAGTTTTAAATGCATTTTTTTCTTTCAAAAATGACATTTTTTGCAGGGACAGTTCTAAGCACGGGAAACATGCGCCACTTTACATGCATATCATACACACCCCCCAGGTACGAAATTTAAAGGAATATTTCACTTTTATTTTTTCATTTTAAGCATTATTAAAATCACTGCTCCCGAAAAAACGGCCGTTTTTAAAACTTCTTTTTGCATTGATACATGTCCCCTGGGGCAGGACCCCGGTCCCCAAACACTTTTTAGGACAATAACTTGCATATAAGCCTTTATAATTAGCACTTTAGATTTCTCCCATAGATTTTTCGAATTTGCCGCGAACACCCCAATTTGTCCGCTGTTCGGCGAACGGGCGAACAGGCAATGTTCGAGTCGAACATGAGTTCGACTCGAACTCGAAGCTCATCCCTAGCTTTGACTAATCGGTGGTGTCAATTTGATCAGAAGATGACCAGCTGGAGCCTTTTTGTCAATCTTGCATGGGTTGCTCAGCTTTTCACACTTTTCTCTTTTTTTTTTTTTTTTTGAGGGCCCACTTTGTAGTAGAGCTGACAAGGTTCAGTCACCAAATCCCTAATAATGTTCCCCTTTCTACAAACAAAAGATCCAGCAAAAGTCCAGCATAATCATATTCACCTCCTCTTGGACATTTATTTAAACTGGCTGTTAATGCACTAGGCCAGCGGTCCCCAACCTTTTTGGCACCGAGGACTGGCTGTGTGTAAGTGGAAGCGATTTTTCGTAGGCAATTTGTCAGGGCAATGGCTGGTGTTAGCGCTTCAATCATCATGGCACCATGGTTGATATGGTGTCAGGGTGATTGAAGTGCATTATTTCTATTATTACATTGTAGTTTTAAATGAAATAGTTCAACTCACCATAATGCAGAGGCCGTGGGAGCCCTGAGCGTGTCACTTGCCACTGTCGCCTGCCACCAGATGCAGCTTGTGACTTGCCAAGTCGCCTGCCACCAAATGCGGAATGTCACTTACCACGCTGCCTGCCAGCAGATGTGGATTGTTACTTGCCACCGAGCCTGCTTCCTGATGTCAATTGTCACTTGCCACCAGATGCAAAATGTAACTTGCCACGCTGCTTGCCACCAGATGCAGGACGTCACTTGCTATGCTGTCTGCCACCAGATGGGGAATTTCACTTGCCACTCTGCTTGCCACCAGATGTGGATTGTCGAAATCCGCATCCAATTCGCAATAGTGTGAACCCAGCCTCCGTGAGTATAATAAGTATTTGATCCCCTACCAACCAACAATAATTCTGGCTCCCACAGACTGACAGGACTAATCTGTGTACCACATGAGCACATACAGTAGCCAATTTAAAAAGATGCTCCTAACGACAACTTATGTGCATAAAAGACAATTGTCCACAGAATCTCCCTCTTCCATTCAAACCTCACTATCATAGGCAAGGTCAAAGAGCTGACAAAGAAGGTCAGGGACAAGATTGTAAACTTGCACAAGGCTGGAATGGGCTACAAGACCATCAGCAAGAAGCTTGGTGAGAAGGAGACATCTGTTAGAGCGATTATTCACAAATGGAAGAAATACAAAATATCCACCAATCACCCTCGGTCTGGAGCTCAATGCAAGAATTCGCCTCATGGGGTAAGGATGATCATGAGAAAAGTGAGGATCAGTCCAGAACTACACAGGAGGCGCTTGTGAATTATTTCAAGGCAGTTGGGACCACAGTCACCAAACAATACATTGGTAACACAATACGCCGCCATGGATTGAAATCCTGCATCGCTCATAATGTCCCCCTCCTCAGAAAGGCACATGTACAGGCCAGTCTGAAGTTTGCCAATGAATATCTAAATGATTCAGAGAAGTTTTGAGAGAAAGTTCTGTGGTCAGCTGAGACAAAAATTGAGCTCTTTGGCATTAACTCGACTCGCCGTGTTTGAAGAAAAGTGCTGACTATGACCCTAAGAACACCATCCCTACAGTCAAGCACGGAGGTGGAAACATTAGGCTTTGGGCTAGTTTTTCTGCTAAAGGTACAGGCCTACTTTGCCGCATTAAGGGGCCAATGGACAGGGCCACGTATTGTAAAATCTTGAATAAGAACCTTCTTCCCTCAGTCAGAACACTGAAGATGGGTCGTTAATGGGTCTTCCAGCATGACCATGACCCAAATCATACCGCCAAGGCAACAAATGAGTGGCTCAAGAAAAAGATCATTAAGGTCATGGAATGGCCTAGCCAGTCTCCAGACCTTAATTTTTTAGAAAATGCATGGAGGGAGCTGAAACTTTGAGTTGCCAAACGACAGCCAAGAAACTTAAGGATTTAGAGAAGATCCTCAAAGAGTGGACCAAAATCGCTCCTGAGATGTGTGCAAACCTGGTAACCGACTACAAGAAACATCTTTCCTCTGTGCTTGCCAACAAGGGTTTTTTCACCAAGTACTAAGCCATGCTTTGCTTGGGGATCAAATACTTATTTTACTTACTGAACTTCAACTCAAATTTGCAACATTTGTATAATTTTTTTCTGGATTTTTGGTTGATATTCTGTCTCTATGACTTAAAATACACCTATAATAAACATTATACACCCTTTATTTCTTTGTAAGTGGACAAAATCTGCAGGGGATCAAATAATTATTTTCCCCACTGTATTTAGCCGTTTGCCAGGATTTCAGCTTTAAAATGTACTGTAAGCAATGTTGCTGCAAAGTCACGTTCTTCCCCGCTTCTCAGAGGCTTGATCACAGATGCATGAACCCATATTAACTCCCCCACTCGCAGACCCATCATCAGATGCTAATAACCTCTCAGTTATCTTCCTTTGCATAAGTAGTAACGAGGGATATTAAGTTTACACGCTTAATAATACAGTAACCTTAGTAACGGATCGTGTTTAACATTTCAGAAAGGGCGTCGTCCATCTTGCAATCCTCTCTGCTTCTGGAATACTGAAATGGAGGAGAATGAGGTTCTACTGGGAATAGACTGTAGAGTACATGGCTTTGTCATGATTAGGACTGTGGTACGTGGAGCATCACATATGAAATGTAGAGCCTTCCTAAGCAATTACATGTCTTCATCAGTTTTATAACCTCTGACAGTTCCCCACAGCAACAGACTTACTAAACCATTTTAGAAGCGCAGGCCCTGCTCCATAAAGCCTGCATCAGCCTGTAACCCTGCTGGATCCCACCAACAAATTCAGCAGCATGCTGGCTATACTTAGCCCAGGCAGTCAGAGAGCCAGGGTACCGCAGAACCAGTTATTTGTACAATCAGGAGACTACGGGAAAAATACAGAAGGAGTCATGATGGTTCATTGGTTTTATTTTCCCGCAGGATAATCTTGGATGCAACTGCTTCTTCTACTGAACCATAGTAAAAATCTGTTAAATGATTGTACCAGTGATGTTAACCATGTGGCTGTAGGGATGCTATGTGCAAATCCTGTAATCTCGTTACCAGATCCCCCTTACTACCTTGGATGTCATATGTTTGTTCTTTTTCTACTTTCCCGCTATCCTCTCCTATATTTTGTCCCCCACAGATTCCCCTTAAATGCATTTCTTATAGAAGTAGAATGAGTTCTGGAATTCTGGCTTTATATTAGATTTCTGCAAAGCCGTATGTAGTAGGGCGGTGCCTAAGAAGCTCTTTACACCAAACAGGATTTACTGTCCATCGAACGCTGGAAGCTGGAAGACCTGAGGAGAGAAACCACTGAACAGAGCGAGGACATCAAAAAAAGTGTTGATACCTCCCCACTGTTCAAACATGGAACAGTAATACTTCCTGTCCTATTGACTATGGTTGCCAAAAGAGAGTGAGAGGAACACACCACACCAGGCCATACATGAACAGGCCTGTCAACACAAACAGAAAGTGTTGACAGGGGAATCAGCAATTGTCTTCTCCCAGCGGGGGGGTTAGCCATCCCTGCTGGAAGAAGACAGTGATTATTGCTAGCAGCTATAGCAGCCACTAGCAATAATAGCAAGAGAATCCAGCAGGCTGGTTGTATCCAATTTGATCGATCAACTTGGTACATTCAGCCTGCAAAATCTCAGAATAATGATTCGAAATGTGCATGGCTGGCCTAACAGAGGTCAAAACCTTTCCCCACACTACTCAAAATGAAAAACTTTGAACTGTAGTGGTAAGGTGAGGTCACTGGCCTGCTATGCTGTCTGGTTGGGGGGGGGGGGGGTGAAACACAAGACTGGCTGAACACTGTCAAAAACCCTTTGACAGGCAAGACAGGTCATATATTTTGTGGAGATTATTGGCTAAGTCAGGGGTGTCAAACTCAATTTCATCTTGGGCCGCATCAGCATTATGATTGCCCTCAAAAGGGCCGGTTGTATCTGTAAGAATAGATGTCCAGTGCATCCCCTCCCCTTACATTAGATGTCAAGAGCCACCCCACCATCAAAAGTTGAGTCCCCCACCCTCCCTTACATCACAGTGCACCCCCCTTACCTTATGCTGATGCTGGGAAGAAGATGGATGCATTGCTTGAAAGCAAAAAGTACAGGGTGTGGAGGAGGACCCTAGGACGGCTGGAGCTCTCCTGCAGTGCAAGAGAGGTGCGAAGGGCCACATGATATGACCTGGAGGGCCGGATTCGGCCCGCGGGCCATGTGTTTGACACCTGTGGGTTAAGTGGTTAACACTAGCAGCTCTGGGTGCTGGCTGCAAATGTAAATGGGGCCTCTATTTGCATGGATATGTTCTATGTGTACATGGGTTTTTTTATGCGATTTTCTTCAACAACCCAAAAGCACCCTGGTACCAGCATCTGACCACAACTAGCCCAAATCTGTGTGTGCACGGATTGCATGAGTGTCATAGAGACTTTATCCACTTGAAGACAAGGTTTTTTTCTGTCACTTTTTACAAGTAACAACCATTTTTATTTTTTTTGATAGAAAGTTATTTAGAACCCCCAAACATTATATATATATATATATATATATATATATATATATATATATATATATTTTTTTTTAAGCAGAGGCCCTTGAGAATAAATTGGTTGGTTTTGTAATTTTTTTTATGTCTACACAGTATTTGCGCAACCGATTTTTAAAAGCAAATTTTTATTTTTTTTACATTATTATTATTATTTTTTAGTAAAAGGTGTCAAAGGAAATTGCAAAACTGAAATGGAAAGTAGTAGTGTCATCTGGCTAAATACATATTGTGACAGGGGTGTGTAAATCATAAGACTATACAGAATGAAACACTGTTTGGCAGGCAAAACTGCTCATATGGAGAAATATCGCTAACAATATCGCTAACAATGATACAGACAGCAAACAAACAATTGTTTTTCACTAGGCTGGGTGGGTATGAGTCTTATGCTATATGTCCCAGGAAAGAAAAAAATCCTTGCTTGCATTGGGGCTATTCCCACACTGCAAGGGTTTAATGCTTGATTAGGTCTAGGGTACAGGAAAAACTGACCCCCGGCACCTGGTGCTTTTTTTCCATATGTTACGGTGGTATACTGCCCCTTGGCATCCACACATCCAATGGAAAACTATGGGCTCTGCATTGAACTTGTCGATGTCAGAGGACATGCGACCACTGGAATGAAGAGAAAAAGGAGGATGCAGGGACCAGTCTATCAATGTGGAGGGAGCATGTAGAGGATCAAGTAAGTAAAACTGCCTTTCTGGTACCCTAGACCTAAACAAGCATTTAACCCCTGTGGGCAGGGCTACCCACCCTGCACACGGGGATACCTTTAGCTGTGAGCGAGCTCACCAATGCCCAGGGCCAGGTGAAGTGCAGTCATGTAAAAGTCCAACATTAAGGCAGTTCCCCGACTTAGAGATGAGCCATAAAGCTGTGTGCAGTAAAAGTACCCGCCATGCACCCGGTGTGGCCCTCATGTGTGCATTTGTTAAGTCTGTCACTTTAATACCCATGGGACCAGGCCATGGATCTCCGTAACATGGGTTTGGTTCCGGTGGCTATTAGAAACCGACTGCTAGGGAGGGAGCCAGAACATTGACCCCAACACTACCAGAAGACCAGTCACCTTTACCAGATACCACATCTAACGGTTGGTTGTGTTGTGTCTTGAACTAGTACTTGGTTAACCATGGCGACTACAATGCTTCTCTTGCCTGACTGTCAAGTAGACCTTTTGTAGCAGCTGAGCTTCATACTCTACTTGTGCTTTACAGACCCTGGTTCTGTTGATACACCAAAACCAACATGCACCCCTTTGAATAACTGCAGACCAGTCTCAGAACAGCTGATGCAACTTTACTGAAATGCTTCATAGTACAGTCCAGCATGAACAATAAATATCATAATATCCCTAATTATCCCAAGCTAGCTGCCCAGGCATACCTCAGAAAGGTAAATTTTGTCGTTCTCCAGGTTTTGGTTGTTCTCTGGAAAAACCCTGTAGACTCTGACTGACTACAAGGCACAGCAGTCCTTCTCCACAGAAGCTACGGCATGTCCTTTCCGATGTGGCCCATTCAAAATGCCGAAAAGAGCCTCAAAACTAGCTTTCCCTCATATGTATATCACTGGTGAGTGGGCACAAATGATGTCACAGAGGTCACAATGCGATGGCATAGTTCCCAATGCACACTGGGAGCTTTGCAAGTTATTTAAATGTTTATAAAAGCCTCTCACATCATCTCTCACAAAAATTCTTCAAACCAACCAGTACTCCTACCAGATTTTAACAATAGGATACATCTTGTGATAGGCCTATGACTTTACTATGTCTTCTTATGGTTCTTCTCTCCAGGACACAGGAACATTGCTGCATAACAGCTAAATATCCCCCCGTTGTCTTCTTATAGTTACAGGCACAATATGTTGGTTTTATATACTTGGCACCCTATTTATAAAGAAGAAAAAACAAAAAATAGAATAGACCTCCACACACCTAAATGAGTAAACTACAAATATTTATTAGCCTATATTAGGCAAATGAATAAATAAACAAACATTGCTATAATACCCCAGTTCATAAAAAATGCAGATCAAAACCCATTTGATCGCACCACCAAATAATTGCCTAATCAAACCACACGGAAGAAAGGCAACTATCCAGTGGCTAGCAGACCCGCTCCCTCCTCCTGTGTGAAATAACACCCCCTATATACACCTGATATACCCCAAGACCTACCCTAACAAAGAAAGGCTCCCATATGTATATTTCCTAAACCGCAGCAGCGCGCACCTGTAGCAGGTAATTCTCGCTGCTGCAGATTGGAAAAGCACAGCCCGAAGGGATCAGAGGATTGAATCCCGTTGATCAGTCACATATCAGTCGGTCTCAAGAAAAATGTTCTTTAAATGCTTGAAAAATGAGTAACCAAAAAAAAGTCCAGAAAAGGATATATATCAAAAAATAAATAAAAAAGGGGGTTGGTAGTAATGAATATCAGTATATAATATTCCTGACTAGATGCAAAAAGTCGGTTCCAGTCATTGATAAGAAGTTAGAGATATAATGCTAGACTGCCCTGGTGATTAATACAAGGAACATCTGTTATAACCGCACTTAATATTCCTGCTGACTGCAGGTAAAGCCGTAGTTGAATGAAACGACATATATGCAAGCGGTGGAGTTGTATTTTTATTCACGGATCCTGTAAGAGTCACCAATTGATGATATTCAGGGATAGTCAAATCCTCTATACTCCAATGATTGAGGCTGTTTTTACGGAGATCAAACGGGATCGATCAGTGTATGGACATCCCTGATGATATAACCGTTGATCATCGGCAGTGCATTAAGTAGATGGTATTGATCATACTACCAGTCTCCAACTTCAAATCATATGTAGGTCCTTTCGTGGATTTTCTTGTAGATGTATAAAGATCTCGGGTTCAATAAAGATGCGGTCAGGCGATGCTTCACAGGGAGTCCTTAAAAAGTAATTTTTCAGGGATAAAGGTTACTTGGGTGGGTGTTGAAGGGGGGTTTCCACCCAAACAGTTGACATGTTTTGTTCCGGTGTCCCGGAACTTCGTCCGACGTTGTAGTTTACTCATTCAGGTGTGTGGAGGTCTATTCTATTTTTTGTTTTTTCTTCTTTATACATGTTTAATTGACCACACCCCTGCCAATTATCGGTGAGTGCTACTGTTTCATTAGATAGGACTCCCACCTTTGCCCTCCCCCTTTTTGTGTATATACTTAGCACCCTGCCACTGATAGAGGGTGGGAGCAGTTTAAGGCATAACTCCAGAGATAAAAAACATAAAAAATTTATTGCCCATTAAAAAGATAAAATATGGCGCTTGATGCCTTAGAGGCCAATCACAAAATTAATAAGTATAGGAGCTGCTGCTGCCTACGAACGTGATTTCTACCTAACCCACATTATGTCGCTGAAGCCAATGTTTGTGAGGATGTCACATCCAGTAAAAGGGGGAGACGGTCCACACAACTGCATACAGAGGAATTGGAAGGTTCATTAAACAACGAAGATTAGGCAACCAAGATCAGCAGTCATCATATAAAGCCCCAACGCTTTTCACACAGAGGGTTCTAAATTATAAAGGCACCACTCACATCTGCGCATTCCGTTAAAGCACTGCGCTTGTGGTGCTATTAATTGTTAAGGTCACCCCAACACGGGCAGCAAACACGTTTTCACGTACAATGCACCAAACGCTTGGTAAAAAAAACGAGTGAAGCTCAACACCGCAAAATGTGCAGGAGCTTCTTTGGTATGTCTGTCGCGCATAGGGGAGCCCATTCAAATGAATGTGTTATCCTATTTGTGTCACGAGTTGCAATTACAGTGCCAATAATTATTAATGTCACCCTAAATGCGGATACAAGCAGCATGATTTTCGCCTGCAACAATGTGAAAAATTGCACATAAAAAAAAAACAAAAAAAAAAACCTTCAAAGCTCAATGACCAAAAGGGTGCAGGAGCTTCTGTGGCATATTGGGCTGCCCTATGAGTGTCACATGAGAAAACACACAGTCACGTGACACATAGGAGTGAATATGTCTTAACAGCCAATCACCAAGTGTGGATGCCGCTACATGAGGATGGGAAGAAATCCGTTGGGCATTGTGTAGACTCCAAGCAGATTGACTTGCAGCTTCCTCTGACTTTTTTTTCTTTGCTGTGATGGGCAAATGGGGCAGTGGGGAAAGGAGGAGAGGGGCAGTAGATGTGGAGCAATCAAATGAACCTGCTTTTTTTTATCTGCACAGGCAAAGCACAGGTTTACCTTGAGGAACACCCCTACATGCTTGGGCTCTCATGCAACAACATCAGCAGGTGGCACTATAACTGAAATCTATAATTATATCCTCCCGGCCCAGTTGGACCCAGAAGCTCTGCAAATGGGATCTTAAACATTACAGAAACCTACTTTCATAATCCCTTATTTTCTCTAGCTTCAAACCTTATGCAACTTCCAGGCTAAACATTTTCAAGCTACAAAAAAAGAAACGCCCTGGGAAAATGGAAGCACATGGGAGCCTTACCCCGGAGATCTGTGTATTCGACATATAAATCAAAAAAGAGTCACATAAATATTTATAGATCTATTTATAGCCTTAA
Source organism: Rana muscosa (assembly GCA_029206835.1). NCBI lineage: Eukaryota > Metazoa > Chordata > Amphibia > Anura > Ranidae > Rana > Rana muscosa. The sequence continues at coordinate 79,791,053 of CM055125.1, read as the reverse complement.
CTAGTTGAAGTGATGATAAATGTGCTGATACATCATGAACTTTTTCCAACACATCTTTCTAAAACTGCTGCCAATGCTGTAAAGATTACATAAACAATTATCTCAAATGTGGAAAGATTTGAAATGTTAAACCAAACAGTGCTTTAGTCAATCAAACCATACATAACCTTTGTTAATTATACTTATCAAATCTGTCCACAGCCCCACTTTTTAGCAAAGAAGCTAATCCCCTAAATTTGGTAGATGTATGGGGTGTGGGCCATTTGTTTCTTAAAATGCAATCACGACCATACTAAACCAATAACATCACCACTTGCTGTGCAGAAGATCCATTTCCATGTGTCTAAACCAGTGGTCTCCAAACTGTGGCCCTTTGCTTGCCTGTATCCGGGCCCTTGGGTCACTATTCCTCCAAATGACACCAATGATGGGCAAACCATTCCTCCCACCAACACCAATGATGTGGCACTATTCCTCCCACTGATACCAACAATAGGGCACTATTCCTCCAACTAGCACCAATGATGGAGCACCATTTCTCCACAAATACCAAACAACGGGGCACAATTCCTACCAATAAAACCAATGATGGGGCATGGTTTATACCCACTGGCCACAGTCCGGCCCCCTCTAGGAGCCTGAAGGACAGTAAACTGGCCCTTTGCTTAGAAGGTTTGGAGACCCCTGGTCTAAGTATTTGCTCAGGTAGTTCACATAAGCTCTGAAACCCAAGGCACCCTGGTATTGGTCGATCACTATTACGCGCACTCTCTCTAACCAATAGTGACCCCCGGAGGTGGACAGAGCAGGTAATAACCTAAGCTGGTTGCATATCAGTGCACCTCTTGATTGGGTGCTATGTAAACATCTAGACAGATGGTCAGACACTTATGTACACAGTAAATGGTGGTTTAAGAGTTATATTTTAATCAAAGGATTTCTTTAAAGCAAACTGGTAGTGCCATAGCCGTTTGTAATCTGCCACATTCAATAGAAGACACTTCCAAGAGCCTAAAAGGTAATATTTTGCATTTTATTTAATAATGGGAGCCTTTAAACATGAGGCACACTAAATTGAAAATACAGACTTCCATCTAGCAAGTCAGTGCATGGCCATGCTATCTCCCAACCCCTTGCCTCCCCAGACTGTGAAGTAAGAAAGGTACACTCCAAAGTATACCAGTACGCACATTAAACCCGATTCATGAAATTTGAGCTGGGCACATATATCTGCAGTGTTTTGTTATTTCTCTTCAAAGCACTAAGTCCCGTGGCTTTCTCTTGCTCCGTTCTTCTGTTATCAGCATGATAATGTCAGACAAGTTCTGACACAGGAGATAAAACCAGCCCAAACTTTGTGTCGAGGGAGGTTGCTATAAATAGATTAGCAGAGAGCTGAACTATTTACAGGGCAGCTCTGAAAGTCTCTGCCTATGTGGAGTGGGGGTGTGTGCCTTTCCTCCAATCAGCTGTCTTGGCTGTATGCCCAGATTTCACTTCCTGTGCTGAACAGGAAGAGAAAATCTCTAACACTATCTGAACTTTCTAAAGAATATATAAAATCTGAAGACAACAGATATACATGTAAAACTTATGTAGGGAGATTTGTTTCATCTCTGTGTATCATCTGAGACTGTTCACTTCACTGGGTATATGTGAGGGTTTACACCCACTTTAATGATAAAAACGTAATCATGAATGAACACAGAAATTGGCAGAAGATTCATTTGTGAAGCATGACTTCAGAAAAGAAAGTCAATAGCTGGCCCTTCTTCTCTCTTGGAATCCACTCAATGGTCTCAATGGAAGCGAGTTGTGGGAGGCAGAAAAAGCAGGCTCTTCATGGTGCCTAAAAGAGAGTGTACTGGGTTACCTGGGTGTGTGAGGGTATGAGCAGGCAATTAAGTCGGCCTGCATTTCAATCTTTATACCAGTGTAGCTACTTTAATATGAGCACAGGTGAACTTTAAAGAGAATCTTCACTTTACAAGGAAAATAGGAATCATCTTATCACAGAAGTGGCCAGCGATGTTGGTTTGAACTCCAAGACCTGCAGCATTTTTGGTGCATGGCTCAGCCTACTGTTCTCTGTATTCTTAAAATTGGTCTTTTTATTAAATTCTAATGTCAGCTTTTTACTAAACCAAACAAAGTAACACCGCACTGAAATCTTCCAGTGGTCATCAGAATGCCTCTAAATGAGCTGAAAAGGAAGGATTGAGAGAGAGCCCTCACGAGTACATATGAAAATCAGGATCTTCAAACACTGCTCATCAAGTTATCAAAACATCAGAGAAACAGCTGAATGTAGAAATTCCAGATTCAATTTTATTGATGTGTCATAAAAAGCACAAAGTGTTGCACTAATTCAAAGGGTTCTCCCATCATCTGGGCTTGGTACTGTTTAACAAAGTGTGTATTGCGGTACTGCACTGATAAAATTGGAGAGATCCTGAGTAGTAATTAGTCGGTGCTGGTTACACTGGCTTAAAGCAGAGCTCCCCTGAAAAAAAAATATTAAAATATTAAAACAATATTAAAAGTCAGCAGCTACAAATACTGCAGCTGCTGACTTTTAATATTGGGACACTTACCAGTCCTGGAGTCCAGCGACGTCGGCAGCAGAAGACGAGCAATCACTCGTCACTCTGCTGCCCCCACCCCCATCCTCGGTGAGGGAACCAGGAATTGAAGCCTTTACGGCTTCACCGCCCGGTTCCCTACGGCGAATGCGCGAGTCGCGCTGCGCCGTTCTCACTGGTCCCCGTTGTGTTCTGGGAGCTGAGTGTTTCCCAGAACACAACGGGTATTCTGCGGAAAGTGACGTACTACCCGCAGAGAGGACTCCCGGAAATGGGTGCAAATACCTGTCTTAGACAGGTATCTGCACCCCCCTCCCCCTGAAAGGTGCCAAATGTGACACCGGAGGGGGGGAGGGTTCCGACGAGCGGAAGTTCCACTTTAGGGTGGGGCTCCGCTTTACCAGCATCTGGAGCTCTGGCAACTTTCCTTCTTGTACACCTAGTCCCTTATTGAGCAATGAGCCAACCTTTGGCCACAACTCCTGGAATAGCAGAATAAAGTGGTTTTAAAGGCAGAAGGTTTTTTATCTTAATGCATTCTATTAATCAAGACAAAAAGCCTTCTGTATGCAGAAGCCCACCTAATACTGACCTGAGCCCAATCTTGATTCAGTCTCGGCTGTCCGGGACACTCCCTCCTGATTGTGAATAAAATTGTAAAAAAAAAAAAAAAAAAAAAGACACCCGCGTCTAGGTATACAACTAAATTATTATAATGAGCAGCCGCTGTCTATCCAACCAAATTGGCAAACATAAATAAATATTTAGGCCGCGCTTGGTTAACCACCTCAATACCGGGCACTTTCACTCCCTTTCTGCCCAAGCCATTTTTTTTAATGACAATTGTGCGGTCATGCAACACTGTACCCATATTACATTTTTATAATTTTTTCCCCACAAATAGAGATTTCTTTTGGTGGTATTTGATCAAATCTGTGGTTTTTATTTTTTGCGCTATAAACAAAAATAGAGCGACAATTTTGAAAAAAATGCTATAATTTTTTATTTTTTGCTAAAATAAATATCCCCCAAACAAATATAAAAAAAACTTTTTTTTTCCTCAGTTTAGGCCGATACGTATTCTTCTACATATTTTTGGGAAAAAATATCGCAATAAACGTATATTGATTGGTTTGCGCAAAAGTTATAGCGTCTACAAAATAGGGGATAGATTTATAGCATTTTAATTTTTACTAGTAATGGCGGCGATCTGCGATTTTTATCGTGACTGCGATATTGCGGCGGACATATCGGACACTTTTGACACATTTTTGGGACCATTCACATTTATACAGTGATTAGTGCTCTAAAAATGCATTGATTAATGTGTAAATGTGACTGTCAGGGAAGGGGTTAACACTAGGGGACGATCAAGGGGTTAATGTGTTCCCTAGGGAGTGATTCTTACTGTGGGGGGAGGGGACTTACTTGGGGAGGTGACCGATTGGTGTCCCTGTGTACAAGGGACACACCATCGGTCTCCTCTCCCTGACAGGACGTGGATCTGTGTGTTTACACACACAGACCCACCGTCCTGCTCAGTTACTGGGCAATCGCGGGTGCCCGGCGGACATCGTGGCCGCCGGGCACGCGCATCGAGTTCCCAGTGACGCGGCGCTCGCCCCCTAGTGGCTCGGGAAGGCGATCACGTCATATGACGTTGTCCCAGAACGAGAGGGTCTTCGTCCCGCCGTCATATGACAGCGGGCAGTAGACAAGTGGTTAAACTACTAGATGATACTTTTAAATATTGTGGTATTGTGGTATTGTGAGTATCTTTACTAAAGAAAAAACAGTCAGTGTACCAACGTATTCCTCCCTCCTGATTGGCTGAGACGCAGTAGTGGGCGCCATTGGCTTCCGCTGCTGTCAGTCAGTGAGCCAATGTGAAGAGAGAGGGGGCGGGGCCATGCCGCAGCCATGGGTCCGAATGGACACAGAGCAGAAGCTAGGCTTGGATTCCCCTATAGCAAGCTGTAAGGGCACTCAACAGAAGGGAGGGGCCAGGACCACCAGCAAGGGACCCGAGAAGAAGAGGACCAGGGCTGCTCTGTGCAAAACCACTGCACAGAGCAGGTATGACATGTTTTTTTTGTTTGTTTAAAAAGAGCAAACAAGACTTTAATATCACTTTAAGGACAGGTTGGAATGTATGACAAAAGAGTCTAAATAAAATTGAATCTGGACTTCATAAGTCCTGATTTAGTGCTTCCCTTCTTGCATACTCCGTAACTATAACGCAACAGAGGGTCTCACCTATCCCTAATCCCCACTTAGAAAAAGATTTGCCTTTACATACACTTTAATTCCTTGTTAAAGTGATACTAAATACACACTGTAATTTACATTGTCACTTCTATTTCTGTATGTGGATGATGACATTTGGAATACAGGGTAAAAATAAATTATTAATACCAATAAACGGTTTTAAATTGTCATACAAATATATATTTGAAATTAAAGTTTTATTATTCTGGGGAAACAAACATGGTGTGGGTGGATATCTGCCAGTTACAGGCTGCGTCAGCCTGTGACTTAGAATAAGAGGGAGGTGAAGCCTCCATTAATCTACATGTAATATCCCACTCCCATTGTGCTTAGCTGGTTAGTAGGCATGGAGGAGGGAGGGAGGGAGTGGGCTGTCATTTACCACTGTGTATATGCCCACATGTGTGACTATATAGTCACATGGGCTGCTCAGATGTGATAGGGAGGAAATGCTTAACATAGAAACTCACTGAAAACTGAGCATATGCAGAGTTCGCACCACAGCTGCAAAATCCCTAATTGGGGACATGAACAGGAGGTGGATAAACCAGTTTTTTTTTTGCAGAATACAGAAAATGAATCCCATAGTGACCGAGTATGACAACATGTAATACAGCATTTATTGATAGTGTAGCGGGCAGTTCCTCCCCTCTCCCCGTCCCCTCTATTAAAGTTCTGCTCGCAATGTCTCTGGTCTAGGGGTATGATAGGGGAGGGAGAGGGTGCGCTACGCCTGGCTTCCACCACAGGTGTAAAAGTGGTATCAGCAATGCCTTTCTTTACCTTCGGGCCTGTGTTGTGCATCGGATCCTCCCTCCAAGAGTCTCTGAGAACCTCGTCTGCCAGGAACTGAGCCCCACACCGTTAAAGTCCAACACTCCTTTATTTAGCACATAACATGGACTCCCTTGGCTACAGAACAGAAAAGGAAGTGTGGGTGCGAATAGGCCTAGACACAAGTTAGATCCTCCACTCTCTTCCAAAGAGTGGGTTATGGTCTCCGCACGAGGGAAATTCACCTTCCGGACGGTCTCCGACAAGAGACTCACCCGTCACCGGCAGTATGCTGCACCGGGTCTTCAGATGAGGAGCTCTTCCCGGTCCATTACGCCCACCTCGGATTCAGGCATCCATCTCCGGAGTACCTTAGGATCCTTCCCTCGCGGAACTCAGTGTTGGGCACTGAGCTCCGGACCGCCGTCCGAGTACCTCACCCCAGGCTAAAGGTGCCAGAGGTGGAACACGATCTCCGGTGGTCCTCTAGGCCTAGTCCGCCTAGAGGACAAACACGAACTCCGTCCGCAGGCTAAAGGTGCCAGGGACCAACAACCCCATGACCAAGATGGCCGGCCCCTTTTATCCCCTCTCCCAGCAAGCACGGCGGGTTCCCCGCCCCACCATACCGCTGCCAAGAGAGGACAAAAAGTAGGCTCAGCACACAGCGGTATTTGTCCATCGGCCCATGGTGACAGCGCCACCCAGTGGACTGCCGGAGACACACCACTGGTGTCACTGAAAAATTCAAAAATTACCCCGGGAAAGTAAGTACCCGCTACAATAGTTTTTATGATGTGAGTTTAGCAACAATTTAGGATAAAGTTTGCATGTAGTCTTATCTAAAGCTAAACGTAGGGTGACTTTCTGTGCTGAATTTTTAGATAAGACCTAGCACTCAGAGAATCCTTTGTCATGTACTAACCTTTATTAAAAATGTATAAACATAAACCAAAATGATAGAAGATAAAAGATAAAGAAAATAAGTAGAAAAAAGAGAAATAAGATAAAACTGACCCCAGTCTGTTAAAGCTTCACAATAAACTCCCCTACACATAATTTTTATTTCTTTTTTAATCCTTCGTAGAATGCACTTATACCACAAGTCTGTTTATACACTAAACAAGAAACACACTATATTCCCACAAAACAAAGCCTTAGCACCTATAGAACACTTTCTGAAGCTCAAGTTTAGGACTAGTTACCGAAATTCTCTCCCATTTAGCTTTATGTATTTGAAAAAGCCAATTTTTTTGTGTAGCACTCCAACTTACTATAGGGTATAATGAATAATAAAAAAAAAAAATAGGGGTATCCCGTCTATCGTTACACATATTCTGCTAGTTGTACAATGACTGACTGTGGTTACCAGCAGTTTATTGTGGTTCACACCAGCTCATTGTACGCAGATATGTACCTTGGTACATGCTGCTGTGCTGATCACAAGGATCAGTCATCTGTCATCTCATAAATGCACAGAAAACCCTTTCACACACCAGGGACTTTAAACAATCCGGCGTCTCTATGGAAACTAAACATGCATTACAGCGCATTCATGTGTTTGAAGTGCTGTGTCAAATCACCTCTTTGATTTCATGTATCTTTCTTAATTTATACCTGGGCAAAAAGAAGGGGGGGGAGGAGCACCCATTAGGCAACATTATGATAAAATATACAGTACATGTAACTGCATCATGGATTGGAAATCTTGCTGTGGTCCAAACTGCAACACTCAAGTCATGCCCGTCAGAAAAACCTGTAAGGAATAGACGGAGGGATGGCATGACTGGCGGTGGAGAGTTTGTAAAGTTTGAAGGATGCAGGAAGGAGGGGTACTGACCTGATTGGTGAAGTGGAGAAGGGTGGGGTACGCAGGTGGTTGTAGGCAGGACAGTCCCAGGAAAGTTGCAGTAGGAAGACGAGAGACAACAGAGAATCTTTCCACTCTCCCTCCCCTGTACTTCGTTGCCGTTTTTGTTCTTACGTGCGTAGGTTTCCTGGGGGATTGGGGGATCTGTCATGGCGGCTGGTGGAAAGTTAGGCAGTAGTGAAGGTTAATAGGTTGGGACCTGCCTTGGGTGCGGCTTCCCCTAATTTAATACCTTTACGGCAGTAATTGAGTCCCCGGTCTCAGAGTCGGTAGGGTGCAGCTGGAGGCCTACTTTATGGGTCATAGGTATATCTTGGTTGCCTACAAGGGCCTTGAGACTCCAGCATACATTCAGTCTGTTGCTGGGTTATTTGTTATTTATATTTGGTATTTATATTGCTTATTTAATTTATTTATAATTTTGTTAAAGTGGCTGCTGTGGCCATAAAATCCCAGTTGGTGTCAGAGTGTCTGATTTTGTGGCAGGGTTGGGTAATGGAGTGGCCAGGCAGCTTGGGAAGGCCTGAACTTCATCTTTTATACCCTAGTCAAGTCCAAGTACACCATAACAGTATCAGCAAACGTTAATATTTTGTTTTAGCAGCTGGTGAGTAGATCATCACGGTGAGCTGGCTGTTTGAGTCAGTACATAGAGGTGGTCTTTGAGGCTTCTTTATCAGGACAGCAAAGTAGTATCATTGTTGTTGACTTTTTAAAACCACTTCATCCCTTATCCTGCTACTAAGCCTGCAATGTCAGCAAGAACAACAAACAACTCAAAGGACCACCTGTCCCAGATTCTATGGGATTTTTCAGAAAACACAGTCCACTGTCCCAGAGTCAACTGCAGGAACATTTGTTCCAGCGTTCAACATCTGCCAAAACCATAGGCGGAGTGATTTCCTGCTGACAGTCCCAGCAGAAGAAGAGAGCAGCAACATGGGTCAGAAATTACTACAAGGCGAGTGCCCACCAACCACCAAAGTACTTCTCTGGCCCCCCACTGATTCCAACTGTACCTCATTAGCCCTCTTTTTGTTTTTCCAGGGGGGAGGTATTGGGGGAAGGAAAGGGGAAGGAGAGAAGGAGAAAGATTAAATTCACTCCTCCGCCCCTCCTGGTCCAGCAGAACTAACAGGACAGCCTCCAGGTTACACAAGGAGGCAGTTTAGCTCAGCAAAGCCGCATATTCTTCTGAGTAAATAAATTTGAGCTAATAGAACCACTTTGAGGAATTTTTCACAAAGTCCCACTCTACATGGTCATCCAACTCATTGATTTCAGTAACCTTTCTCAACCTGATGGATATGGATGGGGCTTGTGCCGCTAGCCAACATTGACCTCCACAGTATGTTTCTTCCCACCCCTTCCCTGACCTCCAGCGTAGCCCTCTGTCCCCCACTGACCACGCATGTACCCCTTGAGCCTCCAATTACAGCAATGCTCCATCTTCCTTCATCAATGGTTTTGTTTCTGTTTTTCCCCTAGTGGCCCACTCTGATCACCAAAATCCAGGCATACTTCCTCCCACAGAAACTGATGCCGGGCAATTTTCCCTTCCACAAATATCAGGCTTTTTTATTTTACCAAAGATGTCAAGCTCAGCATTATGCAATAATGTAGCCCCAATGGGACCTCCTTTAACAAGTTGCAAAGTTGGGAGGTAGGACGTGTGTTCATGAGATAGCACAAAGTAGCAATAAAACCATACAAATAAAGAGTCTGACTGCCCAATAAGTTTAAATGGTCATAAACTTGCAACAGTGTTTATTTAGGGGTAACCCAGGTTTAATAATTACAATAACCAAAATCTCTGCATATTTAAATTTTCATACACCTCAAATTAGCAAATGCATCAAAACAAATACCACTGTCCATCCAGATTAGATTGGATGACAACCCCACCAGCCTAGGGCAGGCGTGAAGCGACTGGCTGAGGCCCCCCAAAAAACACTGTGGCTTGCTCAACCAGGTTTTGTAAACCCATGTTAAATATATCCAAACCTATAGTGGATAAATGTACTAAGTCTGGTCTATATAGACCCGAGATAAATCCCTCCGACTCAAAGTGGTGATATTACAAACTATTAAACTGGATCAACAAATTATGAATTGTTCGATTCAAACGTCTACGTATCGTGTCTAAATAGAACAATCTTCCCAATGAAGACCAAAGTAGTCTAGGTACCATTTTGGAAAAAGCAAAAATGGTTTGCGGAAACAGGATTTGAAGGGAGTATAAATCCTGTTTAATTTCGCAAAGCAGGTCCCAGGTTTTAACTTTGCCCAGGTCATTTGCCCGGCATGTATTATGATCAAATCTGGATTGGGCCATATACTAGATAAACAAATTAGAACATTCTTTACATTTCTCCATCCTAATCCTCTGATACCTTGCCAAAAACTTGGGAATACACTTTCATTTAAAACCAAGAGTCTCAGTATAAGTCCTGGATGCTACCCTCTTCTGGGCACAATATATAAAAAAGAGTAGCCAACAATCCAGACCGTACATTTTGGAGCACCTGAAAAATAAAATGAATTGATAATTAAATCTGGACGAATGTAAATCTTAGATCTGTTACTATCCCATCGACCAAGTCGTTTAAGTTCATCAGGGGAAAAACCCAGGTAGCTAGCTAACGTGGCAGCCCCTATCCTAAATGAGTGGGAGGAAAAGTAAAAACCTGAAAGGCCAAGATGCTTAAGGCAAGCAAAGAGGACAGAAGACAATTGGCATCTGGTTAAGGGGGACAGATCCAAATTAGCCACTAAAGGAAGGTCTGAATGCAAGAAAATTCAAAATATTAACGACTGGGCAAATGTCAAAATTAGAAGATCTGTATAAAGGTGATAAGACGACCTTTACCAGCTTGATCAGATTTAGACTTTCTAATAAAAAGCTTTACTGCTTCAACAAACATTGACACACCACTATCCAGTAACAAGATACTTGAAGATTTATTGGGAACTGAAAATTCTCCTAATTCTTAAGGCTCCAAAAAATACAATAGAAAAAACTGCTCTAAACAAAACTATTTCAAAAGGGGCGAAACAGATAACTTCCAAAGTCAACATAAATTTTCTTAGCAAGTCAATTGAAATAGGTCTCCTACCATCTCTAACTGGGTGACAACGCCTGAAACTTTTAAGCACCTGACAAAAATCGGAAAGAAGGAGGGCGGCAGAGGGAGATAAGAAAATTCTAAGAAAAAAAAACAGACTCCTGCTAGTATTTTGTTAACGGAAGACGCACTAAGACCAGATTTTAATAAGAAAGAAACAAAACACAAGACTGTATAGGAATCGATAACAGTAACCTTCAGGTTATACATAGAGCAAAAGATACACCACTTTGACTAAGCTTGGAGATATTCTTCCCACGTTTTGGATGCAACACAATTCTTCTAATTGGCAGCAATTAGTCCCGAATCAAGCCCCAGAGGTAAGTTGGGCATTGGAATCCAATCAGGTCTGCTTCTGGTGCCAGGTCCCAGAATATGGAAAACTGCAAACGAGACAATGAGTCCGCAATACTATTGTCTGATACCACTACTGGGAATAATTCCAAAAGAACCAAGTTGCGTGTAATGAGAGTAATGCCATTCAGACGCACACCAATGGCCAGCTAAATATGCGCCAAAACCTATTGCGCCATAGGCATCTGTGAAAAGCCCAAGATCGTAATCTTTAATAAAGTCTTTCTGCCAAACCGTAGAATCCTGTTAAAAATTCATCCCACACCTTCAGGTCTTCCTTGATGGCTTTAGAGATAGAGATATGATCGCAAGGGTTTTTTAAACCTTTTGTAGCCATAGCAAGTCTACGGGAAAAGATCCTAGCCGCAAAGGCAAAGAGCCCAAGTAATGATTGGGCATCTTTAAGGAGGACTTTGCGCTTTGACAAAAACATAGCGATTAAGGACCTGATCCTAATTAGATTAGACAGTGGAAGATGAAATTCCATGGCAGTGGCGTCAATGATGATGCCCAGGGACTCGATGTTGGTGGAAGGAAAAATATTTTTTTCCTAAGCTAAAGGAATCCCGAATGATTTTCAGATATCAAAGAAACAGGATAGGGTTTCTAAACAAATAGATGAATTAGTTGGACCAACAAAACAAAAAATCATCCAAATAATGAATAGAACCACCATAAGGATATGATACAGATAAAACCCATTGAAGAAAAGATGAAAAGGCTTCAAAGTAAAAGCAAGATAAAGAAAAACCCATCGGCATACACATATCGTAATAAAACTGATTATTGAAATGTAAACCCAAAGAAGTAAAGCCTTGAGAATGAACTGGTAGTAGGCAAAAAGCTGATTTGACATCTGCTTTGGCTAGTAATAAATATTGACCATATTGTCTGAGCATAATTAGTGCCTCATCAAAAGAGACTAAAGCTTCAAAATCAGAGACCTCATTGTTCAGAGATTTGCCCAGGGGGTAGGAAAGATGAGGAATTAGTCGAAAAGAGCCAGGCTCTTTCTTAGGGACTCCCAAAGGTGAGACTCTAAAATTGGTAAAGGGGAGATGAAAATGGGCCTGCAATTCTGCCTTCTTTCCTCTCTTTTTCAATTTTTTCTGTTACAACCTCTGGATGGTAAAAAACTGACTGTAGGTTCTTAACTACTAGTAACACAACCTTCACCGGAAAAAAAGGGAACTAAAAAACCTTCCCCGAACCCACTACGAAGCACTTGCGCCATCTTGCTGTCTGGATAGTTTTCTAACCAAGGCAACATTTCAGACAATCTCACTGGCGTCTGAGCTTTTAACATTGGAATCTCTCGATTGCTGCTGAGCTGAAAGCGGCAGATGCTTTGTGGAAACACTAACAAGCAGGGTGGGACTCTGTGCAGTATAAACATTCATGTCGATACCTACAGTTAGACAAGAATTCACATTGCTTTATTAAAGGCAAAGCACACAACTTAGGGCTCTTTCACACGGAGGTCCGTTCAGGTCCGCCTGTCAGTTTTTTAGGCGGACCTGAAACGGATCCTCATGCACCCCTATGGAAGCACGGATGTCAGCGGTGACATGTCCGCTGACATCCGCTCCGCTCCGAAAAAGTGTGACGGAGGAAAATCCTATTTTTCCTTCCGTTTGCGGAGCGGATCGGATGACAACGGACTCTACGGTCCGTCGTCATCCGATTCCCCATAGGGGAGAGCGGCGCTCTGACAGGGCGGTCCCTGCACAGTGTGCGGGGACCGCCCAGTCATCCGTCGGCTCAGCGGGGATCAACGGAGCGATCCCCGCTGAGCAAGCGGAGCTTCACAGGGCGGATCTTCACGGATCCGCCCCGTGTGAAAGAGGCCTTTATGAAAGGAATTATGTGGGGAGCTGGGAGACTTATTCTGAAATAATTGGCTTCTGAGGAAGCATTAGGTTCAGCCACAAAACTATATCCTTATTACCCAGTGTAATGAGGGGTATACCAAGAGATGCCTCCAAAATGCCTAAAAGCTTCTGCCACAATATCTAAATGTTGAAACAACCAGGAACATTTCTCCGGAAATTTCTCACCCATTACCGAAGCATATATACAATAAGCTTGCAACCAATTCTGGAACGTCTTTGGAATGGCTCCTCTTCTATCACCTTCCGATCGTTCCTCTGCCTTCTTGTCTAATTTTGAAAGAAATTCTTTAGATGAAGGCAACAATGACAATATGTCAACATAGTCACCTTTCCAAATTTTCTCCTTAAAGCGGGATTCCACCCGCGGATTTTTTTTTTTAAAAGTCAGCAGCTACAAACACTGTAGCTGCTGACTTTTAATAAGGACACTTACCTGTCCTACTCGCCCGTGATGTCGCCCCCCCGAGGCCGATCCCTCGATCCTGGCAGCTCCCGGCGCCGCCATCCTCACTAAGGGAAACAGGCAGTGACGCCTTGTGGCTTCACTGCCCGTTTCCTACTGCGCATGCGCAAGTCTCGCAGTGTTTTCTGAATGAGTGGCTGCTCTCTGGGATACACACAGTACACAGAAGGCAGCGCGTACCATTCCCCAGAAAACACCGCGAGGAGGACGAGGAAGAAGACCAGCCGCGGAGGATGAAGAGGCAGATTAGAAAGATCCGCATAGCCACCACTATTTCTGTTAAGTAAAAAAAAAATGTTCTTTTTTTTGCAGATTTTTGGTGAATTTTTTTTTGTTAGGGTGGAACTTCACTTTAACTGAAGAAGATAGATGAAAACCTAATGGTGAATTTCACCAGGAAGCACTTCCTTCAAACAGGATTCGGCTATAACTGACTTAGGTGGGATTAGTGGAAGATTCATAAGACTAGGTTGTAGTGAAACAACAGATTCCCTGTAAATTGGAGCGGTCTGACTGTTAACCATGTGTGAAAGCTTATTATTATTCAACATAGTACAAGCTGATTTTGAAAAATCAGCGCTATACTGGGTACGTGCACTGTCCCATACTGAACCAATATTCTGAGAATCATGAGAAACAATAGCCATGGGAACAGTATTAATACTACCTCCAATAGGTAACGCATTTCTAAACATAATATTCGACTGTGTATCCTGCAGTGTGCCAAAAGGCAAAGCATTTTGTAATGCACCAATAGGTTGTGCACCCTCTGCAATGCACCAAACGATTGTGCACCTTGTATAGCACCAAAAGGCAGTGCACTTACAAATGCACCAATATGCTGTACACCTTGCGCTGTACCAACAGCACCAATATGCTGCCTGGTGTAGGGTCAAGGGCTTCTTGTACCTCAGAAATAGGCTGAGCTGGTAAAGAGATGGGAGGGGAAGAAACTGCAGGTGGGTCTTCTCCCAAACACTGCCTGGGCCACTCCTCACCCCCGAGCTCTCAGCCGTCTCTATCAGCCAGAAAAGTAAGGATTCCACGTTGCACAGGGAGTCCAGTCGGTTCCTCTTCAGGTGGCTGGCCGTGTGATCCTTTCCTCTTCAGGTGGCTGGCAGCGTGAGGGAAGAATCCGGCTTATAAAGGCTCCAGAACGGCGCAAATGCAGACCCGCTAAAAAGCACCAATTAGCTGCTTGTTGCTGTGGGAGAAAACTGAGGGAGAAACCAATAGCAACCTGAAAGAGAGGAAAAGAAGAGGAAGGCAAAAATGCCCTTTGTACGCTCCCATTCGGGTCCCTGCTTATAGCAAGGGACCCGGACATTTGAAAAGCCTTACAGAACTGTAAAAGCATATCTAAACCAAAACTTATTTTGCAAAATTCAGGAAATAAGAGGCAATGTGTTACAAAGTCAACCCACCTCTGAATAGTAACAGTAGGATTATGGTTATTGTAACATTAGATTTCCCAAATTGCATTCAGTCAGTTGGAAACACACACACACACACACATACACATATATACACACATACATATATATATATATATATATATATATATATATATAGTTTTTTTTACCTTCTTATGTATTAAACTTTTTTGTCATAAAATAGACATAAAATAACAAATACAATGACAGAATATAGAAACCTCCAGTAGACAGCTTATGTTCCAAAACAATAATGAGCTAGACATACATACCAATTTCATAACTGCGGCATTCTGAATTAAACATATATTTAAGTTGTCCACTCTATATCAGATGTCATTACCACTAGGCCACTTTGTTCTACAAGCAATTGCTCTATCAACAACACGCTGAGCAGTGCTCTTGTCCTTTCTCTGTTCAGTGTATTGCCTGACTGCGAAGAGTGATCTCAAAAAAGTCTCTTGGAAGTCGCAAGAAGCCCATAGGAAGGTCAATGACACTACAAAGCGGTCTTGACTCTTATGTTATGGAAATTCACATCCTGAAGCTGTGTAGGACCTATGGCGTCCTGGGTCATTGAGCTTATGTTGAAAATTTTATCTGATGCCTGTCAGACCCACCATGCGTATTCGAAGGGACAAAGTGTCAACTTCTCTCTCAGTCTTAAGCTGAAAATGTTATCTGGGGTAAGAACAAGCAAATCTAACATGGGAGTATGTTCTCTCTCTCACTGCCTGTTGTGCACTGGGTTAGGTTTAGTGATGAGCAATTTGATTTTTAAGTTAAGTGAATTAGCCAATTGCAATCTTTTGGATTCCACGGAACATATACAGGAACACCCATCCATTCTGCAATGAACTGTGCAGTTCAGGAACCATGATGACCTGGATACCTGAAAGCTATGACTGTCAGCAGATTCAACAGATCTTAGTGGGAAAATGTTGAAAAATAAGTGAATAGACTTTCATGTGAGGGTAAATTCACACGAGGGCGATCTGGATAATTTTGTGTAATGTCACACATTATTGTGTGGTGTGTTACGTTTAATCGCTCCTGTCCTGCGCTGCAACACAGGGCAGTGTACTACTGTGTGATGCAATGCTGGTGTGTTGGGGTGCCACTTACAACATATGGCACAGCAGTGCACCAACACACGTAATGTGCGTTACTGCAGCACACTGGTGTAAATGTGTCCAGATTTCTTCCTCACTAGTTATGTCACATTTAGATGTCAGAAACAAAAATTTTGATAAAGTCCTGATCCACCAGAACTCTTCTGCGTGTGTAATTCACTATAAAAGTGAGGCAACACAACAACCATAAGACCTTAAGCCCTGGTTCACAATGACCGCGGGAATGAAATTGTGCAAGTTCAGCTGAACTCGCACAATTTAATTCCTGCATGTCAGTCCCGACTTCGGGGGCGATTCCAGAGACATCTGTGTGGGTTTTTGCACAGATATCTATGGAAATCGCACCCCCGAAATCGCCAAAAGTGGTACAGAAACTACTTTTGGAAATCAGTGCGGCATCGCACCGATTCGGACTCTGCCATTGCCACAAATCACATCAATGTGAACCAAGGCTAAATGAGAGAAACAGCATACTCATTATTTTCGCAAAGTGTGTTTACTGGTGTCTCTGTCCCCTTAAAGAGGAAGTAAACCCTGATGGGTTTACTTCCTCTTTGTTTCCCTGCAAAAGTAAAGCATAATGGGCTACTATGCATCGCATAGTAGCCCATTATGTGTCACTTACCTGCAGTAGAAGCCCGCAATGTCCCCAATTTCCTCGCTAGTAGCGAGCGTCCATCTTCACCCCTCTTCTTCCGGGGTCCGCAAACTCCGGCTCTGTGACTGGCCGAAGTCGCGTGACGCCATGTGACGTCACTCCAGCGCATACGTGCGGGAGCGGCTTTTCACGGAACGACCCCATTCATAAAACGGCACGCTCAGTGCTGCTGCGCCGTTGCCTACGGCGCGCATGCGCCGTAGACATCGGTACAGTCTTTTTTGCAAATATCTCCGAGACCGTGTAGGTCTCAGAGATATTGCAAGCACCTACAGGTAAGCCTTAACCTAGGCTGCAGGTGTAACTTCCCCATAAGGGTTTACAACCACTTTAAAGTGATTTCCCCTTCATTTCCTGTCCTGGTGACAACAGAAAATGAGTGGGCAACTTTCTAACACCAGCCCTACAGTGCTCTTAAGCCCAGGTTTGGGCTTCATTTTAAAGTGTATGTTTTTTGCTAAAAGGATTATGACTTTTGACAAGCTATTACTGCTATTTTGGTTCCTGTTAAAGTTTTTTACCCCTACTTTCTGTCCCAATGATAAAAGCCTCAGTTTGAACAAAACATTACTTTTTATAAAGATTAGAACAAGGGAAGGTATTTACATTCAAAGCAAAATATCCCATGTACTGCCGATTGGTCTCTTAGTTGAAATCTGAAGTCCTTTTCTCCCCTTTACCCCCCACAGCCATATTCTTCCAGGGTTGCAAGCTTTAAAACGAGTGCTGGACCTGTGACAGGCACTCATCAAAAGTGCAGACTATGCCTGTCCTTTCGGCTCCTCTCCCCAATTCACAGAAGTCATACTATAGCTTCCATCAATGAAAAGCCAGGGCCAGCAAAGGAGGTATGCAGAAGGGCGCAGCATGTATTGTAGGCATGGGGCACCACAAGTTCCTTCTACTATAAGACTGACACGAGTAGTGACAGCGGCATCACTA
The DNA here is from genome assembly GCA_029206835.1 of Rana muscosa. Taxonomy (NCBI): domain Eukaryota; kingdom Metazoa; phylum Chordata; class Amphibia; order Anura; family Ranidae; genus Rana; species Rana muscosa. The sequence continues at coordinate 79,773,559 of CM055125.1, read as the reverse complement.
ATTTTGTCAGCCCAGCACTGGAAGCAGCAAGGAGAGAGTGGGGAGAAGGTGCAGACTGTGCTCTTTCTCCCCCTCCTCATAAGCTTGCACATAATAAAGAGAGGGGGGCACAATTTGCCATTTTTGCCCTGGGCACTGGATGATCTTGTCCCGGCACTGTGAAAATAGCTCAGTGAATGAAGTCCGTGGACCTTTCATTCATCCGCCCATTCTCCATTCATAGAGTGCATAGTAAGGCTTCTATGATTGGAGGAGCGGGTGGAAAGGGTGGGCATAATCGGCACTCTTGATGAATGCCTGTTATGGGTCCAATTATAACCCCGCAACAGCAGAAGATTGCGGCTGCAGATGGGAAGGTGGCACAGGACTTCCAGCAGCACAAGGGACACTTTGCATTGAATGTACTTGCCTTTTTTTCTTTTTGTTTTTAAATTTTGACTAAACCTAGGCTGTAAATTAATACAATCTCAATAGAGGAAGAGGATCCAAGTCATCCCTGTTCTTATCCGAAATAAAAAGGAATGATAAAATCGTGAAAAAAAGGAATAATGCACACCCCTCCCTTCTCACACCCCGCTGCGCCCAGGAATAGACTTGAAAAATCAAAGTCTATATATGTACACCTAAAGCTGTTACTTTAAAATAGATAACTGTGTAGTGATTTTGAGTGAGCAAAACAGTAGCGCTGTGTTCAATGAATAAACAAATGTACAACTGAATCACCCCGTGAGAAGAAAAACACATATAATGCAAAAATAAATAAATATATATATATATATATATATATATATATAAAATTAAATTGGGGTAAATGTTCATAACGTTCATCTGGTAACCAAAAAAGGCAAGTGATTAAATGATCAAAAAACAAGTCCAAAAGTGATTGTGTTAATTCCAAGTGATTAAACTCAAGTGAACATGCAGTCACTTTCTTATAATAACTTGAATGAGATCTTCCACCACACCACAAGTGCCCAGTGATTCCACACCCTAAGGAATTGCACTCACCAATAGGATATGCCTTGCACTCTCAAGCTCGGCAATACAGCTTAATAAAATCCTCAAGGATATGTTCAGCAAACCAATATATATATATATATATATATATATATATATATATATATATATATATATATATATATATGTAGCGGGTATGTGCTTTTCTGTTTGAATCTGGTGGGGAAACTGTGATGTATGGTTCCCTGGGGCCCACCGGGTGGCGCTGTCACTTTGGGCCCGGGGTTGAGCCATCGTTGCAGTGTCGTACCTCTTTTGGCCTCTCTCGGCAGGTGTATGGTGGGGCGGGGAACCCGCCGTGCTTGCTGGGAGAGAGTATAAAGGGGGCAGGCCATTTTTGATGGCGGGAGTCGAGTCCCAGGCACCTTCAGCCTGAGGGCGGTGGTTCGTGTCGGGAGTCTAGGCGGCCTAGAGGACGTTCGGAGGTCGTGTTCCATCCCAGGCACCTTTAGCCTGGGGTGAGGTACTTGGATGGAGGTCTGGGACTGAGTGTCCCGGACTAAGGCTCCGCGAGGGATGGACATCCCAGGGGACCCCGGGAGTGGGTACCCGAATCCAGTGGCGTAAGGGACCGGAGGTGGTACTTACATGAAGATCTGGTGCAGCAAATTGCCAGTGACGGGTGAGCCTCCAGAGACCGCCCGGAGGGATGTCATCCTCGATTGGGAGCAGGAATCTACTTCTAGGAAGGAAGTAAGAGCGTTCATTGTGCCTGGGCCTACTCGCATCCACACCCTCTTGTCTGTTCTGTTCGTTGAGGGAGTCCAACTGATTGTGTTCACTTTTACATTGAGAAGAATAAAGGAGTGTTGGACTTTATTGGTGTGGGGCTCATTTACTGGCAGACACTGTTCAAGAAACCAGGAGGAGGCTCCAGATGCAGAACACCGACCCGAAGGTAAAAGAGGATTGTCTCCCACTACACACACATCTGTAGTGGGAACGTGGCGTGGTGACCCCGCACTCTCTCCTCCAAGATACCCCTAGACAAAAGCCAGAGACAGAAGAACTGATACTAGAGGGAGAGAGTGGAGGCCGCTACATATATATATATATTTTCATTTTATGTGTTTTTCCTCTCACGGGGTGATTCAGTTGCATATTTGTTTAGATTTCTTTATTCATTGAACACAGCGCTACTATTTTGCTCACTCAAAATCACTACATAAATAAAAAGTTTTTGGTTGCACTTTTAGCTCTTTTGATGTAAAAAAAAAAAAGGGGGGGGGGGAGGGTTACTGCTTTCATTTTGTGTTTCAAGCAAAAGCATCTGATGTATTTACTTCACTTTACATCATCAGGATTCAGGACGTGCCTAGATGCAAAACAACATTGTCTGTACAATAGACGGTAATTGCATATAATTATATCTACTATGGGACGTTATTAACTTTGTGAATAACTTGTGGGCTACAATAAACGAAGAAATACACATTATACACAAACAAAAAGATAAAAACTGGTTCTTCTATAAATATATATACCGTATATATTCGAGTATAAGCCGAGTTTTTCAGCACATTTTTTTGTGCTGAAAATGCCCCCCTCGGCTTATACTCGAGTCTTTCCGACTTCAAGTTTGTGCGCCTGATCCCGGCTATCCGTAGGTCCCCTGGACTCCAAACTTGGCACACATGTAGACCAACTATTCCTCTACAAGTGTGCAAAGTTTGGTGTCTGGTGGACCTAGGGCCGGGGAGCACCGATTTTTCAAACCCGGGCACCCCTTCCATAGACTCCCATGTTAAACGTCAGTCTAGTCACAGTGAGGCATGGACACAGTGACAGTGAGGCATGGGCACACTGAGGCATGGACACAGTGAGGCATGGACACAGTGAGGCATGGACACAGTGAGGCATGGACACAGTGAGGCATGGACACAGTGAGGCATGGACACAGTGAGGCATGGACACAGTGAGGCATGGACACAGTGAGGCATGGACACAGTGAGGCATGGACACAGTGAGGCATGGACACAGTGAGGCATGGACACAGTGAGGCATGGACACAGTGACAGTGAGGCATGGACACACTGAGGCATGGACACAGTGAGGCATGGACACAGTGAGGCATGGACACAGTGAGGCATGGACACAGTGAGGCATGGACACAGTGAGGCATGGACACAGTGAGGCATGGACACAGTGAGGCATGGACACAGTGAGGCATGCAGATGGACACCCTAGGCTTATACTCGAGTCAATACATTTTCCCAGTTTTTTGTGGTAAAATTAGGTGCCTCGGCTTATATTCGGGTCAGCTTATACTCGAGTATATACGGTGTGTATATATATATATATATATATATATGTATATATATATATATATATATATATATATATATATATATATATATATATATATATATTCTCAAATATATCCCGTAGGAGGGCTCATTTCTACACGAGTTCGCCTTGGTCACATCCAGGTGTATTGCATCTTGTAGCATTTTGTAGCATTTTGTAAATAAAGAAAAAAGAAAGAAACATAAAAGCTAAATCTATTCAAATGGTGAAAAAAATGAATTGCCTTAAACCTGAAGCCAAGTCTAATTTCAAATCTAAATTGGGATCCAGGGTATCAAACTATAGTGATGACATTGCAACAGCTTCCCCAACCCCTCCTTCTCCCTCCATCCATTGTAGAAGTAACCAGGGAAGATAGATACCAATATCTTCATCCAATCTTAATTAAATATAAATTACTTCATTGTTTGATAAAATGTCAGTAATATATGTGCTAATTTAAGGTTGCAGAAGTCACAATGTCATCCCATACCCCTCAGATATCCATGATCTTATATGATCAGTAACTATGGCCAAATCCAGGGGTCCTGTGGAACCCACAAACACCCCACAACATCTTGCTGCCACTTCAGATAAAATTCATAGAAAAAAACAGCTAAATACACCATTTTACTTTACATATGTAGCGGGGTGTTCAATTTAGGGGAAGTGTCTGAGTGGTAACAAGGCTCAGACACATTAAATTGATAGGATTCATGAACCATTTTTGTTCTCAGGGGTTAAGGCTGGTGATGTGTTCCCTGTGGCCGGTGGGTGGCGCTGCCATTCTGGGCCAGGGTTGAACCGCAAGCGCAGTGCTGTGCCTTTTGTGTCCCCTCTTGGCAGCCGTACAGTGGGGCGGGGAACCTGCTGTGCATGCCGGGGATTGGATATAAAAGGGGAAGACATCTTCTGAGAAGGGTTCCCCTCACGCCCAGGCACCTTCGGCCTGGGTGTGTGTGGTTCGTCCACGCCCAGGCACCTTCAGCCTGGGTGTGTGTGTGTGTCGTCTCCGGGTGCTCTAGGCCCGGAGGCCTTGTTCCGGTTCCACCTCAGGCACCTTTAGCCTGGGGTGAGGTACTACATCACCGTTCCTGTCCGCCTGGGCACGGAGGCCCAGGAGTTGCAGTAACAGCCCGAAGCCCAGAAGCCTTCGGCTGGGGTCCGCAAGGGATCAAGGAGTTCAGGGTGCCGCCTTGCGAGGGGACCCGCACCCTAAGAGAAGGGAGGATCTGTTCTGAGGGACCGGTGCTGTGGACACGGTGAAGGAAGGGGTCTGTTGACTCTCTGGGGGGACGTCTTCTCCCTGAAAGGGGCTATGTCCTAGGAAGGAACCAAGGTTCATCAGGTCAGTGGCAGTGACCTTGTTCGCCAGGTCAGTGGCAGTGACCTTATTCACAAGGTCTGTGGCAGAGACAAACCTCATGGTCTGTGGCAGAGACCATTTGCCAAAACTGTTTGAGAAACCTGAACAGTCAGAAGAGTTTTAGCTAAGTTTGTGCCTGGACCTCCTCCACACCTTAAAGCTGTCCTGTGTCTTTGTTACAACCTTTCTTCTATCCAAGAGACTATGTTATACTTACCTGCTCTGTGCAGTGGCTTTGCACAGAGCAGCCACAATCCTCTTTTCAGGTCCCCCGCTGGCGCTCCTGCCCCCGAGCAGTGCCCCCAGAGAAAGACACTAGCCCTGGGGGCACTGCTGCGTGCTCACTCCCAAGCCGCTGTTCTATGCATCCATAAGACACAGAGCCGCAGCTTGGCCCTACCCCCCAAGCTCTCCTCATTGGTTTACTGGCTGTGATTGACAGCAGTGGGAGCCAATGGGCTTCTGCTGCTGCCTCAGTCAATGAAGAGGGAGAGTCCCCATACAACCCATCATGAAAAATCGCTGGATGGCAGGGGGCTCAGGTAAGGATTGGAGGGGGGCTGCACACAGAAGGTTCTCTACCTTCATGCATAGAATGCAAAAACCTTCAGCCTTTACAACCACTTTAAACCTTACACATATTCTTAGTGCTTCTTTTTGGGCACATATGCCCTGTTTGTCCTGGTGCCCTCTGTCAGCAGGAATGAAAGGGAAATTGTCACAGGAACCGAAAGAGGGGAAATCTTTCAATGGGGACACCTGTTCCTATGACAACTGCCTAGGAGGGGATTTTTTTTTTTTAAGGTGGTTTTAAACTTCAGACATGAAATATGAACACAGCATATCCCTCTATAGCATATACTGGTCTCAATTAAGAGCACTAAGAGTAATTTCTGACTGCTGCTTCATTCCTCTGCTATCAGCATGAATCACTTTTGACAAGTTTTCCTGACACCAAGAGAAAAAAGGTGACAGGGGAGGGATCTCCAGTTGACAGCCTCAGCTCTGTTCCTATGTGCTGTGTAAAGGGGGGGGGGTGTCCCTTCTCTCCAATCAGCTTAGGGAGCTCTCCTCACTGAGCTACTCAGCCATTTATACTACTAGGCAACAGGGAGGTGGGTGGCTCAGTCAATTCAGCTGTGGTTGACATTTCCCTAGAGCCCTGTACACACGATCGGATTTCTTATGGATTCTAATCCGATGGATTTTTCCATCGGATCTGACCGTCGCAAAAGCCGTGACGTAAAACACTCAGACAAGCCGAGAAAAATTAAGTTCAATGCTTCTGAGCATGCGTCGACTTGATTCTGAGCATGCGTGGGTTTTTTGTCCGATGGAATTCCACACAGACGATCCGAATTTGCTATCGTTTTTTTTCCCATCGGATGAATTTAAAACATGTTCTATTTGTTCTCACCGATGGAAAAAAGACTGATGGGGCCCATACACGATTGGTTTGTCCGATGAGAAAAGTCCATTGGACTGTTTTCATCGGTAAAACCGATCGTGTGTACACGGCATAACAGTGTTTCTCAGCTTTTTGGAGTACTGGGTCACTCTTTTATGACTCAGAGTTCCCCCCCAACAATTAAATTAGGAGAAAGGAATACTCCCATCTGGGTCCAATATATAAGATATACAGGAAGACCAGAGAAACACGTCAACAACAAGTATGGTCTTCCTTGTAATTAATTCTTAGTCCTTACCATCATCAGGGAGTAGTCAGTCTGGTTTACTACTAGCTGTATTGAAACAAAAAACACCTTTTATTTAGTATTTTTTTATATATATTGTATTTAAATAGAAAAAAATAATATTTTTTTATTATAGACAGGAAGATTGGAGGTGTTATCTGACACTTTACAGGAAAAAAAAAAGAAGAAGAATGTTGAGCAATTTCAGGTTTTATTACAAAAAAGTGTGTATCAAACAGATGTAAACCAATCCTGGGTATCAAATCACAACTATCAAGAATGTTCCTAAGTGGTTTACAGTTTTTTAGACTTGACAGTTTGAAGCCCAAGAGGAATCAATGGAAGGACACCACTAAAAGATTAAAGCGGAGGTCCACCCTAAAAAAAACAAAAAAATTACACCAACAGGCTCCTTAAAATCTGTAAAAAACATTAGAAAAAAAAAATGTACTAACCAGAAACGCCTGTTGCTAGGCAGTCGTCCTAATCTGCCACTTCCTTCTCCGCGGAGCGCCTCGTTCTTGTCCTCCCTCGCGTTGTCTCTTGGGAAATGGGGTGCGCTGTCTTCTGGGACTTGTGTGTGTCCCAGAAGACAGCCGGCCATTCACAAAGTGCCGCACGACTCGTGCATGCACAGTAGGAAACTGGCAGTTAAGTGGCAAAGCTCCACTGCCTGTTTCCCTTACTTAGAATGCCGGCGCCAGCACCCGATCCGGTGGACGGATCTGCCTCGGGGGGCCGACATCGGGGGCTCCCTGGACAGGTAAGTGTCCTTATTAAAAGTCAGCAGCTACAGTGTTTGTAACTGCTGACTTTTAAAAAAAAAATAGTTTGGCTGGAACACCGCTTTAACAGAAGAAAACATGGCAGTCATTAAAGTGGGCCTCACAAGGTCCATGCAAAGTTCGCTTTGAGGATGCCATCATTCAAGAGCCTGTGCAGTCTGTGGCAAAAAAAAAAAAATCTTCAGGACGTCAAAAGAAGAATATTCAGTAAAATTCAGCTCTGTAATCATCACAGCAGCATGTACAGTATAAATCAAAAGCAGAAACAGTGGTAGAATGCAAGTTTACTGTATAAAATGGTGAAAATTTAATTATCTGCTCTTTTTGGCATACATACATAGAAAAATAAAAAGAAATCCTGCTAATGATGCACGGGAATGAATAGTCCCATATGTCTACCTGCACCATTAAATAAAATGATTTCCGCAGTGCACGTAGATCACACTGGGCCAGCGGAAGAAGGTATGTTTCATCTCTGGGACAACATTAGCCTAATTACGTTCTGAAGTCAGAGAGAAAGTAGGTTATCTGTCCCGCAGGTGTCGTTCACTTACATACTTCTTATTACATCTGAGAATCTCCAAAGAGAAGCTTCACCTACAGGCAACATGAATGCTTGAGGTCAGAACCTAATGGAATTAGCTTTAACTGACCAGTATGAATAAAGCCGTGTACACACGATAGGTTTATCTGATGAAAACAGTCCGATGGATTTTTTTCATCGGACAAACCGATCGTGTATGGGACCCATCGGTCTTTTTTCCATCGGTGTCAAAAAATAGAACATGTTTAAAATTTTTCCGATGGATAAAAAACCGATAGCAAATTCCAATCGTCTATGGGCAAGTCCATCGGTTAAAAAACCCACGCATGCTCAGACTGAATTATTAGACGGGAGCGCTCGTTCTGGTAAAACTAGCGTTCCTAATGGAGAGAGCACATTCGTCATGCTGTAACGGACTGAAAAGCACAGGGACTGAAAATCGCGAATCGGCTCTCACCAAACTTTTACTAACACGCGGTAACACGAAATCAGCAAAAGCAGCCCAAAGGGTGGCGCCATTAGATTTGAACTTCCACTTTATAGTGCCGTCGTACGTGTTGTATGTCACGTCGTTTTGGTGCGGTCGGTTTTTTGACTGATGGTGTGTGGGCAAGACTGATGGGAAAACAGTTTCATCGGATTTCCGATGGAAAAATCCATTGGACTAGAATCCATAGGATATCCGATCGTGTGTACAGGGCTTAAGGGTCTCTCTCTGTTCCTACAAGTGTAATTCCGGCCATTTTTTCTCTCTTTTGAAAGCTTTGGATTGAATGAAGAGGAAATAGAGCTCCTTTAGAGTCTAGCCTTTACCAATGCTACAAAAAAAAACATATTCCTGTTAAGCCTGTTAGAGGTACATTCTCACTTTCTGCTTCTGTGGCAATGCTGTAACTGGATCAACGGGTCAGGAGTAATCTCTTCAACAGGATCAAGCATACTACCGGTACTAAAAACCTGGCAGAGGTTCTAACCCTTCCTTAGTTTTGACCGAAGTTCCACTTTGAAAACAAAGCCCACTATTAACACTTGTGCCAAAATTCCCCAGGCCAGAACTATTTAAGCCAGTGGTCACCAACCTTTTGGACCTCACGTATCACTAACTTCACAATTTTGAATCCTGCGGACCACAAACATGAATTTTAAATGCCTCATACACACAATGCATAACATAACATGGGTAAGTTGAAAGGAAGCTCCAGCCAAAAATTTGACATTACAGCTAAAGAGAAATTAGGCTTTTATTGTTGTCGGAATATAAGACCTCTTTACAGCCATCCTATTGCAGTACACAGCAAACTAACCCATGTAGGCTTTATTTACAGGATGGAGATAAAAACCAAATATCAATAACCCCCCCCCCCCCCCCCCCAGCTGTTCTATACCCTATTTTTCACATGGCCTGGGGGTATCATTACTGTTATGTTTATACGGGGATTGGCTGCATATATATTTATTATTTTACATGAGTTTTGTGACTTTGGTTCTATTTTTTATTAGACCTTATAACTTTTAAAGTTGTTTGTGTGCCTAGTTTTATTACAACTAGGTTATAGTCCTGCTCTTCACTTGTTCCATTAATTTTGTGGATGTTCTATTTTGTACTTCAGGACAAAAAACAAAACAAAAAAAACACAAAAATAAACCAGAAACCTTCATGGTGCTCTTTTTAAACAGCTCATGCAGAACGCTATTCAGTAATGTTCAGGAATAAATATAAACATTACAGGATATTATCAGGATAGGAGGTAATTAATATGAAGGTTCTAAATTGGGAAGCAATATTTTATACACACACATTTGATTTGCTAGTAAGCCAAAAACTGAATTAACAATTGGTCATTTTTAGACTACATTTGCCTAAAAACAGCTTGCTATCTCACTTTATGTACAACACTATGAGGGGCTTTTCTACATAACGAACCTTTTGCAAAGTTATGACTTATGCTAAGTGTTTGTATCCATTACCATAGAGGTCCATGCATCTGCTATAGGGCCCAGAAGCACAGGGGGCCCAGAGATTTGGCTACACTGCGATTTATGCAGATAAGCAGTAGCATTTGAAAAGAACAAATGTATAGAAAGTTTATAAACCTCTGTACAATTGCTATGAAAACAATTAGCATCAGTAGTATAACTAGAGTAGTCATTCTCAACTAGGGTTCCTCCATAAATTGCTAGGGGTTGCTTGTGCTCTGACAAACTGACCTCCCATTGGATAGTGCCTGAATAGCTCCAGAGCCAGCATCACTTGGCGTGCTGCCAATGTTCTTTTTGGTTGTCTGTAAAAAGTGGCCTTCACATTGACCACTAATGTAAGGAGGCTCTTCTCCAATGAGAACTGGCTATTATTATTATTTTTCGGTTTATTTTTCCTCATTATTATTGATTTCATGCTGGGATTATAACTAAAGATTATTATTTTATTTTTTTAATTTGAAGGTTATCGTTTTAAAATTATCCATCCTAAGCGTCAAATTCTTAAGATATGCAATAGTCTATTCTTGTATCTATTTTTTTTAACTTGCATATATTGATAAAATACTGTGAGCTACAGATATCATTTTTAGCAGGGGTTTCCGTAGACCTGAAAATAGTTTCAAGGGTTCCAGTGGGATAAAAAGGTTGAGAAAGGCTGTGTTTGAGGAATTGCCTTTAAGATGGAAATTAGATAGGTGGCCCCTTAATAGTTTTGCCATAGGTCCCCCATAGCAAAATTTGGTAATTAACAGAATTACAGTACTTGGGGTAGTAGATCCCTAGACTTTATAGTCATGAGGCAGCACTCAAAGACTGTGCTGTAGTTACAGTACATGTAAATGTAGACTGAAATTTCAAACCCAGAGATTTCAGACTCCGATAAAATACAAACTAAGACCTGACATCTACAAGGCCAGAGTTCTCTACTGAGTGAGTCACTAGGACTTTGAATGGTTTTGGCATGTAAAGCCTCGTACACACGGTCGGACTTCCATCTGACTTTTCCGTGGATTTTTGTCCGAACGGAGTTGGCCGGGCACACCCATAGCATACACACCACAGGACTTTTCTGCAAACTTTCCCAAAACTTTTTCCAACATCACGTGGTTTTTCTGCTCTTTACCGCCACCCTTTGGTAAACTTCTGCTATTATTGGTTGATTTTAACATTATTTGTTTTGTCCGTCGGACAAAAGTCCGATGAATTTCTGTACACACGGTCGGACTTTGCTCCATCGGACTTTTGTTGGCGAAAAGTTTGTCCGTTTGCAGACCGAACATTTGTCAGATGAAAACCAAAAAAGTTTGTCCGATGGAGCGTACACATGGTCGGATTTTTTGTCAAACTTGCTCAAAATGAAGTTTGTTGGCAAAAAGTCTGATCGTGTGTACGGGGCTTAACTTCAGACTTGTTTTACAGCATTATGTACAGAAGGTACAGACAAAGATGACTCTTGGGTAGATCTAACATAAGGCTCCGCTTTTACAAAACATGGGTGCCAAGTAAATGGCACTAATATATATTTTGTGCAAAAAAGAAAACTGCGCTGGACAGAAAAAACTACTGCTAAGCTGCAACACAAAGTGAAATACACAAAAATACAAATAAAGACAGACTATGCGCTCTAAATAGAAAAACATGCAAGTGAACCTAAACCTAAAATAAACAGTATGTTGAATAAATTCCTGAAAAATTTAAATGAGTCCCAACAATAAAGTTATTGGTTCTGTGGGTAATCCTGTGAAAATAAATAGCAATCCAAAATAAAGTTCTTTTGCAAAAGGTGAATCATATGCAGAAGATGAATAGATATGTGAACAATTCAAAAAATGTCATGTGACTTTCACTTGACAAACACCGTGAATCCACCACCGTAAGGAATGTGCGCTTACCAGCTGCACAGGCCAATCATGCCTGTGGCTAACACCCAGCCAGGGTCTCTTCCTCACAGATGTTCCGACACCGATTCGGTCACTCCGTCTGCGGGGCCATCTAAGCAGGGACACAGCTGAACGAATCCTTCACTCACGGCCCATAGGCAGCTGAATACGTGGTATTATGGCTCAGAAAAAAAGATATACAAAAATGGCCATAGGTAAAACCTGGTGGGTTTTATTTAATTATAAAAGGTTAAAAACGAAATTGTCTGCAAGGCGTACAAATAAAGATTACAATATAAAATATGCGGCCGGCCGGCAGCAGTACACACGCCCGTGCAAACAAACGGGACATATCGCGCAGTGACGCCAGCATTTCGCTCCTTCCAACGCGTTTCGTCACTATTATGACGTCGTCCTGGGGCTATACTAATTATCTAAATGTCAGCATGCTACCACAGAAGTAGACAGTGGAGTAGTAGGCTGGAGAGACTAAAGGAATGATAGGGTAAGTAAGGTAGCTGAAAGCATTCAGATTAAAGCACCTGTAGAGGAAGAGGAAGGTGAACACTAGCAGGAAGCCTTGATGTTAAAGGTATACTAAGAAACCAAAATATGAAGTAGAGGAGGAGCATCAAGTACAGGAATAAACCTATGAATCTATAGCAGCTGCAGGAGGGAGCAGATAGGATCCCTACTGAAGCCCAATGACAGGATACCAGATGTCTGTTTTTATTACCTCTAGCATGCATGTCAAACTCAGATGTACCAGTGGGCAAAGCAGAGGACTAAATCTTCAAGGGGGGTGTTAAGGCTAATACAAGTCTGCTAAAAAAAAGGTTTCATCAACCTACCTTTGCTGCATACTGTTTGTAGAAGACAGCAGAGTAAATATCCTTTTTATTCAGCTTTGATGTGCTCATATGATCCAGAAGCAGTGGCTTCCCTGTATCAGGGAGCATTCAACAGTGTGGAATCTTGAAGCCATGACATAATCCACCAACTTCCATTGCCCCTCAGTTGTTAGCGCCCCTTTCATACCCTGCCGCAGCCACTCACTGACACAGGGAGGTGCTGATTCTGGATCCAATAACTGCAGCCAAGATAGATTTAAAAAAATATATTTACGCTGATCAGTATGCAGCATATAAATAATAGACATGTGCACGGACAAAAAATTTGTTAGTTTTCGTTTTCGTTTCATTCTTTTTTTTTTTTTTTCGTTTTTCGGGTCATTCGTTATGATCGCAATTCGTACATTCGTAAATTCGTACATTCGTAAATTTATACATTCGTAAATTTGTACATTCGTAAATTCGTACATACGTAAATTTGTACATTCGTAGATTTGGAAATTCAAAAATCCGAAAACCAGAAAATCTGAAAAAATAACTATTAAATTATAGGTATTGTAATTTCCTTTCAAATTTGGCTGTTAGCGAAAGTAACGAATACAAATTTATCCGAAGTTACGCATAACCTGAAATAACAAATGCCACATCTAAACAAATGGAACGGAACAAATTAATAAAAAATAATAATAATAATAAAACGTTTTTATTATTGTTATTTAATATTATTATTAATTCATTACGTTCCATTCGTTTAGATACGGCATTCATTATTTCGGAAAACAAATTTGTAACTTCGGATAAATTTGTATTCGTTAAGTTTACTAACAGCCAAATTTGAAAGGAAATTACAATACCTATAATTTAATAGTTAGTAATAGTTGAGTTATTATTAGTTAATTATTATTTCAGATTTCCGAATTTACAAATTTACGAATGTACGAATTTAAGCATTTACGAATGTACGAAATTACGAATGTGCGAATGTACAAATTTCCGAATGTACGAATCTACGAATATTTGTTAAAATTCGTTAAACGAGTTTTCCTTAATTCGGATATTTCCGAATTAACGAATTTGTCGAAATTCGTTAAGAAAAGAAAATCGGAACTAAACGAAATGCACATGTCTAATAAATAAAGAGTTGGTTTTCAAGGGGCAACACTTCTAAGCAGACTTATATTACCCTATACTTCCACTTTAATAAAAATAAATAAAAATGATGGTACTTTGGAATTTAATAGTGTAGTGAAAATTACAACTTCTAATACGTAATCCTGGAAAAGGGGGCTGTAAAATATTATCTGAATTATTTAGCTACAAACATATGTACTGTAAGTGTAACCTATTAACAGCTGATGGGTAGTGTTACCCTTACACCACTGAAGGCTGCAGAGAAGGGTCAAGAGGGCTATACAGGCATACCCCACTTTTAAGTACACAATGGGACCAGAGCATGTATGTAAAACGAAAATGTACTTAAAGTGAAACAATACCCTTTTTCACTTCTAGGGTGTAGTGGGGGGTCAGAGGCTGTAGTGAGGGTGTCAAGAGCTGTAGTTGAGGTCTCAGGGGCTGTAGTGGGGATGTCAGGGACACACTGGAACAGGGTGGGCTATGCTCTCTGAGCTTCAGCTCCTTCTACTGCGGCTGCAAAATGTCTGTACAGTACTTGTGAGGCACTTTACATACACTCACGGGTATGTCCTTACTCGCGAGTGTATGTAAAGTGAGTGTACTTAAAGTGGGGTATGCCTGTATGCAGCCCATAAAACATCAGTTGGAGAAACCTAAACTATAGGATGTTATTTACATAAGCTTCAGAAGTAAAAAAAACTAAATTATGCCAAATTAGATTTTACGATAGGTGCCTACTTGGTAGCATCAATATAAAAACGAACAAGGTATTTATGCTTTGTCTCAGTACAGATGAGTTCAGTGTTCAGAACAAACGCAAGTCTGAACATTGAATGTTTAGGACATTTGACATGGACGAACGTGACTGCTTCCAGCTGTCAATGGTTGCTAAAGAAGCAATGTGTGCTTGCATCCACCACATCGTTGCCAACCACGGATATCACCTGGCCCATTCACCTACATGCCTGGGAATTCCCAGCCTTGTAAGCAAATGAGGATGGATCAGAAAGGTTACATCAGTTACACAAATATAGCCATGTGACCATTTTTGAAATGAGGTTACCACTATTCTCGACCATTCCCCCTTATAGCTGATGACACTGTGGGAGCGGTCTTTCGGCTATATGTAGTGTTGGGGTCGATTGTGCTGGGTCATGTTTCTTCTTTTTTTTTTCTGGTGAGACTCTGGCCATTGTTATTGATAATGGATTGTAGTGAGGAATTTTTATTTTTTGAATAATGAACTTGTCAACATTTGGGTATTTATTTCTAGGTATTTTTTTGTAATGAGTAGGAATACTATGTACCCCATACTTATACAGCGAGTGCCGGTATCTGGGGACCCCCCTAATATTAAAGGGTGTTTCCAGATTTTGATACGACCCAACACAGCAGACTCCCACATCCACCGGCCTGGGTTGTGGAAAAGAGGCCTGTGTCCTCATCAACATAGGGGGGCCCCTTGGCAAGGCACACCCCCCCCCACGTTGAGGTATAGTTCAGGAGGAGTGGAGGTAGAGCACACACATTCCCCACCCTACTTTTCTGACCAGCGAGGCTGAATGCTTGGATTCTGCTTCTGGCGTTGATTTTTAAAGGAGCACTAAAGCTTCCCTTTTTTTTGCTTAAAAATAACAAACATGTTATACTTACCTCCACTGTGCAGCTCGTTTTGCACACAGTGGCCCCGATCCTGGTCTTCTGGGGTCCCTCGGCGGCTGTCTTGGCTCCTCCCCGCAAGGACTCCACACCTTAATGCGAGTGAGCTCGCATGGTGTGGAGTGATTGCGGGCACGCTCCCGTGATACAGCGGCGGCCATAGCCGCCGACTGTATCACTCGGCCCCGCCCCCCGCGCGCCGCGTCATTGGATGTGATTGACAGCAGCGCCAGCCAATGGCTGCGCTGCTTTCAATCCATCCAGTGTAGCCAATCGGTGGCCAGGCTGAAAAACGAAGAGGATGACGGGGACGAGCATGGGACTTTCGAGGGGCCAGGTAAGAAAAACGGGGGCTCGGGGGGGGGGGCGGTATTGTCGAATGTTTTTTCACCTTAATGCATAGGATGCATTAAGGTGAAAAAACATGTAACTTTACTACTCCTTTAAGGGAATGACCGCTGTGCTTTATTTATTTAAAAAAAGCTGTGAATAAAATGTAATTTGCTGGCAATTTTAAACACTTATTTTCCTTTATAAATATCAGTGCTGCTGCAGTACATTCTATACATCAAATATATGGCCCTTCACAAGCAGGATTAGCACACCCCAAGGCATATTATTTAAAGGAACTGGGCATTTTTAATGTTTTATTAAAAGCACTGCTCCTGGCTGAATAATGTATTTATTTATTTTTTGCATTGGTACATGTTACCCAGGGTAGTGCCTACACTCCATGCTATTTTATTGATTATTCTTATTGTAGCGGGGGTCCTAAATTTAGGGATTGCTATGATAAATTTAGGGGCGATTCAAGTG
Source organism: Rana muscosa (assembly GCA_029206835.1). Lineage (NCBI taxonomy): Eukaryota > Metazoa > Chordata > Amphibia > Anura > Ranidae > Rana > Rana muscosa. The sequence goes on along the minus strand of CM055125.1, from coordinate 79,757,547 downwards.
GTAGTTGGCTCGAATCTTTCAATTTACTGGACTCTGCCTTGCTGCTGTTTCACATGGTGTGCAGTTCCCCTTAGAAGTATGGGTGGTGCTGTCACTTGTACTCGGGGTTGAACTACAGGTGATGGAGTGGCGATTGGGTGTTCTCTCTTGGCAGCCGTGCAGTGGGCGTCATCTGCCTGCTGTGCATGCCAGGAGAGGGTACAAAAGGGGCGGACGCCATTGGAGAGAGAGAGCAATTCCCGGGGTCCATGCCCGGAGAGAGGAAGCTATTTCCCGGGGCCCATGCCCGGAGGGAGAACCTACGGTCCAAGTTTAGGTGCATGGCCCTCCAGGCTATGGGGCCACATGCACTTGAGTCCCAAGCACCTTTAGACCTGGGACTGCAACTTCAGCCCTGGGCCCAGCACCTTTAGCTGGAGCCCACTTCGGGAGGAGGAATCCCAGGGTGCCGCCTTGTGAGGGGACCCGTTTCTGGAAGAGGAGGCTGGGGGAGGACCATTTCGAAGGACTGGTGAGAGATCACAGTAAAGGAAGTGGCCCAGTAACTCTCCGGAGGGATGTCATCCATCCGAAAAAGGGATCTAAACAACGGGACCATTAGGAGGTTCGGGACACTATAGATTCTGTGGCAGAGGATCTCCTGAACGCATCCATTAGGGAATCTGATAGACTGTTCGAGCTACATGCCGGCTGCTAGTGCCCTTGGGTGACTATCCGGGTGAGCTATACCCACTCGGGAGCGAGTGGCGAAGAAACCAGGAGTGCCTGAATTGATCTGTCTTCCTAACACCTTTCTCTCTTCTCAACTTCGTGGATGTTCATGCATAAGAAAAATAAACTCTACTTTGGAGTTGATACTGGCGTGGACCTTGGAGTTACTTGGGGTATAGAGACTTTGTCCTTACATTCTAGGGACAAAAAACAGCTTTGAGGGGAACCTTGCTGCAAGACCCGTAAGTTAAAACAAGTGTGCTTAACTTCTGCAAACCAGGGGGTACGGGCATGGTGGCATGGTGTGCCTTTTTCTCCTGTGAGCAAGCCAAGGACAGTGAGGAGAAAGAGGGGAGTGTCGCTACAATATTTTGACAGATTTGGTTCCTATTGATTTCATTAAGGTTCAGCATCTGAAGTTTGCTAAACTCCGCTCAAACCGAATTTAAGACTTTTTGGCTCATCCTACTCTGCAGCAGTGATATCTTATGCTACATGTTGCGATGCTACTTTATAGAAGGACAGCACAGTTGCAACTAATTAAGCTGCCTGCAGTATGCCTGGCTGTTTCTACATTTCATCCATTATCCATTTTAGGAAGGAGATTTGGAACCGTCACATTTTGCACCAGGGGCGTGAAAGAATCTATAGCAGCGCATCCTGAAACAAACAATCTGAATTACTTACATATTTATTACAAAACCATGAATTAAATTAATTTTTATAATTTAACTGCCTACACACATCCAGAGACATATCTCCATTTCCTGAATAACCCCCCCCCCCCCCAAAAAAAATAAATAAATAATATATATATATATATATATATATATATATATATTGTATTGAAGAAAATATATTATATCTGCCTCTGCATATATAAGATTCATCCTAACATGATTCATCAAGGCCAGATGAATGTTGACATTGGTAGGATCCTGCTGCAATCAGGGTGTCTTTTGATAGCTTGAGATTAAGCTTAAAGTGGACTTCTGGACAGAACACAACACAACACATTGACATCCCCCTTCTGCATATACTGTATTTAACTGCTCATTTAGCCGGGGGGTGGGGGGGGGGTCTTACTTTACCAAACAAACAGTCTCAGGCTGGATTCACACCTATGCAGTTTTAGTGCTTTTTGCATTTTGCAGATTTGCACCACAGAACGTGTTCCAAAGGAAACCTTAAAAAATGGACTGTAGTGCAAATCTGCAAAATGCAAAAAGCACTAAAACTGCATAGGTGTGAATCCAGCCTCAATGTTGGGGGTTTAAAGATTCAGTAACAATGCCATTTTTTAATCCTCCAAATGGCGGTGGTAAAAAGTGGTGTAATCGCATGCTATATAATGGATCTATTCAGTAGGGGTCAGTTCATAGAGGAGAACCCCAAGTTTAAAGGGACATTCTAGCTTGCAACAAGCCGATTCCAAACCATACAAAAGTAACAAAACTACCACATATCTTTATACGCACATATTACCACAGTGCACATTACCTGCGTTGGTGCAATGAGACAGTGTGAACTGGCCCTAAAAGAGTAACATTTTGTTTTCTAACTCACTATGCCATTTTATTTTAATATTTTTTTTATAAGAAAATAGGACTTTTTTGCTTACCAAAAAAATCTATTTCTTGGAATACATTAAGGGGCACAGAATCCTGAGACAATTGAGTTACACTGTCGTTAACAGGAGGATTTGAACACATGGCTTAGTTCAGGGCTAGGGATGAGCCGAACACCCCCCTGTTCGGTTCGCACCAGAACCTGTGAACAGACAGAATGTTCGCGTGAACTTTAGAACCCTATTAAAATCAATGGACTCGAACGTTCGAAATCTAAAGTGCTAATTATAAAGACTAATATGCAAGTTATTGTCCTAAAAAGTGTTTGGGGACCCGGGTCCTGCCCCAGGGGACATGTATCAATGCAAAAAAAAAGTTTTAAAAACGGCAGTTTTTTCGGGAGCAGTGATTTTAATAATGCTTAAAATGAAAAAATAAAAGTGAAATTTTCCTTTAAATTTCGTACCTGGGGGGGGGGGGGGGGTGTATAATATGCATGTAAAGTCACGCTTGTTTCCCGTGCTTAGAACTGTCCCTGCACAAAATGTCATTTCTGAAGGAAAAAAAGTCATTTAAAACTCACTCGCGGCTATTAATGAATTGTCGGCTCCTGGCAATACATAGAAAAGTCATTGATAAAAATAAAAAAAAAGCGTGGGGGTCCCCCCAAATTCAATTACCAGGCCCTTCAGGTCTGGTATAGATATTAAGGGGAACCCCGCCGCAAATTAAAAAAAAAATGCGTGCGGTTCCCCCCAAATATCCATACCAGGCCCTTCAGATCTGGCATGGATTTTAAGGGGAACTCCACCCCAAATTAAAAAAAAAATGACGTGGAGTCCCCCCAAAAATCCATACCAGACCCTTATCCGAGCACGCAACCTGGCAGGCCGCAGGAAAAGAGGGGGGGACGAGAGAGCGCCCCCCTCCTCCTGAACCGTACCAGGCCACATGCCCGCAACATGGGGAGGATGTCCCCATGTTGATGGGGACAAGGGCCTCATCCCCCACAACCCTTGCCCGGTGGTTGTGGGGGTCTGCGGGCAGGGGGCTTATCAGAATCTGGAAGACCCCTTTAACAAAGGGGAGCCCCAGATCCCGGCCCCCCCCATGTGAATGTCAGACCCCGCCTACGTCATTGGCCTGAGCGGACCTGATGGAGAACTTCCTTCACTGTGTAATACATGAATAGACACGCCCCTTCTCACGTTCTGCATCTGGTCCGCTTAGCCTTACACCTAGTCATTGGCTGAGCGGACCTGATGGGGAACTTTAGAAGGGGCGGGTCTATACATTTAATAGACTGCGGAGGAAGTTCCCCATCAGGTCCGCTCAGGCTCAGCCAATGACGGACAGCGCTGGACATCGGATCGCCGCGGGACACTGGATTTCATCGCTGGAATGTTTTTTTTTTTTTTTTTTTTTTTTTTTTTAATAAATGACTTTTCCAAGGTGTTTGTTTTTTTTTACATTTTTTTACACTTTCTTTGTGAAATGGTAGGGGTACAATGTACCCCTTACCAATTCACATAGGGGGGGCAGGATCTGGGGGTCCCCTTTGTTAAAGGGGTCTTCCAGATTCCGATAAGCCCCCTGCCCGCAGACCCCAACAACCACCGGGCAAGGGTTGTGGGGATGAGGCCCTTGTCCCCATCAACATGGGGACATCCTCCCCATGTTGAGGGCATGTGGCCTGGTACGGTTCAGGAGGGGGGGCGCTCTCTCGTCCCCCCTCTTTTCCTGCGGCCTGCCATGTTGCGTGCTCGGATAAGGGTCTGGTATGGATTTTTGGGGGGACTCCACGCCAATTTTTTTTCAATTTGGGGTGGAGTTCCCCTTAAAATCCATGCCAGACCTGAAGGGCCTGGTATGGATATTTGGGGGGAACCGCACGCATTTTTTTTTCATTTGCGGCGGGGTTCCCCTTAATATCTATACCAGACCTGAAGGGCCTGGTAATTGAATTTGGGGGGACCCCACGCTTTTTTTTTTTTTTTTTATCAATGACTTTTCTATGTATTGCCGGGAGCCGACAATTCATTAATAGCCGCGAGTGAGTTTTAAATGACTTTTTTTCCTTCAGAAATGAAATTTTGTGCAGGGACAGTTCTAAGCACGGGAAACATGCGCCACTTTACATGCATACTATACACACCCCCCAGGTACGAAATTTAAAGGAATATTTAACTTTTATTGTTTCACTTTAAGCATTATTAAAATCACTGCTCCCAAAAAAACGGCCGTTTTTAAAACTTTTTTTTGCATGAATTCGACTCGAACTCGAAGCTCATCCCTATTCAGGGCTCGACAAACCCTGGGCACCAGGTCGCCATTGCGAGAAGAATTAGCAACCTGGCGCCTGGGCGGCACAGCTGGGGTATCCTGTGTCTCCGTGCGCCCCCCCGCCGCACGATCGCGTCGGGCCGCGCCGGCCGTTAATTGAGGCCGCGGCTTTGCGGCCTTCTGCAGGCCTATGCTTCCTTCTGTGATATGGCACCATCTTGTGGTGGCCGTTGGTATGACAAGACAACCAGCAATGCTAATGGAGCTTCCCCTGTCTGTTTTCACTGCCATCTCCTTCCCTCTAATTAGAACCCCCAAACATTATATATATTTTTTATTCTAACACCCTAGAGAATAAAATGGCGGTCACACCGTATTTGCGCAGCGGTCTTGCAAGCGCACTTTTTTTAATTAAAAAATAAGACAACAGTAAAGTTAGCCCAATTTTTTTTTTATATTGTGAAAGATAATGTTACGCCGAGTAAATTGATGCCCAACAACATGTCACGTTTCAAAATGGAGTCCGCTTGTGGAATGGCGACAAACTTTTACCCTTTAAAATTTCCATAAGTTGCATGTTTTGAGTTACAGAGGAGGTCTAGGGCTAAAATTATTGCTCTCGCTCTACCAATTGCGGCGATACCTCACATGTGTGGTTTGAACACCGTTTTCATATGCGGGCGCTACTCACGTATGCGTTCGCTTCTGCGCGCGAGCTCGGCGGGACGGGGCGCGTTCCTGGCTACTAACTTTTTTAGCTGGCTCCTAGATTCCAAGCCAATTTGTCAAACCCTGGCTTAGTTTATAGATAAACAGTAACAGATCACAAAACACAAAGGAGAGGAAAGCGGTGTCCAGTAATGAACTCCAAACAATGGATTTTAAGTTAATACAAAAATCCTATTTTCTTAATTCATTTCTTAGTTCATAAAAACGTATTTAAACCCCAAAACAAAAATGTAATACATGCAGTTTAACAATCCCTAAGGTAGGGGCTTGCTTTAGTATTCTGGATTTTTCCAACTTTATTTTCACTTGGAAATCTTGCCAGTAACACATTTCTTGTCTTGGAGTGGCTCCTTTAGTTATGGAGAAGCAAAGGAGGCACTCTTGGACAGCAGCTTCGTCTGGAGAGGGTAGTGTTCGATGCACTAGTACAGCCCTCAAAAATTGCACTCGCCTGCTCGCTTTTTGTGAGTGGATTTTGAGGGCTGGCGAGGAAGGGGAGCCGGGGGGGGGAGCACCGCCAGCAGCCTGTGTGGAATGGGAGTCCTTCTCCCAGTGATCGCGGAGGGGAAGAGAGAGAGCCGCCCAATGTTTATAGCGCAGCGCGGGGAACAGTCACAGTGATAAGTTTCCTTTTTTAATTGCCGTGTTCCTCGCCGCTCGCTGTCATATTCAGCCCCACCTCCCGGTCCCGGGACTTTGATAGACAGATCACCCGTCCAATCCTGGTGACGGGTGATCTGTCAATCAAAGTTCCCCGGCTAAGGGGCGGGACTGAATATGACTTTGAGAGGCGGGAACGCGGCAATTAAAATGAAAACGGTTATCGTATGTTCCCGGCGCTGCGCTCTGATCACCTGGACGGCTCTCCTGGTCCTCTCCTCCCCTGCACAGGTAGCTGGTAAACGGGCTGCATTTGGGGGACACAGGGCACAAGGCTGCATTTGGGGGACACGGGGCACAAGGCTGCATTGGGGGGGGCACAAGGCTGTATTGGGGGGAGCACGGGGCACAAGGCTGCATTTGGGGGGCACAAGGCTGCATTTGGGGGGCACAAGGCTGCATTTGGGGGGCACAAGGCTGCATTTGGGGGTCACGGGGCACAAGGCTGCATTTGGGGGACACAGGGCACAAGGCTGCATTTGGGGGGCACAAGGCTGCATTTGGAGGACACAAGGCTGCATTTGGAGGACACAAGGCTGCATTTGGAGGACACAAGGCTGCATTTGGAGGACACAAGGCTGCATTTGGAGGACACAAGGCTGCATTTGGAGGACACAAGGCTGCATTTGGGGGACACAATGCTGCATTTGGGGGACACGGGGCACAAGGCTGCATTTGGGAGACACGGGGCACAAGGCTGCATTTGGGGGACACGGGGCACAAAGCTGCATTGATAGGCACGGATACAGTTGTTGTTAATATTTATTTTTATAACTTAATTTTGCATAAAACATTTAAGTGTCATTTCATGAGATAATTTATGAGGGCGTGTTTAGGGGCGGAATTAGGGGCAGGGCTGGGTGAGGCAACTGGTGGCGAATAACCTTTGAGGCCTGGCTAGTAGCTCAGGACTTGAAATTTTGAGCCCTGCACTGTAGACTTCAGAGTTTATTGGACTTTACATAAGCAACTCACTTAGGCCCCATTCACACTGGGGCGGGAGGTGTGGTGGCGGTATAGCGCAGCTATTTTTAGCAGCTATTTTTAGCGGCGGTATTCGGCCGCTAGCTGTGCGGTTTTAACCCCTGCTAGAGGCCGAAAAAGGGTGGTATGCGGGCGGTATAGCCGCGCTGTCCCATTGATTTCAATGGGCAGCAGCGGTAAAGGAGTGGTATACACACCGCTCCTTTACCGCCTCAAAGATGTGACTAGCAGGACTTTTTTTCTCGTCTTGCCAGCGCATCGCCTCAGTGTGAAAGCACTCTGGCTTTCACATTGAGACTGCAGGGCAGGCCTCAATATCACCTTATCTTTGTGCAAGGCCAGAAAGGATTCTTTACAGCAGGGGTCCAAAACCCCGGGCCGCGGACCGGTGTTGTTCTGTGACCTGTTGGTGGCCGGGACGCATGATGGAGGTTGCCGGCAGCTCGATCTGTAGTGGCGGCCTGTTGTATTGCTGCCCAGGCTCCGCCTCTTGTCTGGTCGGCAGCGGGAGACCTATGTGTTTGTTGTGCCCCGGGGCATCAGAAGGAATAGAGTAGCCGCCACTTATTACCAGGGGGTGGAGCTTCATTACTTTTCCCGGCCGCTAACCCCTTGCTGTGCGGCAATTGAATATAAGGGGGTGAGCGGCAGGTAGGCGAGCAAGTGAAGCTCTGCCCCCTGCCAATAAGTGGCAGCTGCTTGCCTCCTTCGGACGCCCAGAGGCACAGCAAACACATACATGACTTGGAAAAACCCACCTTTTCCTAGGTGCAAGGTGAGAAAAGATGAATGGATGCAGGAGCCTGGTGATCTGAGATGTTGGGTGAGCTCTGAGCAGTGATCCACTCACTGATGGCGTTTCCATAGGAGTTTCTGTGCAGTAAAACCTCTCTGCTAATGATCTGTAAATACAGATTAGCAAAGAGGTTTGACTGCACAGAAATTCCTGTTAAAACCCTATTAGTGAGTGGCAACAATATCACCCAGCCCCCATTACCCCCATTTACAGGACAAAGCTCCCAGTTTAGACACATGGGGTGACATTTATTTTTTCTTGTACCAAGCAAAGTATGCCCTTCATGTGTGATGGTATACCTCATGGGAGGTAGACTTCCTAGCTTTCAACAGAGTACTGAATCAGAGATGCCTCAGTCTCTCAAAATCTGTTGTTAAAGCAGGGTGGTAAACCTGTCTTTTGGGACAGTAGAACCAGTTGATCTGGAAGAGCCAACAGAGCATCTGCCAGAGGTCAGATCAGGTCAGAGTACTATATCCTCCTGGGCCAGTTTGGACCTATCAGTATAACTGGAATGCCCTCAACCTCAGTCCTGCAGAGTGGACTAGAAAGGGGTTTAAAAAGTAGAAAAGGTGCAGATCAGGTTGTACTTATCACACATTCACCCGATCTTCTGCAGCTTCCTTGAAGCCCCGCTACATGCTCTCCAGCAAAGTCTCCAGGGCAGTTCTCAGGGCAGGTTTCCTGATGGGGACAACAGTAAATCATGCCTCGTAATGTGTGTTAAGACAGACACTTGTAGCCTCTGTCAAAATCTCATTTGAAAAAGTACCAGGGGGAAGTGTAGCAATTAATTTTTTGTCATTGGGGGCACCATCCCTTTCACAATATGTTATAACCAACTTATAAAACAGTGGGATTTTAAAGTGGTTGTAAACCCACTTTGACAACATGCACCTACCAGGTAAGCCTAGATTAAGGCTTACCTGTAGGTGCATGAAATATCTCCGTAACCTACACGGTTAAGGAGATATTTGCAGATAACACTGCACCGATGTCTAAGGTGCATGCGCGCCGTAGACAACGGCGCATGCGCACTAGCAGGCCGGCTTCTTGCCGGTTTTCTGAATGGGATCCAGGGTTGCCAACTTTCAGTAAATTTACAAACAGTTTGTAAAATCCATAATTGTTGCATCTGGTAATGAATATCAGTTACGGACCTGCAGCCTACATGTCCGTCATAGACAATCAAGGACAGATGCAAAAAGTACAGATTTTACAAACTGTTTGTAAATTTACTGAAAGTTGGCAACCCTGATGGGATCTTGCCGGCCCGAGTGCGCATGTGTGCGAGGTCATCGCCGCTCCGGCCAACCACAGCGCCGGAGCGGCGATAACAGGAAGGGACATCGAGGCAAGATGGCGGCGGAGGGGAACGAGGAGCAGTTCGGTGCTTCAATCTCAGGTAAGTCATTCATAATGAGCTAGTATGCTATGCATACTAGCTCAGTATGCCTTTCTTTTGCAGAGTTATTTTTTTTTTAAATCAAGGGTTTACTTCCTTCTTTTACCACCTGCCTACCGGCATGAAAACCCCCTTCCTGCCCAAGCCATTTTTTCAGCTTTCAGCGCTGTCACACTTTGAATGACAATTGCGCGGTCGTGCGACGTGGCTCCCAAACAAAATTTGCGTCCTTTTTTTCCCACAAATAGAAATTTCTTTTGGTGGTATTTAATCACCTCTGCGGTTTTTATTTTTTGCGCTATAAACAAAAGAAGAATGTCAAGTTTGAAAAAAAACACAATATTTTTTACTTTTTGCTATAATAAATATCCATTTTTTAAAATATTTTTTTTTTCATTTTCCTCAGTTTAGTCCGATACGTATTCTTCTACATATTTTTGGTAAAAAAAATAAATAAATCGCAATAAGCGTATATTGATTGGTTTGCGCAAAAGTTATAGCAGATACAAAATAGGGGATATATTTATAGCATTTTTTTTTTTTACTAGTAATGGCAGCGATCTGCGATTTTTATCATGACTGCGATATTGCGGCGGACACATCGGACACTTTTGACACATTTTTGGGACCATTCTCATTTATACAGTGATCCCTGCTAGAAAAATGCATTGATTACTGTATAAATGTGACTGGTAGGGAAGGGGTTAACACTAGGGGGCGAGGAAGGGGTTAAATGTGTTTCCTAGATGTGTTCTAACTGTGGGGGGAGGGGACTGACTGGGGGAGGTGACCGATTGTTGTCCCTATGTACAAGGCACACACTATCGGTCCCCTCTCCCTGACAGGACGTGGATCTGTGTGTTTACACACACACAGATCCACGGTCCTGCTCGGTTACTGGGCAATCGTGGGTGCCCAGCAGCCATCGCGGCCGCCGGGCACGCGCATCGGGTGCCCAGCGTCGCGGCGGGCGCGCACGCCCCCTAGTGGACTTTAAAGGCGCGACATCATATGATGTCCGCTTAAGGATAACAGTGTCTTCCTGCCGCCGTCAATTGACAGCGGCCGGTTGACAACTGGTTAAGATGTGCCTCAAATGGTAAACCACACAATTCTAAATATTTTATTCCATCATGTTAAAATATCACCTGTATGGTGATTGCATTGAAAACATTCATTTCATGAGACTATTGTCATATACGTAGCATGAAAGTCAGTCGATGTAAAAGTTGGCGCGTTTCTTGAGGACCAAATGACCCCAAATGATACGACAGATGTCAAAAGACTAAAAATATAATTTAGGTACATCTTACATAAACTGTGATGCAATGCACAAAAAGTAAACACACCAAAATTACATACCATCAAGTAGTCTAGCTACCTGTCCTGCGGAGGAGAAGCAGGAAGATCGGCAGGAAAAAACAATCTGTTGAAATCCCAAGAAACAGGGTGACAACGCAAAAGCACTACCGGGAGACCTGGAGAAAGCGCTGTTACTTTATAACAAGAAACGCCTGATTAAAAGACCTTTGTTGTATGGGGAAATATCATAACAGAGTAAAGTTTGTAGTGTTACAGAGAGTGATCTTGATATTGTGTGTAATGGACTATGAGGTGAGCACCTAAAAGTTAAAACATTAATGAATTCAGATAGTTTCTGTGACAGGTCTTCAGTAGATAAAAATGTCACTGCTCATTTTCTAGTGCCTCTTCATTATTTATCAAGGGACAAGTCCTAACGCCGGCTACCCATAATGTTGTCCATGGAGACAGGCTAATCACTACATAAAATTGTCTTGCAAATAGCAAATTTCTGTCCAATACTTTCTGAAAGTCTATCCAAAATGCCATCTTGCAGCAGTTTAGTCTCTATAAAGATTACCGTACTTCATCTTCTATCACCCCCCCCCCCCCTCTAACCAGTACCTGTTCTAAATCTAGACAGGTCCTCTTTATGACAAAATTTTGGGTCAATACCACCAGACTCCACCAAAATATGAGAGCTTCAAGTGATTTGTCACCAAAAAGTACAAAGTGCTTATAAAGAACATCAAAATTTAGAATGCTGCTATACAATCACAATGACACTCACGAATATCCTTTGACTCTACATGCCTATGTCCACTACAAACACCCTCTGCACTATTCAGAGAACCAGCAGTCAATTAGGCAAAAATACAATCCAGCTATAGCAAGGTGCTTGGCTAAGAATGGGGATTGAGAGAAACACTGGTTGGAGCTGTCCTCTGTAGCTGCTGTCCTGTGGTTCTGAACTGGTTAACAGCTATATCAGCAAGAGGAGGGAGCTGCTGAGCAGGAAGAGTTCACTAGACTGAGTCATGTAGTACTGCACTGTGGAAAATGTAGTCCAGATTAGGGATGAGCCCGATGTTTAAGTCGAACGCAAGTTAGACTCGAACATCGAGTGTTCGTCTGTTCGCCGAATAGCTAACATTATGAGGTGTTCGCGGCAAATTCGAAAGCCGCGGAACACCGTTAAAGTCTATGGGAGATTAACATGAAAAATCAAAAGTGCTCATTTTAAAAGGCTTATATGCATGACATTGTCATAAATAGTGTTTGGGGACCTGGATCCTGCCCCAGGGCACATGTATCAATGCAAAAAAAGTTTTAAAAACTGCAGTTTTTTTGGGAGCAGTGATTTTAATAATGCTTAAAGTGAAACAATAAAAGTGAAATATTCCTTTACATTTCGTACCTGGGGTGGGTATATAGTATGCCTGTAAAGTGGCGCATTTTTCCCCGTGGCATCAGAGGGGGGCGGGGTCACCGGGAGCCGCCCATGGAGGCAGAGTTGTTGCTTTTTTTTTTTTTTTCTTTTTTTCTTCGGCATTGGAATAGAAGATGAATGGACATCGGTGAAAATTTATTTTTGATTTTTTAATAAAGGACTTGTCCCGAAGTGTCTCCGGTCTTTTTTACAATTTTGACACTTTTTTTGTGAAATGGTAGGGGTACAATGTACATAGGGGGGGCTGGGATCTGGAGGTCCCCTTGTTAAAGGGGGCTTCCAGATTCTGATAAGCCACTGCCCACAGACCCCATCAGGTTGTGGGGATGAGGCCCTTGTCCCCATTAACATGGGGAGAAGGTGCTTTTGGGTCAGTCAGACTCCAAAGCATCCTCCCCATGTTGAGGGCATGTGGCCTGTTACAGTTTTAGGAGGGTGGGCGCTCTCTCATCCCCCCTCTTTTCCTGCAGCCTGCCATGTTGCATGCTCGGATAAGGGACTGGTATGGATTTTTGGGGGGACCCCTACGCCATTTTTCTTTTAATTTTGGCGCAGGGTTCCCCTTAAAATTCATACCAGACCTGAAGGGCCTGGTATTAAATTTAAAGGGGACCACCGCGCAATTTATTTTTTTAATTTTGGATCTGGGAACCCATGGCGTTTTTTTCAATAACTTATCTGTATTACCGAGACCCGACAATTCATTACAGCCGCGATCAGTTTTAAATGACTTTTTCCTTTAGAAATGTCATTTTGCTGTGGGACTGTTCTAGACATGGGGAAAATGCGCCACTTTACAGGCATACTATAGACAGCCCCCAGGTACGAAATTTAAAGGAATATTTCACTTTTATTGTATCACAATAAGCATTATTAAAATCACTGCTCACGAAAAAACTGCAGTTTTTAAAACTTTTTTTTTGCATTGATACATGTTCCCTGGGGCAGGACCCGGGTCCCCAAACACTTTTTATGACAATACCATGCATATAAGCCTTTAAAATTAGCAATTTAGATTTTTCATGTTCGTGTTCCATAGAGTTTAACGGTGTTCGCGTGATCGAACAAATGTTTTACCTGTTCGCAAGTTCTGGTGCGAACCGAACTGTGGGGTGTTCGGCTCATCCTTAGTCCAGATGTAAGAGACTCTAGTGTAATCAGGAGCTTTTGAACTGCATTTCCCAGAGGGAGACTGCAAGGAAGAGGGGAAAGAGCAGGATTTCTCAAGCTATACATGACACAGCTTCCTCTTGCTATGGGGATGCCTGGAGAGTGCACATCGCTGTTCAGTGTGTACCGCCATTTCTGCATAACGGCGGACCGAGCAGGATCCGACGTGCTAAGTTCGGTGTGCGACAGACAGTCACCTGGGTGAAGAGCAGAGAGTGGACTGATCACTGTGTGTGGCTGGATGATGAGCTGCAATATCACTGGCAATAACTGGGCCCCAATAGTAACCGGATGAAAAGTTAGGACTAAAGACTGTCCCTTTACAGCTGCTACACAGAGACCTTCAACAATTGCTCATGCTAAGAGGTACCTTTCAGGGGACATTGTACCATATCCTAGCCATTCTCCTAGAGTGCACTCTAGACCAGTTATAGTATTATTCACATTGCAGTTAATGCTTATATGAACTGTTTATTTCTGATGTTTCTGATTCATGTGTTAATCCCAGTCTAGTGGTGCAGAATTATTTTCTAAGTTACCTTGGCATGGTGAATATACAATCTAGCGGACTGTGTCTGAATCTACCATCTGTGTGCTCATTTATGCTCAAACCACCATTTATTTTAACCTGTACCAATGTATTGAGGTAATTTACCACTAAATGGTCTTGTGTCTATTTCCTGGTGCTAATTCACAACAAAGTTAAAAAGGTATCTATACTTGTGTTCTTATAAGTGCTTGTAGTAACTTTCACTCAACCAGGTTCGTCAAGAGGGGCTGAGGTTGTTCTTGAGGCAAAACAGAGAACCCACATTTCCAAGTGGCTCCTGCAGGGGTAGCGCTACAAAGGTAAGTCTCTCCAGGGGAGGCATAGTACATTTCGGAATCGGTATGGATGTCACACCACTTCCTCAAACTCAATCTTTCTAAAACTGAGCTTGTTATATTTCCTCCTTCACGGTCCCCTCCGTGTGACTTCACAATTAATATATACAACACAACCATTGGTCCCTCCACACATGCCAAGATCCTGGGTGTAATCCTCGACTCCTTCAGCCCCCATATTCAATCACTGGCAAAATCCTGCCGCCTTAACCTCTGCAACATCTCCAGAATTCGACCCTTCCTGACTAATGACACCACAAAGCAACTTATTCACTCCTTGATTATTTCCCGCCTTGACTACTGCAACTTTCTCCTTAATGGCCTACCCTTAAGCAGGCTATCCCCCCTTCAGTCTATCATGAATTCTGCTGCAAGACTAATACACCTCACTAACCGATCCGTGACTGCTGCTCTCCTCTGCCAATCCCTTCACTGGCTTCCCCTACCCCACCGTGTAAAATTCAAAATGCTAACCATAATATACAAGGCCATTCACAACATCGCCCCCATCTACATCACCAACCTCATCTGCAGATATCACCCACTCCGCTCCTCCCAGGACCTCCTGCTCTCTAGCTCCCTTCTCCCATACTTGCCTTCAGGATTTCTCCAGAGCCTCTTCCATCCTCTGGAACTCCCTGCCCCAGTATATCCGATCAGCCCCTACCCTGTCCACCTTGAGGAGATCCCGGAAAACTAATTTAATTAGGGAAGCCTATCCCACACCCACCGCCACCCCCATCAAATTCTCTGCAGCTATTACCTTTTGTACCACCACCCCTCCCTTTAGAATGTAAGCTCTACGAGCAGGGCCCTCCTGTACCTTTTGTATTGAACTGTACTGTAATTGTATTGTCCCCTCTATACATTGTAAAGCACTGTGTAAACTGTTGGCACTATATAAATCGTGTATAAGAATAATAATTTCAGAGCAAATAATCATGTCAAGTCCTGATGATTTTAGCATGATCAAAGAAAATTTCTGTACTGTCCAAATACAGTATATAAACCTGAATCATGTCTCTGTCAGACACTTACATTTCTGAAATAACACAGAATCCATTTACTTTTTTGAACAATCACCAGTAGCCAGACTAGGTGAGCTCATCATATTGCTTCTATGGAGTCTACATGATTTTTCAACATAATTCCCATATATGCTTTAATATACTGTATATGGCCACGCTTGCAGCTGGAACTATGTGTAGATTCATTGCAAATTTGCATCTAAATACAGGCTAATGCCTCATGATTTTAAAGGTTTTGTTTTTATTTATTCTTTTTTTTTCTTTTTTTAAGGGGGCACTATGGGTTCACCTTTTACCCTGTCCATTTTAACTAAATAAAAGGTGCAACATGCTGTGTCTGAACACTTCACAGATAAAATCAGATTACTCATTTTGTATTTTACATGCTTGAGGCTGGGTTCACACTTGTACGACACGACAGTCATACAACTTTCATCCCACTTTGCTCTGCGACATCAGTCCTACATTGATCCTACATTGGTCCGACATCCATCCGACTTTCATGAACAGGATACTACATTGAGCCGACTTTGTGATAGTCTGACTTGTTCTTTGACCAATCAAAACAATCCCAGTGTGAGATAAATTCCTTTTACTGCTGCTGTAATCACCATGTTGGATGTCAAATGTCGGATGGTTAGGACAAGGTTCCTACTTTGATCCGACTTCAATGATATTCAATGGGCTTAAGTAGGATCAAAGTCGGACCAAAGTAGTACAGGGAGCATTTTCAAAGTCAGGCCGACTTGTGTCGGACCAGTTAAGACGGCTCTCACAGGGAAACATTGATTTTCACACGTCATGCGACATGAGCTCCCAATGTCGGAGAGTTTGTCGGACCAGTGTGAACCCAGCCTTAGTATTGACAGGGCTACAGGTCTGTGGTCTGGGGTAGAAACCAAGTAAAACATAAAAGAGGCACCATTTTTGTCTTACCTATTTTACTTTAGGCAATTGCAAAGACATGGATATATGCAACTATAGGGATTTAGCTAACACCTGCAGATGAATTATCGGATTTAAATGCCCGTTTACCATTTAAAGCCCATAGAACAAATAAAAACTTGGAAAATTATACATCTAGTATGCAATTATATACAGAAGATTTACTCACAATCTGAATATACATATAATAAACCTATTCATAGCACAACAGTCCTTTTCAGGACTCAGAAGAGATCCAGGAGAGACAACCATGCTGATGAGCATATCTGCTGCCAGGGAGAACGTATGAAGAAAGTGCCATCTGTTACTGCAGAATTACAAGATAATAAATCCCATTTTTTTTTTTTTTTTGCATAGCTCCACAGATCAACAAGCTTCAGATTCCTCTTTACTTTGTGGCTCTGCCCACGACCACACTGATGATAAAACTGTCTGGTGCTTTAGTAGCACCACCTGGTCTAAATGGTTACTCCTCACCAATGATAGGACACACAGGGATTCATGAACCTCTGTGTGGAGCAAGCTTACAGCCAAACTAAAAATTCAAATAAAAAATACTGCATATGAAACACCTGACAACCTCAAATGCTGTGGATGGGGAAATCAGCACTTTTTTTTGCGTTCAGCCTGCCAGTTGAACTGAAAAAAGAAATGTATAATGTATAGCCTGCCTAAGACAAGTGGTAGTGCTAACAAGCTTAGGATTCTAAGTCTGCTTGGACTTTAGTACCCCCCATATAATTTTCCATCAGGCTACTTTATAAAAAATACTGACATAGTGTCAAGTTCCACAGCTATTGTATCTAAAGTGGTGAATTTATTGCACAATTTAGGCACTGATCTATGTGCCTTCTCCCAATGACATTAGTAGACCATTATTACAACAATGATCCTGAACATCTGAAGAGGGGCTGACTGGCATAGTTCTCATTACATTTTGCCACAGATGCATAAAGATGATAAATAACTGTTAAAACTGTAAGAGTATTGAAAAGCTCAGAGAGGCTATGCCACCCCGAGGAATACTTAAAGTGTATCTCGTCCGAGTGGTGTGGAGTCAGCCAGAACAGCTTACTGAACAGCTTACTGAGGAGGAACAGGAAGTGAGAAATTCAGACAAAGAAAACAAAGAAAAAAATAATTTAGAAGGGAAATCTAAGGAAAAGGAAAGTGAACCAACAATGCACTAGCTTAAGAGCCTATTCACACAGGGGCAACACGACTTCCAGCGCTATTTTATGAGGCAACTCAGACACGACCTGAGTATGAATCACAGCACGACCTGGAGCTATTTACAAGGCAACTCCAAGTTGCCTGCAGGACAGGAGACATTCCAGTGGCCAATCAAACAAGAATCAGCTCTGGGGGAGGGAGGGGGGGAGGGAGAGGTTTGCCTGATAAATGTATGTTTTCTTCCTGGAGAGTTGCTCCTATTAAGACAGTGAGAGGCGACTCCCATTGAAATGAATGGTTACAGGTCGCCTAGGAGTCGGATTGAAGTAGTACAGGAACCTTTTTTGAAGTCGGAGCGACTGCAGTAGTGTGCATAAGGATGGCTCCATTAACTTATATTGATTTCTTCAGCCAGCGCGACCTGAGGCGACCTGGGGCGATTTGGAGTCGGATCCAAAGACGCTCCTGTGTGAATGGGCTCTAAAGGAACCTATTTAGAAAATAAAAAACGAACCTTTACAACCTCTTTAAGTCGCACCGATCAGAATGGTTCAATTTCACAGAACGGGGTCCAACTTCTGATGCGACAAGTGCTCCAAAGTCAGAGCGATTGTCGCATCAGTGTGAACCGAGTCTTATTAAAGTCTACAAACCCAAGAATGTTCTGCGAGGGTTTCATTCTTTAACATGCACAATGTCCTTTTTTCTGGCTATACATTACATTCACAAATTAGGATATCAAACAGAACAAGAGAGCAGGTAACCCAATCTATAAAACTTATCTGACTTATCCAGAATTTGCAAATGCAAAACTAATTGCAATAATTAAGAAATTATAAGGTATGACTTATCTTCGCTAGTGAGAGATGACAACAAGATCTTCAAACTGTCAGAAGTGATAATTATTGCACACAAAGATTAATCAAGCTGCAATCTAATAGCTACTTTTTATATGGAAAGAAGGGAAATAGACCATCAATGTGCAAGTTAAGCTGATACAAAGACTGCAGCAAGTCCTGTACAGTAATAACAAACCAAATGTCTCTTTTTCCTAATATTCCAAATCAGTCATCAGCCTGTCAATAGACAACCTTCATTTTACTAAAGCCCAGCAGGAACTATATTCTCAACTATAACTGATGCAAGCATGTAATAAATTCTAAAATAGGCAAAAGCTGCATGACTACTCCGCAAAGTCCAGGAAAAAAACAATTAGCATACTTATGTTAATGAATATTTCTTGTTATTCTCTAAAAGCTTTAAAAAGATCCTCACACAGCATTTGATATGAGCTGATAGAATTAAATGGCTGGCTAAGTTAAAATTATACTGAGGATAATTTGATTTTCTTTATAATGAGGAATGCGTGGAGCTAGTAGTAATTATAAGGGTGTCTAGTGACTTGCTAATCCGATCATCTGCCAATGAGATAACAAGTCACTGTGTTCTAGGCTTGTTTTCTGTGTATTTTTTTTTTTTTTACAATAAGATTGTACATCAAATTAATGTACTGATAGACATGAGACAAAAGTCTCCCAAGTTCATGTTCAAAAGGTAGCTTCAGTGAGTCTTCACCAACAGATCTCGGGGGATAAAACAAAATGGATAGATTGGAAAATCCTTTTCGGTTTGCTACTGCTATAAGCCACTGATGGAACAGAGTGAAGAAAGCCATACATTTCTCTCCTCCAAGTTTAACACAACTGCAAAAGAGTTTACACAAGTACAAACGAGTACAACCATTCACTTTGGCTGGCTATATCCACCACCTGCGACTTTACATGCATTTTGTGCCTGCAAATGTTGATGTGCAAGTTATCCTTATAGAGTTGGGTCTATTTCATCAAAAAATAAAAATAAGCTGTTCAGGTCTGTTTTTACTACATGTATGCAATCTTTGCTTTACAAAGACACATTTAATACATGACAAAGGCTTACCGGAGCACCATAGTATAACTAAAAGTGTAGCACTCGATTTGTCTACGTGAAACCACGGACTGAGCCGTACAATTAGGAATGAGTAACTGCTTCCCGATGACGGCTTTTCCTATTGGCTGAAACGCGTCGAGGCCTAATCATGTCGTCACAACACCAGATTTCTCCAAAAATTAAACACAGGGACCGAGCCTCACCGCAAAAACGAGCGGCGTCCAATGGAGATTGACCGGATATCCTACCTAAAATCACATGCCGATCATACCGGGTACCAGGCACAGGCACCATACCGTGTGAGTGCATCTATTATATTCTACACTTGATTTTTATAATAGTTTTTCACTATGGGAGCCCCCGTCTGTCATTTTCTCTTCCCATCCATGGAGAATCATCCTAAGCAAAGTTGACCTTGGATAAAGTCATCTAGGGGTCTTTACCCCCCACAAAGCACAGGTGACCAGTCTAGCGATAGGTGGTCAACGTTTAGGGGTGAGTGCTCATCCATTTGGGGCACCTCTGTCTGAACACTGAATATTGGAGCACATATCATTTATTTATGCACGAGCACTTTACTTCACGAGTGGGATGTTTATATTGAATAAGATGTTTGATTCACTTATTCATGTATAATATGTTTGAATCTTGTACTTGTAAAGTGCAGTGTCCTACAATTTCAACTGCTGGAAGTCGTCAGTCACATTTTGAGCTCTTGAAATCTGGGGTTTATACTAAAGTAGCAAAAGTAGAGCTTGGAAAACCGAGAGAGAGAGAGAGTTCTAAAGCTCCATCTATTGGCACAGAAAGATAATACAGTATATCAATAAACATGGTTTCATATTTACTTTTTATTTATTTATGTTTTTAAGACTTGTACATAGTGAAGAAATTATGCCCATATCCGCTATAAATTCTGATTAAAAGTCCTAGACGTGTCCCATTTTGGTGCCTTCTTTAACCTCCCCAGCCAGGAGAAGCAATGCTTTATGAATAAACCCTAGTAGGGGCCAAATAAAACATCAAAAGTTAGGTCATGCATGGAGCATCTCTGTCGCTGCTGGATCATCACATGTTGACCAGAACTGGTGGCTGGAGTGAGAGAGGACCTGTGAGCAATATCAGAAGTGCCGGGGCACATGGAAAGTGTTTTTTTTCCCCCTAATGAATTCTGTATAAAAGCCCAGGAGGCCGGAACACGCAGCTTTTATTTTATTTATTTGCATATTTAGACCCAATCTGCTACAAACTGACCCTTTCCTGACATTCAAGGCTAACGGAATGAGTTTACAAATCAGGTCACCCAAGCACAAAATAGGACGGGGAGTCTAATCTGCACAAATATAGACAGCCTTGTGGAGCATACACAGTGACATTTATCTTGAGGTCAAATTCATCACCAGTGCAATGGGGATGATTACATGTTTGCATTGCATTCTTTGATGTTGACAATGCATTTCTCCAGGTTGACATTGCATATTGATGTACATTTGACAGGCCCCACCAGGTTCAAAACAACTCGAAGACTTTAAAAAGGGCAACTCAACAAGTAATTCTTTGCTCACTTCTCAAGCACTGACACAGTGCAGAAAATAGGACATGCCAAGCACCAAATAACCTTAAGCAATATGAATCTAATAATATATTTATATATATATTTATATATATATATATATATATATATACATATACATATACATATACACACACACACACACATATATATATATATATATATATATACACATATACACACACACATACATATACACACACACAAAATATATATATATATATATATATATATATATATATATATATATATATATATATATATATATATATGCAGCGGGTATGCACTTTCCTGGGTGTAAATTTGAATCTGGCGGTGACACCGGTGATGTGCGATTCCCTGCGGCCCTGAGGGTGGCGCTGTCGCCACGGGTTGGGGGTTGAACCATTGCTGTGTGCCGTACCCCTTTTTGTCCTCCCTCGGCAGCGGTATGGTGGGGCGGGGAACCCGCCATGCTTGCTGGGAGAGGGTATAAAGGGGGCCGGCCATCTTGGTCATGAGGGTCGTAGTCCCAGACACCTTTAGTCTGCGGACGGTGGGTCGTGCCGGTCCTCTGGGTGGCCTAGGCCTGGAGGACCACCGGAGATCGTGTTCCATCTCAGGCACCTTTAGCCTGGGGTGAGGTACTTGAATGGAGGTCCGTAGCTCAGTGCCCAACACTGAGTTCCGTGAGGGAAGGAGATCCTAGGGCACCCAGGGATTGGGTACCTAAATCCGGAAGGCGCAATAGACCGGGGGGAGCTCCTCACTTGAAGACCCGGTGCAGCATATTGCCGGTGACGGGCGAGTCTCTCGTCGGAGACCGCCTGAAAGGAAATCCCCATTCGTGCGGAGACCGCAACCCACTTTCAGGGGAGAAAGGGGAGAACGATTGTGTCTGGGCCTATTCGCACCCACACCTCCTTTCCTGTGCTGTTCTTCAAGGGAGTTCAACTGTTTGTGTTCATTCGCATGAGAATAAAGGAGTGTTGGACTTTAATGGTGTGGGGCTCATTTCTGATGGACATGGCTCAAGGTGACTCTCGGAGGGAGGATCCAGGTGCACAACACTGACCCAAAGGTAAATTAAGAACGTTGCCTATACCGCACTGATACATGTGGTGGAGGCCTGGCGTGGTGTCCCCGCTCCCTCCCCTCTGAGATACCCCTAGACAAGAGACAGACGAGAGAGAGCAAGAGAGGGAAGTGAGGTGGGCGCTACACATATATATATATATATATTCCCCATGTATGCTACAAATGCAAAATTAAATATCAGTAACTCTGCAGCCATACTCTGTTTTCAGATATGTTAATAAATTATACAAACATGCATGTCTGTGTGCTAACCCAGATAACAAGGATAACTTGCCACAAGTTTGTGGCAGTGTTGAATTGTAAGTCTGTTAACTTGCTGCACATTTTTAGTGGCAAGTTGTACACTTGTAGAGCACTTAAAGCACAAGTTCTAGTTGAGACTTTTCCAATTTATAGCAAATTTGCGTGGCAAGTCTCTAGCAAGAGCAAAGTTGCAGTGGTCTACAACAAGAGCTCTGCAAGTCTACAGCATGAAAATTCAGCCACAGTGACCCCTGTGGTGGGATGACTATTGCACAACATAACTGAACCAGAACTTGCAGCAGACTTGCAGAATGTTTGCAAAGAAAGTTGATCTGGAGTCATGCAATACAGACTTGCTGCAATTGTGCCACAAACTTGTGAAGCCTGGCAAGTCTAGCAATAGCTTAGCAAGTAATTTTCAAACTTGCAGCACAATTGCTTGTTATCTGGGAAGTAGGTTTTTCCTGGCACCACTGTTACTCTGGGGGAACAGCAGTCTAATGGGCAAACATTAATTCTAGTCAGTAAACCCCACAATCACCAACACAATCAAGATTAAAATGTGTCAGTCAATGCAGTCTGCTAAGGCCTGAATACTCACATAGACATAATGGCTATTGCCTGGTCTTGCCAGAATCTGCAGGTCTGGTATTATCCATTTAATATCTATGGGTTTGTCTTAGCTCATCATGCAGTGGCTAATCATCTAAGGCAACATAAATGCATATAAAAAACATTGTTTATCCAGTTTTGTTACTTAGTGGTTGGCAGACACATCGTATGATCACAGCTAACAGCAATGTGCTGAATGATAATTCAGCTTTGTTGAGTAGTCATAGTATAGAGTGCTGACTTCTTCCAAGGTAATGCTTTTGTCTGTTTGTTACGTGCAGCCAATGCCCTCTGTAAACAGCAATTTATGGCGCTTAGCCTTGACTGCAGAGATGGTGTGCTCTTGCTACTGGAAATCGGCCATCAGTATACAAAGCGAAGACCTGGTATTGTCAACATGGGACTTGCAGCCAGCATTGTTCTGGGGGCTGTGCGGAGGCAGCGGCAAGAAGCAGAGATTGATTCTGTTATCAAATTAACAATAAGCACTTGGCAAGGTAAGCTAGGCTGGTGCAATTCAAGTTCTCTGTGCCTGAGGCAGAATACCCATCATTCATAATGTATCCTTGCTGTTGTATTAATTATCAGTACAGTACTTACATACTCTTTAAATTGTAAATTTACCCAACACAGTAAAATTATTAGATTGGAAAAAAAATAAAAATAAAAGATACAAGTCCATCAAGTTCAACCCATAATAAAAAAAAACTCCATAAACAGAACTCTATACCGACAGTTGATCCAGAGGAAGACACCAAAACCCTTCTAATGCATAATCCAATTTGCTCCAACAGGAGAAAAAATCCTTCCTGATCCCCTAAGGCGATTCGGATATTCCCCGGATCAAGTGTCTGTCTCTGTTGCTATTGCTTATAGATGTTGATATCCAGTTATATTCTATGCTTTTAAGAATGCATTCAACTTTTTAATACAATTAACTCAACTGAATAAATCTAGTTCCTGAGATGGCCTATTCAAAATTTTTAGAGTGTTAGGCCTCGTACACACGGCCGAGATTCTCGTCGAAAAAAACATGTAGTTTTTTTCGACGAGATTCTTGGACAAGAAAATTGTCCCGGCCGAGTGTACACACGCTCGATTCAAAGAACCCGCGGTTCTTTGAATGGAGCGTACGCGGTGACGTCATCGACTACGACGAGCATGCGCTCGTCACATTCGATGCCGTCGCCGCCATCTTGGTATACCCTACGTATGCCTAGGAAGCTACCGCGCATGCGTCGAATTCATTTCGAACATGCGCGGGCTTCCGGGAGGACAGGTAAGTGTACACACACTCACTTTTCTCGTCGAGAAACATGCTGACGAGAATCTCGACGAGAAAATAGAGAGCAGGTTCTCTATTTTCTCGTCGAGGTTACTTGTCGGTTTTCTCGACGAGAAACCATACACACGAACGAATTTCTCGGCGAGACATCTCTGCCAGCAAGTTTCTTACTGGTTCTTGCCGAGAAACTCGGTCGTGTGTACGAGGCCTGAAGCTGTTACTTTGAAAAGAAACCTTTCCTTATTTGAAGATTAAACCTCTTTACCTCCAGCATGCACCCCCTTGATCTTTGCAATGACCCTAAAAGAAAATAATGTTGCACCACTATATGGGGACTATTTATTTATTTTGATATGTGGTTATCATATTTCCCCTTAATTGCCTCTTCTCAAGGGAGAATTGGCCAAGTTCAGCTAACTTTTCCTAATAGCTAAGGCCCTCAATGCCTTTGATCAGTTTAGTTGCCCTTTTTTGCACAGTGTGTATATATATATACACACACACACACACACACACACACATATATATATTTTTTTATTATTGATGCTTGTTATAAATATAATATGTATATACATATTATTAGTGAATATTAATTTTTATATAATATATATTTTATTGATGGTGCACGTATACATATACGCACACACACACACACTTTAAATTGTTTTATAATGTGTATTATCACTGTTATATGTTTAAAGGTGTAATGGCATCTACTGGCCATGTAGAATCTGATAATATTATATACAAAAATTAACCCATTACACATTATCACTTGCTATCTGATATTGCTTTATCTTAATTTCTTTGCATGTATACATGTAGGTGTAGATGTGGATATTATTGGATGCATGAATGAGTACACATGTATATGTAGGTTAGGTTATCCATGATATTTTGTGATTATTAGGCTCATGATTTTATCAGTCACAATTATATTTACATTATATTATGTTTTTTTGTAGCCGTGATGAAGGGGGAAGTACCTTTGACCCCCAAATGTGTTGGCTGTCTTTTAGCACAATATAAATAAATAAAATTGGACCCTTTTGGTCTGGCACTTCTTCCGTGTATGCACAATTTATTCAATTTAACGGGCTGCCCTATGTGTGTTTGTCATTCAGAAGAAGCTCCTGCTCCTTTTTGGGCAACAAGCTTCCTGTGATTTTTAAATGCATGTTTTTCTATGTTTGCCAGGCGATTCTTTTGCATGACAATGACAGAAAATCGCACAGCATTTGGGGTGCCATTAAGGAGAATTGCACCCAAACCTGTGTTGCATGTTTTGCAATGATTTGGATTTGTGGGCAAAACTATGGCAATTTTACCCACAAATTCCCCGTAGGATTCTCTATAGTAATAAATGGATGATCTGTGCTGAAGGAGATGTAGGACTTCATTAGTTACATGTAGTTTCTAGTCTTGACATTTAGTTCCTAGGAAGAACCAATATGAGGGTCTAAATATGTAAAACCGAGTGAGGTCACAGGGATCATGAATAACTTATATTTTCCTTTTTCTGCCCGTGTACTCCCAGTTTATTATCAACAGGACAAAAAAGAGGAAGAGAATAGAAAAAGGGAAAAAAACAACATATGCATCTATGAACTCTGCTATTAGGAAAATCTAACAATGAAATTTAATGGACGAATGACTTGTACTCACCTTTGACAGCAGAAGAGGTGTTTCTCATTTGTAACCTCAACAAGGCAACCTAACAAAGAGGTAAAGATGGCCAAGATGGTATAATGACAAGGATAATGGCGAGCCATCAAGGAGCTTGATTAAAAACATACAAAACCAGCAGCCAAAGTACAAACAACAACAGAGGACGCCAATTGGAGCCTATAGTCATCTCCACTGTCACTCAAATGCTTGAACATAGTGATTTAGGCAAATCGTGATAACATGAAAGAATGACTCAAAACATCAACCTCAAAGACTAGCTGTACAGGAGTCAAAGGTTAGAGACGCTGAAGGACGCTCATTAAAACTGGTGATCTAGAAATTTACTGCGCTATGAATTATAAATGTTTACTTGAGATGAAAGAATTTATTAGAAGAAATATACTGCTGGAGAAAACGTAAAAAAAAAAAAGCGGAGCCTACTAATGTCTTGAAATCTAGCAGGGAAATAAAACCAACGTCTTGCAATCTAGCAGCCAAAAAAGGGTCTCTGGATGTTGCATTTACAAAAACGAAACCAGTTATAAAGGTTTGAAGGATGACACATGGTAAAGATCCATATTAGTGTTGAGCGAACCCGAACTGTAAAGTTCGGGTCCGTTCCGAACTTTAGCTTTTTCCCGAACCCGAACTTTGCCCAAAAGTCTGGGTTCGGGTTCGGGTTCGGTAATCTAATAACGCATTTAGAAATGCTTCAGGGGCCAGCCAATCACCTTTTGATTAGCTGGTGTGCCCTTAGAAGCCATCATAGCCATGCCTACTAATGGCATGGCTGTGATTGGTCAGTGCAACATGTGACCCAGCTTCTATATAAGCTAGAGGCACACAGCACACATGACACTCTGCTTCAGAATAGATAGGGAGAGGATCTAGTCTGCTGCTGCTGCTTTTAGGGAGAGATAGAAAGATAGAAGAAGAGGTAGTCCTGATTCTACAATCTGAGGGAAAAGATAGAGAGATAGTGTAGTGTAGGGCCATGTTCCTGTGTTGGTGCTTTCAGGGAGAGAGAATATTATATAGGAGTCCAGATTCAGAGATTAAAATCAGCGA
Source organism: Rana muscosa (assembly GCA_029206835.1). Taxonomy (NCBI): domain Eukaryota; kingdom Metazoa; phylum Chordata; class Amphibia; order Anura; family Ranidae; genus Rana; species Rana muscosa. Next base: position 79,731,003 of record CM055125.1, on the reverse strand, counting down.
TCTGCATAGGTCTACCTATTTGTGTTGCAGTGCAGTCTTTTTACACTGCCATGAGCCCAGTGTCAGCGAAAATCTAACTTTTAGGGGGAAAAAAAAGGCACTTTATTGTTCTCTTTTCCAAAAGACCCATAGAGCAAAAAAAAAAAAAAAAAAGCATTTTATTTTGCTCGTGCAAAAAAAGACCCGTTTAGGGCAAAAAAAAAAATTTGCACTTTAATGTACGCTTGCAAAAAACGCCGTTTAGGGGCACAAAAAAAAGTTTGCAGCGTGTTATACATATTTTGAGGTGTGTGAAATAAACAATTTCTATATAGTTTTCTCCTACGTTGCTATACTAAAAAAACAAAATTTTTTTTGAATAGCATTTTCTGCAGTTCTGTAGCTGTGCGATTCAGCGGTTACGTACTGTGGGTGTGTTCTGCTCTTCCAAAAACACCCATTTAGGGCAAGATCCTAAATTTTGAAAATATGAGGAGAAGGTCAAAGGGATGTGGTGGCCCCGGTCGTGGTGCTGCTGGTGGAGCTCCTGTTGCAGGGAGAGGACGTGGTGGATCTGTGCAGATACACGCACAAGTGAAACACCTTCCTCAGGTGCGAGTAGGCGACCGAGCCTGCGGCGGTATTTTGTCGCGCCTAATGAGGCTGTACGAATGTTTAGGCCAGGACAAGTACAGGCGATAGTAGATTGGGTTGCTGACAGTGCCTCGGGTTCCTTCACATTGTTCTTTCATCAGAAGAGTGGGTGGGAGACAGAGTTGGCCCCTGAAACCCATGTCCATCAGTCTTTCACCTCACCCCCTTGCAAATCAGCCAAGCAGTCTGAGCCCCAAATCATGCAGCAGTCTCTTCTGCTTTTCGATGACTCTGTTAGCAGGGTTTCCCAGGGCCATCCACCTAGCCCTGCCCCAGAAGTGGAAGAGATTGAGTGCACCGATGCCCAACCACTTATGTTTCATGATGAGTACATGGGAGGACCATCGCAGTACGTCTCGGATGATGACGAAACACAGGTGCCAACTGCTGCTGCTTTCGCAATTGTGCAGACAGACAAGGAGGGCAGGGGTGAAGACTGGGTGGAAGATGATGTGGAGGACGATGAGGTCCTCGACCCCACATGGAATCAACGTTATGCAGGTGACCAGTGTAGTTTGGAGGAAGAGGCGGTGGTCGCACAGAGCCACCAGCACAGCAGAAGAGGGAGCAGGGTGCAAAAGCGGAGCGTCTGTCAGCTAGACAGTATGTCTGCTACTGCCCAACGCAGCAAGGGACCGAGCACACCAAAGCCAGGTCCAAGGAGTTCCCCAGCGTGGCAGTTCTTCACACAATGTGCTGATGACAAGACACGAGTGGTTTGCAAGCTGTGCAATCAGAGCCTGAAGCGAGGCATAAACGTTCTCAACCTGAGCACAACCTGCATGACCAGGCATCTAAGTGCAAAGCACGAGCTGCAGTGGAGTAGACACCTCAAAAACCAAGAAAGGTCTCTGGCTCCTCCTGCTTCCTCTTCTGCTGCAGTCTCGGCCTCTTCATCCACCTCTGTAGTGACAGTGGCACCTGCCACCCCGCAAACAGAGCATCTGCCAGCAACACTACCACCTGGGTCACCAACCATCTCCACAATGTCCCATGGAAGCATTCAGCTCTCCATCTCCCAAACATTGGAGCGGAAGAGGAAGTACCCCCCTAGCCACCCGCGATCCCTGGCCCTGAATGTCAGCATTTCAAAACTCCTGGCCTTTGAAATGCTGTCATTCCATCTGGTGGAGACGCAGAGTTTTAAAAGCCTGATGGCATTGGCTGTCCCACAGTACGTCGTGCCCAGCCGCCACTATTTTTCCAGGCGAGCCATCCCTTCCCTGCACAACCAAGTGGGGGACAAAATCAGGTGTGCACTGCGCAACACCATCTGTGGCAAGGTCCACCTAACTACGGATGCGTGGACCAGTAAGCACGGTCAGGGACGTTATATCTCCCTAACAGCACACTGGGTAAATGCAGTGGCGGCTGGGCCTGAGGCAGATAGCAGTTTGGCGCATGTCCTTCTACCACCGAGGCTTGCAGGGCGCTTCAGTTTGCCTCCTGTTGCCAACTCCTCCTACTCCGCTTCCTCATCCTCTACCGCCTCCTCATCCGGTCAGCGTAACACCTTCACCACCAACTTCAGCACAGCCAGGGGTAAACGACAGCAGGCAGTTTTAAAACTTTCCTGTTTGGGGGAAAAACCCCACACCGCGCGGGAGTTGTGGAGGGACATGGAACAACAGACCAATGAGTGGTTGCTGTCAGTGAGCCTCAAGCCCGGCCTGGTGGTGTGCGATAATGGGCGAAATCTCGTAGCAGCTCTGGGCCTAGCCGGTTTGACGCACATCCCTTGCCTGGCGCATGTGCTGAACTTGGTGGTCCAGAGGTTCCTTAAAAATTACCCCAATATGCCAGAGCTGCTGCAGAAAGTGCGGGCTGTGTGTGCGCACTTTCGGCGATCTCACCCTGCTGCTGCTCGCCTGTCAGCGCTGCAGCGTAACTTCGGCCTTCCCGCTCACCGCCTCATATGTGACGTGCCCACAAGGTGGAACTCCACCTTGCACATGCTGGCCAGACTGTGCGAGCAGCAGCAGGCGATAGTGGAGTTTCAGCTGCAGCAATCACGCGTGAGTCGCTCTGCGGAACAGCACCACTTCACCAATAACTGGGCCTCCATGCGAGACCTGTGTGCCTTGTTGCGCTGTTTCGAGTACTCCACCAACATGTCCAGTGCCAATGAAGCCGTTCTTAGCGTTACTATCCCAGTTCTATGCCTCCTTGAAAAAACGCTTCGGGCGATGATGGAAGAGGATGTGGCACAGGAGGATGAGGAGGAGGAAGCGGGATCATTTCAAAGGCTTTCAGGGCAGTCTTTCACAAGTGGCTACGAGGGTGGGTTCCTGCACCAACAAACGCCAGGTACACAATTGTCCGGCGGAAAGGGAACAATTCTGGAGGATGACGAGGTGGAGGAGGAGATGGAGGAGGAGGAGGAGGAGGCATTTTCACAGCAGGGTGGCACCCAGACCAGCTCGTGGCCATCACTGGTGCGTGGCTGGGGGGATACAGAGGACACAGACGATACACCTCCCACAGAGGACAGCTTTTCTTTGCCTCTGGGCAGCCTGGCACACATGAGCGATTACATGCTGCAGTGTTTCCGCAATGACCGCCGAGTTGCCCACATTATAACTGGTGCTGATTACTGGGTGGCCACCCTGCTGGATCCCCGTTACAAGGACAACGTACCGTCCTTAATTCCCTCACTGGAGCGGGATCGTAAGATGCGCGAGTACAAGCGCACGCTGGTAGACGCGCTGCTGGTGGCATTCCCACCTGACAGCGGGCGTACGGTGGAAGCACAAGGCGAAGGCAGAGGAGGAGGAAGAGGTCGCCAACGCAGCCGGGGCACTGGCAGCACCTCAGAAGGCAGGGTTAGCATGGCTGAAATGTGGAAAAGCTTTGTCAGCACGCCACAACAACCAGCACCACCAGCTGAGATGGAACGTCTTAGCAGGAGGCAGCATTTCACCAACATGGTTGAGCAGTATGTGTCCACAGGCCTACACGTACTGGATGACGGGTCTGCCCCCTTTAACTTCTGGGTCTCCAAATTGGGCACATGGCCTGAGCTTGCCCTTTATGCCTTGGAGGTGCTGGCCTGCCCTGCAGCCAGTGTATTATCTGAACGTTTATTTAGCACGGCAGGGGGCGTTATCACAGACAAGCGCAGCCGCCTGTCCAGAGCCAATGTGGACAAGCTCACGTTCATTAAAATGAACCAGGCATGGATCCCACAGGACTTGTCCGTACCTTGTGCAGAATAGACATGTATACCGGTGTTGTGACAAAAACTGTCCGGCCATCGGATTGTGTCCGGCCCATACTGCGAAGGCGCAGCGCTTGCGCAGTACAGAGGACAAGGAGATTCACAAAATCTCCGAAGATGAACGGCGCCTGCGCTGTGAGTGCAGGTTCAAGCCCCACCATCCAAGTGGACATACGGTAGCACATAATAACAGGGCCCCTCACGGGCTTGGTTCGATCGCCACGCTTCGGGCACGGCCTCACTTGGCTCGTCTTGAACCACGGATGGTGTGGCCTTCACCTGAACTCACCACGCAGGCGCCGTTCGTCTTGGGAGATTTTCGAAATCCCCTTGTCCTACATACTGAGCAAGCGCAGTACAGGATGGACACTATTTGACGGGGGACAGAATTCGACACATCACCGGCATTACACAGCCATTGTTGTATTTTTGAATCAGTGTTGGCTACCTCGTCCTCCTCCACCGCCGCTTCCACCTACACAGCCACATCCACCGCCACTTCAACCTCCTACTCCATATGGACCTCGTCCTCCTAGGTCAAGATTATTATTTTTTTTTTTTTTTTTTTTATGTTATTTTAAGTTATTTCCCTATCCACATTTGTTTGCAGAGCACTTGCCATGCTCTTAACAACATTTTGCTGCCATTTGCAGCCCTCTAGCCCTTTCCATTACCTTTTTAGAGCCTTTTTAGTCCTTAGAAGTCCGGGTCCCCATTGACTTCAATGGGGTTCGGGTTCGGGTCCGGGTTCGGGTTAAAGTTCGGTCCCGAACCCGAACTTTTTTCCGAAGTTCGGCCGAACCCGTCGAACCCGAACATCCAGGTGTCCGCTCAACTCTAATCCATATGATACACCTTTTTTAAAACACTATGGGACTGTGTGCATACAGTATATGTAAAGATTAGAGGAGCAGACTTGTACTCAAATGTTACAAGCAAGCATACAATCTGGCAACCTTATCCTTCAAACAGTGCAAGACAAGTTAGCTGACAATGATATAGCATTTACGGTAAGCATTAAAGTCTTTTGCCTAGGCATGCTTTGTCAATCTTTCTACATCACTGCATGGCTGGAATAAACCATATAAGTAGAAGCTCAGGCAGCTCTTCTTGTTCCTAGATCCCATATTTTAAAGATATCATCACTGTAATCCAATAATCAGAAGCAGGAGATGGCAGGACATACCTATGATAATATCAAAGTCTTGACAAAGACCTGTCAGGCTAGCGGAATAAAGGGAGCCCAAGCACTGTCATATATGAGGAAGCTCCAGCTTCCGCATATAATATATCGGCCAGCAGAAGGAACAGCTCCCAGTTGAGAATTGGGTATCCAAGCAGCCCCAGAAATGTCAGAGATCAACAGTGCTCAAAGCTCTTCAAGAGAGTAAAGTTACCCCACCTGTTGCAAATTTAAGGATTACATTTCTTTTACAAGGTGCTTTTTTATGCTAGCTACATTGTCACTTTCAACATAGTGTTGTAGACCTGTCAGAAACATTACATGTCTACATGAGTACATTCCTGAAATGTCACAATATGCCGTACACCAAGAAAAGAAAAAAAAAAAAAAAAAAAAACAATCCTTGAACTTCAAATCAAGCAACTGTCTCGGTTGAGAGATGCAAGAAATAATACCTCTGGTCTGCTGCAATAAGAATGAAGCATTTCCTCTGCCTTTCCGAGAATGAAAGGTTAGTGGTAGCAGAAGAAGGTTAGCGTCATCAAACCCAAAGATTTTTCCCATGTGCTCCAAAATTATTTTACCAACTATGTTGTTGATTTACTAAAACTGGCGAGTGCAAAATCTGGTGCAGCTCTGCAAAGAAATCAACAGCTTCCAGGTTTTAGGCCTGGTTCACACTAGGGTGACATACACTCCGAATTTGGGAGCACACGTCGCATGACGTATTCAAATCAATGGTTCCCTACGAGTGCTGTCTTAACTGGTTCGACTCAATTCTACTACTTTGGTCCGTTTTCAGCCCATTCAATATCATTGAAGTCGGATCAAAGTCGGATCCTCATCCTATCCATCCGACTTGTGACATCCGACATGGTGATTACAGCAGCAGGAAAAGGAATTTATGTCACACTGGGATTGTTTTAATTGGTCAAAAGAAAAGTCAGACTATCTCAAAGTCGGAGCAAAATTGTATCCTGTTCATTCAAGTCGGATGGAAGTAGGACCCGATGTTGAAGGGCAAAGTCAGATCGACAGTCGTAAAACAGTCGTGTCATACCAGTGTAAACCCGGCCTTATTGTCAAAGCTTAAAGCGGAGGTTCACCCAAAAGTGAACCTCCGCTTTTCGGAGGGGGTGCAGATACCTGTATAAAAACAGGTATTTGCGCCACTTCCGGGAGCAGACTCCCGCGGGAGTCCCGCCCCTGCGCGTCACCCTCCATTGTGTTCTGGGAAACACTCGGCTCCCAGAACACAGCGGGAACCAGTGAGGACGGCGCAGCGCGACTCGCGCATGCGCCGTAGGGAACCGGCAAGTGAAGCCGCAGCGCTTCACTTTCCTGATTTCATCACCGAGGATGGCGGCGGGGGAAGCCGAGAGCCGAGCGGTAGCTCGGCTTCCGACGTCGCGGGCGACCTGGACAGGTAAGTGTCCTTTTTTTTAAAGTCAGCAGCTGCAGTATTTGTAGCTGCTGGCTTTTAAAAAAAAAAAATTCCGGTGAACCTCCGCTTTAATTGAACAAGCTGAAATTAGATGCCAATCGGCTAACATGCACAGCTGCACCAGACTTTGCACTCTCCGGTTTTAGTAAATGTTCCAGCCCCCACCCTTTGCCAGCTAGACTCCCAATTTGACACTCATGCACACCATGCGGCGCAGCTCCAGCATCATGACTGACAGCGCAGTACTCTTACATCAGTCATGTGACCATTTGTTGAAAAAATTAAATATCTGAATATACATAACATGTTATTTTAAAAAGCCTATATACAGAATAATCGTTTAGTTTTATTAGCCTTCAATTAAATTAGGAACTAAAACTTAAAGCAGAACTAAAAGGCAAAAAACCTATTTATTTTTTGGATAGAGCAAAGGAGGGTTACAATCTCTGTCAGATTTTTTTTCGCCATCTGTGTCTGATTGCAGAAATTACCCTGCACTTCCTGTTCCATTGCAAAACAGGAAGTGAGAGAAAATCCCTGAAAAATTAGGGGGAATCCTTGGGGACCCCCTAGGTCACCAGAACTACTGTCCCCATTGGAAGATTTCCCCCCGCTATTACTTTTCTGGGGACAACCCAAAACTGAGGATTTTCTTTCCCTTTCAATGATAATGGTAAATAGGACAGATAGAGAAGGTGAACCTTCCTTAAAAGGGGGGGCACAGACAGCAATAAAAACTGACAGACGTTCTAATTCCTCTCCACTCTATACAAAACAAAACAAAAAAAAAGTTTTGCCCTTAGTTATACTTTAAATTAGGAACTAAATTTGTGGTAGTGTTCACTCTTGCAGTCTTTTAGAGCACTTACAGAACTGTGATTACAGTAAATACCATCAAATGTAACACATCCTCTACATTATCAAGCATGCATGCACATAACATGAACAAATATATCTAAGGTTAGGCCTGCTTTCAATTATAAATTGGAGCACAGGTAGTCTTTAAAAAAAAAAAAAAACCTCATTGATACGAGTTATACAGGTGTATTATTTCTGTACAGAACTACTCAAAAAGCAATGATATGTTACATCTTACGCCAACCAATTGAGTATCAGCAAACACAAAATTGTGCACAGCGCCAATAACAGGCATTGCCAAAACTCCAATCATGCATGTTATTAAATACAGTTGCAATATGAACAATAATGTGCGTTTCCACAGCTCCAATCATCCATGATATTAAATAAAAACACAGTGACACTACGAACAATAGCAGGCCCCACTAAACCTCTAAATATCCAGGAGGTTTTGAGACATATTAAATAGAATATTGCTTAAAGCACAACTCCACCCCAGTTTTTTTTATTCTGCCGAGGTAAGACTTTCTAAGAAAGTCTGACAGGTTCAGAAATGATCTTGCTTTCCTTTTCTATAAGGTTAAAATGTTCTGTCATGTGACCATGCATCTCTTCTGGGGTTACAGGACACTCTGCAGACACACAGTGTGCCTGTATTCCATAGTCTGTTCAGCCTGAGGCAAGGTACTGGTTGTATTTGGGCAGCAGGCATGTTCAAGAGGCAAGCTGTGATTGGGAGTGGGTGCGTGCCAGAGTCAGGCTGTGATCGATCGGTGGCTGAACAAGCTACCTTATACAGGTATGCTGTGTCTGCACAGTGTCCCGTACCTCTGAATGGCCAGCCAAAGGATGCAATTTGACTATACAAGCACAGATAAGCTTCTGTGCTTTGTGTGGTCAGTTTACAGTATATAAAGGAAGAAAGGTGACTGGCAGGATCAACCAGGTAGAATAACTACATGGAAATGATGGAAACTATGGTTTACACAATACACATAATGTGTGTGAACACACACATAGAAAAAAATATTTAGGGTCACATATTATTTAAGACCCCTTTCACACTGAGGTGGTTTTCAGTAGTTTTAGCGCTAGAAATAGCGCCTGCAAAGCACCTGAAAACCGCCTCCCATTAATTTCAGTGTAGGAAAAGTCCTGTAAGCAGCAACTTTGGGGCGGTTTGGGATCGCTGTATTGAAATGAATGGGCAGCGCTTCCAAAGCACCACAACACGGGCGCTTTTAACTCCTTTTGGGGCTAAAAGTGCCCCGCTAGCGGGTGAAAAGCGACGCTTAAACAGCGCTAAAGCGCAGCTAAAAAACAGGACAAGTCGCAAAAGTGTGAAAGTGGCCTAATAGTTATTGTGGTGCATCTGTGTGACACGATGATATAACGCTCGCTGGTTCAAAATCTTCCAGACTGTGAAGTAGGCAGGTTGTACAACGCTGTACCAAAATGAAATTTTTATAATTTTTTCCCCACAAATAGAGCTTTCTTTTGGTGGTATTTTATCACCTCTGCGGTTTTTATTTTTTATAAAAAAAAAACTAAAAAGACCGATTTAATTATTATTTTTTTTAATATATTTTGTTATAAAATTTTGCAAACAGGTAATTTTTCTCCTTCATTGATGTACGCTGATTAGGCTGCACTGATGGACACCGATGGGCTGCACTGATGGGCACCGATAAGGCGGCACTGGTGGGAACTGATAGGTGGCACTGAAGGGCATTGCTAGGTGGCACTGGTGGGCATTGAGAAGTGGCACTAATATGTGGCATTGATAGTTGGCAGTGATGGGCACTGATGGGTGGCAATAATGGGCACTGGTAGGTTACACTGATAGGCAGCATTGCTAGGTGGCAGTGATGAGGCACTGATTGGCATCACTGGTGGGCATTGATAGGTGGCACTTGTGGGCATTGATAGGTGGCAATGGCAGGTGGCACTCGCAGGCGGTATTTATGAGCACTGATGAGGCTGATGTGCCTCCTTCCTCTTCGGAACCTTGTGCACAAGCCGGTGATTGTCTTTTTTTCTCCTCATGCTGTCAGCGCGAGGAGAAAAAAAAAACAATTACTGATCCTTTGTTTACATCACGTGATCAGCTGTCATTGGCTGACAGCTGATCACGTGGTAAGGGGCCGGGACTCAGTGATCACAGAGCGTGCCGTGCGCGCCCTGCAGGGGGCACGCATTGCGCGCGAAAAGGGGAGTCCGCGCTGTAGCCGTCATTCGGCTATAGTGCAGATGGGAAGTGGTTAAAGGGACCCTGTCACTATAAAAAATACTTTGACGCAGCTTAGCACTATATAACCATATAGTGTGACCAAATCCCAATATTTTTGAATATGTTCAGGTATTTTTAAATAGCCTTGCAGGATTTAAATGTCATTTTTGTATGTGTGCGCTATAATCTAATGTTGTTCTGTCCGACACAATGTCGCAGTCCTGCTAAAAATCGCAGATCACCGCCATTACGAAAAAAATAATAATAATAATAAAAATGCCATAAATCTATCCCTCCTTTTGTAGACGCTATAACTTTTGCACAAAAAATATAGCAAAAAGTAAAAAATTGCTTTTTTTTTTTATTCTCTTTTTTTGTTTATAGCGCAAAAAATAAAACCTGCAGGGGTTATCAAATACCACCAAAAGAAAGCTCTATTTGTGGGAAAAAAAATTGCGTAAATTTTGTCTGGGTACAGCGTCACACAACTGCACAATTGTCAGTTAAAGCGACGCAGTGCTGTATCGCAAAAAAATTACCTGGTCATTAAGGGGGAAAAGCTTCCGGTTTGTAAGTGGTTAAAAGAGTCTGCAGTTAACGGCAGTCCTGGTAAAGCTGCAAGCAGTATAGGTACGGCATAATCTCGGCCCAGGTGCAAGGTAGACTTAGTTCAGAGGAGGTAAAAGGTTCAGTATAATATGGTATAGAGCAGGGATATGTAATTAGCGGACCTCCAGCTGTTGCCAAACTACAAGTCCCATGAAGCATAGCGAGACTCTGACAGCAGCAAGCATGACACCCAGAGGCAGAGGCATGATGGGACTTGTAGTTTTGCAACAGCTGGAGGTCCGCTAATTGCATATCCCTGGTATAGAGGGTTGTTATAAGTGCAGTAGGTTTGGAATAAGTGGAGCATAGAGTGCAGTATGTATTGAGCACACCTGGTATCTTGCTCTCAGTGGCGCAGTCTCTGCTAGCAGTATCAGCAATGGGCAAATAGATCTCTAACCAGTCCCCAAGATGCTGTGGTGGCCTCTCGCTGCAGAGCAAAGGTCCCTTTGGTCTCTGCCACAAAGCCGACAGTGATTAGCTGTGGGAAGCCGAGGGTGAGTGTTCGCCCTAGTTTTCCTGCTGCAGCCGTGCAGTTGCTGTGATGTGGGTGGTGCTGCACTACCCCCTTACTATAAATATATATATATATATATATATATTATAGCGACGTCTGATGACGTCTGTGAAATTAAACGCTTTGGGAGGAGTCTGGTCACGTGACGTCGCCACGTTCGGTAGTCGGCCATCTTACAGGTTGGAAACCTTGCCAATGTTACAAGAATTGACATGCAATTTTTAACTACTATGTCTGTGAGTATTCTGGCTTTTCTTTTTAAAACATACCTTTGTCATTAAAGTGGATGTAAACCCGAAAAAAAATGTTTTGTTTTTTTGCTGTCACAATGTAGAGTATAATATTTCATATCATCTGTGCCCAGTCTTTCTACAAAGAGTTAATCCAGCTCTGAGCAATCCTCTTATCTTTTTTCAGTGAGATAAAACAGACAAAACGGAGAAAACTTTGTCCGTTCTTCCCCCTTGCTGTGAGTGACAGGTGATTTACAGATCTCATGCACGAGCCTGAGACAGCCATTTTTTTTATTCTCACACCCACTCCTTTTCTGAAGTCATGTGGTTACTTTTCTGGGTTTTGAGTGGATGTTAGTGATCATAGCAGAATTTAGTGTAAGAAATACACAGGAGAAAATGCATGCCGACAAGGGGAGTGTAGAGGTGGGCAAGGAGTCTACTGACATCGCGACTCCACCCACCGAGCTCCGAACATCAGACCCACCCACAGAATCTGCAGTTTTTCGGGGCTCATAACAGACAGAGGGGAGACATTTGACAGATAAGGATACATGCAAGAGGCATCTATATCCTTATAGATCAGCACTATGGCAGTAGTTTAGAAAGGATGAGAGTGGATTTACATCCACTTTAATACTGCACAATGAAGTCGCTTCTTGCCTATTCCCATACATTTATGATGTGAGACTCCGTCCAAAGTGGCTGTTCTTTAGCAACCTATCATCTTACAGAGCTGGAGTAGAGTATTTTTAAGCGCTTTTGACTTCTTTTGACTAAGTGGTCCACCTTTTGGGGTAAGGGGCAGTGTAAACTTCTCCTCTTGGTGACGGATCCTTTCCAGTACCCTTTTGTGTGGACCTGCACCTATTGGACTTTTATATGAGAGGTCTTATTCTTTAATCACTTAGACTATTAATAGTGTATAACCGCTGCATTTATGTTATATTGTTATTGCATTCTACACCAGCAGCTTTGCCATACTATTTGTGAATTTTATGGTTTTATTAAACGCGGGTGATTTGTAGCTTTTCATTTTTCACTCCAAGTCTCATGCCGCGTACACACGATCGTGATTCACGGCGGTGAAAATACCGCCGTGAATCACGGCATGAAAAAAAAAGAAAAACGAGGGAACGGCATGTTCCCCCACACACGACCGTTTTTCCCGTCATTTTTTTCTTTGACGAGAAAAACGACCGTCTGTGGGCTCCGCGGCAGTGTCTCCCTATGGGAAAACTGCCGCGGAAAAAAATGATGGAAAAAACGATGAGAAAATTTAGAACATGTTCTAATTTTTCTCGTCGTTTTTCCTGCCGTTTTTCTCAACGAGAAAAACGGCATAAAGCCCACAGACGATCGTTTTTCTCGGCGAAAAAAAAAATGTAATTTTTCCCGACGGGAAAAATGATCGTGTGTACGCGGCATCAGGCTTGGATCTCTGCTGGTTTGATCCCCTGCTGGCAGACGAATATCCAGACATAGGTGCTGTCTCTAACCCACTCAGGGTCAAAGAGGAAGAGTTTTCATCGGTAATTTAATAAAAATAATTTCTCCACCCTTCCTACTGCACAGTACCTATCGGGATTTGTAATGTAAGAAGTCCATTCATCCCATTATATGAATGCCATTTCAAACTACCACTTCCAGGATTCTCAGCACTCTGCATAGAAGTCTATGGGCCTAATTGGCTTTACCTGTTCCGCCTGCTGGCTGCTGAGGAGGATGGTACAGCATAACATCAATATTTCAGTAGAGAGAGGGAAGAATAAAAGGAAATGTCTCCATCTCCATATTGCTGTAGCCTTGCACTTGGCTACAGAATGAGTGTATATATAAGAAAAAGGGGGCGCTCAAATACTCTTAAACTTAATTAATAAGTGATACCAACACAATCCTGTGATGCCTATATACAAAAAGGTGAATTGAAAGTCACCATATATAAATCGATTAGTCCCAATCGTAATAATAACGTGCTGTCAAGCCAACAACAATCAGAAAAAAAAAAAAAAATCTATAACACTCAATTATAAAAAAATCTCATAAATTAAGTTAATGAAAAATCAAATGTGTAACGAATCCAATGAGTGAAAAATTATTTCAACAAATAATGTTCATAATATATTGAGGTTAATTTCTTCAGAATAGTGCAAAGAGTTAATCCTTCACCAAATCTTCATGTGAAGCTAGAACAAATCTTCAACAAATAATGTTCATGATATATTGTGATTGTTTTCTTCAAAGTAGTGCAAAGAGTTAATCTACTATTTGTGCACTTCGGGTATTAGCTTCATATGAAGATTTGGTGAAGGATTAACTCTCTTTTTTTTTTTTTTTGATTGTTGTGGGCTTGACAGCACGTTATTATTACGATTGGGACTAATCGATTTATATATGGTGACTTTCAATTCACCTTTTTGTATATAGGCATCACAGGATTGTGTTGGTGTTTATATTTAAGAAATATTCACACAATAATTTATTAGATAAGTTATCACTTATTAATTAAGTTTGTTAAGAGTATTTGAGCGCCCCCTTTTTCTTATATATACACTCATTCAGATAGGAGCTTAAGACTCCATCCGCAGGGGAGCAGCCGTTATATATAATTTGTATATTTATTTATATATAATTTCTTTTCACATAATTTTGTATATATTAATTGGTGCTGAATCACAGCAATAGAAACTTGGCTACAGAAGCCATACCTGTAAAAGAAGACAGGACATACTCACCTATCCTGCTACCCCCCCTGCCACTGAAAAACCATTCCAATGCCAAGAAATTTACCTGCAGAAATCTACCTTGAAACCAACATTTCCAGGTGTGTCGATTTTTGTGGTCACGGAAGCCTTCACAGATTCCTCATGTTGATCTCCATGTCTCTACTATATCCTGTAATGAGTGGAGGTTAGAAGAAGCAACAAAGGAAAACTGTGAGGGACCCCCGGAGATCGACATTACAGAAGTGTTGACTTAAATGAAGTTTCTTTAGAAGGTTCCTAAGCTTTGGAGAGGAGTTTGGCGGTGCAGTTATAAAGAAAGAAGAGTACGTCCTGTCTTCTTTTACTAAGGCTTGGTAGAAAATTCTTTGTATAGTGACAGAATTGCTATATATTTTTTGTCATCTAAGCTGTACAATGTGCTGTCATTTTAAAACCACCTCTTACAAAGTGCTAGTTGTGTGTCTGTCTCTAGTTTCAATGCTTTGAGCCACTGACCCAGAACTTGTACACAGCAAGTAAAATCAGAGTAAAGTCACAATGCCTGCTCTGCATACTTGTTTAAGGCCACAAAAGCAAACATAATTTAAGCCTTCGGATGAAGATAACAGTGAAACTACCAATGGCAGTATACATATGTCTTTCAGCAAAGGCTTCCTCTGGTATCCAGCAGATGTGCAAGATGAATGTATGAAAACACGCTAGCAAAAAAAAAAAAAAAAAGGAAGATACTAAGCCTATGAAAAACATTGAGCTTAATTCAGAAATACCCTACTTTCCAAACCAATCAATGTCCACAGTGTGAAATGAGTGTCAGAACATAATGATAATTTCCCACCACAGTTTATTAAATAAACATGAATTTACACTGATAAAATGAGAGTGCGCTGCCTGATGAAAGCAAAGGTTAAGCTGCTATTCAGAAAATCTAACATTAAAAACTGTGTATTAAGTTCAATTAGACCGACTTTCAGGCCGCTGTGACTCTGATAGATGACACAGCCTGTGACAAACACCATAAATACGTGCAGTGCTGAACAGAAAATTATGTTTAATATATCTCAATTTACTAAAAGATGCTGCTATAACAAACATCCCTAGTTCCTGCAATAATGATATAAAGAGAGACTTGAGTAATCTCTACATCACAAATAAATAGCACTGCATGGAAGTGTTATCATATTATGGACAAACCTATATGTCTTTATATATTGGTGCCTTATGAAGAAAGCCCACATACTTTCATTTAATAAAGCAGAGCTTTACTTGTTTCATGCTAGGAAATATAACAGGTTCAGACAAACAGAGGCTCCTTCTGGTGTCTCCTGAAGAAAGACAGTTGCTAAGAAGGCACCCATGCATCTACGCTCCCACTGGGTTCTAAACTAGGCTGTGTGCATCTATAGATCCACACAGCACCATTAAGCCACACCCCCACTTCTTTCTCACAGGGAGCCTATAGTTCTACTGCCTTCAGTTTTTCCTATGAAAGCATAAGTGAGGGGTGTGGTGCTGGCAATTCCAAATCACACTGAAACGCTGGCCAAAACGCAGCACGCTTGTTTGTGTGCCATTCATTTTTAATGGCATCAAATTGTGGCGCGGTTTTGCTGTGATTTACGCATTAAGCTTGTTGCCCAAAACAAGCGCCTGCTCCCTTTTGGATGACAGGCTTTGTGCTATGCAGTTTGCCAGGACAATCACAGCAAAACTGCACCTCGTTTTTGTGCCATTAAAAATTAATGACACACGAATGTGAAATAAATAAATAATTTTATACTCAAACTGTATATTTCATGGTCCGTCATATGCCTCATTAAAAGTCCCAAACTGTCCCCCATGCAACCAATTTAGGGATGGAGACACGTCTTTTGTGCCTCATATAAAGTTCCGCCCATTTCGCCTTATCATTAATGACACACAAAGCGTGCTGCGTTTTGCCAGCGTTGCAGTATGATTTGGACTCGCGGGCAGAACCATGGCCATAATCAGCATGATCCCAAATCGGGGCCTTAATGTGAAGTGTTGAGAATAGTTACAGTGCAAGTGTACACAGTGTACGCTCATCTCCGATAGTAGAGGCCCACCATGAAGCAAAAGTAAACCCATCCATAAAACAGTTTCATTTCTGGAACATGCCGGAAATGTAACGCTCCCATTGGCTCTCAACCAAACTGTCAAACCATCCAATGGATGGTGTCATAACTGATCACATGTGCAGTATCATGGCAGTTGTAGATTAAACAGAGGCAAAGATGGCAGCTTCCTTGGCTAAAAACGATAGAGGGGTTTACTTACACTTTAGGGTCGAGCATTCCGCCCATGACAGCCGCAGCATGTTCTAGGGCATTGCTAAAAACAGCACAAAGCAAAGGTACCTTGTGTGTAGTAAAAGCGACCTCCTACAAGGTGCCTAGCACAGCCAGAAGAACCCACTCTGGGGGTAGGCCTCTCAAGTGAGCCTTGCTTGGCGCCCAAAGAGGAGGGAAACATGGAGGACAAGGATGATCATTCTGTCACCATGGCCTCAGCACCCAACTCTCCTGCCTCACACACTCAATTAAAAAAAATGAAATAAGCAACCTGCAAAAAAAGAAGCTTTATACTTACCTGCCTCTCCAATTTGTGCTCTTGCAGAACTTTGGCCTCTTCACAACCAACAAGCATCTGGGTCTTTGAGATGCTTGGTACCCATTGATTGCTGTAGTAACTTCCACCAATCACTACATCACTGCAGGCCATACCCACAATGTAGGGGTCGGGGGAACGAATCACAAAACATGGTGGAGGACATTGAACACTCTAAAATAGAGTGCTGATCAAAGAAACGGGCATCAAGACTGAAGTATATAAAGCCTCTTCTTTTGCAGGTTCTACCTATTTACATTTATTTAACCTATGACAGTCTCTTTAATACTCTTGTTTCTGTAATAGTTATCTTGACTTTCCAATGAAAAATGGCAGAAATTGTCCTGTTACAAGGGAAGCTGCTTTATAATTCCATATGGCACATCAGACATCTAGACAAAGAAGGGTATTGAAGAGTAAAGAAGAAATCCGGATGGCAGAATAAGCTGTGTACACTATGTGATATGGCGGCAGAGAAGTATGTATGATTACCAGCTCTACTTGTGTACATTCTACCTTGGGTTCATGCTGCAGAAACAGATGGTGCATGTGCGTGTCCTAGACTAGAAATGCTGTGATTGGCAGGTGAGAATAAACACATATTACTCAGAGGAAAAGGAAACATCACAGTCTGTTTTACTTGCATTTGCGGGTAAAGATACTAGAGGCAGTGTAGGAAATCACATAAAAGGTGTTTAAATGCTTTGTATGTCAATATTTGAATTGGCGGTCAGTTAATGAGTTTGGTTGCGAGTTGTCTGAAACAAGAACGCTGGTCTGTTATTTTTTAGCTGACCCATTATTAAAATTCACGTTTCTCATAAATACATGGGACACATTTCAGCAAAACACAATATAACTGTTTTGAATAAAAATCGTACCTTGGAGCCCTAGTGCCCTTCCTTCCCTCTCCTCTCCCTCATCCCCTCTCACCATCTACCCTCCTCCCCTAATCTGCCCTCCACCCCCCCTTTTTTATTTTTTTCCCTTTTCTCTTTGAGTCCCCGGGCTCCCCTGATTTCCCACTAATTTTCTTTTTTCCTTTTCTCTTATGCACTCAATCTCCTGGAAGCGACTATAGTGTTAGTGTTGACACTGTCAGATAATAACTGAAAAGTTGAGACGGGGAACATGTGGTCACTCACTGATGTAACTTTAAAAGGCGAGGGAGTGGACATCCGGTGGTCCGGTAGTGCAGGTATTTGACCATGACCCTTTAGAACCATCCATCATAGGGCGGCTTCTACATATCCAGACTGGAATGTATGTTTGTTATGTTTTGCATTGTTCTCTTTGTACCTAGCCGCTAAGTCCAGGTCATGTTCAGATGTTTTACCTTATTTGATGTCTTCTCGCCATTCACATGTAATCATGGCTGTTGTGAACCGTGTTCCCATGTTTCTTTAAATAAATATAAGATTAGAAAAAAAAAAAAATCGTACCTCTTCTTTGGCATGAGCAAAAAAAAAAAAAAATTCCTAAGCTCCAACATGATCCAAAACCTAGACAGCCAAGATCTCTGGCTACCAGGAGCACTGTGAGCATTTTATGTAGAAAAAAAATAAAAAATTCCAGGGAGTGGACTCAACGAAACTTGAATTGTGATATAAATGAGGCATATAGAAAAACCACATAAAAAGGTATTTAATATGTTGCATTTCAAATTTTTTAGCTAGAGGTTGCTTAACCTCCAAAACTATGGAGCTCTGTGCCCATCTCCCACCAGTCAGCGATTCACCCTCTTGATGTTGTTTTTTTCCTGGCAGTGTGCCATCCTGGATGATGTGATAACATCTTCACCACTCTGAATAATTACAAAGAGTGAAGGACACCATGCTCAAGGGGTGGGCCCTTGGCACCCTACACTTAAAACACATTGATACACGGAGTCCAGGAGACTAGGGACCTTCTTGTGGCAAAGAAATGGTACTGTGGGGACAGCTTCAGATTGAATGTATGTGTAGCTACTTTTTTGCCCTAGGGAACATTAAAAAATGGCTAGATTTGAGTGTTCTGTCATTCTAAAACTAAATCATCAGTACAATACACACTTCAAATGAGCCAAAATACAATTCAGTATTGCCAAATCAATTTACGATGTGACCAATATACCCTTTCCTTGTAGTAAAAGGTACTACAAGTATAAACCTAACCTTTTGTTTATAAGTACATTTGAACCTAGAAACACTGGGTGATTTTTTTTAAAGGAGTGGGTGGCCCAGGCAGTATATGCAGACCTCGTTTTGCATTGCTGGTCCAATTTGAATTCTCCTCAAACATTATAGAGAAGTACCCAGAATACTCTGATGGTACCCTAAAACCTGCACACTGCTGGAAATGCCCTATGACCAATGGATGGGACACGAGGCAGAAAGTGGTGGACGCAAACATATGCAGACTTATGTCCAAGTTAGAACTTGCATATTGGAACACAATGTGAACTTCATATATGCCGATATGGATACCCCAAACCAAGCAGCCAATAGGGCTTTACATTGGCCCAGATTACACCCCCTCAACCTCACTCCCCAATCCAAGGGAGTGTCCATGTGACCAGTAATAAAAAGTGTCCCACCTCATTAGATAGCTTAAGCATATTTGTGGAACTGGGATGCTATTAAAAAAATAATAATTCCATAACGGTTTTACTGCGTCATATTAAATTGGTAACAGTTGACAAGGAAAGGAGGTAGTACTTTATCCATCGTACCTTATTATTACCACAGGTTTTTCTAAAATATTTAAATAATATAACTTTAGAAACTGGATTACAAGATTATTTGAACATACATTTTCCATCTGCTGAAAAGATGGCATATCAGCCAATCAGATTAACTCTTGTAAAACCAAATGCTTCAAGGGTGCATTCCATGACATTTCCATGCTTTTACAGGCAGGTTCTTCTTACCTTTATATTCTTTACTGTGCAGACTATGTTATTCCACATATTTTCGTTTTGCCATCTCCGTGGAGTGTAAAAGGTTGCAGCACATGTTGTTGCTAAATAAATAAAGTAATAAATGTAATTAAAATGCAGGATAGTTATACATAAACTAGACTTGTCAGGATGTCAAACATGTTACCTTTACCCATGGCTAAAAAGCAGATGCTTGGCACATACCTTGACATGTATGTAAACCCAATCCCTAAAATCTTATATAAAAGAGTTAATGTGTTTATTTTTTATTAAAATAATACTTGGTGATCCTGCCATACAGGTCCTTGTTCAGGTGTTTCCTGTTATAGAGTGACAGTTATCTTCATTATCCTAATTGTTTTTCTGCAATGATACGTTCTTCTAATGTTCCAATGGAGATTAAATCATATTAATTTGTATCTATGCTTCCTGAAGGCAATATCCACTAAAAAATGTCATCGGAAACAACTTGTTGAGAGTGTTTGTTCATCATGCTAATCCTATGGATTCACTGATATGTAAAGCAGGTTTGACTTCAATCAGTTTTGAAGCCAGTGGATCAGCATGAACATTTCGAGGTGACCTGCTTATTGTAAAGTGCACAGAACAATCAATCATTGGTTTCTGACACCTGAGGATTTGACACCAATAAGGTATTTCTATCATTATATGAACTGAGAGCCAACCGGTTTGGTTATAATAGGAGTTAAAAGGCTACAGGTAAAAGTAATTACTGGTTGATAATACTATTAAATACTGCAAATGTGCTAAAAATCTGAACGTCTACTTCAGATACTTTATTCTGTATAATGCACTAGTCACATTTTCATAGACCATCTAACAGGGTCAGTGGAAATTTACTTCCTGGAGTCTGTGGTACGCAACTTCTCTCTCTCTCTCTCACTGCTTCCTCTTCCTTCCCTCAACAATCATATTTAGCCACCATGACCATGGAAGGTGAGGGGCAGAAAATATGCTGGGTGAAAAAATTCAAGCAGTAAAATCTACAGGCTGCATTTGTACGTGGTCTTTAGCTGCAAAGGCCTTACAATTTGTGTCAAACATCAAAAAAATTACAGATCAGAAAAAAAACTCCCAGATTGAAATCCAAAGTCCTAACCCCAACCCCTGCCCTCTCATCCACATAGCTGTAATCTTCTGGTGCTGCAGGCTTTTTACAACTGGCTCAGCCTGTCTCGGGAACTCATCAAGAGTGCCGACTATGTCCGTTTTGTCTGCTCCAGCCTCCATTCATAGAGCTTATACTACAGGTATGAATGGCAAACAAGCCAATGAATTATAAATTCCACCTCCTTCATTCAGAGATTGCGATTACTTGATGGAAGTACAGCTTCTATAAATAGAGGTAAGGGGTGGAAATGGCAAGCATAGTTGGCACGCTTGACGAGTGCCCGAACGGTCCAGTTCTTGTAATAACCCTTGCAGCACCAAAAAACACACCGCTGTGGGGTATGGGGGAAGAAGAGGACTATAGATTTCAGCTAAGAGAGAACCCAGCAGCACAAGGGATACTTCTCATTGAATGTGGGTACCGTCCTGTGTGCTGACTAAAAAGGAAAAAATCTGACTAAGCTTAGGCTTTAAAGGAAGTGTTTGTCCCCAACACTGAGGTATACTAAGGGCATAAGTGGCTATGGAGCACTGCAAGATATACCTCCGACAGAACCTCTGGGGTGCGACAAAATATATGCAGAAGACATACATACAGTACTGCTACCATGCATGCAATAGTAAGCAGAGAAAAGCACTAACATCTTAACAAGAAAATGAAAAAAGTAAATACAGAATATATTATTAATACAAAAAAAAAAAAAAGTTACTGCAAACAAAAGTGGTTTTCTACAAAAAGGTGTGCACGCCTGATAAGGGAAAAACCTCAGCCTCAAGCAGCTTGAGCTATAAGCACAGAAGGAACTGCATGACCAGCGAGTCCTTTTCAAGTGACTTTCTTCACCCTGGTACAAGCTGCACCAGCCAGAATACAAGTCACGTGAAAGGGACTAGCTGATGGCGCTGTAACTTCTCCTAACCTTTGACGTAAAGCGAAAGAAAAATAAAGAAAGAAAGGTTTGCTTTTCCCTAGAAGTCTCAGGTTGAGGAGATCCAACCGTCCAAATAAAGATCTTCCGGTTGCAAAAGTGGTGCCTATCCAAGGAAAATTGGGGCACGGGAGATCTGACACTATGCCCTGTAAACAGTAACAAGCACCTGCCACTTCTCCTTACTTGTTTTCTCTCAGTAATAAATTACAGCTCTAGGAAAGAATGAGGTCACTTGGCAGCTACTCTGCTAAGCTTCATCGTCACAGTGAAGCCGTCAATATAATGTCTAACTCAATACTGAAGCATTGCAGTAACAAATCAACCAGGTGCTGAAACTAGATCTGTGTTCTTTTAGAATAGAGCTTTTTCTTGACTTGGTTTGGAAGGAATAATTTATTGAAAAAGACAATTTTTTCCTGCATATTATTTCTTTTCTAAACCCTGCCAATCAAAATACCCTCTAACTTTTTTAACCACATTTAATACCTCTTCCGAGAATTCGTATGGTCCCATAAAATGTCCAGGATCAAGATGCAATTGCTGTCCCTCTCGAGGCCAAGGGGATACATAAGGTTTCCTGACATTTTCACATATTATGGAGCAGCCCATTTAACCAGGATAGTGAACTGGAGTTGTATTGAAGCCGCCAAACGCTGGGTGTCTATAGAAATGGAAGAGTCCCACAATCTGGCTCTCTTCTTCCTTACCCCCCAGAGTTAAGTAAACATCCCACCTTAAGCAACACTATTCTATGCCTGGAAGGCCTTCAGCTCTTTCAGTACATCTCCATCCCTCTCTCCTTTTACCCCAGTAATTGGTAACCCAGAGTTTATCCCCTGTACTCTCGATAAACATCTCAGTAGGATGCCCATATGTGGCAACAGTAGGTTTGATACACTTCTTTCCTTTAAAATTAAATTCCTCCCTGAACATCCATCTACTAAATGTGGACCTACATTCAGATTCTATGAAAGCAGAGTCAGTCTCCCCCCACAAAGTCTTTAAGGTGTTACAGGGTCAAGCCTCGTACAAAACCATGCGTGTGTACGAGGCTTACAGGTTTCTCGTCAAGAAAACTGCCCAGAATCTCGTAGGGAGTCTCATTTTTCTCGTCGTGATTCTCGTCAGACTGTATTTGGACAAGAAAATCGTTTGTGTGTATGCTTTTCTAAGTCTTCAAAAACCGCGCATGGTCAGAATCAAGTATGAGACGGGAGCGCACCTTCTTGTAAAACTAGCGTTTGTAATGGAGATAGCACATTCGTGACGCTGTAACGAACTGAAAGCACGAAGACTGAAAATTGCGAATCGTCTCTCCCCAAACTGTTACTAACACGCGGTAACACGAGATCAGCAAAAGCAGCCCAAGGGATGGCGCCATTGGAATAGAACTTCCCCTTTATACTGCCGTCGTACGTGTTGTATGTGACGGGGCTTTACAATGACAAGATTTTGGATTGACGGTGTGTATGCAAGGAAAGCTTGACAAGAATCTCGTCAAGCTTGACAAGAAATCCGTCGAGAAAAACAAAGTTTTTTTTGCAACGAGATTCTCGGCCGTGTGTACGAGGCTTGAGTGTTATTCTAAACATGAAAGATTTCACACCCACCTTAAACACAGAGGAGAAATACAGGGTGACCTAGAGACCCTGGCAGTATTTTACGTGCACAGATGCCGACCTAAACACTTTCTCACAGACAGACAGCCGCCTGTTAATTGCATGCTCTTCTACTTACCTTATTTTATTGTGATTCGTGAAACCCTGTCACATTTGTATACGAGTTTTGTATGCTTTATAGATCAGACTTTATGACCTTATTACATCTTTGGTTGTTGCCTGAATATATTAGGCTTGTAATGTGATGTCTTTTAATAAATAAACGTGCTTAACTACTCGTGTATCATTCTAGATTATCTCTCATTACCAGGCCAGTTTTCGGTGCTGTGATAGTTTGACTGACAATTACCCGGTCACGCATAACTTTACCCAAAAATAATTCTATAATATTTTTGGAGCCAGATATAGCATTCTTTTGGTGATATTTAATAAACACTGGAGTTTTATTTTTACTAAATAAAGAAAAAAAAAGATTAAAAAAAAAGAAAAAAAGAAAAGAAAAACTTTTCCTTACTTGAGGTTATAAATATTAAATAAAAATTCCAGCACAGTACGAAAACCATCAAAACAACCCCTTTTGAAAAGAAGACACCCCAAAGTGATCTAATTTACAGCAAGTGAGAAGTTTATTTTTTTTCTTTGGAAAAGTAGAAACATTCTGGTATTAAGGTGGTTAAAACATGGTGCTTAGTAATGGTGCACTGGGTACAGGGCATACAGGCACTACACAGAAGGAGGAGGTGGTGAAGGGGTTAATGCACAGGTCACATAGTGGGAGGATGGAAATTAATGGTTAATGTGAAGATGTGCAGGATAAGCGTAGTAAAGGGGTTAATATATAGTAACTGCAAAGATAGGATGGAGCTTTGATGAACATGAGATGATGGTGATGAAGGGCTAAAAAGGATTCCAAAGTAAAAGGTACACTTTGAATGTCTGCTGCTACCTGTGATCTACTAAAAGCGAGCGACTAATTTCTTCATTAGCTCCTCCTTCCTTCTTTGTCAGAGGAAGGGGAGGACTTTACATTGTAAACACTAGTCTGTTTACATTTGTGATCGCTTTGATGAACTATCACAGGGTACAGAGCTACTCGGATCGGCTCTGTACACTGTGCCTGTGACCCAAGTCATCCAATGATACCTCGATTCGCAGCCATTAAGGGGTACACTTACCATCCGAGGGCAATTTCTGCAGTGCTATTCATAAATGGCACTGCATAAATAATCGCCCAGTACTTTACTATTTTTGGATGTACAGCAATAGGTAAGTAACAAGTATATCTAAACGCAATAAGAATATATTGCAGCTTACCAGCCCAGGGTTGTGGTCAATGTAGTGTTTTTGCAAGTACAGAAAATACTGGTTGATCTTGCCAGAAATCCAGTGTCCTTGTAAACTAAAATTAAACTGAAATCCTAAACAACATCATCAGCCTATCTAGGACCCCAATGTAATGGAGATGAGACGAGGAAGAGATGTTTGTAGCCTAAATCAGGAGAGCACCCCCTGAAAAGATAAGGAAAGTGAGTGTATGATCACCAGGTGAAAAAAAAGAAGATGTAGTGGCTGCATTACCTTTATTTTTTTCAGGCTCGTCTTCTTTAATGACCGATTAGCTTTTCGTTCTTGGGGTTAGATACGCTTTAGGAGGCTAGCATGTGGAGCAATGCAGAAATGAAAAGTACTGTAATGTAAAGTAACTAATTGCAGACATTACGTTCACTAAATTAAGATCAGTGAGAGAAGAGTGCTGCCAGGTTACTGTAGGTTAGTAATCTTTACTTATCACAGCCTTGACTCATTGAAAATGGATTTGGCCCCCGCATGTATTACAGTTTTGTTGTAATTGCTTGCAGTCATTACCTTTAAAGTAAATGTAAACCTTAAAGGGGTTGTAAAGGTTTGTTTTTTATTTTCTAAATAGGTTCCTTTAAGCTAGTGCATTGTTGGTTCAATTACCTTTTCCTTCGATTTCCCTTCTAAATGTTTTTTTTCTTTGTCTGAATTTCTCACTTCCTGTTCCTCCTCAGTAAGCTTGCCCTCATCATCTGAGCCGTTCTTGCTGGGGGTTAGTCAGCCTGCTCGCCCCCTCCCTTGGGACTACATCCCTGCGGGGAGATGCTGTGAACGTTGTACATAGGGACAACCATTGGTCACCTCCCCCAGTCAGTCCCCTCCCCCCACAGTAAGAATCACTCCCAGGGAACACATTTAACCCCTTGATCGCCCCCTAGTGTTAACCCCTTACCTGCCAGTCATATTTATACAGTAATCAATGCATTTTTATAGCAGGGATCGCTGTATAAATGTGAATGGTCCCAAAAATGTGTCAAAAGTGTCCGATGTGTTTGCCGCAATATTGCAGTCATGATAAAAATCACTGATCACCGCCATTACTAGTAAAAATTATATATATATATATATATATATATATATATATATATATATATATAAATAAAAATGCTATAAATCTATCCCCTATTTTGTAGCTGCTATAACCTTTGCGCAAACCAATCAATATACGCTTATTGCGATTTTTTTTACCAAGAATATGTAGAAGAATACATATCGGCCTAAAAAAATTTGTTTAAAAAGAAAGGATATTTATTATAGCAAAAAGTAAAAAATATTGTGTTTTTTTCAAACTTGTCCCTCTTCTTTTGTTTATAGCGCAAGAAATAAAAACTGCAGAGGTGATCAAATACCATTAAAAGAAAGATCTATTTGTGGGAAAAAATTATAAAATGATTTTATTTGGGTCCAGTGTTGCATGACTGCGCAATTGTCATTCAAAGTGTGACAGCGCTGAAAGCTGAAAAATGCCTTGCGCAGGAAGGGGGTGAAAGTGTCCGGTAGGCAAGTGGTTAATGGAACCTATTTAGAAAATAAAAAACAAACCTTTACAACCCCTTTAACTGAAGGAAATCTTGTTTGTTAAGGCACAGTCTGTCATAAAAAACTTTTAACCCTTTCCCGCCGAGCGTACGCATATATGCGTCCTCGGCTTTCGGGGGTTATACCGGGATGATGCAGGCATCATCCCGGTACCGTTGTTTAGAGCGGGCGATTGGCTTTCCAGGTATAACCACCGATGCGGCTAAAAGCAGCTCGGTTGTTATACCGGAGGAGCGGGAGGGGACACCCCCCCCCTCCCGCCGCCTCCGCCGCTCTTATCGGGCCTCCCGTCCCACCGGGAGACCCAATCCACAAT
This sequence comes from Rana muscosa, assembly GCA_029206835.1. NCBI lineage: Eukaryota > Metazoa > Chordata > Amphibia > Anura > Ranidae > Rana > Rana muscosa. The sequence continues at coordinate 79,704,915 of CM055125.1, read as the reverse complement.
CCGCCACCTCGGGCGGCTAGACAGAGAGTGAATCAAAGCCGCGAACAGCTTTGATTTTTTCTCTGCACTGTAACCACGGAAGCGACGTCATGACGTCACGTCCGGGTTACTCGGCTGCCAATGGCGCCGAATTTAAAAAAGTACACAGTATTCAGAATCGCCGTTTTCGGCGATCTGAATACTTTGAAGTGCAAAGGAGGGATTGGGGGTCTTTTAGACCCCCGATCTCTCCATAAAGAGTACCTGTCACCACTTATTACTGTCACAAGGGATGTTTACATTCCTTGTGACAGCTATAAAAGTGATCAAATTTTTTTTTTTTAAAAACACTATTTTTAATTATAAAAAGAAATAAAATAAATAAGAAAAAAAATTTTTTTTAAAGCGCCCCTGTCACCGCGAGCTCGCGCGGCAAAGAAAACGTATACGAAAGTCGCACCCGCATATGAAAACGGCGTTCAAATCACACATGTGAGGTATCGCCGCGATCGTCAGAGCGAAAGCAACAATTATAGCCGTAGACCTCCTCTGTAACTCTAACCTAGTAGCCGTAAAAAAAAATTAAAGCATCGCCTATGGAGATTTTAAGGTACCGTAGTTTGTCGCCATTCCACGAGTGCGTGCAATTATAAAGCATGACCTGTTTGGTATCTATTTACTTGGCGTAACATCATCTTTCACATTATACAAAAAAATTGGACTAACTTTGCTTTTAAATTTTTTTAAAATTCATGAAAGTTAATTTTTCCCAAAAAGTTGCGTTTAAAACACCGCTGCACAAATACCGTGTGATATAAAATATTGCAACAATCGCCATTTTATTCTCTGGATTCTCTGCTAAAAAAATATATATAAGGTTTGGGGTTTCTAAGTAATTTTCTAGCAAAAAAATCTGCATTTTAACTTGTAAACACCAAATGTCAGAAATGGGCTTAGTCATGAAAGGGTTTTAAATATACTTATTTTACCTTTTTTCCCCCTTTCGCTGCCCGAGCCTTCTTTTTTTATTTTTTGAACATGTTAAAATGCATATGTTTGGCCTGAAAATTTCCTAAAACTCCCAGCGCATTATAGATTTTCTAAAAGACACTGTAGCATTCATTTTAGTATATACAAACACAATATAATACAATTTTTTCCCAAATATAAGATGAGGACGAGTCAAGTAAATAGATACCAAGTATGTCATATGCCTCAAAATTGTGCATGCTCGAGAAATAGTAAAAAGTACAGTACCCAAAACTGTCCTAAGAGTTACCAATTTAGAATTAAAGGGGTTGTAAAGTCAGAAGTTTTTTTTTTTTTTCTTAATGCATTCTATGCATTAAAATAAAAAAAACCTGTGTGCAGCAGCTTCCCTCAGCCCCCCAATACTTATTTGCGCCCATCTCGATCCAGCAATTTTGCACAAGAGACTCGGCTGTCCGAGACTCTCCCTCCTTATTGACTGAGACAGCAGCAGGGTGCCATTGGCTCCCGCTGCTGTCAAAGAAGTTGAGCCAATGAGGAGAGAGAGGGGGCAGGGACCGAGCCGCGGCTCCTTGTCTGAATGGGGGCACTCGTGGGAGGGGCAAGGAGCACCAGTGAGGGACCCGAGAAGAGGAGGATCTGGGCTGCTCTGTGCAAAACTACTGCACAGAGCAGGTAAACATAACATGTTTGTTTTTTTAAATAGAAAAAACAAAACAAGACTTTAGTATCACTTTAACAGTAAATGATGGCTTTAAAATGATTGCTTTCATGCCAGCATTCATAGCGATATTAAATGTGTGGAAACATCTGTTTTTGTAAGCACCTGATGCATGCTTTTCTGCTTGTACACACATTTACATGGGGCTTCAAAGAAATGTAGGGGTTTGTTTTTATGACATTTTTTTTTTCTTTTTTTTCTTGTTTCAACTTAACTCTATTGCTAACACTAGGGGGGCTATAAGCCCCCTACATAATAGCATAGTGCAGCTAACAGGTTTAACCACTTCAGCTCCAGAAGGTTTTACCCCCTCCATGACCAGGCCATTTTTAGCTATTTAGCACTGCACTATTTTAACTGGTAATTGTGCGGTTATGCAATGCTGTACCCAAACTGCATATATATATAAAAAAAAAAATCTCACATAAACAGAGCTTTCTTTTGGTGGTATTTGATCACCACCTATATATATATATATATATATATATATATATATATAAATATTAAGGAAAAATAAATAAAAAATCCTCAATATTTTTACTTTCTGCTATAAAACATATCCAATAAAATTTGTTAAAGAAAAAACAAAGGTGTTCACAAAATTGTGGCCAAAATGTATTCTGCTACATGTGTTTGGTAAAATAAAAATAGTCTGGGTACATGCTTAAATTATTTGTAGTCCAACATTTTATAGACATCAGACAACCGTTAAATTAGCCACTTTGCTGCTTTTCTTAGTTGCAGTCCCATGACTGACCACTTATATTACATTGGTATATACCTTTAGAACAGGTAGAGAATCTATGAATGTAATGTGGATAGTGTGCAGGTACCACATTACCTTGATTGAGATACAGTATATATAGACATATTATTTCAGAACACTTTTGCATACCTTCTAAAACACAGAACCCTGCTTTAGCAGTGCATCGAAGTGCACGCTGTCCACTATGCGTATACAAATATAGTCCCTTCTATGTGAGTGAGCACGCAATCTTCAAATGACATCACTAAGGCACTCGCAGCACTTTTCCTGCCCCTCTAGTTTAAAACTGACATTGCGAATTCCAACATAATCATCTGAACAGTGTATTTTGCTTTAGGGTTCTTGAAGAGCCAAACACACAATGCTCAGCTGTCTATCAAGATCATCTCCTATGTGTTTCTAATTGCTGTAGAACGCTTCACCACCTTCATAATATACATACACAGCCAGTTCCTTCACATATCATTTCATGTTATTATCCAGGTTAGGGCTTCGGCACACTAAGGCCAAAAGAAAGTGGCTCAATTCACATTAAAATGATCCATTATTTGCTTCAACGTCTCTCATTTTCAACATTATTGTACCAAGGCATGACTGCTGAGGCGCAATGGGCCCAGGCACAATTAACTGTAACATAGCTGTATAGAAAACCTTCCCCCTTGCCCCCTCATCCCATTAAATAAACACACTTACAACCATTAGGTTGAAAAGGGGAGGGCCACAGCTTTAATAAAATCCAACACATAACATGTGAACACATTTCAACCGGTGCCAGTCACAGTTGTCCTGTGAGCCCACAATTCCAAAAGGGGGCCTGTCCTTACCATAAGTGCTGGACAGGCCGCCTACTTCCGATTTCCATCAAGGGCATAGCCCATTACAGCCATTTTATGCTGACAAAGTCAAGAAACCACAGCAAGCTGTGACATTACATAGAAAAAAGGGGAAACCACGTTTCTTGAACGACCCAGAATTCACTGGGGCAATACATTTACAGAGCTCAGGCCCAGCCCATTCCCCCTAAAAAAAAACAATCCTCGTGACCACTCAGCCCCCTTGTCCTGCACCTGTCCATGCCTCCATCAGTCAAGGCTCCTTTCCCTAAGGGGCTCAGGAGGCCTTCATTATAGGTGAATGTTTTTTAGCAGACAACATACATAGGCTTAGGAGATTGCCGGGGTGTATACCCCAGAACCAGAGGCGTAGCTTGAAGCTTGTGGGCCCCGAGGCAAAAGTTGACCTGGGCCCCCCCCCCCCATTACCACCTTCCACTGTGCATGCAGATACACTCACCGCACAGAAAGATACTCAAAGTTGCTTAAGAGTTTTGAGTTCCTCCTTACATCTGAGGACAAGGATCACCGCTGGAGAATCAGAGGGCAGGGATCACCGCAGGCAGGTCACTTTGAAGAGCTTCTTTCCCATCCCAGCACTGTATACACCTCCTCCCCCCACACTACACAGGGCTGAAATCACATTCCTGTACACAAGTCTGTCAGCCGTAATCTTCATAGGGTGTATCTGGCTTTTATGTTGCCGTTCTGACCTGTGAAATGCTCTGGTCGGAATGGCAGTGTAGTTACAGTAGGCAGATACACCCTGTGCAGATCGTAGCTAGCTGGCTGTGTTGTAAAGGAATGTGATTTCAGCCCTGCGGAGGAGGAGCAGTATAGAGTGATGTAATAGAAAAGGAGATCAGCAGCCGGGCACAGCATCCAGGGCTTTGGGGATGGTCAGGGGGCTTTGGGGGGATGTAACTTAGATCTGGGGGGCAAAGTCTGCAGCCCCACAGGGGCCCCTCAGGAGGTGTTAAGGGATTTGTTTTAGCAATTTATGAAGGTTTCTCTGTCAGTGTTGGCAGGTGTTGGGGGAAGGTCACCTCCTGAGGGTGTGTGTCTTTTCCCCAGTTGTCAGGGAAGTGGGGTAAGCAGACATCCCCAGGTGGAAGGGGTACAGAGAATCCCAACTGGTGACTAGGAGCTGTGTCTTACCTCACCAGTGACAGTGGTCCCATTGTGGCTACAGGACGGCACTCTCCTCCTCTTAACACGCTGAGCTCGGTTACTATTCCAGGTTTCTAACACACAGCACAGACACTTTCCCATGCTGGGCTGTGCTCACCCTGTGCACCTCTCGATTCAGGAAATGGTTTACAGCGTCTCCCCAGAAAATAAGAACGGAGAGGTGTGGACTGTGGAAGGCAAAGAGGAAGCCCAGTACAGGAGCATGGCTGTGACCCTAAGGCAGTTCGGAGCTGGACTTTGTGGAGGATATAATAATAATATCACAGGGAGGCTTCAGGGGCCCCCTGGAGATAGGGGTGGGGTTGCGATTGTGACCACTGCAACCCCTTATGCTACGCCCATGCCCAGAAATGTATAATGACAAACTATAAAATGGCCACAGAGAGGAGACATTATTGATCAAATAATTACATTTTTTATTATCAAATTGGTTAAAAATGTTGCAGAAAATGTTAAAGCGCCGCAACAGAGGAGGATAATTCACATACAAAGTGTAAACAATACAATCAGTATAAACAAATGAAAACAATACAATCAACACAGTGGTATCAATTGGTGCAGTCTGTCTGTACAGTCGAGCAGACAGACAGACCGTATAGACAAACTGCACCAATTGATACCACTGTATGGATTGTATTGTTCTCATTTGATTATACAGATTTTATTGCTTACACTTTGGTTAAAAATGCTGCAAAAAAAAAAGTTAAAGCACCCCAACAGGGGAGGATAATTCACATACAAAGTGTAAACAATAAAATCAGTATAAACAAATGAAAACCATAAAATCCATACAGTGGTATCAATTGGTGCAGTCTGTCTGTACTGTCTGTCTGCACCAATTGATACCACTGTATGGTTTTCATTTGTTTATACTGATTTTATTGTTTACACTTTGTATGTGAATTATCCTCCCCTGTGGGGGTGCTTTAACATTTTCTGCAACATTTATAACCAATTTGATAATAAAAATGTGAATTATTTTATCAATTAGGTCTCCTCTGTGTGGCCGTTTTAGTACTTTATTATAGGGTCCTGTGGTATACACCCTAGCAATCTCCTAAACCTATGCACGTATCTTTTAGTATGAGGCCTAAGTCTACATACCCTTTCCATATTAGCAGACAACTTTTATAATATATACGACAATTGTGTTTATGTCCAATGTAGTAATACTTTACATTTCTGAAAATACACAAAATACACATCAGACGGGAAAGAACACCTAAACCTATAAATTAAATAAATAGACAGAAGACAAGTTGTTGGCTATAAAGGCAGCGGTTGTTTATTATTGGTTTCAAAGTTCATAAATAAATTCATTCAAACAAATTCAGATATATAAGCTTAACCACTTCCCTACCCAGCTATAGTCAAATGACGTCCACAGATGGGATCTCCCATCCTGGGTGGACGTCATATGACGTCCTGGCTTTGTAGGGGGATATCTGAATGATGCCTGCAGCTAGAGGCATCATTCAGATATCCTTTTGAAGTGCCGGCGATTCTGTGCACCATAACAACGATTATAGGCGGCGGGAGGAGTCATCCCCCCTCCTCCCGCCTACATCCGGTGCTTCTCCGGGCTCTCCCGTGCGATCGGGGACCCGGAGAGAATCTTCCGGCGCCGTTGGTGGGTCATGTGACGAGCATAGAGATGACTGGTGAACAGATGGTCACCAGTCATCTCTATGATCGTCGGAGGCCCGGGCGCGATGTGATGACGTCACGCCCAGGTCCTCAAATGTAAACAAAGCCGCCATTGCGGCTAGTAAGTATGAGATCAGTGAAAAAAAATTCACTGATCTCATGCTTTTCAGCCTGGAGGAGAGATGTGGGGTCTTATTGACCCCACATCTCTCAATAAAGAGGACCTGTCACACACATTCCCATTACAAGGGCTGTTTACATTCCTTGTAATAGGAATAAAAGTGATCAAAAAAAAAAAAAAAAGTTAAATAATTGTAAAAAAATAAATAAGTAAAAAAAAAAAAAAAAATTAAAACGCCCCTGTCCCCGGTAGCTCGCGATCAGAAGCGAATGCACATGTAAGTCGCCCACATATGTAAACGCCATTCAAACCACATATGTGAGGTATCGCCGCGTGCGTTAGAGCGCGTGCAGCAATTCTAGCACTAGACCTCCTCTGCAATTCTAACCTGGTAACCTATAAAAAAAATTAAAGCGTCGCCTATGGAGATTTTTAAGTACCGAAGTTTGGCGCCATTCCATGAGTGTGCGCAATTTTAAAGCGTGACATGTTGGGTATCTATTTACTCGGCGTAACATCATCTTTCATATTTTCCCCAAAAATTGGGCTAACTTTACCGTTTTGTTATTTTTTAATTCATGAAACCATTTTTTTTTTTTTTAAAAAGGCGTTTGAAAAATTATTGCGCAAATACCGTGCAAGAAAAAAGTTGCAATGACCGTCATTTTATTCCCTAGGGTGTCTGCTAAAAAAACATATATAATGTTTCAGGGTTCTGAGTAATTTTCTAGCAAAAGAATGATGATTTGTACATGTATGAGAGAAGTGCTAGAATAGGCCCGGTATGGAAGTGGTATAAAAAGCCCTGTATTGAACTGGTTAAGCTAACCTAGCCACTAGAGATGAGCTTCGAGTTTGAGTCGAACTCATGTTCGACTCGAACATTGCCTGTTCGCACGTTCGCCGGACAGCAAACAATTTGGGGTGTTTGCGGCAAATTCGAAAAGCCGCAGAACACCCTGTAAAAGTCTATGGGAGAAATCTAAAGTGCTCATTTTAAAGGCTTAAATGCAAGTTATTGTCATAAAAAGTGTTTGGGGACCCGGGTCCTGCCCCAGGGGACATGTATCAATGCAAAAAAAAAAGTTTTAAAAACTGATGTTTTTTCAGGAGCAGTGATTTTAATAATGCTTAAAGTGAAACAATAAAAGTGAAATATTCCTTTAAATTTCATACCTGGGGGGGGGGGGGGGTGTATAGTATGCCTGTAAAGCAGCACTTTTTTCCCGTGCTTAGCACTGTCCCTGCACAAAATGTCATTTCTGAAGGGAAAAAAAAGTCATTTAAAAGCACTACAGAGAAAAGTCATTGATAAAAAAAAAAAAAAAAAATGCGTGGGGGTCCCCCCAAATTCAATTACCAGGCCCTTCAGGTCTGGTATGGATATTAAGGGGAACCCTGCGTAAATAAAAAAAATAAATGCCGTGGGGTTCCCACCAAATATCCATACCAGACCCTCCAGGTCCAACCAACTAGTCTCCCTTTGTTTAATTTTTTGTTGTTGTTTTTATTATACAAAAAGGTGACACTACCACATAACAGCCGCAACAAAAAATAATAAAAAGGGAGGGGGTGGAGAGGGGAGAACACCACAGCTCCTGTCTTCTGAGGCGAATGAGCCCGATAGCAACGGAACCCTTATTTTATAGCCCTAATCGGGCCGGTTCTGTCCAGATTAAACTGGATTTCCCCGGGCTTTTACACGAGACCCGGGAGAGGTCACCTGTACCCCTCTCCCAAACCACGTGAGCACTACTGTGTTCCCCCTGAGAGCATTAGCCTCTTCAGGGGGGACTTGAAACTGCCATTCCCGCCGCTCTCCCATGAGGAAAAGGGGGGATAGAAACTGCCTTCCCCCTTTTCCTATCATTCAGATAGAAGGGTCCTCAGGACAGGCTTTGTTACATTAGTGGTAACTGACTAACAGGCTCTGTAAATTATTTTTTTAAATATTGTCAACACTGGCCTTACCATCATTCTACGGTTATCTCCATTTGGGTGGATAACCTTATGTTATTTCACTCAGATCTCTTTATAACAGGGACTTGTATCAATATTAATCCAATGGTGTTTTTGAAATCCGTAGGATGCAAAAATAACCAATAAGTCTATATGCTTAAACACCCAAGTAAAGGGAAAGAATAGCCTTCATGTCCTCAAAACAATGTTTTTCTTACAGCTTTGCAGCGGATGGAGTGATCAAAGCTGTAAGATGAGAAAAATAAAAAAAAGCAGAGTGCACTGGCATAACGTAGCATACAAATAAAATCAATCTATTAAAAAAGGCATTAAAACCACTCAAATGTAAATGAGTCATGCACTTATTCTCATCATTGTCTGCTGGTGTGAGAGTGAGCAGTCACACAAAGATTCACACCAACATCTACGGATCCCACAACACACCCACTACTTAATGGTCCAGGTGACCTGCTGACATCTTTCAAGATGTGTGCCCTCATTATCAGAGCGCCTGACTGGGTCATAATTCTTAGCTTGATATACTGTTGCCAATAATAATATCTGTATATTAGAAGCATATTCCCACGGACACATAATATATAGGAGTGTGTATGCATGTATGCATGTATGTATGTGTATATATATATATATATATATACATATATATATATATATACACACATATACACACACACACACACACTTACATACATACATACAGCGGGTAAATTAAACGCATTACCATGGTTCTAGGTAAATCGATTTATTTTTTAACAGAAAAGATTTTTATTTTGTAGAAGAGAACAAACAAAACAACAGGGAAGAAATAAATTAAGGACAGAGACAACAGTTGCAGTGATCATACATAGTCTCTTAAGCCCCATACACACGGTAGGACTTTTTGACAACAAACTTCAAAATGAGCAAGTTTTCAAAAAAATCCTACCGTGTGTACGTATGCTCCATCGGACAAACGATGTCGGTTTACATCAGAAAAAAGTTCGCTCTGCAAACGGACAAACTTTTCGGTGCAAAGTCCTATCGTGTGTACAGAAATCCATCTGACTTTTGTCCGAAGTACAAACACGCATGCCCAGAACCAATGTTAAACTCAACCAACAATAGCAGAAGTTGAATGCAAACACAGTGATATAAAACTTCAATCCAAAGTCCAAATAAGACTGCAGCAGCGCTACGAACAAAAATGAAAAAGTGTATCTTCCATATAAACATGAATATGGGTAGCTTAGATAGTGAATGGTGATTCAGGTTGTGATTGGTCCAAATGCTAGTTTCAGTGCTCCTTTCACCCAGGTATGTTCACCGCGTGGGGGGGAGAAAAAGGGTCCCCCTATGGGGATGCACTCACCAGATATCATATCAATATAGGTACATATTAACCATCCTCCTCAAGTGTTCTGTCTTCTTACCACAGTATTAATTGTAAGGTACCGCTAGCATATGTGAGGAGAAAGAACAAATCACATAGGGTAGTACTGTCTGGATAATTTATTAAAGAAATCCCCCAAGTACCCCCTTTACATATGTGCGTACCAGATATAAATATAAAACAGGCAATAAAACATATGGAGTGTGCGCTTCTGCGCTGTAAACTTGCCCCTGATGAGCGCCGGAATATAGTTCCTTTCCCGGCGTCTTCCTGGAAACCAAGTCCTGGAGCGCAAGCGTCACTTCCGGTTTCCTCTGTGTAGTAGGTCACGCCCTGACGTTTCGTCACTTCCTGACTTCTTCTGAGGGCGTGACCTACCACCATAGGAACCGGAAATTTATACACAGACCTGTCCGCCCACTGTGCAGCGTCGGATGATTCGTCCTGCCCACATGCTGTCACCCATGCGCATTGCGGGATACGAGTTTGGGTGAACTGTGGGCGGAAGTATTCCACCGGACCAACTCGCGCTGTGCTGACCTGATTGGTGCACAAACCCGCTGTCTAGTCCAATGGGCTTCTGTGTTTCCATGTCTTCAGTATTGTGTAAGACATGGTTGGTGTACACATTTGTTGCAGTCTCTACTACGCTGTGGACCATTGATTTCAGCCAAACCACATTTCTGCGGACATGTCATCAATGGTGATTTACAATATATCATGAAGACAAAATCATACATAAAACATTTTATAAAACAAAGGTAACGGCAGTGCGCTTCTCCTTGTGATCCATGATTGGATATAAAAATGTTCATATAACAACTGGTATGTGATTTGACGCACTACTACCACAGACTAACATTAGAGAAACCATATAAAATGTATAAGTATATATATAAAACCAATCATATGTATAAAATAATTGATACGCAATATGATAAAATTATAATGTACATATATATATATATATAAAAACTATGCATAAAGACTATACATGTGTAATAAAAATATATATACTAAACCTGACAGTGTGTATGTTAAAAAGGCTGGTGAGCCTGTATGTAAAAAACACAGTTTAAAACACTATATACAACCCTATATACACCTCTTGAGTCCAGCTCAAATGGGACCCTGTCTATGTATAGAACTTCAACTAACACTTAAATAAAGCTACAGTGGGACCTGGCTGCACCTCTCCTTTAACCCCTCCTGTCCTTTATGCATTATAATGCGAGATACATATTAGGGGGATTCTACTTCACGGTGGTGTGTATTCATAGCCACTACTTGGGTTTCTGTCTAGTAGCTACTTGGTCCCTGTTCTTGTTGGTCTAGTACATCTGTCATTCTGTATTTATGGTACTGGATGACTGTTTGGGTCTCATAGAGGGTTCAAGGTAAAATTTGTGTATGTACTGAAATGATGAGAAAGGAAACAGAATCTAAAAAAGCATAGAGGGGATCCCTCCTAATATTAAGAATCACTTATGAAACAGTTAATGTCTAGTTCTACGTTGAGGCCTTTGGGGACCAAAACGTCTGTCATGAAAATCCATTTAGTTTCTTTTTTAGATAATTCACGTACCCTGTGTGTGCCTCTCCAGTTTGGTTCTAGGCTTTCTATGCCCCAAAATTGCAGGCCTGAGGCATCCTGGTTGTGCTTAAGTTTAAAATGTAGTGACACATTGTGATCCTTAAAACCGATTTTTATATTATGGATGTGCTCAGCTATTCTGATCCGGAGAAGTCTTTTGGTGCGCCCTATGTAGAGTAGACCACAGGGACATTTGAGAGCATAAACTACAAAATTAGTGTTGCAAGTGATAAACTGCTCGATTTTGAATTGTTGATTATTGGACGGAGATACGAAATTCTCGAGACCCCTTACTGGCCGTGCCACTTCTCTGCAGGCTTTGCATCTCCTGCAGGCAAAGAAGCCGTTCTGATTCCAGAATGTTTGTGGTTTGCCAGGTGGGTCAAGTATTTTTCTCACAACCCGGTCCTTGTAGTTGGGGACTTTCCGGTAAATGAACTGTGGTTTAGAGGGTAGGACAGGGCCCAGTTTTTTGTCCAATAGTAGTATGTGCCAATGTTGGTAGAATATTGCCTCTACTTCCTTGTATTGGGCGTGAAATTGTGAGATGAAGCCCCATTCTTTTGAATTAGATCCACCTGGTGCTGGTTTAGGTTTAGATTGTAGGCATACTTCTCTAGGTACTAGTGTCACCTCTTCCACAATTTTTTGTAGAGCTTTGGGATCATAACCTTTCTCCGCAAATTTGTCTGTGAGGACTTTTGACTGTGTTAGGAAATCAGCGTCATCCAAACAATTGCGTTTTACTCGCATAATTTGGCCCTTGGGTATGTTCCTTAACCATTGTGGGTGGTGGCCACTCGTGGTCGGAAGATAGCTGTTCCTATCTGTTGGTTTGAAAAAAACCTTAGTTCCAAAGTTCAAGTCTTGACGATAAACGGTCACATCTAGGAAGTTTATAGTGTCTCTATGCCACTCGGAGGTTAGCTTGATGTTATTATTATTGATGTTTAAAACCTTTAAAAATTCATGCAGCGATTCCACTGTGCCAGCCCAAATTAAAAACAGGTCATCTATAAAACGTTTATAAAAAATGAGCTCTGCTCTTCTGTCTTTAAAAATCCCTTTGTCCTCCCACTCTGCCATAAATAAATTAGCGATGCTGGGGGCAAACTTAGCCCCCATTGCGACACCCCTTTGTTGTAAATAAAATTTGCTGGCATACCAGAAGTAGTTATGTGATAGACAGTAGTCCAGGGCATACCCAATAAACACTTTCTGGTTATGAGGGAGGTCCTCCCTCTTACTCAGAGCCCAATTTAAGGCTAGTAGGGCATCATCATGCTGGATGATCGAGTAGAGGGAGGATACATCTAGTGTGACTAGCAGAACTTCTTGGTTTTCATTTATCTTAACATTTTGCAGGCAGTTGAGGAAGTCCTTAGTATCTCTCAGATATGCTTGTGTGGCTGTCACACTCTTTTGTAAGAAAGTATCCAGGTATTGTCCCATTCTTGATGCAATGGAGTCTATGCTGTTTACGATGGGTCTAGGTGGTGGGTTAATAGAATCCTTATGTATCTTCGGTAGTGTATAAATCGTAGGGATTTTGCTGCTAGCTGGTACTAGGTAGTGTCTCTCTTTATCAGGTCTGTGTATAAATTTCCGGTTCCTATGGTGGTAGGTCACGCCCTCAGAAGAAGTCAGGAAGTGACGAAACATCAGGGCGTGACCTACTACACCGAGGAAACCGGAAGTGACGCTTGCGCTCCAGGACTTGGTTTCCAGGAAGACGCCGGGAAAGGAACTATGATCCGGCGCTCATCAGGGGCAAGTTTACAGCGCAGAAGCGCACACTCCATATGTTTTATTGCCTGTTTTATATTTATATCTGGTACGCACATATGTAAAGGGGGTACTTGGGGGATTTCTTTAATAAATTATCCAGACAGTACTACCCTATGTGGTTTGTTCTTTCTCCTCACATATGCTAGCGGTACCTTACAATTAATACTGTGGTAAGAAGACAGAACACGAGGAGGATGGTTAATATGTGCCTATATTGATCTGATATCTGGTGAGTGCATCCCCATAGGGGGACCCTTTTTCTCCCCCCCACGTGGTGAACATACCTGGGTGAAAGGAGCACTGAAACTAGCATTTGGACCAATCACAACCTGAATCACCATTCACTATCTAAGCTACCCATATTCATGTTTATATGGAAGACGCACTTTTTAATTTTTGTTCGTAGCGCTGCTGCAGTTTTATTTGGACTTTGGATTGAAGTTTTATATCACTGTGTTTGCATTTTACGTTTGATTTTTTAGCAGCTGATTTTAACACACACAAAGGGTGGCGGAAAAGAGCAGAAAAAACACGTGGTTTTGGGAAAGTTTGCAGAAAAGTCCTGCCGTGTGTATGCCATGGGTGTTCCCGGCCAACTCCCTTCGGACAAAAATCCACGGAAAAGTTTGTTTGAAGTCCGACCGTGTGTACGAGGCTTTACATGTTATACAGTTGAACGATCGTCGATGCAGTTGTTCCCTCGGAGAGGGCTAATCCATAGATAGAACAAAACATTCAGTAACCATCGGTAGTATTAGATAGTAATAACAGTTAAGAGCACCTCGGTCCCCCATCTGAGGAAAGAGTAGGGCCAGGGAACCAACCCATCATTAGGTGATGAGAAGGAAAAACGAGGCAGGGTTCTCACTCTGCGCCAGGATGGGATGGCCTTTACCAGAGTATCAAACAGGATAATGCAGATGGGGGGGGGGGAGTTGTCTAACATAGGGTGCGGTAGCAGGGACAGCATAAAACTGCTCTATAGAAGGCACCCACATGACCACAACAGACAAACAGGTATAGCAATCTCAGAATGTCAAGCAGATGAGCATGAAAACCCATCCCCTAGTCCAGTGTTTCTCAACTCCAGTCCTCAAGGCGCCCCAATAGTTCCTGTTTTCAGGCTCTCCATTATTTTGCGCAGGTGATTTGATAAGTTTCACTGCCTTAGTAATTGCCACACAGCCATTTCATCTGAGGGAAATCCTGAAAACATGACCTGTTAGGGCGCCTTGAGGACTGGAGTTGAGAAACACTGCCCTAGTCCAAGGCCAGTTATTCCGCACTTACCCAGGCCGCCCAGATCTTATCAAACTTTTTGGGGCAGTTACGCCTCAAATAGGTAAGCTTATACAGGGGAGGGCCACGTTAATTAAGGCTTTCCATTGTTGTATGGATGGGGGGAGGGATCCTTCCACCATATCAGAATCACCTTCCTGCCATAGAAGGCCGCATAGAAAACAAATAACTTCTTTGACTGAGGGCCCTCCAGCGTATCAACTATGCCGAGCAACATTGGAATCGGGTCACAGGGTAGTTTGAGTTTGCTCACATAGCCGATAGTGTGAACCACCCACCTCCAGAAACGTTGTATCAGTGGACAGGACCAGACGAGATGAAAGAAGAAGCCCTCTGTACCACACCTGTGACAAATAGGGCTCTGCTGTGGGTATATACTAGCTAAGCGTTTGGGGGAGAAGTATGCCCTATGGAGAAACTTTACCTGGGTGAATCTATCTCTGGCAGAGACCACCAGGGTGAGGTACTGCTGAATGCCCTGCTCCCTGCCAAACCGAGAACAGTCGTGAAACCTTAGAGCAGGCTTTCTCAACCTTTTAACCCTAGAGGAACCCCAAAAATTATTTTCATGTCTCAAGGAACCCTTACTAAAACCAAATTATCAGGGCTCAATAGGAACAATGCTCCTTATATTGGTGGTCAATAGGAAGAATGAATAATGTCCCCCTTAAAGTGGTGTTCAGAATGCCACCCTTAAAGACAGCTAAAGAGATATTTGGTGTCATGCTGCTGGCTTTGCCAAGTGGTGCTGAACCTTGAACTATGTAGGCATCATCAAATAGTCCTTAATTTAGGTCAAATAGGTGGTTCATCGGCCACAGCTCAAGGAACCCCTAGCAACCTCTGGAGGAACCCTGGTTGAGAATGGCTGCCTTAGAGGTATCCAAACCCGCCAACAGGGAATACAGGGCAGACAGGGGTTTAATCTCCTCCGCCGTAGCAAGCAGACGCTCGACACCCTTTGTTTCCAGTATCAGTGACTCGGGAAACTGGGACCGGAAAGCCTGGCAGAGCTGAAGGTGCCTAAAAAACATCATCAGGGAGCCCCTTTAGTTGTTTTAGCTCACTGAAGGCAAGCAGACCACCCGATGAAACTATATCCGCTAAAGTCTTGATTTCAAACTGGGTCCGCAACATGGGATCAGGGATGGAATGGAAGTGCGACAATTGCGGGTTCCCCCACAGCGGAGTGTGAGGAGACCAGCCACCGGGTTTTTGAACCTTGATCCGGACAGTTTCCCAGACCCTCAGTGTAGTCCGCATTGATGGAGTGACATTGGGATTGGATCTAGGACCCCGATGTATGAGATTGCGCAGTTCAGAGTAGGATCCAAGCAGCACGGCCTCCAGAGTGGACGTCGGGTTAGCCAAGGTTCTATTGACATGTAAATTTCACCACATGTCGGCAACAACCCATACATACAAAGAAACCAAAAAACAAATAAGTTCACAAATGAAGTTATGTGTAATAAAATTAAATGACATAGGAAAAAATGTATTGAACACGCTAACTGAAACGTATTTAACCACTTGTCCCCCGCCCACTGTCAATTGACGGCGGGCGGAGGATACTCTCGTTCTGGGAGAACGTCATATGACGTCCTCCCTTTAAACCGAGCTAGGAGGCGCGCGCGCGCCGCCAGCGGCGCGCGCCCGTCGCGTTCACAAGGCCCCGTTGCGCGTGCCCGGCGGCCGCGATTGCCGCCGGGCACCCGCGATTGCCCGGGAAACGAGCAGGAAAGTGGATCTCTGTGTGTAAACACAGAGATCCACGTCCTGTGAGGGAGAGGGGACCGATGGTGTGTCCCTTGTACATAGGGACAACCATCGGTCACCTCCCCCAGTCAGTCACCTCCCCCCACAGTAAGAACACTTTGAGGGAACATATTTAACCCCTTCCCGCCCCCTAGTGGTTAACCCCTTCCCTGCCAATCACATTTATACAGTAATCAATGCATTTTTATAGCAGGGATCGCTGTATAAATGTGAATGGTCCCAAAAATGTGTCAAAAGTGTCCGATGTGTCCGCCGCAATATCGCAGTCACAATAAAAAATCGCAGATCGCCGCCATTACTAATAAAAAAAAAAAAAAAAAAAAATGCTATAAATCTATCCCCTATTTTGTAGACGCTATAACTTTTGCGCAAACCAATCAATACGCGCTTATTGCGATTTTTTTTTTAACCAAAAATATGTAGAAGAATACGTATCGGCCTAAACTGAGGAAAATTTTATTTAAAAAAAAATGGGTATTTATTATAGCAAAAAGTAAATAATAGTGTTTTTTTTTCCAAACTGGACGCTCTTCTTTTGTTTATAGCGCAAAAAATAAAAAACGCAGAGGTGATCAAATACCACCAAAAGAAAGCTCTATTTGTGGGAAAAAAAGGACGCAAATTTCGTTTGGGACCCACGTCGCACGACCGCGCAATTGTCATTCAAAGTGTGACAGCGCTGAAAGCTGAAAAATGGCTTGGGCAGGAAGGGGGTTTTCGTGCACAGTAGGGAGGTGGTTAATATTTGATACAAAATCAATGGATAAACTATTCACATGCATTGTTCAGGTGTGATTTTGGCCCATTCTACATAGTCTTCAAATCTTGAAGGTTCCGTGGGCCTTTTCTATGAACTCTGATCTTTAGTTCTTTCCATAGATTTTCTATTGGATTCAAGTCAGGTGATGGGCTGAGCCATTCTAGCCGCAAACATCACTGTTGGTATGGGGGTGTTTTTGGGGTGATGTGAAGTGCCATTTGACCACCAAACATGGTGTGTATTATGGCATCCAAAGAGCTCAAATTTGGTCTCATCTGACCAGACTATATTCTCACAGCATTTCACAGGCTTGTCTCAGGCTTGGTTCTCACGGGAACCGGCTGCGGATCGCACAGGAACGCTGTTCATCCCCATTCTCTGGTTCAGGGACGAATCAGGCCAGAATCTTTGCCTGAATTCAGCCCTGAAACAGAGCCAAAGACGCACGTTTGTGTGCAGTGCACTCTGCAGACGCCGCGGAGATATGTGAACCGGCTCCATAGAGACGGTCACATTCTCCTGCTATGCAAATTAGATGCGGGGAAACCCAAATCCAATTCGCATAGGTGTGAACCCAGCCTAAATGTGCAGCAGCAAACTTTAACAAGCTTCAACGCGCTTTTTCTTTGGCAATTGAGTCTTGCGTGGTGAGCGTACATACAGGCCATGGCAGTTGAGTGCATTACTTCTTGTTTTCTTTGAAACAATTGTACCTGCTAATTCCAGGTCTTTCTGAAGCTCTCCACAAGTAGTCCTTGGCTCTTGGACAACTCTTCTGATAACTCTTATCATTCCTCTGTCAGAAAACTTGAGAGGAGCACCTGGTCGTGGCCAGTTTATGGTGAAATTATGTTCGGTCCACTTCCGGATTATGGCCCCAACAGTGCTCACTGGAACATTCAGAAGTTTAGAAATCCTTCTGTAACCAATGCCATCAGTATGTTTTTCAACAATAAGGTTACAAAGGTCTTGAGAGAGATCATTGCTTTTACCCATCATGAGATGTGTGACACCTTGGTAATGAGGCACCTTTTAATAGGCCCAACAGTTGAGACTGAACCAGCTAATATTAATTTGCGCTGACAAGGGGCAGGATTGCTTATTAATTACTGATACATTTTCAGTTGGTGTCTTGGCTTTTTATGCCTTTTTGCACCTCCCTTTCTTCACATGTTTAATACTTTTTCCCTGTGCAATTCCATTTTATTACACATAACTTAGATCTGAACTTATTTGTTTTGGTTTCTTTGTATTTATGGAATGCATGGGTTGTTACCGACATGTGGTGAAAATGTCATGTCAACAGCACCTTTAGAAATATATTTACCTAGAAAAATGGTGATGTGTTCAATACTTATTACACCCGCTGTGAGTGTGTGTGTGTGTGTGTGTGTGTGTGTGTGTGTGTGTGTGTGTGTGTGTGTATTATATATTTTACACACACTATAATAAAAAAAAAGTATTGGGACGCCTGCCTTTACACGTACATGAACTTTAATGGCATCTCAGTCTTAGTCAGTTGGGTTCAATATTGAGTTGGCCCACCTTCTGCAGCTATAACAGCTTCAACTGTTCTGGGAAGGATGTCCACAAGATTTAGAAATGTGTCAATGGGAATGTCTAACCATTCTTCCAGACGCGCATTTGTGAGCTCAGGCACTGATGTGGACGAGAAGGCCTGGCTTGCAGTCTCCGCTCCAATTCATCCCAAAAGTGTTCTATTGGGTTGAGATCAGGACTCTGTGCAGGCCAGTAAAGTTCCTCCACCCCAAACTCGCTCATCTATGTCTTTATGGACCTTGCTTTGTGCACTGGTTGGTAGTCATGTTGGAACAGGAAGGGACCATCCCCAAACTGTTCCCACAAAGTTGGGAGCATGAAATTGTCCAAAATGTCTTGGTATGCTGACACCTTAAGAGTTCCCTTCACTGGAACAAAGGGGCCAGGCCCAACCCCTGAAAAACAACCACACACCATAATCCCCCCTCCACCAAATGATTTGTTTGGACCAGTGCACAAAGCAAGGTCCATAAAGACCAAAAATGCTTCAGAAAGTATTCCAGCAGCTTATTAACCCCACAGAATGCTTTCATGAGAAAGCAAGCTGCAAATAACGCTACAGGGGTTATGGCGGATATCCTCAGCCATAATTCCAGTAAGCCACTTGCAAACCGCAACGTATATATACGTATTGCGGTCGTAAGTGGTTAATGCCCTTATAATATTATGTGTCACATAGTAAGATATGGTAACAAGTCTTAAGTGAGATCCTGTATTAGATCAACCAAGAAAGTGTATTATTCATGGTTTTATGACCAACTACAATAAAAAAAAAAATGGAATTTTATGTACATTTAGGCCCCTTTCACACTGGGGCGTTTTGGTGCTAAAAATAGCACCTGAAAAAATCCTGCCCTGCAGTCTTTAATGTGAAAGCCCGAAGTCTTTCACACTAAAGCTGTGCGCTAGCAGGACAGCTCCAAAAGTCCTGCTAGCCGCATCTTTGGAGCGGTGAAGGAGCGGTGTGTTTACCGCTGCTGCCCATTGAAATCAATGGGACAGCGCGGCTATACCACCCGCAATGCGCTGCTTCAGCAGCGCATTGCGGGCGGTTTTAACCCTTCCTCGGCCGCTAGCGGGGGTTAAAACCGCACTGCTAGAGGCCGAATATCGCGGCAAAAACGACGGTATAGCGGCGCTAAAAATAGTGCCGCTATACCGCCAGCGCACCTCCCGCGCCAGTGTGAAAGGGGCCTTATTCTTTGGTCAATGTTTATGCCTTTAAAGACTCACTCTGTGCACAGCCACTGGAAAATTTCAAGTTGGTTGCTGAACTAGTCAATCTATCAGCCAAAACTGAATGGGTTAAACACAACCACATTGTCAGTATTGATCCACCCTGTGATAGGTAATGTGTTTTTTCCTCCTCAATATTGTTTTATTCAAGCAAGAAAAGTAATATAATCTGTTTGTCAATAACATATTATAAAACTGAGAAGCTGAGGCAACCTATTCCAATATGCAGGTTTAATGTAATTTACTCAATTGCAAGAGTGATTGTAAACCTGTAACCTGCCCTCCTATGTTCAGACATTCACTGCTATAGACTCCCTAATTAAAGGCCAGCTCCAGCCAAAACTTTTTTTTTATTAGTCTTGGATTGATCTGGGAATGGTTATAATGTCTGCCAGATTTTTAGGGCTATATTAAAGTGGTTGTATAGTGTTTTTTTTTTACTTTTACCTACAGGTAAGCCTATAATAAGGCTTACCTGTATGTAAAAAAAAATATCTCCTAAACCTTTACGGTTTAAGAGATATTCCCCTCGCAATGAGCCGCTGATTGCAGCGGCGCATGCGCATCAGGGATACTCGGCTAAAGGCCCGGCAGACGCCCGACCTTGCCGGAAAGAAGTCTCCCGCACGCATGCGCGGGAGTGACTACATCGCGGCTCCAGCCACTCACAGCACTGGAGCCGCGATACCCGGAAGACACGCCGAGGCAACATGTCAACTCCCTCGGCGTGGACCAGGTAAGTTACCCACGCCTCATTCTAAGGTAAGTATTTCATATTGAGGTAGTATGCGGCACATACTACCTCATTATGCCTTTTGCCTTACAGGTGACAAAAAATAAAAAATAAATTTTTTGACTATACAACCACTTTAATAATTTTCTGTCTCCATATAGGATGTGCCTTCTTTCCCTGTTCTGTCTGACACCTTTCATCATGACAACAACTGGGGAAATGCCTGGAACAGAGACACTGGGCTCAATTCACAAAGTTTTTTCACGCTTTAAAATCTAAAATAAAATGGCTCATAGCGTTTTTCAAAATATTTTTGCAATTCACAAAAAGAAACTACTAAAATAAAGCATGAGTTATTTCATCAAAATGTGATCTCTGTGATGCGCCAGGCGTGCGCCCCCCCAGTGGCCGGAGGAGCTGAGGCCATATAATGACGGCCTCCCGGCATTTTAGAACCACTTTGCGGCTGTCATTTGTCATACGGCGGGCACAAAGTGGTTAAAGACACTAGTTTTCTTTACCTAGATGCTTACTCAAGCTGGTAAAGGAAAAATATTCTTTAGACTCCAGTATTTAAAGGGTTTAGTTTATTTATTATACACCATCTCATTTTTTTTCAATGCGGTCTATCCCTGGTCTCTTTTTAGGTTTTATAATGGATTTTTTTTTGTAAAATTATTTTTATTGAGTTTTTTAAGACAGAACATACAACACTTAATTGACTCGGCACAACACCAAGTCTAACATTCGGCCAACATGGTGTGTTGCTATGGCAATTTCTATGGTGACTTTATAATAATAATAATATAGAGTTTAGGTAGTAACAGGATGTGTAAAGAGCCCCTTCCCTCCCCCTCCATTGACTGGAAGTTCTTTGCTGGAAATGGGTGGGAGGGGCCCCTCCCCCTTCATTGATCAGGAAACAGGAAAGGGGGGGGGGTTTGAAAAGGTGTTTGGTGGAGAGACATGTTTTGAAGAAGAGTTGGTGTTTTGGGAAGGACAAAGGAAGGAGTGTGTTTGGAAGGAGAAAGGAAGAAGACATGCCTGCCTGAAGCTGGATAACTTTGAAGACGCTTTTGGGAGTTGGACTGAGCAAGGAACTATGGACATTACATCTTGACCTCTAAGTTGAGTAATTATTTAGTTTACTTAATGTATACGGTACATGTGGTACATGCTTATATATATTTGTAGGCATATATTTTGTAAGCTATAAGTTGCGTTGTATTGTGCATCCTACAGTTGTATGTGCAGATTTTTCCTTGTTTAGTAAAGCATTGATACACTACAGAAGTTTAAGCTTCCTTGATTTTTACCACAGAGTAACCTTGCTAGATAGACGTAAAGCAAAAAAGCAAAACAATGGGGGCTCGTAGCCGGAATTTGTGCTAAAATTTCAACAGAAGCCGACCTGTTTTCTGTGGTGTGTTTTGTTGCTTGTACTGGGGGGAAAAATGCTGCGTACACTGTTTAGGAAGAGTAAAGCTGCAAATGTTTCTGGTGTCCAGGAGGACTTGAGGGCGTGCACCCTTCCTATCTGGGCCAAAAATAGTCAGTGGATGTCTGTTGCAAAGGAGCTGGCTGGATATGCTTCTCCTTTGAACAGAGCTTGGGGGGATGGAGTCTCTGATCTTTTCTCAGATTTTAGTCTCAAAAGTTTTGGGTTCAGTAAGGGAGAGATGCGGGCAGTTGCTGTGTTTGGTTTGCATTTCCTGCATGCTCTACATATTGAATCTGAAAAGAGGGAAAAGGCAGAATTAGAAAGAGATTTAATGAAGGAGCAGCTTGCAGTAGCATCCAAGTGTTTGGAAGAAACTGCAAGCAAGGCAAAAGATTTAGAAAGTAGGGTAATCAAAGTTAAACCTGCAGTGGCTTTGAAGTGTGTTCAAACCACTGTAGGCCGAGCTGAAGATTTGAATGAGCGGTGTGCAGCCCTCATGACCAAGTCTAATGATGGTTTAACAAAGGACAAAGGCCCAAAGCCTGTAAGCAAAAGTAGGACATGTGCTACTGTTACTTCTCATAACCGGGAAGCTGAGGATTTGAGCAGCTCAAATTACAGAGTTGATTCAGATACAAAGAAGACAAGGCCTATGATCTCCAGGAGACACATGTGGATTGATTTACTTAAGGTGGGGGTCCCTAGAGAGGAAATAGATGGGATTCCTAAACCAGCATTGTTTAAGAAGTGGAAGCAAATGGTTGGGAATGGTAGATTCAGTCACATTAAGTGTTTCTGTTGCCACAAAATGGGGCATTTTGCAAAAATGTGCCATACTGTGAAGCAGCAGGCCTCTGTTCTTCCAAGGACGGCACAGAGAGACATGCAAGTTTATTCGTTACGTTGGAAGTCAATGCCTTTCCGTGAAAGTGTTTCAAGGCAACAGTGGGCACCCTACAATAGTTTTGCAGTTAGAAATGGGCAGATAGAGAAATGTGAGCAGTGAGCTATGTTTTTGGCACAGTTGGAAATGAACATATAATCTGCTTTTGTCTCTTACTCTTTTCAGATATTGAGCATCGAGAGGTGGAGCAGGCAGAGCAGACGACCATGCTGGGTGGGAGGAGGAAGACCAGAAGAGAGCTTGATGAAGATGCGGATGATGTCCTAAAGGTGGCTGAATTGGAGTGGATTTTCATCTGAGCATTTCCTTATGACCAAGAGGACAACAGACTTTCATCTGGGACTTTCTTTACACAAACTGCCAAAGACATTAACCCTGCTCAAAAGTAATGTTGCAGCCTTCCAGGGACAAAGCAAAAGTCTGATCGCCCAGATGGGGGTCAAAAGGGAATTTTTTCCTCCCGTTTAGGGGGAGGGGGGGTTTCGCCCTTTTCTGGACAAAAGGCTTTAAGAAGTTTTCTATATTATTCTATAAAGTCAAGAGGTGGTATGTGTTGCTATGGCAATTTCTATGGTGACTTTATAATAATAATATAGAGTTTAGGTAGTAACAGGATGTGTAAAGAGCCCCTTCCCTCCCCCTCCATTGACTGGAAGTTCTTTGCTGGAAATGGGTGGGAGGGGCCCCTCCCCCTCCATTGATCAGGAAACAGGAAAGGGGGGGTTTGAAAAGGTGTTTGGTGGAGAGACATGTTTTGAAGAAGAGTTGGTGTTTTGGGAAGGACAAAGGAAGGAGTGTGTTTGGAAGGAGTGCGTTTGGAAGGAGAAAGGAAGAAGACATGCCTGCCTGAAGCTGGATAACTTTGAAGACGCTTTTGGGAGTTGGACTGAGCAAGGAACTATGGACATTACATCTTGACCTCTAAGTTGAGTAATTATTTAGTTTACTTAATGTATACGGTACATGTTGTACATGCTTATATATATTTGTAGGCATATATTTTGTAAGCTATAAGTTGCGTTGTATTGTGCATCCTACAGTTGTATGTGCAGATTTTTTTCTTGTTTAGTAAAGCATTGATACACTACAGAAGTTTAAGCTTCCTTGATTTTACCACAGAGTAACCTTAATAGATAGACGCAAAGAAAAACACATGGCCGGCAAAAAAATATACAAACACACGCCATCTTCTGACACCAACTATACCAAAAGAGAACTACCCCGCTCCCCTTCCCTTACTCAGTCCCCCCCCCCATATCAAAATATAGCGAATCCGGATGAGCAAATAGCCTCCTCTACCTCCACGTACCGTTGCTGATATATGGATCTGGCTCCAGCCTTTGTAGGATAATGCCATATGCAGCTCAGGACCAGCCCAACCTTAATTCAGTTATGTACTAACCCACCGTTTGATCAGAATCATACCAGGCCCTCCATACTTTCCGCAAACTCTAGATTTATATGTCGCCTTGTAGAATGGGATCATTGAGTTTATCAGCCCTTTCCAGAAAGCTAGCTCTGGGGCCCCTGATTTTTTCCAACGAAGCAAGATGGCCTTCCTCCCATAAAATAGCAATATGTTAAGTAATGTCCTGTAAGCCCTTGACGGAACCACCTCTTCCACCAAACCCAGGAGACGCACACTGATTGTTAATGGAAACGGAACCTTCAGTACCTCAGCTATACAGGAAGTGACCCCAGTCCAGAACAACTAAACTTGGGGACAGCTCCAAAAGATATGATGTGCGTCAGCCGGTGCAAACGAGCATCGCCAACACTCCGGGGGAATGGAGGGGTAGATCGAAGCCAACCTAGCAGGAGTATAATACACTCTATGTAGGAACTTAAACTGAATCAGCCTGTCTCTAGCTGCCACTAGATGTTGAAATGGACGGTCCCACTAGGGCTGGGAAAAAAATCGATTGTAATCTAGAATCGAGTTTTGAGTTCAAATCGATTCAGATTTGAAGAAAATCGATTTTTTTTTTTTAATTTTTAAAAAAAATATATATATATATATATATATATTTTTATTATTTTATTTTTTTCCTTCAGAGTTTCCGTAGCAGGGCTGCAAGGGGCATATCCGTAATGGCACTGGGCGGCGTTACCCCAATTACATCTACTCGCCGCAGCCGCCGCGAGTAGATGTAATGTAACACTAACTGCAAGCTGCCGTCTGCCTACCTGATCAGCGTGTTATGCAGACAGACGGCGGCCATTGCAGTGTTCAAAAGCCGCACCTCCCGAGTCCTCGGCGTCTGTGATAGGCGGAACACTCAATTTCACAGCAGGCAGTGTTCAGCCTATCACGGACATCCTCTCATCCTCGTCTGTGTTATGAGGATGAGTGGATCTCCGTGATAGGCGGAACACTGAATGCTGGGAAATTGAGTGTTCCGCCTATCACAGACGAGGAGGAGGCGCGGCTTTTGAATACTGGAATGGCCGCCGGTGTAGAAGTAAAATCCGTAACCCACGAAAATCTGCATCAGGTACGGGCACAGTGATTGAAGCATGGGCACAGTGAGGCATTGGGCACAGTGAGGCATTGGGCACAGTGAGGCATTGGGCACAGTGAGGCATTGGGCACAGTGAGACACGGGCACAGTGAGACACGGGCACAGTGAGACACGGCACAGTTCAATTCAACTAAGAGTAACCTCAGGATTTTTTGTTTTATTAGCTTACCGTATATACTCGAGTATAAGCCGACCCGAATATAAGCCGAGGCACCTAATTTTACCACAAAAAACTGGGAAAACGTATTGACTCGAGTATAAGCCTAGGGTGTCCATTTGCATGCCTCACTGTGTCCATGTGCATGCCTCACTGTGCCCATGCCTCACTGTGTCCATGACTAGACTGACGTTTAACATGGGAGTCTATGGAAGGGGTGCATGGCTTTAAAAAAAAAATCGGTGCTCCCCGGTTGTAGGTCTCCTAGACAAAAAACTTTGCGCACTTGTAGAGGAGAAATGGGACTACATGTGTGCCAAATTTTGGGTCCAGGGGACCTACGACAGGCCGATACCGGGTCCCCAAAGTAACCAGAGAAATGACCGTTTAACATGGGAGTCTATGGAAGGGGTGCCCGGCTTTGAAAAATCGGTGCTCCCCGGCTGTAGGTCCCCCGGACAACAAACTTTGTACACTTGTAGAGGAAGAGTGGGGCTACATGTCTGCCAAGTTTGGGGTCCAGGGGACCTACGGACGACCGGTACCGGGTCCCCAAAAATCCGGAAAAATAGGCGCAAAAAGGTGACTCGAGTATAAGCCGAAGGGGGCATATTCAGCACAAAAAAATGTGCTGAAAAACTCGGCTTATACTCGAGTATATACGGTAATCCAAATACAGTATTAATAATGTGGATGTTTAACAATCTTTGTTGCACACTGACTTTGCAGTTAGAGAAAGGGTTTGCCTTTGCAATTTTGTTTGTTGATGCACTTTAAAATAATAAAAAAAAATCGAATCGAATCGTAAATCGAGTTTTTTTTTTTTTATAAAAAAAAAATCGCAGATTTTTTTTGGGGGGAAAATCGCCCAGCCCTAGGTCCCACATATCATTCCACATCCCTGTATCTCCGGTACCTCAGCCTCATCGTTCTCTACGCATTAAGCATTGCCTTGGGGCTAGTTTTAAACAAATCCTTATACGTCACTGACAGGGTTTTGGGCAGCTCCTCCTTCACAAGTAGATCTTCCAATGCAGAAGGAAAGGATTCAACACTCTCAGTCTTAAATTGGGTTTGGAATGCATGTCTCAATTGGAGATAACGGCTATACTGAGAGTTTGGAAGGTCGTGCTTGGTTTTAAGTTGGATAAATGTCAACAGTACTCTGTCCCGCGTAATATCTTTGAGAAGTTTAACACCCTTAGTCACCCACCCCATGGGATCCTCAAATGCATAAAACTGGTGTAATTTGGGTTCATCCAAAGGGGGGGCTGAAGGGGAGTACCCAAAGTAACTTGGGCAAGCCAGCTTCACCGCTTCCTCCCATGCTTTAATAGTGGCTGTCATTGATTCTGTAAGAGGAAGATCCCGCTTAGTGCCCCTGTGAATGGCCAACCTAAGGGATTTGTACGAACCCAAGTGAGCCGCCTCCAGAACAGTGGCCGAGTCCCCAGCATCGGAGACCAGCCATCTGTGCACAAAGACCAATTGACCTGCCAAGTAATATTTACGCCAGTCTGGTAACGCCAAGCCACCCTGCCCCCATGGTTCCTTCAGGACTTTCAAGCCTATTCTAGGCATTTTAGGGGCCCAGAGGAACGAGCTGGTGATACCATCTAATTTCTTGAAGAATGAATTTGGGATCCAAACTGTAGCATTCCTGAGAAAATACAAAATTACCGGAAGAATTTTCATCTTTAAAAGGTTGACTCTACCCATCAAAGATAGTGGGAGTTTTTGCCAGACTTGCATTTTTTGCTCGAAAAAAGTCAAAAGGGGCGTCAGGTTAATGGACATGTAATCCACCACATCCGCTGTAATCTTAATCCCCAAGTAGGTGATCTGAGATACCCATTTTAATGGTAAATGCGGGTTTGCCTTTGCCCTAGCCCCTTCGTCAAACGGTAAAATGGAAGACTTGTTCCAGGTAACTTTTAGTCCTGAATATGTGGTAAATGTATTCATGATACCCAACGCTGCCTCCAACGACTCTCCAGGGTCATGCAAAAACAGTAAGAGGTCGTCAGCATAGAGAGCCAACCCCTCATCTATATTGCCCACCTCAATAGCCTTAACGTCCTCTGCAGCTCTCAAAGCCACTGCCAGTGTCTCCATCATGAGCGCAAACAGAAAGGGTGACAAGGGGCAGCCCTGTCTGGTTCCCCTACCCACCGAGAAATACTCGGAAGTATGACTACCCGTACGAATAGCCGTCCTGGGTGTACTATACAGCAGAGAGATCCATTGCCGAAAGCAGGGCCCGAAACCCATCCTTTCTAGGACCGCATGCATGAAGTGCCAGTCGATTGAATCGAAAGCTTTCTCAATGTCAATGGATACAATTATTCTAGGACAACGAATCCAAGTTAGGGAGCTGCAGATGTGTGAAAAGTCGTCTCAACTTAGTATTAGTAGATTTGCCCGGCATAAAACCCGTCTGGTCGATATCTACCAGAGAGAAGGTTACAGCGGCCAGTCTCCTCGCCAAAAAACTTTAGTCAAGATCTTAAGATCCATATTTAGCAGGGTTTATAGTAGATCTTAAGGAATTGTTAAGCAGGATGTTGGAGGCATGAATGTGAAAGCATTGGTTTTTAAAGTGGCTGTAAAAACTGAGATTTCTAGCAGTCTCCCTTAACATGTCTTTCGTCTGACTATCTCCTCATGTTCCCATCTTTCAACAACTCCAAGAGCATGTTTGGTAATGCATAAGGGATGATTTACTAAAACTGGAGAGTGCAAAATTTGGCGCAGCTCTGCACAAAATCAGCTTCCAGTTTTTTTTTGTCAAAGCTTAACCATTTTCCGCCAAATCACGTACCTGTACATCATTTGGCTTCAAGTGGTTGTCCAGCTGCAGGCATCACCCCGGTACTGTTGTTTAGAGCCTCCGTCCCCACATGCTGGCACACAAAGGCGAATGCGTGCGTCGGCAAACAGCAATCGTCCCACACACGTGAGATATCACCGCAAACATCAGATTATGGGCAGTAATTTAAGCACTAGACCTCCTTTGTACATCTAAAGTGGTAACCTGTAAAAGGCTTTTAAAGTGTCGCCTATGTATAGTAAAATTTATGTAGTTTCTTTTATCACAGTTGTGCAGGCGTGCACAATTTTAAAGCGTGACATGGTTGGTATCTATTTACTCAGCATGACATCATCTTTTATACTTTACAAAAAACTAAGTTATGCATTGTGTTTTTTTGCATATTTTTTTTTTTTTTTAAAAGCGTATTTAAAAAAAAAAATCCTAAAAACTGCATTTGAAAAAGCGTTGCGCAAATACCGTGTGACATAAAATATTGCAAAACCCAATTAATTCTCTAGGGCCTCTACTTTAAGAAAATATATTAATAATGTTTGGGGGTTCTAACCATATTGTAAACAAAAAGTGCCAGAAAATGCATGGTCTTTAAAGCGGAGTTCCACCCAAATTTGGAACTTCCGCTTTATCCACTCCTCGCCCCCTTACATGCCACATTTGGCATGTAATTTTTTTTGGGGGGGGGGAGTGGGGGCTTCAGTAGGAGTGGGACTTCCTGTCCCACTTCCTCCTTCCGCCCTGGGCTCGCCTAGGCGATACGTCATATCGCCTTGTGGCGGCCCCTCCCTGTAGGCGATCACCTGGGACATGACAGGTCCCAGGCGATCGCCTGTCCATTCAGAGAGCGCTGCGCCGTTCGCACATGCGCAGTGAGTGCCCGGCCGTGAAGTCGAAAGCTGTCACAGCCGGGTGCCCACACAATGAATGGAGGTGCCGGCGGAGAAGGGGGGGAGAGGAGCGGAGCTCCAGGCGGCGCGTCGCTGGACAGTGGAGCAGGTAAGTGTATGTTTATTAAAAGCCAGCAGCTACACTTCTTGTAGCTGCTGACTTTTAATAAACATAAAAAAAGTGTGGAACTCCCCTTTAACCACTTCAGCCCCGGACCATTTTGGCTGGTTAAAGACCAGGCCACTTTTTGCGATTCGGCACTGCGTCGCTTTAACTGACAATTGCGCGGCCGTGCGACGTGGCTTCTAAACAAAATTGACGTCCTTTTTTCCCCACAAATATAGCTTTCTTTTGGTGGTATTTGATCACCTCTGCGGTTTTTATTTTTTGCGCTATAAACAAAAATAAAGCAACAATTTTGAAAAAAAAATCTATATTTTTTACTTTTTGCTATAATTTCCCCAAAAAATATATAAAAAAACTTTTTTTTCCCTCAGTTTAGGCCGATACGTGTTCTTCTACATATTTTTAGTTTAAAAAAAAAAAAATCGCAATCAGCGTTTATTGATTGGTTTGCGCAAAAGTTATAGCGTTTACAAAATAGGGGATAGTTTTATGGCATTTTTATTAATTTTTTTTTTTTACTAGTAATGGCGGCGATCAGTGATTTTTTTCGTGACTGCGACATTATGGCGGACACATCGGACACTTTTGACACATTTTTGGGACCATTGTCATTTTCACAGCGATCAGTGCTATAAAAATGCACTGATTACTGTGAAAATGACACTGGCAGTGAAGTGGTTAACCACTAGGTGGCGCTGTAGGGGTTAAGTGTTCCCTGCATAGTGTTTTTTTACTGTAGGGGGGATGGGCTCTGTGTCACATGACACCGATCTTCGCTCCGAGTACACGGAGCCGATATCAGTGTCATTGTCACTAGGCAGAGCCAGGAGATGCTTGTTTACACAAGCATCTCCCCGCTCTATACCTCCGTGAGACGATCGCGGGGATCCCTGCGGCGATCGAGTCCGCGGGACCCGCGGTCTGACTCACGGGGATAGCGGCAGGATTGCGAGCGCGCCGCCGTCTGCGCGCGTGTGATCACACGGAGAGGCACTTAAAGGGGACGTACAGGTACGTTGATGTGCCTGTCCGTGCCATTCTGCCGACGTAAATGTACAGGAGGCGTCGGCAAGTGGTTAAAGTGCTTGTAATGGCAGAAGTTTTTTTTTTATCTTAATGCATTCTATGCATTAAGATAAAAAACTTTCTGTGTGTAGCAGCCCCCCCTCATACTTACCTGAGCCCCATCTCTATCCAGCGATGTGCACGAGAGCCTCAGCCGTCCAGGACTCTCTCTCTCTTGGCCTAGAAAGACTCCAGACCTTAATCCCATAGAAAATATGTGGAGGGAGCTGAAGATTTGAGTTACCAAACGTCCGCTTCGAAACCTTAGACTTGGAGAGGATCTGCAAAGAGGAGTGGGACAAAATCCCTCCTGAGATGTGTGCAAACTTGGTGGCCACCTACAAGAAACGTCTGACCTCTGTGATTGCCAACAAGGGTTTTGCCACCAAGTACCAAGTCATGTTTTGCAAAGGGGTCAAATACTTATTTCACTCATTAAAATGCAAATTCAATTTATAACTCTTTTGAAATGCATTTTTCTTTATTTTTGTTGTTATTCTATCTCTCACTGTTAAAATAAACCCACCAATAAAATTATAGACTGAACATACAAAATCAACAGGGGGATAAAAATACTTTTTTCCCTTACTGTATCTGCTGTAGCATATCTCTTATTGCATTTATGTAGGGGTTTACAGCGTTCTGTTGCATGATATTTACCTAATATGTCAGGAGATGTACATGGGGCCCCCTATATTAAGGTGACCAGATTTTTACTAGTAATGGCGGCAATCAGTGACTCTCTGCCCATCGCCGCCACGGCCCACCTCACAGCCTGTTAAAGGGGTTGTAAACACTTGTTTTTTCACCTTAATGCATCCTATAACGTGGGCACCGGGGGGCGGGGCGAGTCATACATTCGGCGGCTATTGACGCCTAATGAATGACTCGGGAGCACACCCGCAAGGTAACCCCCCTGGGAGAGCGTTTCTCCTAGGGGGGTTATCCAATGCGGGGAGGAGCCGCGAGAGCCGCTGAGGGACCCCAGAAGTCGGTGTTCGGCGGCCACTCTGCAAAACGATCTGCACAGTGGAGGTAAGTATGATATGTTTGTTATTTAAAATAAAAAAACGATCCTTTACAAATCACTAAGTCTTACTCTCCGGGCCCTGGCTACTACTGGGTGGGAAGCAGAGGAAGATCACTCCACCAGGGAAGGCAAGGAGATAAGCAGGCAGGCGGCTGGCCAGGACTTGAGCCAAGGCAGAACAGCCAAGCGGAGCGGAATGGGCATGCACCCGAAACTGAAGAAATATTCCCCCCGCTCCGACCAGCACATGATCATCAGAAAGGGGCACAGATAATGGAAAAAATACACCCCCTAAGCTAGTAGGAGTGGCGGAGCGGGGGTGTGCAAGTCAGATTTTTTTTTTTAATTCTGCACGGTCTTTGAAATTGCCCCAGCCCCTGTTCAAATCCAATCCGGGGACAAAACCGGGGACCGACTTGGTCCGGGGACAGTGTCCTCAATTCGGGGACTGTCCCCTGAAACCGGGGATGTCTGGTCACCCTACCCTATATGAAGTAGTTTGACCACCACTGTCATAAAGGCTACATTTGAAGGGCTCGCAAACTTCAGAGCCCTGCAGATTATATCATATTACACTCACCTGTGCTATATACTCTGCAGTACACTGTGCTATATACTCCGCATAGAACTGTATACCACAAGCAGATTTTATATAATGTTATTTTAAGTTGAAATGTACCTTGGTGTCCTTCACTAAGGTCCGTACTTTGGAAAATGTCCGCCACAGCCTTGGTTCGTGCCTATCCCTGCACGGACTGGTGTATACCTTTTTCATAGCGCCGCTCGGCACCTTGAAAAAAATAAGTTGGTTTTGTGTTGCAGTTTGGGCACTCGGGCCCAAAAAAGTTTGCCATCACTGGCCTAGGCGAATAACAGTGGAGGGGTTTGGGAAAAAATGGATGTTGACAAAAAAGGTACTTAAACAGAAGGAGAAAAAAAAAGAAAAAAACAATAACTTTGCAGCAAAGGGGGGCAGGATGGAGAGGAGGAAACATGGCAGGAAGGATGAAGTTCCTACTTTCTTGTAAATAAGCACGCAAACCAACTAAAGCATAGGGTAAAGTAAACCTATACAGAAATAAAGTCAATAACAGAGCAGTCCCATCAGCTGCACACATTGATCGTTCTTTTATTTTCTCTGTAGTCCACTTGGATTAAAAAAGAGAAGTACTGTATGGGATTTTTTTTATCCCATATTCATACTTGCCTAGGTGGATGCAGCATTGGACCGATGCTGCATCTGTCCCCCCCCCCCCCCTGCTTCCTCAC
This sequence comes from Rana muscosa, assembly GCA_029206835.1. NCBI lineage: Eukaryota > Metazoa > Chordata > Amphibia > Anura > Ranidae > Rana > Rana muscosa. The sequence continues at coordinate 79,672,343 of CM055125.1, read as the reverse complement.
TGAGAACTGAGCCACCGAACATCGCAGATGGCTCGTTTCTCTCACCTCCCCGAGCGGAGAGCTCCTGCTCTGCTCCTCCACGCTCATTTGAGTGCTGAGCTGTGGAGGGGCGGGGAGCGGTCGTCTCAGCAACATCAGTCCAGGCAAGGCACCTGGCGGATTCAGACTTCCGAAGTCAGGATGACGCGCTGCCTGGACTGATATTGGTGACGTCAGCAGAGAGTGGACTTCTCTGCTGAACACAGGTCACAGGAGTGCAAAACGAATGTGCACTCCTGTGATCCATAGGAGAAGCCCAGCCAAATGAGCTCAGGCAGGACTTCTCCTTTAAACACAGTTAAAACAGCCAGACAGGGCACTACTGGCACAACCCGGTTTCAAAAGAAGTCAAGTGTTCCATTGACTTTTCAAATGAGCCAGGTGGAAAATTCTCAGCCAAAGAGTGGCTGCAGCCACTGTTTGGGTTTTCTGACAGCTGTGCGTGTTGGCTGTCACAATACAATAGTTGGCAGAGGAGATTCCTCCATCTGTGTAGCATGGATGAAGCAAGCTGGTGCATACTAGCACATTATAAAACTTTGCCTTGCAGGTTTTTAAATTAAAAATAAATAAAGCAATAGGAGTTGCAAGCTTATTTGAAACAGGCCAACTCATGGAATATAGTTACATAGTTGGTCAGGTTGAAAAAAAAACAAAAAAACAAGTCCATCCAACCATAAAAATAAATAAATAAAAAATAATATCAAAAAATCCCATATACCCAATCCTATACCCTAATCCTAATATGAAGTATTTTCTGATCATACTGTGGCTTTGCTTTTCTTGAACATGACTTACCCCAGAGACTGAGATAAGAGGAGACAGGGTCTGTCATGTGCTGTTAGGGTGGGCTATAGTGAGGAGAACCAAGCTGTAATAGGGTAACAAAGGGCTCTGTAGGCCACACACATACAATAAATACTTTGCCAGTTTTATTCTAAAAACTCCTTACAGGTGTAATTACCCAGTATTGTATTCCCCCCTATAATGCCTTCTTAGACTCATACCATCTCCTTTAGAATGCTCCACTTTACAATTAAAACACGGGCATCAATCTGAGCTTTGAACAACACTTAACACAAGGGTCAATATACATTGTATTCTGGTTTGTGTGGTTTTACCTCCTACCTTCCACTAGAAATCTCTAACCACAGCCATGGTTAAAACCTGTGAGTACCATGGACAAAGCACTTCAACATACATATATATCTTATATAAAGCTCATCCAAGCTTCTCTCATGGCGATGCGTGTGGATGGCATGATGATGAATTGCTAACATAACTCCACTTCCCATCAAATCATCTGAGAGTGAAATCCAGCTAACGCGATCCGTTGGAGAACATGATGTTATAGGATATCGATACGGGCTGTAATGGGCAGAGATGATAGATTATATACTCCACCTTCCCAGCATGCTCTCTGTGATGTCAGCAGCTCATGCAATTTTAAAGTGCAATCTTGCCCCATATTAACTTTGCCTCAGGCCATAAGTAGCACTAAGAGCTGCGTGGTCTAAAATGAAATCCTGAACTGTCCTAATATTAAACACACAAGTAATCCACAGAATCTGGAGGCAGGGAATGCTTTTCTGTAGCCGCCTGTTTATGAGATGTATGTGCAATGCACAACTGTCAATCAGGAGCAGCTTGACTGACTTACTGTGGGATAATGCTCCTCAAATGAATTATTCAGGACTGCTTGAGGACTGTGTTGCTGTCAGTGTTGTAGAGACCACGTGACAAATGTATTTTATTTTTACTTATATTAAACCCTACTCTACTTTTTTTTTTTTCTTTTTTTTTTTAGGGAACAATTCTCATTCAAGTCAACTTTATACATTTTATGAAACCCATATTACACCTTATTTCAGATTCTTACTTGATTCACTTCTGTAGATATTAGGTCTAGCAATCTTTTAAAACCAACGCACCATATCCTTAAAAGTGTGTGTTTCTTTAAACGTCCATTGATACGTTTAATGATATTAATGAGAATGCCATATTCCAGATAATAGGCAGACAATAAAATTATTGTTTTGTACAGGCATTTTTTTAATCCATAAACTAAATTCTGTTGTCACTGTTTTCATAAAAGTGTATGTTTTTTAGTTCTAGAAAATCAAGGACTGCTACAGACTAAAATGTAAAGGTAACAATAAAATGTTAGCAAGTTCTTCATGAGAAAAATAAACCAAATCAACACACCTTATTGCTGGTTTCCTGTCCCCATTTGATGTGCAGCCTGTTTTTTTTTTTGTATAAATGAGCCTTTAAAGTGATTTTAAACGACCACCTTTTACAACAACCCATTCAGTTTAACCATTTCCCGACTGCAGTACATACACTTTATTAAAATTATATATATATATATATATATATATATATATATATATAGCGGGGTCCTAAATTGAGGTTATGTTATGCCAAATTTAGGGGTGACTTGAGTGATAGTTGGCTCAAGTCTTTCAATTACTGGACTCTGCCTTGCTGCTGCTTCACCTGGCTTGCAGTTCCCCTAAGTAGTATGGGTGGCGCTGTCACTTGTGCTCGGGGTTGAAGCACAGGTGTTGGAGTGGCGATTTGGTGTCCTCTCTCGGCAGCCGTGCGGTGGGTGGGTTCAGCCTGCTGTGCATGCTGGGAGAGGATACAAAAGGGCCGGACGCCATTGTTCAGGGGAGAGTGATCTGGGGACCTGTACCCGAGGGAACCTGCGGGTTCGGGAGTCGACGCGTGGCCTTCCAGGCCATGGGGCCACGTACGCCTCCGTCCCAGGCACCTTTAGTCCTGGGACTGCAACTTCAGCCCTGGGCCCAGCACCTTTAGCTGGAGCCCGCTTCGGAAGGAAGAATCTCAGGGTGCTGCCTTGCGAGGAGACCCATTTCTGGATGAGGAGGCTGGGGGAGGACCGTTCCGAAAGAATTGGTGAGCCATCACAGTGAAGGAAGGGGCCCAGTAACTCTCCAGGGGGATGTCATCCATCCGGAACCCAGGGGCCTAACAATCTGGACCATCAGGAGGTTTGGGACACTATAGATCCTGTGGTAGAAGATCCCCTAGACGCATCTATTAGGGATCTAGATTGACTGTTTGAGCTGCACGCCAGCTGCTAGCACCATAGGTGGCTATCCGGGTGAGCTATACCCACTCGGGACCGAGGGGTGACAAAGCCAGAAGTGCCTGAATGCTGTCTATCCTTCTAACACCTTTCTCTCTTTGTGCAAAGAAAATAAAGCTCTACGTTAGAGTGATATACTTGTGTGGACCTTGGAGTTACTTGGGGTATAGAGACTCTGTCCTTGCACACTGAGGACAGAAACCAACTTTGAGGAGAACTTCACTGCAAGACCCGTAGGTGAAGCAAGTGTGCTTAACCTCTGCAAACCAGATGAGCATGGTGGCACCTAGCGCCTTTTCCTATATAGAGTTTTGCAAGCGTTTATGGCCATCAGCACATAAAAAAATATATATACAGCACATAGAAAACCACCAAATAGTTGATGAAACATTAGTATAACATGACCACTATGCTCGATACCATATAGGCAATCATATGGATAAGCCCCAACTGTTCCAAAAACAAACAATCTTCATCAGAGGCACATAGCGCGGTGGTTATAACTCATACAAAGGCCATCAACAGTTTGAGTGTGTTGTCAAAGTAATGTCCACACAGTTTACAGCTAGAGACGTACAAAGGACATCAAACAATTTCCCAATTGCATATCCAAGTAGTATGAAACGGATGCCAAATAATCAGGGTGGATAAAAATCAATGATTTTTTGAAAAACAATAAATCAGATTTTTTAGATTTTTTAACATTTTAATAAAATGCTTTTGGAGTAAAAATCTATCTAAAGATAGTTTTCCATTTAAGATACATTAATAATTTAGTTGATTCAGCGGAAATGGAGCCTCATTATGTAGCATGAGGCTGTATATTTTGCAATATTAAAACAAAGTTCAGGTTCGGTTCGGATATCGTTGTTTTACTAACCTGACAGCTTATTATTCTAAAATCTAAACAGGAAACCTTCATTTTGTTTGCAAATATTAAAGATTCTAACTACCAGCAAAAATAAGTACTTATATTTAAAGAGCACCTGTCATTTCAGATCCATTATGGCAGCGCCTGTTAGCGGGCGTCCACTCACCTGCTGCCGCCATGTCCCTCACCTTGTTGTGTCACTGCCGCATTACCAGCCATCCAATTAAAGTGAATGGGACTGTCAGTGAGTCAACAGCGGGTCAGAGGAGGAGCCGCTGCGGGACGGAGATGACAGTTACTCTTTAAAAATTATGATTTAAAATTGAGTTGATTTAAATCAAGCCTTTTTTACTAGCGATATCAATCATAATTTAAATAGACTTGATTTAAATCAAATTCACTCTGCAAATAATAATTGCAAAAGTTATTATTTCAATTAGCCTTCCAAATCATGGGATAGGTCTTCTAACCAATGGAGCCTGATTTATATACAATGTATACAAAAAGAAGGGATGCTGGTCTAATTCTAAAGTTTTCACAGGTAAATAGGGAAATGTTTCTATAGGTTTAAAGGGGACCCCAAAAAGCCCTTAGTAATGTTTATGAAAGGCCACCACACTAAGTCCACAAAAATGTGCCCATGAAATGGTCACCAAATGAAAAGCCAAATCTTTTTTATTTTTTACGTTTTTGGTAGCGTAGGGAACGATTAATCTCCTGTAAGATTTTTTCACTGTCTGTGTCCCATTAAGGAAGGTTTTCCCCTAAGCCCAATTCACACTTGAGAATGAGGCCATTTTCGATAAGATGCGGGAGACCCAGCAGGGGTTCCTAACTATTATCTGTGGGTGGTAAGCCCTAATGAAAACCATGGGAAGCAGACAACTCCCGCAGCTATTCGCAGCCACTTACGTGTAATCACTCATCTTTGTGTTTAGAATGGCTGCTTGGGTGAACGAGCCGTAAAGCTGAACTCTGGGCATACATTTTCTTTTACACATGTGTAAAGATGCTTTCTTACTATTAAAGCTCAACTCTAAGCAAAAACTGAAGTTTTATCATCCCTTCCTCCCACCTTCTTCTAACCCAGTAGTCTCTAAACTGCAGCCTGCGGGGCAGATGTGGCCCTTTGCTTTCTTTTATTTGGCCCTTGGTGCACCATTTCTCCCACTAATACAAGGCACTATTCCTACCACGGACACCAATGATGGGATACCATTCCTTCCACTGACAACAGTGGGACACTTTCTCCCATTGACACCAACCCAATGATGGATCACTATTCCTCCCATTGACACCATTCCTTCCACCGACACCAACAGTGGGACACTACTTCTTCCACGGATACCAACCCAATGATGTTGTGCTTGGGGCACTATTCCTCATATGGACCACAGGTACTATGTAATTTATTAACTCCCACTGACCACCAAGGCTGAAAAATTGTCTACTCCCACTGATGTTTGGGCATTTATTACTTAGTGGTCACAGTCCAGTCCACCTAAAGTCTGAAGGACAGTAAACTGGCCTTTTGTTTAGAAAGTTTGGAGACCCCTGAACTGACCTAAAATTTACAGGACTTTTTTTTTGCTTTCCTGGTGATATACTAACCTAAGTCCATGGTCTGGGTTCCTCACCGCTGCTGCAGTCTCCTTCTGCGTGGTCCGCCATTTTAAATGTGCAAGTTAGCCCTTCTTATCATTCCAGCTTCCCCCTAGAGAGTAGTAGGGGGGATAGGGCTGGAGGTGGTGTGTTTTCTGCTTAGAGTTGGGTTTAAAGAATTTCTTGTGGCTTTCATACATAGCCTTCCAGGCACTGAGAAATCAAAACTTCTTTCATTAATGAGAAGGCCTTTGTCCCTTTAATATCCATTTAATAAAAGACTGGCAGCCGCTATGCCTGCCATTTCTTGGCCAACAGTCTTGTAATATCTGCTATGTAGACCCCTTTACATTTTCCACATTTTGTTATGTTACAACAAAAAACTTAAATGGGATTGGGATTTTATGTTATGGACCAACACATAATTGATGCACAATTGAAGTGGAAGGAAATTGATAAATAGGTTTTTAGATTGTTTTTTTACAAATAAATATCTGAAAAGTGTGGCGTGCATTTGTATTCAGCCCCCTTTACTCTGATACCCCTAACTAAAATCTAGTGGAACCAATTGCCTTCAGAAGTCACCTAATTAGTAAATAGAGTCCACCTGTGTGTAATTTAACTTCAGTATAAATACAGCTGTTCTGTGAAGCCCTCAGAGGTTTGTTAGAGAACCTTGGTGAACAAATAGCATCATGAAGGCCAAGGAACACACCAGGTCAGGGGTAAAAATTGTGGGAGAAGTTTAAAGCAGGGTTAGGATAAAAAAAAAAAATTATATATATATATATATATATATATATATATATATATATATATATATATATATATATATATATATATATATATATATATATATATATATATATATATATCCCAAGCTTTGAACATCTCACAGAGCACTGTTCAATCCATCATGCAAAAATGGAAAGAGTATGACACAACTGCAAACCTACCAAGACATGTCCGTCCACCTAAACTGACAGGCCTGGCAAGGAGAGCATTAATCAGAGAAGCAGCCAAGAGGCCCATGGTAACTCTGGAGGAGCTGCAGAGATCCACAGCTCAGGTGGGAGAATCTGTCCACAGGACAACTATTAGTCATGCACGCCACAAATCTGGCCTTTATGAAAGAGTGGCAGGAATAAAGCCATTGTTGAAAGAAAGCCATAAGAAGTCCCGTTTGCAGTTTGCAAGAAGCCATGTGGGGGACACAGCAAATATGTGGAAGAAGGTGCTCTGGTCAGATGAGACCAAATTTTTGGCCTAAAAGCAAAACACTGTGTGGAGGAAAACTAACACTGCACATCACCTCAAACACACCATCCCCACCGTGAAACATGGTGGTGGCAGCATCATGTTGTGAGGATGCTTTTCTTCAGCAGGAACAGGGAAGCTGGTCAGAGTTTATATGAAGATAGATGGAGCCAAATACAGGGCAATCTTAGAAATAAACCTGAGAGGGTCTGCAAAAGACTTGAGACTGGGACAGAGGTTCACTTTCCAGCAAGACAAGGTCCATAAACATACAGCCAGAGTTACAATTGATTGATTTTGATCAAAGGATATTCATGGGTTGAATGGCCCAGTCAAAGTCCAGACCTAAATCCAATTGAGAATCTGTGGCAAGACTTGAAAATTGCCGTTCACAGACACTTTCCATCCAATCTGACAGAGTTTGAGCTATTTTGCAAAGAAGAATGGGCAATAATTTCACTCTCTAGATGTACAAAGCTGGTAGAGACATCCCCAAAAAGACTTGCTGATGTAATTGCAGTGAAAGGTGGTTCTACAAAGTATTGTCTCAGGGGGGCTGAATATAAATGCACGCCACACTTTTCAGATTATTATTTGTTAAAAATTTTGAAAACCATTTATCAGTTTGCTTCCACTTTACAATTATGTGCCACGTTGTGTTGGTCTATCACATACAATCCCAATAACATACATTTATATTTTTGGTTGTAACATGACAAAATGTGGAAAATATCAAATTAATTACACAACTGCTTACTGTAGTTGGAAGACCTGGGAGAACAGCTCTCAACTCACACCAACCACATCATGCATTTTTCTCTAAATAGTGGAAATTATAGCAGTCTTTCCCCGAGCAAGAAGGTTTTATAGTAATAGCATTTAGTCCTCCTCCCTGCTATTTATTTTTTATTTTTCTCCAAAGAAGCTTATGATGTCATCAGGCTTAAAGCGGTTGAATACCCGCTGACTTCCTTTTTTTTTTTTTCACACCTGTAAGGGAAAAGGCATAATGAGCTAGTATGCACCACATACTAGCTCATTATGAAATACTTGCCTTAGAACGAGGCGTCGATGTCCCTCCAGGTCCACGCCGAGGCATCCGACATTTTGACTCGGTGTGTCTTCCGGGTATCGTGGCTCCAGCGCTGTGAGTGGCTGGAGCCGCAATGTTGTCACTCCCACGCATGCGTGCGGGAGACTTCTTTCCAGCAAGGTCCGGCGTCTGCCGGGCCTTCAGCTGAGAATCCCCTGTGCGCATGCGCTGCTGCAGTCAGCGGCTCATTGCGAGGGGAATAACGGTTTAGGAGATTTTTTTTTACCTACAGTTAAGCCTTATTATAGGCTTACCTGTAGGTAAAAGTAAAAAAAAAAAAAAAGACTATACAACCGTTTAAAAATAGTAATTTACACAAAAAGTAAGACATTGTTATTATTAATAAATATCCCCTTCAGTCTATTATGAATGCTGTTGCTATACACAAATATATACTTACTAAAGTATATGTGAGTGCTGCCCCTCTCTGCCAATCCCTTCACTGGCTTTCACTAGCCTATCAGATAAAATTCATAATACCAACTACAATGTACAAAGCCATCCTTAATACTTCCCCAGCTACATCACCAACCTCATCTGTAGATAACGTCCAAATTGTCCTCTCAGCTCCTCCTAAGTTACCAGCTCTCTAGCTTCCTTGTTACCTTCTCCCATGCTCACCTCCAGGACTTATCCAGAACCTCTCACATCCTCTGGAACACCCAACCCCAGTATGTTCAGTCAGCTCATACCCTGTCTGCCTCATCCTTGAAAAAATTAATTTATTCAGGGAAGTCTAGCCCATCTCCACCCAACACCTCCATCAGATCATCCCCTGTAGCCATTACCTTTTGTACCACCTCCTTTAGAGTGTAAGCTCCGTAAACAGGGCCCTTCTGAATTGAACTGTATTGTAATTGTATTGTCCCCGTTTATATTGTAAAGCGTTGTGTAAACTGTTGGCGCTATATAAATCCTGTAAGAATAATAATAATCCAGTGGTTTAATTGAGTTTGGGGAGAGACGGATCTGGAAAGTGTGCAGAATCCTAGCATTCAGATTTAAGAGATTCAGCTCCTCACAACATTCTTCTACTTCCAGCAATATAGACAACAGAGCTTCTAACCATTCCACATTTTTTCAAAAAATTGAGAACAAGGTTTTGGATTCATGTGCACTTTAAGCCTTTTTTTAAAAACAAAAATGGAATTGGATACTTCCTGACGAGTAGCTACAAAAAAGCATCTGGTTGGGATTATGCCCAGTTGGTTTCCAGAGTTAATGTTTCCCATCAATGATCTTGATTGTTAGGAAAACTTCTTCAATTAGGTGTAGCAATCTAAAGTGTTATTTGGGTTTTTTGTTACATTTGACATTATTTATCATTAAAATGAAGAACGGATCACATTTTTAGTAGCCATTTTGTGCATCCCCAGGAACTCCGTTAACCTTCCTCACTACTATATACACCTTCTTCCAAACTTTCTGCGTCAAGCCAAATATCTATGTCATAGATCAGCGTGATCAGCAACTAACTATATGTACAAAACACAGACTCCACGACTCAGTCACTCCATTATGAGCAATAAACATCCTGAGTACACTGCAATTTCCGGCTTCTGAAGATTATAGCCTGCGATAGGAAATGAGTTGAAATAACAAAGACAATACCTGATTTCTAGATGAAGAATACAGTCATTTCATAAACACAATCACGCACCTAACTGCCTGACAGAAAGGTCCTCACTTGGCAATGACTAATGCAATAAACATGTCAGGGCTTTCAGATTATTGGGGCCGATATATAAAATTGGCAGAAAGAACAATGAAAATGCTAGCATAGGCTAGAATATAAAAGCTGGAGCCCAGCTGGTCTGCTTAAAAACAATGTTATTGTCTTCATAAAGACTAAGCATGGATAATACAAGGCGGACAGGTACACTTTTGCTCTAGAGTAGCAGACAGGTGTGAACTTGATTGGAAGGGGGCACAGGCTTGGGCAGTAAGGGGCATCGCCAACAGCCTTCTTTCAAATTTCTAGACGGAGCAGGTCGTAGACCCCTTTCACACTGGGGCGCTTTGCAGGCGCTATAACTCTAAAAAATAGCGCCTACAAAGCAGTCTGAAACAGCCGCTGCTGTCTCTCCAGTGTGAAAGGCCTCGGGGGCAAAAAAGTCCTGCTAGCAGCATCTTTGGAGCGGTGAAGGAGTGGTGTGTTTACCGCTCCTCCACCGCTTCTGCCCATTGAAATCAATGGGCATCACGGCTATACCACCAGCAAAGCGCCTCTGCACAGTCGCTTTGCAGTGGTTTTAACCCTTTCTCGGCCACTAGCGGGGGGTAAAAGTGCCCCGCTAGTGGCCAAATAGCGCCACAAAATTTACGGAAAAGGGCAGATAAAAATAGCGTCGCTTTACCGCCGATACACCCACCGCCCCAGTGTGAAAGGGGCCTTATACTTACGCTAAAGCTGGCTACACATTATACAATAGTCATGTTCAGTTTCCTTTAGATTTACCCAGTACAAGGGCCTGCCTGATTGCATACAATTTGAAAGTGTTTAGGTTTGACCTCATATTATATGGTTTTGGTAAATCTAAAGAAAAATTGTACAAGGAAATTGTAGAATATGTAGCCAGCTTAAGGGTTCTTACACAGAACCAGCCAGAGGTAGTGCATATAGACAGTTGAGCTGTGGTTTTACTGCCCCCTCCCCCTCAGGGCCGTTGATAAGGGAGTACCACCAGTCCTCCTGTACAGAGCCCGGGCATACAGGGAGGCCCAAGTAGCAGGGGGAACCAAATGTGGACAGGACTGGGAGGATGATCGGTGCGGTGGGGGGGGGCTCAATTACATGAAGGATACCCGGTTTCTCTTCCTGCAGCAGCTGGTCTCTCCCCCTCTACTACCAGTCTGTTTTCTGCTGCTGCAGGGGGAGGCACACAGGGCATCATTCCTGCAATTGCATCCCAGCTGCACCCATCATCCTCTCTGTCCTGCCCACATCTAATTCCCCTTGCTGTATGTGGGGTTGCCACATCATCCCTTTAATCCAGGACACATATTAATTACACAGATTCTGAGGCTGATTTAATGCAAATAAGGCACCAAGTGAGTTTAATTACCACCTTAATCAGCCACAGAACCTGTGTAATTAATATGTGTCGTGGATTAAAGGCATGATGTGGCAACCCTAGCTGTGTGCCACCCCTCTCCCCATTTCACTAGATTCTCTCTCCTTCCGGCTGCTGTGGGCATATGGGGGTGGGGATGTTCAGGATGGAAATATGGCATTTACCAGCCCCTTCCTTTTCTACTACTGCAGCCAGATGGGGATGTACACATGTCATGGCAATTTAACTCAGCTTGTTGCACAATAGGAGTTTGCTGTAACCACGAGCCAAACACTTGGCTTGCAGTTGCAGTGCAGTATTTTAAAGTGATCGTAAACTCTGTTCTATCACTTGTACCTACAGGCAAGCCTATAGTAAGGCTTACCTGTAGGTACTGTGCATATCTCCTAAAACTTGCACAGTTTAGGAGATATTTAGAGTGCATGCAGCTGGTGATGTTACCGCTCTGAAGGACTGGCATACAGTGCCGGACCTAGAGACCCATGTCGCTCTCACGCACATTATAGTGAAGTTATCGTGCCACCGGCCACTCATGTAGCCGGAGGAGGGAACCCGGAAGGAGGACTGGTGGAAGAGGTCAGCCCTCTCAGCGGTGACAGAGTGGCGCTGGAGGGCTTCGTTTTAAGGCAAGTCTCTCATAATTTGCTAGCATGCGATGCATACTAGCACATTATGACATTGCCTTGCAGATTCCCCCCTCCCCCTCCAACAACTGGGGTTTACTACCAATTTAAATACAAAATCCCCCTTGGGATTTGAAAAAAAAAAAAGGGAGGGCCACCTCCAGAAATCCTGCTAGTCACTGCTCTACTTCCCTTTGAAAAGCAATCCACCACAGATTGATTTTCGGAGGGCAGTGGACACTGCCACCCATGGATGTCCAGTGAGTCTGAAATAGCTGGATGCAGTTTGGAATAGGTGGCACAAATATATTGAGCTGTATCTAAACTATGAGAGGTTCTGGATGTACAATTGGTTTCAAGGCCATAAAGGAAAGCATTGCAAGGCCTAATCCGCTGTCCTCAAAATAAGAAATAAACCTTTTTTTTTATTTCGGGGGCTTTTGATGGAACCAAGACTAGTAGATACCTTCTGTTCTAAGAAGCTTCTACTTTGCATTGGTTCAGTAAAGGGGATTCCTTTAGCCCCCCCCCCCAATCCTCTCACTATAGCCTTTTGGTTCATTGCTCCCCAACCCCACTCCCCCAAGGTCATTGTTTCCATGCACAGCTCGGATAATGGCCAATGAGCCTTAAAAAAGCTTGATGAAATTGGGAATTGATGGCTCTATAATATTAGGCTGCATCTGTGCTATAAGCCAGTGATTCTAGATGTACAGTTGATCCAGAGGAAGAAAGAAATGCTAGCCATGACTCATCCTACTATCCTAAAATAAGGAACAAAGTCTTTCTTTGGAGATGTGATTTATGTCTTAAAAGCGGAGCTCCACTCTATTTGAATACATAAGCTCAAATCATACAGCAGACTCTAATGCAGTTCAAAACTTTTTTTTTTTTGTACAGTGCCTTTGTTTTCCACATCTTTAACTGTGCTTCCCGTCTGTGTGATATGTGGGTAGTCTGCGGGTAGTGCGTCATTTCCTGTAACCGCACTGTGTCCTGGGAGCTTTTCTCATTGCTCCCAGGAGTCATTGCGGAGCCTCGCCGCCATCTTGCTACACCCCACACTCCTGCACAGTAATGATAGAGTGAGAAGGGGGCAAGCGAACATCTTGTTACACCCACCCGAGTTTTAGAATTCAGTTATTTTAACCACTTGACAACTGGGCACTTAAACCCCCTTCCTAACCAGACGAATTTTCAGCTTTCGGTGCTCTCACATTTTGAATGACAATTACTCAGTCATACCACACTGTACCCATATGAAATTTTTGTCCTTTTTTTCACACAAATAGAGCTTTCTTTTGGTGGTATTTAATCACTGTTGGGTTTTTTATTTTTTGCGCTATAAGAGAAAAAAGACTGAAAATTTTGTAAAAAAATGCATTTTTCTTTGTTTCCGTTATAAAATTTTGCAAATTAGTATTTTTTCTTCATACATTTTGGCCAAAATGTATACTGCTACATATCTTTGGTAAAAATAAGTACAAATTGGTGGATATTTTTTGGTCTTTGTGAAAGTTATAGAGTCCACAAGCTATGGTGCCAATATCTGAAAATTGATCACACCTGAAGTACTGACGGCCTATCTCATTTCTTGAGACCCTAACATGCCAGAAAAGTACAAATACCCCCCAAATGACCCCTTTTTGGAAAGAAGACATTCCAAGGTATTCAGAAAGAGTCATTGTGAGTTTTTTGAAGTTGTCATTTTTTCCCACAATTCTTTGCAAAAATCAAGATTTTTTTTTTCCCACAAAATTGTCATATTAGCAGGTTATTTCTCACACACAGCATATGCATACCACAAATTACACCCCAAAACACATTCTGCTATTACTCCCGAGTATGGCAATACCACATGTGTGAGACTTTTACACAGCGTGGCCACATAGAGAGGCCCAACATGCAGGGAGCACCTTCAGGCGTTCTGGAGAACCCAGGCCAATTCTGACATTTCTCTCCTACATGTAAAAATCATCATTTATTTGCTATAAAATTACATAGAACCCCAAAACATTATATATGTTTTTTTAGCAAAGACCTTAAAGAATATAATGGTGGTCATTGCAACTTTTTATCTTGCACGTTATTTGCGCAGAAATTTTTCTAACGCGTTTTTTACGGAAAAAAACTGTTTTGTGCCTAAAAGAAAAAAAAAACAGTAAAGTTAGCCCAATGTTTTTGCATAATGTGAAAGATGAAGTTACGCCGAGTAAATAGATACCTAACATGTCACCCTTCAAAATTGCACACGCTCGTGGAATGGCGCCAAACTTCGCTACTTAAAAATCCCCATAGGCAACGCTTTAAATATTTTTACTGGTTATATGTTTTAAGTTACAGAGGAGGTCTAGGGCCAGAATTATTGCTCTCGCTCTAACGTTCGCAACGATACCTCACATGTGTGGTTTGAACACCGTTTTCATATGTGGGCGGGGCTTACGTATGCGTTCACTTCTGCATGCAAGCTCGCGGGGGCAGGGGCGTTTTAAAAAAAAATATATATATTTTATTGTTCATTTTACTTTATTTATTTTAGTTTGACATGTTTTTCCGGCCCAAATTTTTTTTTGATCACTTTTATTCCTATTACAAGGAACATAAACATCCCTTGTAATAGGAATATGGCATGACAGGTCCTCTTTACAGTGAGATATGGGGTCAATAAGACCCCACATCTCACCTCTAGGCTGGGAAGCCTGAAAAAAAAAAAAAAAAAAAAAAAACAATCCTGGCTTTGATCGTAGCGGTGAGTCGGTAGAAGCACCGGAGGGCAGCGGGAGGGGGGGGGCATCCCCTCTCACCTTCCGTAAGAGCGATCAAGCGGTGGAACAGCCGCTATGATCGTTCTTATGGTGTAGGGAATCGCCAGCTGAAAAGCGAATATCTGAATGATGCCTGTAGCTGCACCCATTATTCAGATATCTCCGCACAAAGTCAAGGACGTCATATGACGGCCGGCGGGCGGGAAGTGGTTATTGCAGAGTATTGCCGGGTATTGAGGAGTATTGCCGGGTATTGAGGAGTATTGCCGGGTATTGAGGAGTATTGCCGGGTATTGAGGGGTATTGCCGAGTATTGCCGAGTATTGCGGAGTATTGCCGGGTATTGCGGAGTATTGCAGGGTATTGAGGAGTATTGCAGGGTATTGAGGAGTATTGCAGGGTATTGCCGAGTATTGCAGGGTATTGCCGAGTATTGCAGGGTATTGCCGAGTATTGCAGGGTATTGCCGAGTATTGCAGGGTATTGCCGAGTATTGCAGGGTATTGCCGAGTATTGCAGGGTATTGCCGAGTATTGCCGAGTATTGCGGGGTATTGCGGGGTATTGCAGGGTATTGAGGAGTATTGCAGGGTATTGAGGAGTATTGCAGGGTATTGTGGAGTATTGCAGGGTATTGTGGAGTATTGCCGAGTATTGCCGAGTATTGCCGAGTATTGCGGGGTATTGCGGGGTATTGCGGGGTATTGCCGGATATTGCGGAGTATTGCCGGGTATTGCGGAGTATTGCAGGGTATTGAGGAGTATTGCAGGGTATTGAGGAGTATTGCAGGGTATTGCGGAGTATTGCCGAGTATTGCCGAGTATTGCCGAGTATTGCGGGGTATTGCCGGGTATTGCGGAGTATTGCGGAGTATTGCAGGGTATTGAGGAGTATTGCAGGGTATTGAGGAGTATTGCAGGGTATTGTGGAGTATTGCAGGGTATTGTGGAGTATTGCAGGGTATTGTGGAGTATTGCCGGGTATTGAGGAGTATTGCCGGGTATTGCCGGGTATTGCCGGGTATTGCCGAGTATTGCCGAGTATTGCGGAGTATTGCGGAGTATTGCGGGGTATTGCGGGGTATTGCGGGGTATTGCGGGGTATTGCCGGGTATTGCGGAGTATTGCAGGGTATTGAGGAGTATTGCAGGGTATTGAGGAGTATTGCAGGGTATTGCGGAGTATTGCAGGGTATTGCCGAGTATTGCCGAGTATTGCCGAGTATTGCGGGGTATTGCGGAGTATTGCGGAGTATTGCAGGGTATTGAGGAGTATTGCAGGGTATTGAGGAGTATTGCAGGGTATTGTGGAGTATTGCAGGGTATTGTGGAGTATTGCAGGGTATTGTGGAGTATTGCCGGGTATTGTGGAGTATTGCAGGGTATTGTGGAGTATTGCAGGGTATTGCCGAGTATTGCCGAGTATTGCCGAGTGTTGCCGAGTATTGCCGAGTGTTGCCGAGTATTGCCGAGTGTTGCGGGGTATTGCCGGGTATTGCGGAGTATTGCCGGGTATTGCGGAGTATTGCAGGGTATTGAGGAGTATTGCAGGGTATTGTGGAGTATTGCAGGGTATTGTGGAGTATTGCCGGGTATTGTGGAGTATTGCCGGGTATTGTGGAGTATTGCCGGGTATTGTGGAGTATTGCCGGGTATTGTGGAGTATTGCCGGGTATTGTGGCGTATTGCAGGGTATTGTGGCATATTGCCGGGTATTGTGGAGTATTGCCGGGTATTGAGGAGTATTGCAGGGTATTGAGGAGTATTGCCGGGTATTGTGGAGTATTGCCGGGTATTGTGGAGTATTGCCGGGTATTGAGGAGTATTGCGGAGTATGGCAGGGTATTGCGGAATATGGCAGAGTATGGGCAGGGTATTGCACAGTATGGGCAGGGTATTGCACAGGGTATTGCAGAGTATGGGCAGAGTATGGGCAGGGTATTGCACAGGGTATTGCAGAGTATTGCACAGGGTGTATTGCAGAGTATTGGCAGGGTGTATTGCAGAGTATTGGCAGGGTGTATTGCAGAGTATTGGCAGGGTGTATTGCAGAGTATTGGCAGGGTGTATTGCAGAGTATTGGCAGGGTGTATTGCAGAGTATTGCACAGGGTATTGCAGAGTATTGCACAGGGTATTGCAGAGTATTGCACAGGGTGTATTGCAGAGTATTGCACAGGGTGTATTGCAGAGTATTGCACAGGGTGTATTGCAGAGTATTGGCAGAGTATTGCACAGGGATGGCTGAGCAGGGATGGATGGATTGCTGGATCTGTGACTGCAATTGTCACAGATCCAGCCCACAGCTGACATGGGGGAGGGAGCGGACATGATCCGCTCCCTCCCCTCTCCTCTCACACTGTACCGATCAGTACAGAGAGGGGAGGAAAGAACCGGCGTCATCACATGACGCCGGTCTGTTTACAAGTGATCGCTCCGTCATTTGACGGAGCGATCACGTGGTAAACGGCCGCGATTAGCGGCCATCTACCGTGATCCGTGATGCGCCGGGTCTTCCGGACCCGGCGGTCACGGTCATATCCTGGAGCGCGCCCCGGGGGGGCGCGCGGGAGCAAGATTCTGTGAGGACGTCCCTGGGACGTCCACTCAGGATAACTCGACCGCGCTGTGGACGTCTTTTGTACATGGCGCGGTCGGGAAGTGGTTAAAACACAAAACCGAGCTTATATGCTTAAATACAGTATTTGGAAATCTGACGGACTGTTTACATGTTAAATGTGAAAATCAGGAGGTGTTCTGTCACAATAGCAACCATGTAAAGTCAGCAGGTTTGCTGCTGCTTTTCACATTTAACATGTTAACAGTCCGTCGGATTTCCAAATACTGTATTTAAGCATATACAGTGGGGATCAAAAGTTTGGGCACCCCAGGTAAAAATGTGTATTAATGTGCATTAATGTGCATAACGAAGCCAAAGAAAGATGGAAAAATCTCCGAATGGCATCAAATTACAGATTAGACATTCTTATAATGTGTCAAAAAAAGTTAGATTTTATTTCCATCATTTACACTTTCAAGATTACAGAAAACAAAAAAATGGCGTCTGCAAAAGTTTGGGCACCCTGCAGAATTTATAGCATGCACTGCCCCCTTTGCAAAGCTGAGACCTGCCAGTGTCATGGATTGTTCTCAATCGTCGTCTGGGAAGACCAGGTGATGTCAATCTCAAAGGTTTTAAATGGCCAGACTCATCTGACCTTGCCCCAACAATCAGCA
The DNA here is from genome assembly GCA_029206835.1 of Rana muscosa. Taxonomy (NCBI): domain Eukaryota; kingdom Metazoa; phylum Chordata; class Amphibia; order Anura; family Ranidae; genus Rana; species Rana muscosa. The sequence continues at coordinate 79,654,670 of CM055125.1, read as the reverse complement.
CCATGGGTTCTTCTAAGCAGTTGTCTAGAAAACTAAAACTGAAAATAGTTGACGCTCACAAAGCTGGAGAAGGCTATAAGAAGATAGCAAAGCGTTTTCAGATGTCAATATCCTCTGTTCGGAATGCAATTAAGAAATGGCAGTCATCAGGAACAGTGGAAGTTAAAGCAAGATCTGGAAGACCAAGAAAAATCTCAGACAGAACAGCTCACAGGATTGTGAGAAAAGCAATTCAAAACCCACGTTTGACTGCACGATCCCTCCAGAAAGATCTGGCAGACACTGGAGTTGTGGTACACTATTCCACTATAAAGAGATACTTGTACAAATATGGTCTTCATGGAAGAGTCATCAGAAGAAAACCTCTTCTACGTCCTCACCACAAAAATCAGCGTTTGAACTTTGCAAATGAACATATAGACAAGCCTGAGGCATTTTGGAAACGAGTTCTGTGGACCGATGAGGTTAAAATATAACTTTTTGGCCGGAAAGAGCAAAGGTACGTTTGGAGAAGAAAGGGCACAGAATTTAATGAAAAGAACCTCTGTCCAACTGTTAAGCATGGGGGTGGATCAATCATGCTTTGGGGTTGTATTTCAGCCAGTGGCACAGGGAACATTTCACGAGTAGAAGGAAAAATGGATTCAATAAAATTTCAGCAAATTTTGGATGGTAACCTGATGCCATCTGTGAAAAAGCTGAAGTTAAAGAGAGGATGGCTTCTACAAATGGATAATGATCCTAAACACACCTCAGAATTCACAGGGGATTTCATCAAAAGGCGTAAACTGAAGGTTTTGCCATGGCCTTCACAATCTCCTGACCTCAACATTATTGAAAACCTATGGATAGACCTTAAAAGAGCAGTGCGTGACAGACAGCCCAGAAATCTCAAAGAACTGGAAGACTTTTGTAAGGAAGAATGGGCAAAGATACCTCAAACAAGAATTGAAAGACTCTTGGCTGGCTACAAAAAGCGTTTACAAGCTGTGATACTTGCCAAAGGGGGCAGTACAAGATATTAACTCTGCAGGGTGCCCAAACTTTTGCAGACGCCATTTTTTTGTTTTCTGTAATTTTGAAAGTGTAAATGATGGAAATAAAATCTAACTTTTTTTTACATATTATAAGAATGTCTAATCTGTAATTTGATGCCATTTGGAGATTTTTCCATCTTTCCTTGGCTTCGTTATGCACATTAATACACATTTTTACCTGTGGTGCCCAAACTTTTGATCCCCACTGTAAGCTCCATTTTGTGTTGAAAATAACTGTGAAATCGAAAACACCGGTGGGTGTAACAATATGTCCGCTTGCCCCCTTCTCACTCTATCATTACTGTGCAGGAGTCCGGGGTGAAGCAAGATGGCGGCGACGGAACTGAGCATGCGCGGGAACGAGCGGCGAATGCTGGGAGTTCAGTATTCACCGCAACAAGGAAGTACCGTAAGTGCTTGTGGGCTTCTCATGCTCACAAGCAAAATGGAAACGGAGTTACAAACAAAATATAAGTTATAATTCCTGACGAAATCGGAAAGCGGATGACTAAAAACAGCAGAAGCGTGAGTACTCTTTCGATACGCCTTAAATAATTTAATGCCAAAAAAAAAAAACGAATGGCCGCGGGAGATCCGCTTTAAGAACGGTCTAGTGTGCTCTGCACTGTTACCTTTTGAAAATACCAAATAAAATGGCCATAAACAGCCTCAAAGCAGTATATTAAACCCAAAAGCAAACATTTATTAGATTGCAGCTTACCGATTATTTTAGATGTGATGGCTGAATTATTTTTAGTTTTTAAGCTTGCATTTCTTTTATTTTCATCTGGTGATCCAGCTAGTAAGGTTTTTCTTTTCAACAGAACAAGCTTTCCTGCAAAACGTAGCAGTTAAAGTGCTGAAAAAAACATTTAGGCCCCTTTCACACGGAGGTCCGTTCAGGTCCGCCTGTCAGTTTTTTAGGCGGACCTGAAACGGATCCTCCATGCTCCCCTATGGAGGCACGGATGTCAGCGGAGACATGTCCGCTGACATCCGCTCCGCTCCGCCAAAGTGTGACGGAGGAAAACCCTATTTTTCCTTCCGTCGGCGGAGCGGATCGGATGACAACGGACTCTACGGTCCGTCATCATCCGATTCCCCATAGGGGAGAGCGGCGCTCTGACAGGGCGGTCCCTGCACAGTGTGCGGGGACCGCCCAGTCATCCGTCGGCTCAGCGGGGATCAACGGAGCGATCCCCGCTGAGCAAGCGGAGCTTCACGGGGCGGATCTGCACGGATCCGCCCCGTGTGAAAGAGCCCTAACAACTGGCAGAGGTGAT